>CM064871.1:50561790-51761790 GCA_032719365.1 Prinsepia uniflora | reverse complement strand
AAAATACGTATAAATCTACGAAACGCCTCAAAAAACGTGCAATTATGTAAAACAGATATAGGATAATCAATAACATAAAATCATGTGTAAAAACATAGAACAAGTAGATAAAAACAGTTATGCATGCTCGATTAAGAAATAAAAGTCCACGCACAATTCCAGGCACGTCACTCGCGTCCCGTACTTTCCTCGGCTGCCTCAAGAATTTCCCGACCTACCAAAGTCACCAATCCGGGTCAAAAACACTTCCCTTAAGCTTACCCTATTTCCCCCAATTTTTTCTAATTTTAAACGTAATTTAAACGAAACCCTAAACCTTCGAATACTCAGAACTAACCTGAGACCATGTCTGATCGTCTCGAAACTTGTCCTAAAATGTTCGTTACATCGATTGGAATGAAAACCATGTTAAACGTTTCCCCGGAACAGTCCCCACGTGCCCTCACGCGCCCCCAAAGGGGCTGTGCGTGGGAGCCATGCGCTTGCACTGTTCATCGTCCCCTACCTCCAGCCAACCCGGTTCAGAACGGTCTGGTCGAACCGAGCCGGCGAGGCCGGTTCTCACTCAAATCCAACCCTTTTTCAATCCTTTTGATCCCCCTAGTTTCTTCCTTCAATTTGTGACTGTTCTACTTAACAATATCATGAAATCAGGTCCTAATCCTTACCTGTCAAATTCGAACCAAAAACTCAGAAAAAACCAGTTTTGGATTCCGGCCACCCGTCGTCCTTCCAGCCACGATTTCGATTCCCGGACGTTACAAACACCTTCCTAAGACTATTAGGATCAAGAAAACGTGTCAACAACCGTCCAAAATCCATGACATCCGATTGGAACCGAAATTGGAAAAACAGGGGACCGAAACCTTACCTTCTGTCTTCTCACCGCCGTGAGCTCCGCCGTGGGTATCAGGGTCCCCAAAACACTCCTCTGGTCCTCTGAACACCACCACACCTTAACTTCGATGAGTTTGATCGATTGCGGTTGCACCACGGCTCACGGCTTCCTCTCTGTTTTTCGGGTTCTGCTCACCTCACACACACATAACCTCACTCCAGTTCTTCCCAACACGATCACACATCTTCAGACTTTCACTCAAACATAAAGGAACCTCACAACACTCATTGAACTGGGTCGATTGTCTCTCTGTTTTCAGTCTCTCTGTTTTCTCCTTTGCATGGTTAAACGACACAAACCATTTAAATAGAAGCCGTGAAAGTGGCTAGATGCCACTGGATTTTAACCAGGTGTCAAACACCCTGTGGACCAGCGCCAAAATATCCAATAAACACTACACACATGTCCTTATCTGATTGCACAAAGTCCAAGGTGTAAAAAGACTAAAATTCCCCTGTGAGTCCAAATTACCATTTTTCCCCTCACATTTCTAAAACCACAACTTATCCGTCTGATGTCCGATGAAGGCGTGCCGCCTATCGTTGTACTCAGGACGTCGAGACCTATCTAACGGTCCTCGATTTGCATGAAAACTAATGGTCGAACAAAAAGTCAACAAATTCCCCTTTTTAACCAATTTACGAAAATGCCCTCGACCTTCCGAACATCATAAATTCCTCCTCGGATGTCGGAATCGGGCGTGCCACCTGTCTACGGACTCGTGACGTCCCGAACTACGTCACGGTCATCGGTCAATGTCCATTTGACTATCCGCGCTAAAAGTCAACATTTTGCCTAGTCTAGGGGTAAAACTGTCATTCTGCGTCGTCTGTCCAAAAGTATCCAACTAATCACCGATTCTCTTCGTTAATCCGTCATTAACTCTAATCTAAACACGACTCCTGGGACGGGTCGTTACACATATCATAAAACATGAGTAATAGCGTGAAATCAATCAAGTATGAACAGTAGACCAATAAAATCAAAACATGTTTTCCCGTGGTTCATAAAACTCATGTTCATCAAATTATTTCATGATATAAAGTATCTGGACACAAATATCAATAAATCACAAATATCACCAATCCACAATATCCAATCTCAATATCCAAGTAACCGTCACGATATCAATGCAACGCGTGCAAACTCGGGAGAGTACATCCCCAGGATCTACGACGTCTGGGGTGATATCATCTCTAGGATCTACGACGTCTGTAGGATATCATCATAATCTCCCACTCCTAAGATTGAGCCTCCATCGGAGCTACTCATCTCCAGGCAGTGGATCGTGACTACTCCAGGATCTACGATGTCTGGAGGAGACTATCAAATCACAGAGGATGGTATATGTGGAACAGTCACCAAATCTAGAAATCTCATTTTAAAACCATTTATGTCTCAAATCAAATCAAAAACATTTCAAAAGGGCCTATGCCCGAGACATAGCTTTCACAAAGCAAGTTCCACAAATCCATCATAAAACAGTGTCCAAAATTCACTTTATAAATCAAAATCATCAATTTAATCATATTCACATGTGACTCCAATTCCGAGTCAAAATCACTATCCAATTGGGTCTCAAGCCCAAAATATCATTTTCACGCAAATCCGTGCAATTGCAACCTCAGTTGCCGATTTCACATGATTCCATAAAATATATCTAAAAAGCATTAAAAATCCATCAAATCATTTCCTGACTCATAATCCGAGTAAAAACCAATCTCAAATCCCGGGTCTTCGCTCAAAACATTCACAATTTTCTCGAAAATCGTTCCCAAAACCAATATAAAACAATATAATATTCCCAAAATCCAAAAATCCTCATATCGAAACATTAATCATGCCAAATCATTTCAAATCATTTCAAATCATATAATAAAGCATTTAAAACATATATGCATGCATTCTGGGTAGAAAACAAAAGTCCACGCACACATCGTCCATATCGCTCGCTTTCCGAGCTGCGCGTTTTTCCGTAAATTCCGGAAGTCACCATTCCTGTCCAAAATCATTATCGAGGGTCACTAACACTACAATATACCTCAGGCGGTCAAATGGACTTTAGCCAATGACTGTGAGTAGTCAGGATGTCACGAGTTCATAGACAGGTGGCATGCTCGATTCCGATGTTCGAGGAAAAAGTTATGACGATCGGAAGTCCAAGGGCATTTTGGTAATTTGGTCGAATAGGAGTAAAAAGTTGACTTTTGACCCGGGAGGTCCAATGGCCGAGGGCCAAGGAACGTTACGTAGATCGGGACGATACGAATCTGTAGACAGGTGGCACGTCGAATTCGGACGTTCGACGACGAAGTTACGGTCCACGGAAGTTCGAAAGTACTATTGCACGAATTTCGAGACGTGTTACTTTTGGACTTAGGTGGGGCCCATATATTTCTGTGCTACCCAATGGATGAGTGACAAGTGTCACGCATCCACTGGAAACCATGTTCCCATTGATGCATCTCCCATTCATCAACATCGATCATTTTCCCATTTTCCCCACCAAAACCCGATCACCCATTTCATCCAATCCAAACCATTGACCCTTTGAACATTTGTGAGAGGATAGAGAGTGAGTGATGATGCTGGGTTGTGGTGGCTGGCCAGGCAAAGCCGCCGTGGACGGCAGAGGAGGAAACCGTGCACAGGTAATCGATTTTAACCAATTTTAATCCATTTTCAATTTCAATGACTATGGACAGTTTTTAATGGTTTTAATGAATTAAATAGGTTCCTAGGAGAGTGTTAAGAAGGTTTTGAGGATGGTAGGAGGTTGAGAAACCTCTGGGGAGGTTTTGGAAAATTGAACCGAAGAGGAAGGATCGGACCGGTCGGGTTTTGAGAGTTTTAGGAGTTTTGATTAATATAGTTAGGTTTCTAGGATTTATTTAGAGAGATTGGAATTGATTAGGAGTATAATGGACGAAAAACAAGGAAGAAATGGGCCTGAATCGGTCACGCCAGTCCAATTGCAAGGGACGGACTGAACCGGCTGATCTGAACTGGCCACGGGTTGAAGACGATCCACAATGTCCCGGCGCGTGAGGCCTACGCGCAGGGCAGTCCTTCGGCGCGTGATGGCACTTGGCAAGGAATTTGGGGAAGTTTCCAACATGTCAAATCATCTATTCGATGTAACGAACATTTTGGGACTGGTTTCGTGTCAATCGGACATTGTTTCGATATAGTTCCGGTTGTCCGAAAGTTTAGGTTCGGGTTTAAAAATAGTTAGAAATTCCGAAAAATTACAAGACTTTAGTGAGAGGTTATTTAAGTAGTTAATAACCTTCTATTACGATTTGGACAGGTTCGGGAATCCCGGAGGTGAGGTTTGGCCTAGGAGACGCTTATGACACGCGTATCGAGGCGCGGCTTCGGACGGTCTGTGAGTGGACCTTTCTTTCGAACTTGATGCATGCATAAATGTTTTATAAGTGTTTTAATACATGTTTTGTGATGCCATGAGTGCATTTTTTTTGTGGTAGCCTAGGATTTACGTATTTACACGTATTTCGAGATTTACAGTTTTATACGATGCTTTTACGTGCTAGGTTTTCAACTAGGGTTTAATAAATGGATTTTGAATTTGGAAATATGAACTCGGGCGTGAGGCCCAATTGATTGGAAACTCTCGGACTTGGAGTCCATTTGATTTGACAAGGAATCGGACCGAGGGTCCATTTGAGTTATATGATCGGGCCGGGGGCCCAGTTGGTTTACGATTCGGGTTTGAGGCCCAGTTAGTTGTACTATCGGGCTTGATGCCCCGTTGATTTATGATATCGGGCCTAAGACCCATTTAGTTGAGACATCGGGCTTGAGGCCCAGTTGATTGTGAAATCGGACTTGAGGTCCTATTGGTTTATAGAATCGGACTTGAGGTCCCGTTGGTGAATAGTATTGGTGTAACGACCCGTCCCGAGTACCGGGATTTAATAATATTTAATTATGATTTACTAATCTGAGATTAGTTGAGTGATTTCGAATGAATTGTGCAAAATGACCGTTTTGCCCCTAGGCGTGGGCAAAACGTTGACTTTTAATTCGGATGGTCAAATGGACTTTGACCGGTGACTGTGACGTAGTTCGGGATGTCACGAGTTCATAGACAGGTGGCACGTTCGATTCCGACGTTCGTGGTGAAAGTTATGATGTACGGAAGTTCAAGGGCATTTTCGTAATTCGAACGAAATAAGGTGAAATGTTGACTTTTTGATCGGGAGGTCCGATGGCCGAGGACCGAGGACCGTTAGAAAGGTCTCGATGCTCTGAGTCCGTAGACAGGCGGCACGCATCAATCGGAGTCCGTATGAGCAAGTTACGGGTCAGGATGCGTGAGGGGCATTTTGGTAATTTTCTGCACATGGGCAGAATGGTAATTTTCACGGGGGTACTGTTTGATTGAAACAGCCGTGAAATGAGATGTTTGTGCGATCAATCCCATGGATTGTTTATCAATTAAATGACTGAATTGGGACAGTTTGAGGTGTGATTGCACATGTAATTGTGCTGGCAATCGATCACAAGAACATGGGCACCATTTTATTATGTTTTCGGGTCAGTGTAGGGGACTTTACACAGTGGACTGAGTGGCACTTTGGGATGCTTTTAATGGCTAATTTGGATTGTTAGAATTGAGAGTGAGTCGAGAGGTTGACTCTGAGATTGAGAAGGAAAGGAATGGAGTGGAAATGGTGGAGGAATGCTCAAAAACCCGAAACTGGTTTTTGTGAAGTTCAAATTCAAACTTCTAGTTTTAGGCCAGCCCATGACTTATTGATGATTGAATGAGCTTCCTGGAACCTCCACGAGTCGATCCAGATCATTTGGGGCAAGCTTTGAGGCTCCTAGGGCCGTGGACGGACGAGGTGGACGGCCGGAAAATCCAAGCATGAGTCGTGGTGATTGAGGTAACTTCGTGTTCAATTAATCATTCGAATTGGTTCGTGTTAATCGTAATAAGCGTCCTGTGAAGTTAATTTGACAATGGACTTGAGTTGGGTGAGTTGATATCATCGACCCGTTTGGCTGTTCGGACTTGGATTAGTCGATTTACTCCATGTCGAGATTAATCATTGACACAGAACTGGAATTAATTGGTTAATGTTTGTTTTAGGATAAAAACGGATGGAATCAAGGTCGAATTGAGGGTTATCTGGCCGGGCCAGATCGTGGGTAATCAGACCCGTTTACCAGACATACGGGTGAAGGTGGTAACTGTAGCAGTCACTGTAGCAGGCGCGTGGCTTTCACGCGCAGCCACTCACGGCGGCGCGTGACGGCGCTTGGGCACGAATCTCGAGGTGAGGTCAACATGATTTTTGTCCTATACAATGTAACGAACATTTTGGCGTTGGTTTCGTGTCATTCAGATCCCGTTTCGATATTGTTCGGGATGTCCGAAGGTTTTAAATCCAGTTTAAAAATACTTAAAAATTCGGGAAAATTACGGGACTTGAATAGGATGTTAATGATGAGGTTAGTAATCCTCTGATGTTATTTGAACAGGATTAGGAGTCCCGGTGATAGTGGTGTGGCCCGGAAGGCCTATGGCACGCGTATCAAGGCGCTCGGTTAAACGGTCTGTGAGTGGACATTGGTTTTATAAATTCTATGCATGCATAACTGTTTCATGATTGTTATAATTATGATTAAATGATTTACTTTGGATATCGATGAATTTAAATGATTTCACGTATTTCGAGGTGATTTACGTATTTGCACGTAAACCGAGATTTTCTGGATTTGCACCGATTTCCATAAATGTGGTTGGATATGATTTCACGAAATGGTTACAGACTTGATAAAGTAAAATCGGGCCAGGGGCCCAGTTAACTTATGAATCGGGCCAGGGGCCCAGTTAACTTGTGAATCGGGCTAGGGGCCCAGTTAACTTGTGAATCGGGCCAGGGGCCCAGTTAACTTATGAATCGGGCCAAGGGCCCAGTTAACTTATGAATCGGGCCAGGGGCCCAGTTAACTTGTGAATCGGGCCAGGGGCCCAGTTAACTTATGAAATCCGGCCAGGGGCCCAGTTGATTTCTACATGTGATTGCGGGTCGGGGACCCTAAAATGGAATTGAATAAATGTTTTCTGGTTTACATTTTATATATATTCACATGCTAAAAACAAATAACGGTTTGATGATATGGAAATTATGGTTATGGCACGTTTCACGGTATTTGGGCTTGAGACCCGTCTGATGAAACTTAAAGATTGGTTTGGATTTTATCTATGTATATATATATGCTTTGCATGTGGATATCAATAAAATGTATTTAGTACTGCACTGTATAGATCCTTCCATATGATACTGTCTCCTCTGGATGAGGTACCCCGGAGAGGTCACGGACGCCTAGAACGTCCAGCGTCTATGACGCTAAGCATCGGGGATGCTGTACCCTAACGAGGTTCGGGGATTGAACTCGGAAATTGAGACCCGAGTGGCACGCGTAGCCTTGTGATTGTGACCTTATTAGACGTCAGGGACGTCAGACATCAGGGATGTCGGATTGGAGTGTATGGTGCAGTGGCTAAAATTATGTTTATGGTTCATATTATATGATATATGATTTTAAATGATGGTGCATGCATATGATTTTACTGAGGGGCATAAATGTCGTATAAATGTTTTAAACAAACTTGTTTATTTTCGTCCACTCACAGCTTTTGTTTTTAATGCCTTTCAGGTTGTTTCCGGATGCGACTGCAGCAGAGACTCTAGCATCGCACACCTCCTCCATCGATCCTTACGCACTTTGGAAGCCCAGTTGGGCAGTGGCAACAGGTTATCCCTTGTCTGACACCTCTTGTCAGACGGGAGCATGACACATTCCATGGTAATCCCGGGAGGATTGGGATGGGTCGTGTCAAGTGGTATCAGAGCAGGTTTTGCTCTTTTTTGCGCGAAGATCGAGGGTGTGATGTCTCTTTGGGCTGCAGTTCCGTTGTCAACCTGATAGATAGGTTTGGATTTGAGTAGTAGATAATGTGTGTTTGGCCCGATATGCCGTGCGTTAACGTGATTCGACCCAAGTGGGGTTGTTTGTGATTAACTGGTAATGTGGGACCGTCGGTTCGGTCATGTGATGATGGATTGTTGTGCTACTGGGCACAGCTGGGTTTAGGGAACCCAATTTGAATAATGATATGGAAATGCAAAACTCAGTTGAGTAATGGTCTAAATTATGGACCCTGGTAGTGTTGGCTAGTGTACGGGGTGTTGGTGCATCGGAGTTAGCCGATGACCTTCGTGGTGGAACCCACGATGGTACCCACGTTGAGTTGAAGATTGGATTGGATTTGACGTCTATGCGATGTCAGGACCGCAGAGTCGGTCAGGTTGTGGATTTTACTGCAGAAGGCAGTTGGGTTCGGTGGGACCCTAGGGTGTGATTTTGGAACCCAAATTTATAATTGATGGATTGGAAAGGTGAACTTTAAATGGGAACTTGTGCTGCGACGTGCGGCTAAGGTCATGGATGACCATGTGGATGACTCAAGTGAGTCTAGTCAGGATTATGGGATTCGATCCACGGATGCGGTTACGAGATATGATGTGGATTTCCGTGTGGGATCGAATGGTAGTGTGATGTGTGGGTACGGATCTTGACAACGATGACTGTTGGTCGACAGTTGTGTCGAGATAACTGGCTATCGAGGGTATTTAGTGTGGTTTTAATACTTGGGGATCAGGGGATGTTCAGGGAACGTCCATTATCCTGATGTGCCAATGGTCAATTTGAGGTACCCATAGTCGTGGGGTACGAGTGGTGTTACGGGATCGTCGTTCGGTATGAATGGAGATCCAGGGTAACAACTTTGCACACAGTGTGCTATGTTTGGATATTGGTATGTTGGTGTTTTTATGCCAATATTAGTATGGATGCATGTGTGCTGATACTAGTGTTGATGATTGTGCGTTGGTGCTGGTACTAGCGCTGGTACAGGTGTCAGTGATTGTGATGACAATGAGCCACGAGTCGGGGTGTGACTCTGTCATGACGGACATGTGATCGGTATCTGCGACTCAGTGGTGGTTGAGTCATGGACTGGATAGGATCCAGAGGAGGTTGTAACGTGTTGAGATAAGTCCCAACAGATTTAGGATGACAAGTGATGAATGGATATAAAGGTATGATTGGAATTTGGGGAATCTAGGGTTGATGTTCCCTATGTCATGAGAATTGGTGGATTTGGGGTTGTTGTCAGCTCCGAGATTGGTAAGATTGTATATTTCTAATATCCCGAGGAAGTACAAGGAAATTATTAAAATTGGAAAAGTCGAGGAAAACCATTCGTGGTATTGATGTGAGATTTTGTGATTGTGAATCACTTGGAACCTGAGGATTGAACCTGTAAAGGTTGAGATGTGAGATGGAGGCAGTTGGGTATGCACATCCAGGCAGAGTTGTGGATATTCCGTTCAGAATCAGGGTATGTGCAGAAATGATTATTGGCGGACGTGAGGTCCGAGTAATGAATTGATTTTGGACACGTGGTGGTCCAAGTGAGGTAAGGACGTGGGCAGTCCAGTGATTGGACTTGACATCTCATTGGGAGCATGTCTGTTTCCAACATGGTTGGAACTCCCGCTTCAGGGAGAGTTGTGATTGGGAGACGAGAGGAGTGCTCGTTTCCGCATCGGTGATTGGTATTTCGAAGTCATTGGGGCTGACTTCTTATTTCCTGCTGTGGCAGATGATGATTGTTGCTATCAGTACGTTGAGCGTGTATTGGTGGGTGGACCCATGTTTGGGTTGGGGTTATTGGACACTAGAAGTTGTGTATGATTTTGGATTTGGTGGTGAAATGCGGGATCACCATTCCACCAAGGGAAATTTGACGAAGGATTCAATTGAGGGTGAGACCCTACGATCAGCTTTCAGATGGATTGTTAGCTATGCGAGCATGTGTGGATCCTAGGTGGATCTGATTTGTGATGTTGTCAACTTTGGACAATGTGACGATCTAGGATCGTGATATTACTTATCGGGTGACATAGTGATGGATCTGGATCGTGATCGTAATGATCCAGATTGGATGAGAGTTTATCGCTCTTACCTTGGTATGTGAGTCGTAAATGACGGGACTGAACTTCTTTTCGGAGTGGAGTCCATATGGGTTGTTACTCGGTTGAGTAGGTTTCCGAAGTGGTCGGATTTTGTCAACCTTTGACATGTGGATATTGGGATTGGCTTCCCTATGGAGTCAATCGAGTGTTTTGGACAGGTAACCGATATGTTCGGTTTTGGTACGTCTCAAGTAGACGTAAACGAGATTTTGGGTTTTGGAATCGAATTTCTAGGTGACGATTTAGGATTCGATTGCGAAGCTCGAAAATGGATTACTAGATTTGGGTGCGGAATAATTATTCCAATGCTAGCTTACGGAATAATGATTTCGGATTCGGATTTGGACATGGAATAAAAATATGATGTTTGGGTTCGGATTCGGGATTTCTTACGAAATCGCAGATTCGGATCCGGAATTGAAACAGGATGATGGGTGGAGCTCGTTTTGTCTCATGTTGGTTTGGGCAAAGGTACTTCATTATTGGAACGTGTTTGGCTATGACCTGGGTGGCTATAGGCATATTGATGGATTGAGGTGCGTACAGGGTACGTTGTACGAGGATTGATACTGGTTAGGCTGAGTGGTGCCTAATGGCGGTACATGGGATGTTCCCGTGGTGTGTGATTAAACGTGTTGGTAATCGGCTTGGTTCCGATATCATTTGTTTGGCTGTATTGTGGACTGGACATTGGATACTGTGCGCTGTGCAGAGTGATTTTGTCGGGTTCAGTGATTGTATGAGCAGATGCTCTTAGCCATGGTTGGCTAGTGGAACCCTAGTATTGAGATGTGTGATCACTGCTGTGCTGGTATTCAATGTGTTCCAGTTACACCACTTGATTGTGTAAGTTGACGGTATACGTACACTCAGGATGAGTGAATTGGTGTTCTGAGTAACCACGAGTAGCCTTGTGTGACTTGATCACACCGTGATTTTCCAGCGTCTTGGTTCGCTGACGGAGTCGGCGGTTATGGATAATGAGATTAATATATGTCGCAGGATTGGGCTTGCCCTGCGAACTGAGATCATGTGGCTGATCTTACGCTACATCGAGAGTGATGTAGTACGTGGTGTTGTCACTGACTGGCAGATGGTTGGGGCTTTACAAGGGTGGTAAAGCTTAGTGGTGACAGTTGGACTGGTGGAGTCAGCATGGACTGACAAATGAGATTTGGTGACTCCCAATGGGAGCAAATGTAAGGATATATTGGCAATGGAAGGGAACCGTCTAGCTGAAGGAGTTAGCTAAATGGTTAAGCGATTTTATCGCGGATCAGGTGATTATGTTCACTCGAGGTGGTCGATTACGGACTTGATAAAGTAAAATCGGGCCAGGGGCCCAGTTAACTTATGAATCGGGCCAGGGGCCCAGTTAACTTGTGAATCGGGCTAGGGGCCCAGTTAACTTGTGAATCGGGCCAGGGGCCCAGTTAACTTATGAATCGGGCCAGGGGCCCAGTTAACTTATGAATCGGGCCAAGGGCCCAGTTAACTTATGAATTGGGCCAGGGGCCCAGTTAACTTGTGAATCGGGCCAGGGGCCCAGTTAACTTGTGAATCGGGCCAGTGGCCCAGTTAACTTATGAAATCCGGCCAGGGGCCTAGTTGATTTCTACATGTGATTGCGGGTCGGGGACCCTAAAATGGAATTGAATAAATGTTTTCTGGTTTACATTTTATATATATTCACATGCTAAAAACAAATAACGGTTTGATGATATGGAAATTATGGTTATGGCACGTTTCACGGTATTTGGGTTTGAGACCCGTCTGATGAAACTTAAAGATTGGTTTGGATTTTATCTATGTATATATATATGCTTTGCATGTGGATATCAATAAAATGTATTTGGTACTGCACTGTATAGATCCTTCCATATGATACTGTCTCCTCTGGATGAGGTACCCCGGAGAGGTCACGGACGTCTAGAATGTCCAGCGTCTATGACACTAAGCATCGGGGATGCTATTCCCGAACGGAGTTCGGGGATTGAACTCGGAAATTGAGACCCGAGTGGCACGCGTAGCCATGTGATTGTGACCTTATTAGACGTCAGGGACGTCAGACATCAGGGATCTCAGATTGGAGTGTATGGTGCAGTGGCTAAAATTATGTTTATGGTTCATATTATATGATATATGATTTTAAATGATGGTGCATGCATATGATTTTACTGAGGGGCATAAATGTCTTATAAATGTTTTAAACAGACTTATTTATTTTCGTCCACTCACAGCTTTTGTTTTTAATGCCCTTCAGGTTGTTTCCGGATGCGACTGCAGCAGAGACTTGAGCTTCGCAAACCTCCTCCAGCGATCCTTACGCACTCTGGAAGCCCGGTTGGGCAGTGGCAACAGGTTAGCCCTTGTCTGACACCTCTTGTCAGACTGGAGCATGACACATTCCATGGTAATCCCGGGGGGATTGGGATGGGTCGTGTCAATTGGGCTTGAGGCCCAGTTGGATGTAAAATCGGGCTTGAGTACCAGTTTAGTTTGTGAAATGAGAATTCGGGCATGAGTCCCTGTTGAACTGTGGATTTAGGCCGAGACCTGTGAAATGAATTTGAATCGGATTTGAGGAATCCTATTGAGATGAATCGGGTATGAGACCCAGTTGAAATGTGTTTTGAGAAATAAAGAAAGGGTTTTGAAAATGTATATGAACCCTCCATATGATTTATATGGTCTCCTCCAGACGTCGACCTGGAGAGTCACGATCCACAGATCAGAGTGGGTATCCTCATAGGGATCCCGTTCCAGGAGTGGGGGTTACGATTTATGTTGTGGTCCCAGACCAGATTCCGGAGAGATGTGTGGACTAGATCCAGAGTTAGAGCTCGGACTAGATCCAGAGATTGAGCCTCCCAGTTGGAGAATTCCTGGGAGAAGACTCGGAGTGAGACCCGAGTAGTGTGCACACTAGTATAGAGATGATATCGTGACATTTATCGGGGATGTGTTCACTAGGGGCTGTGTGCCCCGAGTTGACATCTTCTCGGAAGTGTCACCGATGGGTTATACGTATGTTGATACGTATGAGGTTTTATGAAAGTGATTTGGGGGCGGAGATCCCGTGTTCCATGTTTTATATTTCGGAAAGTGGTTTGTATGTTTTAGTACTTCATTGAGAATGGTTTTGGGCTGAGTTCCCTCATGTATGGTTTTAAGGTTGTGATTTCGGGTCGGGGACCCAAATGGATTTATGTTTCATGATGGTTTAAGGGAACCGGGCATGAACCCTTGAATGATTTTGAGAATATGTTTGATAAATGAAATGGTTTTATGAATGTTTTGATAAACAGTTTTTGAATGTATGCATATGCTTTTAGTGAGGGCATAAATGTCTTTATGTGAAAATGTTTTAATAAAAATATTATTTTTGTCCACTTATGACTTTTGATGTTTTAATTCCCTTCAGGTTGATCGTGGATGCGGGCTGTAGCAGAGACGAGACATCGCACTCCTCCTCTTACGATCCTGGCGTGCTCTGGAAGCCCCGGTGAGGGCTAGATTGAAATTTTCCCTGGTCTGACACTTCGTGTCAGACGGGATCAGGTGCGTCCCACGTTAATCCCAGGGGATTTGGGACGGGTCCTGACAGACTGTCTACGAATTCAGCGTCTCGAGACCTATCCAACGGTCCTTACGGAAAGTCCAAACAAGGTCCCGATCAAAAAGTTAACTTTCGGCCCATATAACCAGGGGTAAAATCGTCATTTCCTTCAAATTTTCCTTTTTTGAATTTCCTGGTCGTTACATAACCTACTTCCCCCGACAGGTAGTGGTATTTACTAGTTTGACCATATTTAGTTTTACTTTATCATAATTTATTATTACTATTGGTATAAAATTTAGTAATATTCAAATATAATCACATATAGTCATATACATTCAACATTTTAAACATATTCTTCTCACCACTTATACCAATATCGATTGTCATATGTTGACACCATATCTGACCAGACTCACTGGACCATATACCTAAAGCTCAAGCATCAAATAAGGCCCAATCCCACAGTATTTACATAGCCCCAACACTGGGCCCGATACGGGATGACACATGGAAACCTATCCACCCTCGATATGCGTAACACGTGTTAGTACGAAAACCAAGGAGCATTTGTCTCACATCGAAAATATGGAAATCGAACATCTCACTTACCCATACATAAAGAGTACACATTTCCCAATAAATGTAACTAATATTTACTATTCATTATTACTCTGCCAAACACCATTTAGCGTTTTTTCTTACAAACAAAGTTACTAATTTGACCGTCGGAAAACCTTAGGCCGCACCACACCGGTGCCCGTACTAACGGAAGACCCACTACTCTCCTAAGTGACAGGTTACAAGGAAGGACACGCGTCACTTGGTGATTGGACAATGAGTAATCTACAGTTGGAACATTTATCGCTTCAACAGTTTGGTTCCGTCTGTGGGAAACTGACTAAGTTCACCCACGCTCAACCAGACCGAGCAAACTATAGTCCAAGTCCAATCTGAGCACACATTCGCTCAACAGGAAACATGTAGGGCGACCAGGATCTTGGAGAGATCACACCTAGGCAGGGGCCTAGGACACCGAGAGATCCTTCTCCTAACTTTCTACAAATCATCGAAAAACTCCAGAGCGACATGGCGGAGGTTAAAACTAAAGTTACACATGCCGAGTCGAGATGCTAGGAACTCGACGACCGATACTCCGAAATGACTGAACAACTCCGGGTCGCACGAGTTGAGCTCGCCGAACACTAATTATGCGTTGGTAAGGAAGAGGCCGACATGGTGGTGGCCGAGTGCGCCAAAAGGAACCATCGAGCATCGGGGAAGGAAAAAGTCCACATGGCTGCCTAGCCAAGCAAGAGACCCACTCGGATGCCCACTATCCCGGGCAACTAACCAGGCTATACTAGGATCTCCCATGACTCCTGCGACGCCCTAAGCAAGGGCTCCCGAAGGAATCAGTCATCTCTCGGCCACCGAATGCACCGAAAATTACCTCGTCTAGAGGAAAAAATGACACCTCACTACCGAGCCAACAACACTGCTCAGTGGACCCATCCGAACAACGACCAAGGGGCTTATTCTTTGGAAGATCTCATCTTCATTCCTATCACTGAGACAGAGGACGCCGACTTCTCTCAGGAGGTCGAAAACACAATTAAAACGGCTTGGCAAGCCCAACACATAATCGACCCAATGTGATAAGGCGAATAGCCATCCGGATCTTCCCGTAGAGATATTGAGCGATCAGCCCAACTTGGTTAGCAACAAGGACACCCTAAGGAACACTCGCGTAGGAAAGACACCGAGCGGTTAGCCCAGCTCGGTCGGCAATGTGAGGGCCTCCAGGAATTGCCCCTCGTCAGGTACACCGAGCGGTTATCCATGCTAGCCCCGAGACGCGGAAGCCTCCAGGAACTACCTCGTAGGAGGGACATTGAGTGGTCAAGACAGGTCGGTCGCCGACATGTTAGCTCCCAGGACCTACCCCCTAGGAGGAATACTGAGCGGTTAGGACAGGTCGGCTGTGACCATACCCCCAAGGACATCGAGAGGCCTGATCGGTTCGACCGAGGGGCACAATAACCATCTAGGACCGACTCACTCGTCCAACACCTTATGGACCGAGTAAAGTCACTCGAGGTTGAGACAAAGCGGGTGACAAGACCAACTTGGTCAAAGACAAGTCAGGGGCCGTTCACATAGAGGATCAACCAGTTCAGAATCCATCACGAGATCAAGCCCCTGAAGATCCCACTTTACACTAGGAATGACGACCCATGGAACCACCTGAACAACTTCTACTTGGGCGTTGCCCTGAAAAACCTCTCAGATGATTAACCGTTCCTTTTCTTCAGCTCCACGCTAACTGAGGTAGCAATTAATTGGTTTTACAAACTAGAGACCAGATCCATTGTCTCTTTCGAATAGTTAACGTCCACCGTCATGAACCAATTTATGATTTAGACCGACCGACTATCCTCGGTCGAGGACCTCTTTCAGTTAAAACAGGTCGAAATGAGTCACTACAGAGATACGTAGCCAGGTTTAGCCTCGAGTACTCTCGCTGCACCGAGACTGACGACCAGGTAGCGTTCACAGCTTTCAAGGGTAGCCTCCAGGAATCTCCTTTCAGGTACGCTGTACTTACTCAAGGTTGGACTACTTATAACGAAATTAGGAAACAGGCGGCAGTGCACGCTAAAGTCAAGACGCTGAGCCAAAAGGCCAACATAAATACGGCTAACACAAACCAGCCTCCTCGGGACGACTTGGTAAAAACATACATACCGAGCTCCCAGAGCCAACAATAGAGCTCAGATCAGCGCACTCAGGATCAGGGGCAACATGGCTATGAGGGAAAAAGGAAAAACTAACCCCATAGCAACAACCTATATAGCCCGGGGAAGAAGGGCAAGAACCTGAACCATCAAGAAATACAGTAGGGGGAACAACCAAACAACAGGGAGAAGCGGGTTCCTTGGTCCAAGTACGAGACCTACACCATCCTCAACACCCCTACTGGAAATGTTTTGCTCAATGTGGAGCATATGATCCCAAAGTCCACCTGGGCACCAACCAAGGGCAAACTTGGTAAAGACACACGGACCTACTGCTAGTACCACAAGTACAACGACCACATCATCGATCAATGTGTGACGTTCTGAGGTCTAGTGGAGGCTGTAGCTCGGGATGGAAAGATCAACCAATTCCTTCAACATGAGCCACCTCCGACCCGCAACCCACTGATCAACACAATATCAGGAGGGTCGTCCATCTCTTGCCCGCCCACCTCCAATCAAGCTAAGAAAAATTTCCTGCGAACCAAAAAATTGAATCACCAGCTCTTCAGCATCGAGGATGGATGGGCTAAGAAGACTAGCCGGCTCAAATAGGGGCCTATTACTTTTTCTGAGGAGGAGAAGTGAGGAATCGCCTACCCCCATGACGACCCAATCGTCATCATGGCAGAAATATCCAACTTCGACGTCCAGAGGGTCATGATCGACACTGGTAGCTCTGTCAATGTCCTCTTCATGAAGGTATTTAAACAATTAGGGATACCAGAGCCTAGCTTGAACCGATCCACCACACCACTCTTCGGCTTCACCGGGGACTCCATAGTTCCGCAGGGTACCATCAATCTCCCACTCTCCCTCGGGTCACATCCACGAAGGGCGACGGTACTTACACCCTTCCTGGTGGTAGATTGTCCCGCAACTTACAACTTCATCCTTGGATGAGGGATACTCAACCAGCTGAAGGTAGTAGTATCCACGCACCTGCTCCTAGTTAAATTCCCCACTCCCATGGCCATTGGTCAGGTTCGCCGAGATCAAATGGCAGCAAGGGCGTGCAACTTTGTCACACCAATCCAACCGCCAAAAGAAACCATGACTGTCACCGAGTCAACATTCGAGGCAGACCCTATCAACCCTGGAGAGGCACAACAAATACAAGATGGGCAGATTGAATACCCTAGAGATCATTCGGCAACACCACATCCACATCCAATCGAGGAGATGGAGGAGATCGTTCTCTCTCACAATTTCGCAGAATGAAAGGTGAAGATCGGAACCACCATTTCCCATATTTACGCTTACAACTAATCATTTTTCTAAAGGACAACTCTGAGGTCTTCGCATGGTCCTATGCCGGCATGCCTGGCATATCCACCAACGTAAATTGTCACTGATTGAGTATTGACCCGTCCCACAAACTGGTCGAGCAAAAGCAACGCCTCTACAACACAGAGAGAATAGAAGCTGTGGAGGCTGAGATCATCAAACTCAGCACTATCCACTTTGTTAGAAAGGTAGTCTATGCCGCCTAGGTGGCCAACGTTGTCCTAGTTAAAAAGCCCTCTGGAGCGTGGAGAATGTGCATAAACTTCACTGACATCAATAAGGCATGCCCCAAGGACAGCTTCCCCTTGCCCAAGGTAGACCAACTAGTCGACGCCACGGTTGGGCATGAACTCCTCAGCTTTATGGACGCCTACTCAGGCTACAACCGGATCTTCATGCACCCAGCGAACCAAATCCACACAACATTTCAGACAGACTAAGGGCTCTACTGCTATAACGTTATGTCGTTCGGACTCAAGAATGCAGGGTCCACCTACCAGCACCTTGTGAACTTCATGTTCACGGACCAGATAGGGAAGACGATGGAGGTCTATGTCGATGACATGCTCGTAAAGAGTAAAACGACTAATCTACACATCTCTAACCTCTCCAAGATGTTTAGCGTCCTTAAACAATACAAGATGTGGCTAAACCCAGCCAAGTGTATCTTTGGAGTCAGATCTAGGAAGTTTCTGGGGTTGATGATAAGTGAGAGAGATATCGAGGCCAACCTAGAAAAGATCGAGGCCCTAATCGATATGTAACCTCCGCGAACCCAAAAGGAAATAAAAAGCCTCACAGGCCGAGTGGCAGTTCTTACACGATTCATTTACAAAGCCACAGATATATGCGTGCCTTTATTCAAAGCTCTCAAGACCTGAGATTAGAGAGCCCCTATACATGTACCTCTCTGTCTCAGCCTCTGCCACCAGTTCAGTGCTTATTAAACGGAAGGACGACGCTGAGCACCCGGTGTATTACGTAAGCAAGGCTTTGCAAGAGGCCGAGACAAGGTACACCGACCTGGAAAAACCCGCCTTCGCTCTCATCATGTCCTCCAAGAAACTCAGACTCTACTTCCAAACTCAATCCATTATCGTCATGACCGAAAGACCACTTCGGTAGGTGCTCCAGAAGCTAGAAACGTCGGGAAGGTTACTTAAATGGGCAATCGAACTCAGCGAGTTCGACATCACTTTCACTCAACGCACAACCGAGAAGGGACATGCCATCACAAACTTCATTTCTGAATTTTCTTATGTCCGAGGGACACTTGTGAGGGAGACCATTCCTCCCGCTCTTTCCTCATCCACGACACACACCTTGGATGAGGAGAGCCCACAGCTAGATCCTACTCAACCGATTTGGCTCTTATAGGTCAATGGGTCAACCTACCACAATAGCTCTGGGGCCAGACTCGTCCTCACCACACTAGATAAGGTCAGAATGGAGTACGCCCTTCAATTCTTATTCAAGGCATCAGACAATGCTGCTGAGTATGAGTCTCTTCTCGAGGGACTTCGCCTCGCCAAAACCATGGATGCAAAAAAAATTAGAATATGTAGTGACTCTCAGCTCATCGTTAACTAGATCAACAACGCATATGAAGCCAAAAACTCTTCCATGGAAGCATACAAAATAATGGCAAAATCCCTCCTTGACGGTTTCTACAATTACACTATCAGACGGATCCCGCGTTTCGAAAACAGCCACGCCGACGCTCTGGCTCGGCTTTCATCCTTCCTTGACGAAGGGACAAGCCGCAACGTCCTTGTGGAGGTACTTAATCAACCTAGCACCCAGTGCTCTTTGGTCAACCTAGCACCCAGTGCTCTTTGGTCTACGTATCAAATTAAACACGTAATTTGAGTATTATGCAATTTAAACCCTTTTTGTGTAGATGTAGTATTGATAAATAGGGATCGTTCTTAACTGGAGAAATTAGGGAACATTAATAATGTGTTAGTGGGAGATGAATAAAAGAATAATGAATTAAAGAATTAAATAATCAAAGAATTAAATAATCAAAGAATTAATAAATTAAAGAATAGATGAATAAGAGAATAAAGAAATAAAATAATCAAAGAATAAAGAATTAAAAGAATTAAAGAATAAAAGAATAAAGAATAAAAGGAATAAAAGAATAAAAGAATAAAAATAAAAATAAAAATGGGGGTTTTGAAAAGATTTGTAATTTAAGCTAAAGACAACACTAACTAAAAATTAAAATGCAAATGTTCATGCTAATTAGAACTTACAAACCATAGAGTAGTTTCATAGACAAAACCCACACTTTTACGTAAGTAATTTCGAATTAACAATCACATTAATTCTAACATTTTGCTCATAATAAACCAATCACGAAATCCTACCTTCATCATCTCAAATACTTACATACATATTTCAATATTATAAATGCATCAACCATTAATGTGCGTCAAACATCAATATGCTTCAAACATTTACTACATGATTTACCTTAAGTTTATAATTAAATGTGCCGACAGCGATCAACATTTAATCTCTTCAATTCTACTCTAAGTGCACCGACAGCGGATAAAACACTTAACATCGAATTGAAGTTTAAGCACTAAAACATATGAAGTAAAAGAAATTCAAAAAGTAAAACACATGGAGATTGCATTCTTACTTACAAATGTTAGAAAGAAAATACCAAAATCAAAGTAAAGAAGAAATGAAAATAACATAAAAATAACATAAATTAAGAATAAGAATTAAAAGGAAACTACTTAATAAGAAAATCTACAAGAAGTTAAAATGGTCCCCAAAAATGTCTCTCAAAAGAGAGAAACAAAAGAACTAAACTAAGAACTAAGAACTAAGAAAAATGAAAGAAATGGAAGAATGAAACTAATGGGGGACTCCAAAAATACAAGAATTGAAGTCCTATTTATAGGTGGAAAAAGCTATCAAAAATAATATAAAAATACAATAAAAAATGTGGAATAATGGAATGATGAGTAGTAAAGATTTGTGATGATGTTTAGAAGTGGTTTGAGTTGTAAAGTTGTAAAATGGGGTTGGAAAGTGGAAGGAATTTGGGTGGAAGTTGGGTGGAAATTGGGTGGAAGTTGCTGGAAAAGAATTCAGCAGAGAGCTGCTGGAAAAGAATTCAGCAGAGAGCTGCTGGAAAAGAATTCAGCAGAGAGCTGCTGAAAAGAGGAATGGAATTTCGGCTGGAGGCTGCTGAATGGAGGAATAGGCGCTCGGCAGGGCGGCGCTGAAGATGACCCTGGGCGATCGGCAAACGCGCGCCGAAGAGGATGATTTGCGGTCGGTACGCGCGCTCCGACTGGAAATCTGGGATGAGGAAGGCTCGCGAAACTGGGCTGGGCCGCACGGGCCTAGCGAGCTGGACTGATGGATGGCGGGCCAAGCTGCTCCTTGCGCGGGTTGGGCTGTTGGATGGCGGGCTGGGTTTGCTGGATTTCTTTTTCTTTTTTCTTTTTTCTGTTGGGCTGGGCTGCAAAATAAAAATTAATTAATTAATTTAGTTAATTTAGTAATATTTCACCGAAATTCGTCCATAATTTCTTCGTTATAATTCCGATCGGGACGATTCTTTCGCCAAAATACTCCAAATTACAAACTTTATTTATTTAAACAAAAATAACGTAAAATAAATTATTTTAATATTAAAAGCTAAGTATAAAGGGTATAAAATAATATAAAATAATGCTTATTTGAGGACCTATCAGACTTCGCCTCGCAAAAACCATGGATGCAAAAAAAAATTAGAATATGTAGTGACTCTCAGCTCATCGTTAACTAGATCAACAACGCATATGAAACCAAAGACTCTTCCATGGCAGCATACAAAATAATGGCAAAATCCCTCCTTGACGGTTTCTACAATTACACTATCAGACGGATCCCGCGTTTCGAAAACAGCCACGCCGACGCTTTAGCTCGGCTTTCATCCTTCCTTGACGAAGGGACAAGCCGCAACGTCCTTGTGGAGGTACTTAATCAACCTAGCACCCAGTGCTCTTTGGTCTACGCAATAAACACAGACCCCACATGGATCACCCCACTGGTTGGTTTCCTCACCAGCGGACTTCTCCCCTCCGACAAGCCAGAAGCCAAGAAGGTCCGACGATAGGTAACATGGTATACACTCATCAACAGCTAGCTCTACAAGTAGGGTTTCACTCTTCCTCTCCTAAAATGCCTCGTCCCGGAGGCAGGGTGAACAATCTTGAAAGAGATTCATGTGGGCATTTGTGGGAAACACTCTGGTCCACGATCGCTGACCCACAAGGATTTTCGCCAAGCTTTCTACTAGCCAACCATGCATACGGATGCAGCTGAGCTGACCAGGCTTTGTGACATATGCCAACGGTTCGTCCATTCTCTTCACTTACCTCCGGAAAACCTCACGCCCATGCTCAGCCCTTGGCCTTTTTCGCAATGGGGACTTGACTTGATTGGAAAAATACTAGATGGAAAAGGAAAGACGGAGTACACAGTAGTGGCAGTAGATTACTTCACAAAATAGGTAGAAGCCAAAGCTCTGGCCTCCATCACCACTGCCAAGATTGAAACTTTTATCTTCCAAAACATTATCTGCTGTTTCAGTCTTCCGCACACCATTGTCACAGACAATGGAAAACAGTTCGATAACACGTGTTTCCGCTCATTCTGTGATAGACATAACATCTACCTCTGTTTTGCCTCCCCAGCTCATCCCTAATCTAATGGTCAAGTAGAAGCCATCAACAAAATTATCAAGCATACGCTGAAAACCCAGCTCGATGAGGTAAAGAACAAGTGGTTTGAGATCCTCCCCAACACATTATGGTCGTATAGGACTTCCTACCAAATGTCCACGGATGAAACTCCCTTTTTCAATGACCTTCGGAACCGAGGCGGTCATCTCCGCTGAGCTAAATGAAATTTCTTACTGGGTGTCAACCTACGAACCCGGCCAGAATGACCAACAGCTTGCACTCAGTTTGGATCTCATTGAGGAACACAGGGAACGAGCTAACCTCATAAACATTTCCTGCAAGCAACAGCTCTGCAATTATCACAATGCTAGAGTCAAACCCCGCGGTTTTCAAGAAGAAGATTGGGTCATTCGGAAGATCAGCCTCGCCACCAAGGACCGCTCAGCTGGAACTCTTGGCCCCAACTAGGAAGGCCTCTACCGGGTTACAACGATCTACCAGCCAAGTACTTATGACTTGGAAGAATCGGAGGGCAGACGACTTAACCACCCATGGCACGCCTACCACCTTAAGAAATACTTCATTTAACTTTGTATTTTCTTCCTCTTATGACTTGCTGTAATTTGCCAACCTTGGCCCATATTATTAATGATTATTTCTTCATTTACACAATGCTTGTACAATCAACAAAACACCTTAGACTCAAACACACGAGTCAGGGTATGGTCTTACTAGGCCTATACCCCAACATTTGCTATTTTGACTCAAACATCTGAGTTAGTGTACAACCCAACTCGGCTCACACCAACACTTAGACTCAAACACACGAGTCGAGGTATGGTCTTACTCGGCCTATACCCCAACACTTGCTATTTTGACTCAAACATCCGAGTCGTTGTACAGCCCAACTCGGCTCACACCAACAGTTAGACTCAAACATATGAGTCAGAGTATGGTCTTACTCGGCCTACACCCCAACACTTGCTATTTTAGACTCAAACATATGAGTCAGGGTATGGTCTTACTCGACCTACACCCCAGCACTTGCTATTTTGACTCAAACTTTCAAGTCGGTGTACAGCCCTACTCGGTTTACACCAATACTTAGACTCAAACACACAAGTCGGGGTATGGTCTTACTCGACCTACACCCCATCACTTGCTATTTTGACTCCAACATTCGCGTCGGTGTACATCCCTACTCAGCTTACACTAACACTTAGACTCAAACACACGAGTCGGGGTATGGTCTTACTCGGCTTACATCCCCAACACTTTCTTTTTTGACTCAAACTTTCGAGTCGGTGTACAACCTTACTCGGCTTACACCAACACTTAGACTCAAACACACGAGTCGAGGTATGATCTTACTTGGCTTACACCCCATCACTTGCTATTTTGACTCCAACATTTGCATCGGTGTACAGCCCTACAGTCTTACCCGACTTACCCCAATGGTCGGCCTACATCTATGGATCGATCAACAAACATTACTTGCAAAGTTTACTCAAAGGTAATTTCATTGATTGAGGCACGGGTAATTTCATTGATTGTGCAGACCTATTATGCTCGGCCTGCAAAAGTATTACAAAAACATTACTTGTCATGACAAAAAATTAAATTACAAGGCATAGAGGCCTATCCTAGTCTAGCTCTTCCATCTCTTGCTCCTCGGCATGTGGAATGTCCGCTTGCACCTTTGGCCTTTTGGGAGGACCTTGCTGGTTGGTCTCTATTTGGGCACTCGGTTACTCCACCTCTTGCTCATCACAAGGGAATACTGATGCTTATACTAATAGCCAAGAAACTAATAATACCGATCAAACAGACGAAGTGGCTTTGATTGACTTATTGATGATTGAATGAGCTTCCTGGAACCTCCACGAGTCGATCCAGATCATTTGGGGCAAGCTTTGAGGCTCCTAGGGCCGTGGACGGACGAGGTGGACGGCCGGAAAATCCAAACTTGAGTCGTGGTGATTGAGGTAACTTCGTGTTCAATTAATCATTCGAATTGGCTCGTGTTAATCCTAGTAAGCTTCCTGTGAAGTTAATTTGACAATGGACTTGAGTTGGGTGAGTTGATATCATCGACCCGTTTGGCTGTTCGGACATGGATTGGTCGATTTACTCCATGACGACATTAATCATTGACACAGAACTGGAATTAATTGGTAAATGTTTGTTTTAGGATCAAAAACGGATCGAATCAAGGTCGAATTGAGGTGAGGTCGAGGTGAGGTCAACATGACTTTTGTCCTATACAATGTAACAAACATTTTGGCGTTGGTTTCATGTCATTCGGATCCCGTTTCGATATTGTTCGGGATGTCCGAAGGTTTTAAATCCAGTTTAAAAATACTTAAAAATTCGGGAAAATTACGGGACTTGAATAGGATGTTAATGATGAGGTTAGTAATCCTCTGATGTTATTTGAACAGGATTAGGAGTCCCGATGATAGTGGTGTGGCCCGGAAGGCCTATGGCACGCGTATCAAGGCGCTCGGTTAAACGGTCTGTGAGTGGACATTGGTTTTATAAATTCGATGCATGCATAACTGTTTCATGATTGTTATAATTATGATTAAATGATTTACTTTGGATATCGGTGAATTTAAATGATTTCATGCATTTCGAGGTGATTTACGTATTTGCACGTAAACCGAGATTTTCTGGATTTGCACCGATTTCCATAAATGTGGTTGGATATGATTTCATGAAACGGTTACGGACTTGATAAAGTAAAATCGGGCCAGGGGCCCAGTTAACTTATGAATCGGGCTAGGGGCCCAGTTAACTTGTGAATCGGGCTAGGGGCCCAGTTAACTTGTGAATCGGGCCAGGGGCCCAGTTAACTTATGAATCGGGCCAGGGGCCCAGTTAACTTGTGAATAGGGCCAGGGGCCCAGTTAACTTGTGAATAGGGCCAGGGGCCCAGTTAACTTATGAATTCGGGCCAGGGGCCCAGTTGATTTCTACATGTGATTGCGGGTCGGGGACCCTAAAATGGAATTGAATAAATGTTTTATGGTTTACATTTTATATATATTCACATGCTAAAAACAAATAACGGTTTGATGATATGGAAATTATGGTTATGGCACGTTTCACGGTATTTGGGCTTGAGACCCGTCTGATGAAACTTAAAGATTGGTTTGGATTTTATCTATGTATATATATATATGCTTTGCATGTGGATATCAATAAAATGTATTTGGTACTGCACTGTATAGATCCTTCCATATGATACTGTCTCCTCCGGATGAGGTACCCCGGAGAGGTCACGGACGTCTAGAACGTCCAGCGTCTATGACCCTAAGCATCGGGGATGCTGTACCCGAACGGGGTTCGGGGATTGAACTCGGAAATTGAGACCCGAGTGGTACGCGTAGCCTTGTGATTGTGAGCTTATTAGACGTCAGGGACGTCAGACATCAGGGATGTCAGATTGGAGTGTATGGTGCAGTGGCTAAAATTATGTTTATGGTTCATATTATATGATATATGATTTTAAATGATGGTGCATGCATATGATTTTACTGAGGGGCATAAATGTCTTATAAATGTTTTAAACAAACTTGTTTATTTTCGTCCACTCACAGTTTTTGTTTTTAATGCCCTTTAGGTTGTTTCCGGATGCGACTGCAGCAGAGACTTGAGCATTGCAAACCTCCTCCATCGATCCTTACGCACTCTAGAAGCCCGGTTGGGCAGTGGCAACAGGTTATCCCTTGTCTGACACCTCTTGTCAGACGGGAGCATGACACATTCCATGGTAATCCCGGGGGGATTGGGATGGGTCGTGTCAAGTGGTATCAGAGCAGGTTTTGCTCTTTTGTGCGCGAAGATCGAGGGTGTGATGTCTCTTTGGGCTGCAGTTCCGTTGTCAACCTGGTAGATAGGTTTGGATTTGAGTAATAGATAATGTGTGTTTGGCCCGATACGCCGTGCGTTAACGTGATTCGACCCAAGTGGGGTTGTTTGTGATTAACTGGTAATGTGGGACCGTCGGTTCGGTCATGTGATGATGGATTGTTGTGCTACTGGGCACAGTTGGGTTCAGGGAACCCAATTTGAATAATGATATGGAAATGCAAAACTCAGTTGAGTAATGGTCTAAATTATGGACCCTGGTAGTGTTGGCTAGTGTACGGGGTGTTGGTGCATCGGAGTTAGCCGATGACCTTCGTGGTGGAACCCACGATGGTACCCACGTTGAGTTGAAGATTGGATTGGATTTGACGTCTATGCGATGTCAGGACCACAGAGTCGGTCAGGTTGTGGATTTTACTGTAGAAGGCAGTTGGGTTCGGTGGGACCCTAGGGTGTGATTTTGGAACCCAAATTTATAATTGATGGATTGGAAAGGTGAACTTTAAATGGGAACTTATGCTGCGACGTGCGGCTAAGGTCATGGATGACCATGTGGATGACTCAAGTGAGTCTAGTCAGGATTATGGGATTCGATCCACGGATGCGGTTACGAGATATGATGTGGATTTCCGTGTGGGATCGAATGGTAGTGTGATGTGTGGGTACGGATCTTGACAACGATGACTGTTGGTCGACAGTTGTGTCGAGATAACTGGCTATCGAGGGTATTTAGTGTGGTTTTAATACTTGGAGATCAGGGGATGTTCAGGGAACGTCCATTATCCTGATGTGCCAATGGTCAATTGGAGGTACCCATAGTCGTGGGGTACGAGTGGTGTTACGGGATCGTCGTTCGGTATGAACGGAGATCCAGGGTAACAACTTTGCACACAGTGTGCTATGTTTGGATGTTGGTATGTTGGTGCTTTTATGCCAATACTAGTATGGATGCCTGTGTGCTGATACTAGTGTTGATGATTGTGCGTTGGTGCTGGTACTAGCGCTAGTACAGGTGTCAGTGATTGTGATGACAATGAGCCACGAGTCGGGGTGTGACTCTGTCATGACGGACATGTGATCGGTATCTGCGACTCAGTGGTGGTTGAGTCATGGACTGGATAGGATCCAGAGGAGGTTGTAACGTGTTGAGATAAGTCCCAACAGATTTAGGATGACAAGTGATGAATGGATATAAAGGTATGATTGGAATTTGGGGAATCTAGGGATGATGTTCCCTATGTCATGAGAATTGGTGGATTTGGGGTTGTTGTCAACTCCGAGATTGGTAAGATTGTATATTTCTAATATCCCCAGGAAGTACAAGGAAATTATTGAAATTGAAAAAGTCGAGGAAAACCATTCGTGGTATTGATGTGAGATTTTGTGATTGTGAATCACTTGGAACCTGAGGATTGAACCTGTAAAGGTTGAGATGTGAGATGGAAGCAGTTGGGTATGCACATCCAGGCAGAGTTGTGGATATTCCGTTCGGAATCAGGGTGTGTGCATAAATGATTATTGGCGGACGTGAGGTCCGAGTAATGAATTGATTTTGGACACGTGGTGGTCCAAGTGAGGTAAGGACGTGGGCAGTCCAGTGGTTGGACTTGACATCTCATTGGGAGCATGTCTGTTTCCAACATGGTTGGAACTCCCGATTCGGGGAGAGTTGTGATTGGGAGACGAGAGGAGTGCTCGTTTCCGCATCGGTGATTGGTATTCCGAAGTCATTGGGGCTGACTTCTTATTTCCTGCTGTGGCAGATGATGATTGTTGCTACCAGTACGTTGAGCGTGTATTGGTGGGTGGACCCATGTTTGGCTTGGGGTCATTGGACACTAGAAGTTGTGTATGATTTTGGATTTGGTGGTGAAATGCGGGATCACCATTCCACCAAGTGAAATTTGACGAAGGATTCAATTGAGGGTGTAAGACCCTACGATCAGCTTTCAGATGGATTGTTAGCTATGCGAGCATGTGTGGATCCTAGGTGGATCTGATTTGTGATGTTGTCGACTTTGGACAATGTGACGATCTAGGATCGTGATATTACTTATCGGGTGACATAGTGATTGATCTGGATCGTGATCGTGATGATCCAGATTGGATGAGAGTTTATCACTCTTACCTTGGTATGTGAGTTGTAAATGACGGGACTGAACTTCTTTTCGGAGTGGAGTCCATATGGGTTGTTACTCGGTTGAGTAGGTTTCCGACGTGGTCGGATTTTGTCAACCTTTGATGTGTGGATATTGGGATTGGCTTCCCTATGGAGTCAATCGAGTGTTTTGGACAGGTAACCGATAGGTTCGGTTTTGGTACGTCTCAAGTAGACGTAAACAAGATTTTGGGTTTTGGAATCGAATTTCTGGGTGACGATTCATAATTCGATTGCGAAGCTCGAAAATGGATTACTAGATTTGGGTGCGGAATGATTATTCCAATGCTAGCTTACGAAATAATGATTTCGGATTCGGATTTGGACATGGAATAAAAATATGATGTTTGGGTTCGGATTTGGGATTTCTTACGAAATCGCAGATTCGGATCCGGAATTGAAACGGGATGATGGGTGGAGTTCGTTTTGTCTCATGTTGGTTTGGGCAAAGGTACTTCATTATTGGAACGTGTTTGGCTATGACCTGGGTGGTTATAGGCAGATTGATGGATTAAGGTGCGTACAGGGTACGTTGTACGAGGATTAATACTGGTTAGGCTGAGTGGTGCCTAATGGTGGTACATGGGATGTACCCGTGGTGTGTGATTAAACGTGTTGGTAATCGGCTTGGTTCCGATATCATTTGTTTGGCTGTGTTGTGGACTGGACATTGGATATTGTGCGCTGTGCAGAGTGATTTTGTCGAGTTCAGTGATTGTATGAGCATGTGCTCTTAGCCATGGTTGGCTAGTGGAACCCTAGTATTGAGATGTGTGATCACTGCTGGGCTGATATTCAATGTGTTCCAGTTACACCACTTGATTGTGTAAGTTGACGGTATACGTACACTCAGGATGAGTGAATTGGTGGTCTGAGTAACCACGAGTAGCCTTTTGTGACTTGATCACACCGTGATTTTCCAGCGTCTTGGTTCGCTGACGGAGTCGGCAGTTATGGACAATGAGATTAATATATGTCGCAGGATTGGGCTTGCCCTGCGAACTGAGATCATGTGGTTGATCTTACGCTACATCGAGAGTGATGTAGTACGTGGTGTTGTCACTGACTGGCAGATGGTTGGGGCTTTACAAGGGTGGTAAAGCTTAGTGGTGACAGTTGGACTGGTGGAGTCAGCATGGACTGACAAATGAGATTTGGTGACTCCCAATGGGAGCAAATGTAAGGATATATTGGCAATGGAAGGGAACCGTCTAGCTGAAGGAGTCAGCTAAATGGTTAAGCGATTTTATCGCGGATCAGGTGATTATGTTCACTCGAGGTGGTCGAGTGTTGTTGTTATGACGTATGACTATGATGGGATGTCTGGGTACAGACGAGGCTGGTGTTGTTCCAGTTAGTGGGTGTACATTTTTCGAATAAGCCAATTCATTTGGGACCCTGCGGATCCACTCTTTTTCCTATTCCAAGATCAGCCTTTTATCTCTGTGTTTTCACATCGAGAATTCTTTGCAGATGAAGAGATGTCAAAGGGGCTTCTTACTTCCCAAACAGATGTTCCTACATCTATATATAAACGCTGGTTAGATGACCGCCCACTTCTATCGGCCATGAGTTAACTTAAGTGCCTTGGGTCTACTTACCTTTACTATTGTCTCAGAGTCTACTAGGATACTACCACCGCCCGAGTGGTCGGCCACTTTCACTTCGTTTTCTGGCTCATCCTTTTGGCCAGAACTCTCGGCAACCACATGAGCCGATCACATCCTATCTTCAACATGGGCCGAGCTGGCCTCGTCCTCACTCCCTAACAGGGGAATGAAAACCTTCACGCTACTATCGGACGACCCATCGACCTCTTAGTCATAGCACCTCTCTTCCACCCCCGAGGTACTATCCTCAGACATCTACAAGAAAATAGGAAGAAACACAACTCAAATACCAACTCGGACCTAAAAAGATCTGACCACAAAATCCATCAAGTTCATGACTAATTCTTCACCAACTCCTAGTTTAATCTACATAATCAAGAAAAGGGGTGCTTACCGTGTTTTTTTCGCGGTGGAGTTGTTAGTCGAAAATCGCTTGTTCACTTTGACAGAGTTTTCCTAATTTTCTAAAAAACGCAAGTGAGGAAATCGTTGGGGGACTTCTCCTATTTATAGAGATCGACAAGGACTACGAGACGTCACCACCCTTTGTGATCGACACGTGTTGCGACAACCACAACTCCGACCGATACGTGTCACCCATCTAGTTAAGGGAGACCAACCGTTCTTCCTACCTCCACCACCGACCTGTATGGATTCTGCCTAGCCAAGTACACCGCTCGGTATCCACCACCCACCCAAGGCCCTGAGATACTCTTCACCGACCGAGCCTTCCCGCCTCGACCATGATGCCACCACTGAGACAGGTACCCAGCTTGGTATTCACCACCTACCAAAGGCCTTGGGACACTCCTCCCCAACTGAGCCTTCTAGGGCCAACCGTGGTGCCACCATCGAGCCCATTCCGGACAGTCACTCGGGATACCGCCACTAAGCCACTTTTCCTTGCGGCCGACCAACCTGGCTCCGCCAAGCCGCCTTCTCCTATGACCAAACACATGCCACTTCTTTGTCATGACCGAGACAAGCTCGGTGGACTATCTCGCCAAGGGACTTGGGGGGCCTACAGGTATACTCACCGCTGGGTTTGGGAGAATGAGACAAGTCCCCGACCGAGAAATTCCACCTTAGTCAAGAACTTGGGGGACTTCTGTTGACACCATATCTGATCAGACTCATTGGACCGTATACCTAAAGCCTAAGCATCGAACAAGGCCCAATCCCACAGTATTTACATAGCCCAACATTAGGCCATATACGAGATGACACGTGGAAACTCGTCCACCCCCGATCTGCCTGACATGTGTAAGCACGCAAACTGAGGAACATTTGTCTCACATCGAAACTATGGAAATCGAACATCCCACTTACCCATACATAAGGGGTACACATTTCCCAATAAATATAACTAATATCTACTATTCACTATTACTCTGCCAAACTTATTATTTATCGTTTCCTCTTATAAATAAAGTTACTAACTTGATCGTCGGAGAGCCTTAGGCTGGCACCATACCGGTGCCCGTACTAACGGAAGACCCACGATTCACCTAGTTTGACAGGTTACGAGGAAGGACACGCATCACTTGGTGATTGGACAACGAGTAATCGTCAGTTGAAACATTTATCGCTTCAACATCGTATATTATTCTCAATATAAATTATATGTGATTAAATAAATAAAAGTTGCATGAATTTATTTAATGCTTGAAGTAAAAAAATTAAAATAAAAAAGTAAATAAAAAAACATGCATGATGCCTTGTGGCCCATACCCTCTCAATCTGCTTATTAGTCGTTAGGAATTTTTTTTAATATTATTTTATTATTATTTTATTTTATTTTAGTGAGGGAATTGTTAATTAAAAAATCATTATAATTTGATTATAAATTTATTCAAATATATATATATATATATCAAAAGTTAATATGACTGCAAAAATCTGTCACATACCTCTATATAATTCCCTTATTAATTATATAAAATTTTATGATAATTAATAAATCTATAAAATTCGATCCTTCAAAAAATTCTATAATTATGTGTATAAATATGAATTCAATATACTTCTTAAAAAAAGAATTAGCACAAAGTGAATAGTAAGATTGTTTAATGGTCAGGTAAATAGTAAGTCTCCAAAAGGCCCAAATACATTGGAGGCCCAACCCGAAAAAACCAAAACTAGACCACTCCCAAAATATTTAAAATAACAGTGACTTGGAAAAAACAAAAAACAAAAAGAGAGAGAGAAAAAAAGACGGCCGCTTTTCTTCCATTTTTCAACCATACGAAGGTCTGGACGACTGGAACCTGAACCCAAAGTCGGTTGAGTAATTTGTCTCTACGCTCTAAAATCGCCGCCATTTTTTCGTTTGTTCAAGCGAGTGATTGAAGCCAAGAGACCGTCCAAATCTCTGGAGAATCCGCCGTTCTCACAGCACTTCTTCCACAGGTACGTACGTCCCTCTTTTCGCTTCCTCTAAATCTTTTATTGGCAAACGGTTCGAGTCACGGTATCCAAATTCGAAGCTGGAACTGTCTAGGTTTTTGTCCAAATTTAGTTCCCGTTTTATTTGTTGAATCATTCGGCGTTGGGTATTGTCGTTTCTTTCCCAAGATTTGAAATTGCACAATGTTATTTAGGTAACTTGCAACTTTATGCTCTTGAAATTTTGAAATTGTTTCTTATTTCATTCCCACTTTATGTATCTGCAGGTGCCCTCATTGTTAGTTCGATTCATTTTACGAGTTTATCGAGCTGATTAGCATGGAGGTTAGTATTCCATTCATGGGAGTTAGCTCTAAACCATGTTATTATCAGTGCAAATTTTATTTATGTTCTTTTTCTGTTGCTGTTGATTGTTATATATAGAAACAAAGGAACACTGAACCTGTTGACCTGGACAAGACCACGGTGACATTGGAACCTGAGACGAGCAGCAGTGGGGGATTATTTGTTCCTGGGAAGGATAGAGTTGTGTTTAGACCTCCAGAGAAATCTCTGTTAGGTAAGGATTATATTAACATATTTTAATTCTAACATTGTATACATAACGTGTCAGAGCCATTGGCCAAACCCATCTTGAAAATTAAACCAACCTACTAGAAAGAATAAACATTTTGGTACTCAAACGGGAGAGGTTTGTTGGCCTCCTTCCACATCCCTTCCACTTATATGCAATATTATTGTCATATTGCCTTTAATTATGACCCGGTCATCGCTTTTAGCATCCATGCTGCCAAAGTCCTTATATATTTGTAGTGCTGCTCATCACCTTGTTTGGTATATGCAGCAAGCAATCTTTAAGCGTCCCATTTCTTGAATTTTTTTTATTAAAGACTTATGTGAACTAATGATTGATCTTCTGGTTCTTAGTAGCATCCTTGGTGTAATTTTTACGTTTAACTCAAACCGCTATTGGGTTTCCATCCTTGTTCTTGTGTTTCATTATATATTACAAAGTTGTGGAATCAGCGCCCTGCCTCCTTCATAAGCATCTGATAGTATTCTTATTCATAAGCATCTGATCGTACATGATATAGAAAGATCTTGAACTTTCGTCTAATTTCATTTTTGATGTAACAGGGTTAGATGTCCTTGCTATTGCAAAGCGGGAGAAAGCTAAGGTTGATGGCGGATTCAAGACCCCGAGAGAAAGAGTTCCTTCTGTTGCATCATCGATGGAGGAAGATGAATCAGAGTCTGTAGTTACAGATGAAAATGTGAGCGATGCAACGCCTTCTATACGAAGTCACTCTAGGAGGCGATATCGTGAAATATCTGCGAGTGAGACGCCACGTACAGGTATCCTTTGGTTTATGCTGTCTGCTAATTGTTTTCATCTAATTATTCTAATTTGATAGCTGTGTGAGCCATTTTATGATTTGACAAGTTCTCATGTCGTTTTTGAAATTTAACAGTGGATTGCACAGTAATATCAACAACTTTACCTTGATTCTCATCTTTCCCTATATGTCTTATGAATCGGACTTTATGTAAAATAATGCTTACTTGTATGTTTGTCACACTTCTTATCCTGTTTTTATGGAAACCATATTTGACTTACAAATGCATTTGACTTATAAATGCATTTGACATGCGCTTCAAGTTACAAGCTTATCTTATTTTGTAAATTTTTTAAACTTTTCTTATAGTGTCTTCATCCCTTCTGCTCTTTTGTTAACTAATTGTTGCTTTATTGTGACACTCTGTAATTCTTGTGTAGCAGAGAGTAACGTCACAGAAGAAGGCCTAGATGATGATATGTACCAGAATCGATTCTCTTGGGAAAATACGCAGGGAGATGTAAGCATACTCCTTTTGGAAAATTTCTGTCTGTTTTAACGTCATTTTCTGTAGAAATTTATTGTTGAGACAGGGAATACTCCACAAGTAGTTGTGATGTATATGTATTGAGGTAAGCTCAGCTAGAAGTATGGTCTTAAAGCCTGGAAACATTATTGAGTTCTGTGTTAAGTGACCAAAAAGCAGAATGATTTCACGTTTATTTCTAGCACTATAGTGCTAGTGTTAGGAAATGAAGAATCTCACGAGAGTGGCTTTTGAAAAGAAAATTGAATTGACTTATTTTTCCCGATGTTGAGAAGGAGAAATATGTATCAGGAAAGATCATTTAGTATTTAACTCTGTGCCCATGCCAATGCTCTGGACGCAAATTTCCGTCAACTTGTTATTTAATATTGTACAAATAATACTATTTCTCTCTTAGGGTCAAAGACCTTAAGTGATGCATGCAAAATTTCCTTTGCCTGTTGGTGCTGTGTTTATGACCCTCTCTTGATATGATTATCTTTTTTATTGGAGTCTGAATTACATAGTTGAAATGATTTGTTGGGCAGTATGGTGGATTTATGCCTGAAGGTTTATTAGTCACTTTGTTTGACTAGATCTATTGTGTGGTATTTCATGGATTTGTAAATGAGATATTAGAAGGCTTTTGATTGAGCTTTTTTTTTTTTTAATGTTACTGCATTTATTTTCTTCTTCTATGTTTTTTTTTTCTTTGGTTGTTTTTGTTAGAATTCACACTTGTGACATGAATTTTTCGTCTATTTAATATTCTGACGTGTACCATGCCTCTGAACATAAGGTTTCGGTCACACCTGGAAGTTCGCACAGTGTTCGGTTTCGAAGTCCTAAGTATGACAGGGATGATTGGGGTTATGAGAGAAGAGATTATAAGGGTAGGTATGGCAGGGAGGACCGTAGTAGTGAGAGAAGAGAGCACCAGGATAGTACTAGGGGTGAGAGACAAAGATATAGTAGTAATGGTAGGGATTATTATCGTCGAAGAGAAGGTGGCCGATACGAACAAGAATATGGTGGAGAATATGGACGGAAACGAAGCAGAAATGAAGATTCCAAAAGGACACCTGGTAAATTGTTTCTTGTTCTTTTCTCCCCATTTGTTAATTTATTTCAATATTATTTTTCTTTCTTTCTAATAGAGTAGGATAGTCATGGAGGTATTTCATCTCTCAATTATGTTCTGACTCCTGAAAACTATCATGTAGGCTTCCTTTGAAGGAACCTATGCTTTGAGCTTGTAAATATGTTCCCTGTACATATCTACCGGAAATGTAGAATAACGCGTTCTCATATGCTTATTATTTAATTATTTGTTATATATACATGTGTGTATAAGCTTGTGTTAGCTAACTACATGGATTTTGCTTTCTCTAATGACATTTTTTGTAAATGTTGCAGGAAGATCTGACTGGGATGACGGAAGATGGGAATGGGAAGAGACACCACGGCGTGATATCTACTCTAATAGCAGTAGGCGCCATCAGCCATCGCCTTCACCTATGCTACTTGGTGCCTCACCTGATGCACGGCTAGTTTCCCCATGGTTGGGTGGCCATACGCCTCATTCTACTGGTATGTTATTTAGCAGTGGAGCTTACTTCTGAAGTTCAAATTTAGGTGTTGTTTTATGTAGATGGTTGGGGTTTCATTTCAATCTTGACTTTTAGATATAACTCAGTTAAGATTACAACAGGTTCTGCTGCTTCTCCATGGGATCATGTCTCTCCCTCTCCAGTTCCAATACGTGCTTCTGGATACTCTGTCAAACCTTCAAGCTCTAAACATGACGCGAGGTCCCATCAACTTACTTTTTCTTCAGAAAATTCACTATCATTCAAGGTATATATCTTATTGTGGTTACTTTTGAAGATTTTGCAATAATTTCTTTTACCTGCTTTGGATGTGTCAATGATGATGGTTCTGTCTGCAGTATGGAGAAGCAGATAAGACTGACCTGGATGAAGAACAAAAATATGAGATTAGTGAAAGCATGCGTCAAGAGATGGAATACAATTCTGACCGTGCATGGTAATTAAATATGCTGATAAGCTTTTCAAAGAGCCTTAAACTATGTCCTAAAATAGTTTTGGGGATGACCAATCTGTTAATATTATTTGTATGTCTTGATGGTGCTACATTTTGCACATCATTTTTACTCATTTGTTATGCGGTAAAATATCTTAATATTGTTAGCTTCATAACTAACTCCTACCAGATGATGTCAGTTCTAAAGTAGTAGCTGTTCTAAAGAAAGTCTTATCACTGGTCAATGACCTATGTTCTTGTATGGGATTCACTTGCGGACCTCATGTTATGATCTAGTATTGCAGTTTAGTTTTGGACTTCATTTGACCAATATAATCTTGTTATATAGGTATGATAGAGAAGAAGGAAACACAATGTTTGATACAACTGATGACTCATCCTTGTTTTATGCAAATGATGCTTCTTTTCAAAAGAAAGAAGCAGAGTTGGCGAAAAGGCTGGTACGTTACTGCTTTCGTTTTCTTTAATTTCCAGAGTTATATTTGAACTATTTTTTTTTGTTGATTAATATGAGTTTACCAAGGGTTTTCTGATTCTCATGGCTTCTTATAGTGGAGGCTAGTAAATGATAGACAAAATATAGTAACTGATGTTACAAGATTTATCTGGTAACATTAATAGATATGATTATTACTAGCATCTCAGTTCTACTAAAATATGATTTCGGGAATGTCTGCTTGTCATGTGTCCCTTTTTTTGTGTTTTTTTTTTTTTAATTGGCCTGTCTGGTTCAGGCAGCCTTGTGTAGTTCCATACAATTTTATTTGTGTATTATGCTAATGCAAATTATATATCGGTCTAAGTAGATTTTTTTGATCTCCTGTTTAGGTTCGCAAAGATGGAACTAAGATGTCTCTTGCCCAGAGCAAAAAGTTGTCTCAACGCACTGCTGATAATGCTCAGTGGGAGGATCGTCAACTTCTAAGGTCTGGTGCTGTTAGAGGTACCGAGGTGCAGACTGAGTTTGATGATGAAGAAGAACGGAAAGTTATTCTTCTTGTCCATGGTAAGAAAACTGTTACTAGCCATATCGCTTAATCGATGAAATATTTTCTTTTTTGTTTGTGCATATAATATTGAAATCTCAGTGTGGTATAATCTACTACTATGACAGATACAAAGCCTCCTTTCCTGGATGGTAGGGTTGTTTACACGAAGCAAGCGGAGCCTGTAATGCCAATAAAGGATCCAACGTCAGATATGGCCATAATTTCACGCAAAGGGTCTACTTTGGTTAGGGAAATCCATGAGAAGCAAAGTATGAACAAATCACGTCAGCGTTTCTGGGAGCTTGCAGGTTCCAAACTTGGTGATATCCTCGGTGTTGAGAAAACGGAAGAGCAGGTGTGGAACTTACGGGAGGAAGTTTTGATTTTTGCTTTGCACTTGGAAAGTTTGGAACTAACTTCTTCATTTTGTAATTAGATTGATGCAGATACTGCTACGGTAGGTGAAGATGGTGAAATTGATTTCAAAGAAGATGCTAAGTTTGCACAACATATGAAAAGTGGGGAGGCTGTGAGTGACTTTGCTTTGTCGAAAACACTTTCACAGCAACGGCAATATTTGCCCATATTTTCTGTGCGGGATGACTTATTGCAGGTATGATGTTTATCCCTTTACTCTTAATTCTTTGTTGGTGTTGAAAGAAGTAATATCCAGCAGACGGAACAGAGCGCTACATAATTGAATAAACCAAATATCGCTATGTATTAATGGGAATCTATTACGCTGATGTATTGTGGGATTTTTTTAAAGAATAAGACTTAAGTGTTTTCATTGTCCAGATTTACTCTCCTTTGGAAAGGCACTATTTGGTAACAATTTGTGTAGACTCCAATCTATGTTAATCAGACCAATATATGGAAAAATAAGTCAGTGCCTTTTACTCAAAATGCTTTCTAGAAATTGTACTTTAGATTTTAGTTCTTTCCGCTTGGTTATGCCCATTTGTGGATTGTAATATTGTATTATTCTAACCTTTATATACCATCCCTCGGATAGGTAATTCGAGAAAATCAGGTTATTGTTGTCGTTGGAGAAACTGGTTCTGGAAAGACTACTCAGCTGACGCAGGTACCTTTTTTTTTTCCCTAGTGTCTTGCCATCAATTCCTTTCTCCCAGATTCTGAGATTTATAAGTGGATGTATATGTATGGTGTACCGTAGTATCTACTGTTCACTATCTGGGTTTGTTGGCAGTTTCTTCATGAAGATGGATACACAGTAAATGGTATAGTGGGTTGCACCCAACCAAGGCGTGTGGCAGCCATGAGTGTCGCAAAAAGAGTTAGTGAAGAGATGGAGACTGAGCTTGGCGATAAAGTTGGCTATGCCATTCGTTTTGAGGATGTGACTGGGCCAAACACCGTGATAAAGGTACCTCTTTTGGTTGCTTCTTAAACCATACTGTTCTCTTTTTCCAGCTTGCCTTCTGATCTAGATCTCTTTTTATTTATTTAGTTTTTCATTATCTTTGGTGCCACAGATTAGTTCATAAAGAATTAAATATCACCTGTGGTGCTCACCTTTATATTATTATATGTTAAATCTTCCTTTCTCAATTCTGCAGTACATGACTGATGGTGTACTTCTGCGTGAAACGCTCAGAGATTCTGATCTTGACAAATACCGGTATGAAAAGTTGCAAAATTTTAAAATATCTTTTTGTCTGCAGTTAACTGTTGACTTATAATCAACCAAATCATTTACTGTCAAGGTTTTTACTTTTTCAGTGTAGTTGTGATGGACGAAGCCCATGAAAGGTCGCTAAACACAGATGTGCTGTTTGGGATTTTGAAGAAAGTGGTGGCCCAACGTCGTGATTTTAAGCTCATAGTGACATCTGCAACTCTAAATGCTCAGAAATTTTCAAATTTCTTTGGAAGGTAGTATATAAATCGTTTCACTTTGATTTCTCATTCAACATCTGCTTGCTCAGCTTGCTGAATACGACTTTATTTTGCAGCGTACCAATTTACCATATTCCTGGGAGAACGTTTCCTGTAAATATCATGTATAGTAAAACCCCGTGTGAAGATTATGTTGAAGGTGCAGTGAAGCAGGCCATGACGATTCACATCACCAGTCCTCCAGGTGACATCCTTATCTTCATGACAGGCCAAGATGAGATTGAGGCAGCCTGTTATGCTCTTGCTGAGCGGATGGAACAACTTATCTCGTCCTCCAAGAAAGGTGTGCCAAAACTGTTGATACTCCCTATCTATTCACAGTTGCCTGCTGACTTGCAAGCGAAGATATTCCAAAAAGCTGAGGATGGGGCTCGTAAGTGCATTGTAGCAACGAACATTGCTGAGACTTCTTTGACAGTGGATGGAATATTTTACGTTATTGACACGGGCTATGGTAAGATGAAAGTATACAATCCACGAATGGGTATGGATGCTCTTCAAGTGTTTCCTGTTAGTCGTGCTGCTGCTGACCAGCGTGCTGGGCGTGCTGGTAGAACTGGGCCTGGAACATGTTATCGGTTGTACACAGAGAATGCATATCTAAATGAAATGCTGCCTAGTCCTGTGCCAGAGATTCAAAGGACTAACCTTGGTAATGTGGTTTTGTTGCTCAAAAGTCTTAAGGTCGAGAACTTGTTAGATTTTGATTTCATGGACCCACCTCCGCAGGACAATATTCTCAACTCTATGTACCAGCTGTGGGTCTTAGGTGCTCTTAACAATGTTGGGGGCTTAACTGATCTTGGTTGGAAAATGGTTGAGTTCCCACTGGATCCCCCACTTGCTAAGATGCTATTGATGGGTGAACAACTTGGATGCTTGGATGAGGTTCTGACAATTGTATCCATGCTTTCAGTGCCGTCAGTATTCTTTAGGCCCAAAGATAGGGTAGAGGAGAGTGATGCTGCACGGGAGAAATTCTCCATTCCAGAATCCGACCACTTGACGCTGTTCAATGTCTACCAGCAGTGGAAACAACATCAGTATCGTGGGGACTGGTGTGGGGATCATTTTCTGCATGTTAAAGGGTTACGAAAGGCCAGAGAAGTAAGATCTCAGCTCCTAGAGATCCTGAAGACACTGAAAATCCCTTTAACATCCTGTTGGCCTGATACCGATATTGTGAGAAAAGCAATTTGCTCTGCGTACTTCCACAATTCTGCCAGATTAAAGGGCGTGGGGGAGTATGTGAATTGCAGGACCGGGATGCCCTGCCATTTGCATCCAAGCAGTGCTCTTTATGGCATGGGGTGCACTCCGGACTACTTGGTGTATCATGAATTGATTTTGACAGCGAAAGAGTACATGCAGTGTGCCACAGCAGTGGAGCCACAGTGGCTGGCTGAGTTGGGTCCGATGTTCTTTTCTGTGAAGGATTCGGATACTTCGATGTTGGAGCATAAGAAGAAACAAAAGGAGGAGAAAACAGCTATGGAGGAGGAAATGGAGAACCTGAGGAAGTATCAAGCAGAGGAAGAGAGAGAAAACAAGCGCAGGGACAGGGAAAAGAGATCCAAGCAGCAGCAGCAAGTCTCGATGCCAGGTTTGCACAAAGGCTCTTCCACATATTTGAGGCCAAAGAAACTTGGCTTGTAAATGTGAGATTTGTATATGTATTTTCTGTTTTGTATGATTCAATCCCAGTTTTGTGGAGGAAAAGCAGTGTTATTAACATTAACAAAGAAAAAAACAAACTAGGGGAAGAAATGGATGGTCTCAATTGTAGCCAAGAGTGCTTAATGAAAAATTGTTGAATATTCTCATTCTGTTTCTTTTCACTTTCAGAGGACAATTACAGTCACGACCTAATCTAATAAGTTATGAGCAGTAGAGTTGCATTAATCGAAATTCATAAAAAGATTATAACCGTGATGAAACCAGCAGTCATTGCCAAGGACTATTGAATACATTCCTCATTTTTTTCCACCTCTATGTTTTGACTTTCTAGATAATCTCTCTCTCTCTCTCTCTCTCTCTCTCTCTCTCTCTCTCTCTCTCTCTCTCTCTCTCTCTCTCTCTCTCTCTCTCTCTCTATATATATATATATATATATAATCTTTCTTTTTTCATCATGTTTTTCTCTCGTATATACGGAGGTTTTTTATTCAATATGCTCAATATGCTCCCATGAACATTAAGTTCTAAAATTCCTCCTAAAAATAATTTCATTCCAAAATGTTTCTAGCCGTCTAATTTGACAAATTTTTGTTTAGATAAAAGATAAAACTAAAATTTGAGTGTGAAGACATAAGGCTGAGAGAGAACAAAACTCAGTTGAAGCTGCAGGCTTCTGTTGGAGAAAGAACAAAACCCAGTTGGATATTTGAGTTTCATCATGGTTCATATATTGATGCAGAACACTTCCACGTCCTTGGAGGGATGAAAGTATGTCGGATATGGAATGGCGTGCTCGTTGTTCCATGCGCTGGATTCGATTGATAACAAAGTAATGTTCTTCATCTGAGGCAAGAACATGAGTTTGGTTCCCCAATGGGACTCATTGTTTGTCTGTCTTTTAAAATCCCAAACAAATCTCCCTCCTACCAAGAAATGGTCCCTCCCCGACATTGTCTTCCATTCGGGCCTTCGCGAGAGCCACTTCACGAGCTCCAGAGGAGAAGCATTTCTCACTGAGATGTTGAATTTCCAGAGATATTTCCCCACGTCAAGCCCGGCATAAAATGGGACATAAATTGCAGAGGACAATGATGAATTTTTGGTTAAACATTTGTACTGCTTCTTTCTGTTGTGGAAAATGACCTCCAATGAAAATTGGCTGGTAGCAAACCTGGCATTTCCCACTAGGTCCTTTTTTGAATTTGGGATTTTTGAACCAAGCCCCATGTTCGATACACAGGGGCACATGTCGGTCCATTTCTGAAGCCTATGGCAATTCTTGAGCAAGTCTTGGTTGAAAATATTTGGAAGATCATATGCGTAAATATATGAAGCACCTCAGAAACGTACTCACAAAGCAACAAAGAGAAAATATCCAACTGGGGTTTGTTCTTTCCCCAACAGAAGCACGCAGCTCCAACTGGGTTTTATTCTTTCCTATCCTGTGCCTTCACAGTAAAATTTTGGAAAATTTTATCGCTTCATCTGAATAGAAATCTGTTAAATTAGATTTCTAAGGGGGATATTGAGATGAAAATCATGTTCAGAGGCATTTTGTTTTTTATAAAAATAATATTCATGGGGCATTTTGAGATTTAACTTTATATTTATGGGCATATCGAGTAAAAAACCTTATATGAATCTACATATATGGTTTTTACTTTGAATTTGAACATAGTGGTTCTGTTAATAATTTGGGGGAATGAATAGAGTGGTGAGCGATGAAATGGGTATGTCCTATGTGGAGGGTTGCTAAGCTATGGAGTAGAGACCTACTTATCACAGTTGATGGCCTACAACTAAATAAACAGTTGGTGGAATCCTAACGAATTTATTACTGCGGGACTGAGTGGAGACACCAAACCCAATCCCAATGGTCCAATACTAATACTTGGCTTTCAAGACCACTCAAGTCGTCCACCAAATCTTACTTGTGCCAGCTAAATCTTTTACTTTAATGTACAAAATGCCAACCAAATAAACAATTGTGTAATAGCTTCTCACCATCTGAAGAGTGAAAAATATTGAACTGTTTCATCAACATGGGAAATTGTCTTGCACTTCATAGTAAGATCCAAGGCCATGCCTCCAAGCTCAAATGCTCAAGCTTCTCCAGAACCGATTGCGTTGGCACCACCATGCCCCGAGTCAGCAGTTTTCAAGCACCAATAAGCATGATTGATCACTTCCTTATTGATTTCACTCTTGTAAGCAATTTGTGTTGGCATTTCTTGACAAGATTTTCGGTATGTTTGGTGCTGTGTATGTAGATGGGGAAGTGCAAGTGGATGTGCATTTCTTTCATGAGGCCTGGCTAGAATCTGATTGTGATGACGATTTCTTCAGTGTCAATGGAGGTAAAATACCATCCAACTTCAAATTTGTCACGTCTATGTTATTTTCAATGTCCCTTCAACATAAATAATGTGATACTCGAAACTTTCGATGTTTCATTACCTGCAGATCTCGCTGCTTCTAGCGCTGATACTCCTATCCAACAAAGTAGCCTGGCAGATATCTTTCAATTTGATAAATCTGTTCATGTGGACCCCCAGGAGCCTGATGTGAAAAAGCAACTTATTGAATTGTTTCATGATGAGTCTGGTGATGAATCTTCTATTTTTGGTCTGCCGCAGAACTCGGTCAATAAAAACCCGGCATATGAGTCTCTGGCAGGCATCGTTTTCGGAAGCGAGACAATTCCTAACAGAAATTCGAACAACAGGATCAGAAAAGCTACAAAGTTTGTACAATGTAGGTGCCTGCCAAAATTAGTGAGGAGCCTAAGCTTTAATGAGAGGCAGAGACGTTGATTCCTAGTTTCCTACTGCGGTATCAACGAAATCGATCTACTTTGAAGGTGATGATTAGTGAGAGACAAAGAATCCAGACGGTATAATTTCATTGCCTAGATAGTTATATGTTTTCTCTTAATTTGTTGGATGAATTGTAAGTGTGGAGCAATCTATGAAGGTGTTTCTCTTTCAAGTCTTCTAGTAATGCAGAAAGAAAATGAATATGCCAAGTCCAAAGATTCAAAAAGCTCTTCTTCCACTAATAATCTCATCATTGATAATGTACAACATTCTAGTTTTCATAGTGGGAAAATACACTTGAATAGACAATTTGAATCACAGAAGAGTGAAAAAATAGTTAAACGACATTTTCATTAACATAAAGATAAGATTGTCATTGTTGACCTTCTGAGGATTTGCTTGGTGCCAATCTTTGGGAGTGCCGAGTCAAGCGTCCAACTTGTGATCTCGAAAATGCTTGTTAAGTGTGTTGATCGACAGTAAATAGGGTTAGTAATGGCTAACAGGTGTGTATACAAACTCTACTCTCATTTATGTATACTAAGATATCTATGTTATTTATATATCGTTTATCACGTGATAAAAAATAGGAATAATATAAACATTTTTTTATACAACCAACAATAAAGCAGATTTTTCTCTGCCTCAATGAAAACCTGTCATCAAAATGGATATAGGAGAGGATAGCATCCCTTGGAAGTTAGACCTATGAATTAATAATGGGTAAATAAATTTGGAAAGTTTATCAAGTAGTCCCAAATTCAAATACTCTCATCCTTGCTATGGATTAAGAAGAAAAAAAAAGGGTGAGTATCCCAAAGCACATCGTTACAGGTAAATAGGTAAAATAGTGTGCGTTGCATAGCACCATGGTATTTTCTAACATGAAAAAGAACTTGACATTGAAAAGGCTATATAGGATATCAAGTTATCTACCTTTGGTTGGTTCCAATAGATGAAATCTCGTAAAATCTCAAAAAAAAAATAAAAATCCAATAATTAGCTTTTACGATTTACATAGCTTGATTTGATTCTGTTTACACCCCCTCCCCAAAAAAAAATATCTTTGGACCAAAGTGGATGACTCGAAGAAATTAAAGGCCCAAACTCAAAAGAATCCAACACAAGCACCCACTTGGAACGTGAAGAAAAAGTAAGGTTCGAGCGGTTCTGACACACACGAAGAATTTGAAGGCAAAGGGGAGGTTTCCAATGGAATAAACGACAGTGTGGGACTCACAGAAGGCTCAACTTGACAACTTGATCAGTCTCCTTGCCGCCTATAAAAAGAGATTGAACTAACTTCTCAAAGGACTGACAATCAACTAATCAAACTCACCAAATTGATCTCCATCAGTTTTTGAACCTATGAACACCTAATCAGGTTTTATGGTTTAACAAAGGCCGGTCTTGATGGCAAAACTTGCTTTTTTCGACCTAGGAAATCAAGATGCAATCTCTCTTTTCATTTATTCGAGGCATATATGCAAATTCCTAACCGTCTTTCATACCCGCTCCAACAACATCGTCATAATGGTTAGCTTTATCCTACACTAACCTTCTTTCTGACTAAGTATTGTCATAATGGTTAATCTTATTCCGACTGCTAATTCATGGATGTTCATTGAGGCATGCATAAATTAACCTTCTTTGACTATATATTGTCATAAGGGTTAATTATCCCGACTAGTGGTTCACGGAAAGACATCCCAACTATTGGTTCACGGAAAGTCATTCCGACTACAGTTCACAGAAGGTCATCTCGATTATAGATTCACGGAAAGTCATCCCAACTTCCAATTCAAGTAAAGTTATTTCGGCTGCCAATCCATGGCTGGTAACTAGGTGTTCAAACCTCTACTTCGACATCTTACCGTCATCTCTAAATGTTCTCATATCTTATGACATGATTTCCAATTGATATTCATTTCAGTTGATGATTTCTGAAATTTCCTACCTAATACGGGCTTGAATGCAAAGGAAATAATTTGCTTTAATACACCTGTAACTTCAGTTTTTACTCAGTTCAATTCTAGTACTTTTACAATCCAGTATTTGTACTTCCATTCCAATTTCAATATAAATCAGATTTTCTTAAGTAGTAATTGGTACTTAGGATACACCATTCAAGTGTGGTCCACGACTATCCAAGTCGGGATACCATCTTTGATCATTGGTCCAGTACTTGATTCCGACTTAAGAGAACTTGAGACCTCTAACCACCTGACTACTGATGAAAGACCTCGGATATTCAAGAAAATGAAAAATGACCATTTTCCCCTCAAAAAGTCAAAGAGTACACTTTTGACAAAATGGAGATCTTATGGACATACCGAGAGGACCGTTTCGAATGTCTCAATCCCCTGAGCAAGTTAACAGGTGGTATACCGAAAATGGAGCCCATATGAGTAAGTTATGGGCTTACAAAGGACATGGGTATTTTGGTAATTATATGATGAAGGGTAATTTAGTAATTTCACATTTTAAGCATGTGAATCACATGAAATGGTGCCAAGTATCTAGAGGAATCTAGACATTTCTCTCCCTTTCTCCTCATCGACCTACACTAAGTATCAATATGTGTGAGTGTTCTGGTTTTAGGGATTAGGTAAGGATTGGAAGAAAACCACAATGGTGGTGGTCGTGAGGGAAAACTCAGAGGAAGTAAGGGAGTGATTCAGGGAAAGAAAGGGAAGAAAGAAAAGGGAAACAGAGAGAAAGATGCAGGAAGGAAACACACAGAAAGAATGCAATGGAAGAAAGGAAGGGGACAAACCCAAAAATATCACTTTGGGTTCTTGCTTTCAAAGTCCTCATTATAGGATAAGGAACTTGGTTACAAGCCTCTTATTAGCTTTTGTGATGCCATATGATTAATTACAGCTCGAAAACAAGGGACGAAGAAGCATGGAACATTCAAGTTCGAAGCTAGAAACCATAGCCGAAAATTGGGAGCCTCGAACAGAAGGGCTCGAGGTATGTTTTCTCACTTTTAAAAATATAGATCTTCTTATTGGTATGAATAAAGAGAATTAAATGAAGAAAAGATGGAAAAAAGAAAGAAATAGAGAAACTAGAACTAGGTTGGGACGCCTTGCGCACATACCCACGAGTCGACCTGACCAAGTTTGAAGATGACTATAGGCGTGTGGCCCCCACGCGCAGGGAGCCACAACGACGCGTGAGAGCGCGTGGAGCCATTCCAGGTGGTGCTGTCAACATGAATGTTTCTTGTCTTGTAATGTTGAGTTCAATGGTATATTGCTTGACTTAATTGGACTTCGTTTGGGTTTAATCTTGGACATCTAACTTAATAAGTTCGTGTTTAAATGGGTATTTAATTTTTGAAATTTATGGAATTGAGCCTAGGGCTTTTGTTGGTGTTAGTAAATTTCATTGTTAGATGTTTGATGGCTTGGAACACTAAGAATGTTGTAAATAGGTTAACCATAGAAGCAATAAGGATTTAATCAATATGTTTTGCTCTAAGATTAATTATGCATCTTGATCCTATAATTATGTGTTCAATTAAAGTTAATGGTATACTTGTCTCTGATTGATTCATGTTATGAATTGAGAATATGTAAGTTGAAGATTAGATTTTAAGGGTTCAGTTAGGTGCATACCATGAATAGAGTTTACTTAAGATATTATTGTTTCAATTTCATGATGTTATAATGGTGATATTAAGTTATTCAAAATGTTGACTTTTTATTCAGGAGATCTTATAGACATACCGAGAGGACTGTTTCAAAGGTCTCAATCCCCTGAGCAAGTCAATAGGCGGTATACCGAAAATGAAGCCCAGATGAGTAAGTTATGGTCTTATAAAGGAAAAGGGTATGTTGGTAATTAAGTGATGAAGGGTAATTTGGCAATTTCACATTTTAAGCATGTGAATCACATGAAATAGTACCAAGTGTCTAGAGGAGTCTGGTCATTTCCCTCCCTTTCTCCTCACCGACCATGTGTGGGTGTTCTGGTTTTAGGGATTCGATAAGGATTGGCCGAAATCCACAAAGGTGGTGGCCGTGAGGCAAAGCTCATAGGAAGTGAGGGAGTGATTCAGAGAAAGAAAAGGGAAAAAGAAAAGGGAAATAGAGAGAAAGATGAAGAAAAGAAACAACTAGAGAAAAATCTATGTAAAAAAAGAAGTGGATGAACTCGAAACTATCGTTTTTTATTTTTGTTTTCAAAGTCCTTGTTCTTACAAGCTTCCTATCTGCTTTTGGGATGCTATGTGATCAATTTTAGCTCAAAAAAAGGACGAGGATGCAGGGAACAAACCAGTTCAAAGTTAGAAACCATGGCCGAAAATTCGAAGCCTTGAATAGAAGGTCTCGACATATATTTTCTCACTTTTAATAATACATATCTTCTTCTGGGTATGAGTAAAGAGTATTAGACGAAAAAAATGGAAAATAGCAAGAAATAGAGAAACTAGAACTGGGTGGGGTCACTTTGTGCGTAGACCCACAAGTCGAACCGACCAAGCTTGATGATGACAGTAGGCGCGTAGCCCCATGTGGGGGAAGCCACCACTGCGTGTGAAGGCATGTGACGCCATTCCAGGTGGTGCTGGCAACACGAATGTTTCTTGTATTGAAATGCTGAGTTCAATGGTATATTGCTTGACTTAATTAGACATCATTTGGGTATAATTTTGGACATCTAACTTAATAGGTTCATCTTTAAATGGGTATTTAATTTTGGACATTTATGGAATTAAGCCTAGGGCTTTTGTTGGTGTTAGTAAACTTCATTATTAGATGTTTGATGGCTTGGAACACTATGAAAGTTGTAAAGAGGTTGACCATAGAAGCAATAAGGATTTAATCCATATGTTTTTCTCTAAGATTAATTATGCATCTTGATCCTATAATTATGTGTTCAATTAAAGTTAATGGTAGACTTGTCTTTGATTGATTCATGTTATGAATTGAGAATATGTAAGTTGAAGATTGGATTTTAAAGGTTGAGTTCGGTGCATACCATGAACAGATTTTACTTAAGATATTATTGTTTCATTTTCATGATTTTATAATGGTAATATTAAGCTATTCATGTGTAAAAAGTCCTTACTAAATTATGATGAGTTATGATGAATTGAAATGTGAAAGAAAGGTGAATATATGTGAATATTGTTATGAATAAGTGTAAGCTTGGAGGTTAATGGGGAAATTAGATGAAAATAATTTGAGAATTATAGTAATTGGATATGCATGGAAAAATCTGCGACTTGTCAGGGAAGTGGGTTGGATGAGGACGGTAACCCCGCAACGTGGAATTAATTTGGTGTATTTAATAAAGTTTTGAATCGGGTTAAAACTTGTGAAATCCCTTATCTAACAAAAGTTGTCAGATGGGAGCAGAGCTAATCCGGCTTTTTTTTTTTTTTTGTAATTAGAGACGGGTCCTGTCAATTTTGTATCAGAGCATAGGTTACTGAATTTAAGGAACATTCATGATACATGTTTTGTGAAATTTTTATAAATGGATTGTGGACTATAAATTAATATGAACTATGATTTGAATAGAAGGATAAATGAATTTTGAGAACAATTGTTATGAGGTTTCTACAAAATTATTTTAAGTTAAAATTCGACTTTTGAATAATTTTTTTTCCTTTGAAGGAATAGATATATGATAAATTGAGTTAGAAATAAGTTATGAATAAGTAGTTGATAATTTTTGAGAAATGATTGATTGCTTGAAACTACGAGTTTGAATATTTGGACTCAAGCGAGAGTTTGAAATGTGAACATACGGATTGTGTTTTAGTGCATTATAAGTATTTATTTATTACGAGAAGTTGTTGAGCCTAAACTCCAATTTTGGATTCAAAATCTGACTTCTAAGGGAAAAGCGAATAGGGAAATGATTTATATATGATATAAAGTATGAGTTACAATACCGAACATATGATTGTGAGGGAAATTGTTATAATCTACGATTTATGAGATTTTACATTTATTTTACGAACTCAATATGTATTGAATTGATTCGAGTATGATAGTTAAACGATTAATACATGCCAATGGTATAATTTTTGCCTATCATGTAATTAAGAGAGTATGATTATGTTAAATGAGGTTATGATGATGTCCTAAAAGAAGTTATGTTATAGAGACTTGATGTGATGATAAGGATTATGGGATAGTGTGTAATGATGATGAATATGTGATGCTCATTTGAGATAATGATTAAATGATGATGACATGATGACGTATTGTACATCTTGTATGCAATGACAATGCTATAATATGATGATAATGAGATGTTATAATAGTATGATGAATATAATGATCAACTGGTTGTTTTACACGCTTTACATAACTTTGTTCAAAGGTTGTTTTTGGTATGTGTGCATGGTTGCATATGTGGTTCTTGGATAATTGATTAATGCTCAAATGATATATTCCTAAGCGGAGTGTGGATAATCTCAGACGTCGGGCTAGCCCTCTTTCCTGAGACTGGTGTTGTGGTGTGAATTGACCACTTAGACGTCAAGTTAGGCTTTAGTTCTTGAGTGGGTGATGTCGGTTGGTCTCGGATGTCGAGCAGAGCTCCAAATCTTAAGATCGGTATTCTGGTAGTTAGTCTCAGATGTCGAGTCTGGGGCTCTGTACCTTGAGACTAGCACTGACTCAGACATCGAGTAAGGCCCTGTATCCTGAGTATGAATACACTTAGACATCAAGCTACGCTTTGGATGGATTCATATGATGATTGGGTTGATGCCCTACGCGTAGTGCCATTGTGAGATATGTGGTGTGGATAATACTTGAGATAGGAATTGGTTGAGATTGAATACGAACTAAAGAGATATGAGTTGAATGATGAAGTTAGTTGTCACAACCCGACCCATCTAGCACATATTGCCCGCTTTTGGCCCAGCCCTCGTGGTTTTGTTTCTCGGAACTCATGTACAACTTCCCACGGAATCCAAAGCTAGTGAGCTCCCAGAAGGCCTCATACTAGATAGATACGTCCCCACACATATAAGACACTTCATCTTTCCCTCCTCGAGCGATATGGGATTGTTCACCGTTCTTCTCAATATCGTGCTAGATGGGTCGTGTTGTAACATTAATGCTTGAAAAAGTAATTGACACGACCCACCCTCAATCCCCCGGGATTAAGGGCTAAGTCATGCTCCCGTCACTAATCCGTCATTAACAACTAATCTAATCCTCCGTCATTAACAACTAATCTAATCCCGGTTTCCAGGACGGGTCGTTACAGTAATGGGTTGAACTTGATTATAGTTTGATAGGATACAAGTTATGTTGATAATTTGGAAAAAAATTCTTGGTGTAAGTTAACTTAAGTGACTTATGAGTATGCACAATTTCGGAATCGTTTATTGAGATAATAGTTAAGTTTGGTTGTAAAAATTGTAGTATATTCCTGTTGGCCATGTCACTGAGGGCAAGCCTCGTATATGACTTGGTAATGAGACGAGGTTGTGATCCCATGATAGTTATAAGGTTGCAATTGGACTTAGGTTAGCATATGGACAAGTAAATATTACGTGTTGACTAAGGAACATTTTTGTGGGTCCCGATCAAAATAAGCCCAATATATATTAGACCCACGTATGAAAGGCCTTGTGTCAAGTCCATTGCAGATAGAAGTGATTTGTGTGAATTACAATTCGATGATTTGTTATTTCAAATTGATAATACCTTATTCTTAATACAGTACGAGTCATGTTTAATAACTTATTATTTCTGAATGTGGTCCAACTGTACATAGTGTAATGCAAGTTCAGTGTTCAAATTGATTGTGAAAACTAGATTAGGATAGTTTTAAAATTACGAGGACAAATTTTTTTAAAGGGAGAGATTGTAACGCTAAGGATATTCAAGAAAATGAAAAATGACCATTTTACCCTTGAAAATTCGAAGAGTTGATTTTTGACCAAAAATTCAAAATGTTGACTTTTTGTTTGGGAGATCTTATGGACATACCGAGAGGACCGTTTCGAAGGTCTCAATCCCATGAGCAGGTCAACAAGCGGTATACCAAAAATGGAGCACAGATGAGTAAGCTATGGGCTTACAAAGGACAAGGGTATGTTGATAATTAAATGATGAAGGATAATTTGGTAATTTCACATTTTAAGCATGTGAATCACATGAAATAGTACCAAGTGTCTAGTGTAGTCTAGTCATTTCCCTCCCTTTCTCCTTACCGACCATGTGTGTGTGTTCTGGTTTTAAGGATTGAGTAAGGATTGGCCGAAAACCACAAAGGTGGTGGCTGTGAGGGAAAACCCAGAGGAAGTGAGGGAGTTATTTAGAGAAAGAAAAGGGAAGAAAGAAAAGGGAAATAGAGAGAAAGATGAAGGAAATAAACAACTAGAGAGAAAGCTTTGTAAGAAAAGAAGGGGACGAACTCAAAACTATCGTTTTGGGTTTTTGTTTTCAAAGTCCTTGTTCTTACAAGCTTCCTCTCTACTTTTGGGATTTCATGTGATTAATTTCAGCTCAAACACAAGGGACGAGGATGCAAGGAACAACCCAGTTCGAAGCTAGAAACCATGGCCGAAAATTGGGAGCCTTAAACAGAAGGTCTCGAGGTATGTTTTCTCAATTTTGATAATACAGATCTTCTTCTGGGCATGAATAAAGAGTATTAGATGAAAAAAAAAGATGGAAAAGAGCAAGAAATAGAGAAACTAGAACTGGTTCGGGTCACTTTGTGCGTCGACCCGACCAAGCTTAAAGATGACTATAAGCATGTGGCCCCCACTCGGGGGAGGCCACCACTGTGTGTGAAGACGTGTGACGTCGTTCCAGGTGGTGTTGGCAATGCAAATGCTTTTGTCTTGAAATGCCTAGTTCAATGGTATATTGATTGACTTAATTGGACTTCGTTTAGTAAACTTCATTATTAGATGTTTGCTGGCTTGGAACACTAAGAAAGTTGTAAAGAGGTTGACCATAGAAGCAATAAGGATTTAATCCATATGTTTTGCTCTAAGATTAATTATGCATCTTGATCACTTGTCGTTGATTGATTCATGTTATGAATTGAGAATATGTAAGTTGAAGATTGGATTTTAAGGGTTGAGCTAGGTGCATACCATGAATAGAATTTACTTAAGATATTATTGTTTCATTTTCATGATGTTATAATGGTGATATTAAGCTATTCATGTGTAAAAAGTCCTTACTAAATTATGATGAGTTATGATGAATTGAAATGTGAAAGAAAGGTGAATATATGTGAATATTGTTATGAATAAGTGTAAGCTTGGAGGTTAATGAGGAAATTAGATGAAAATAACATGAGAATTATAGTAATTGGATATGCTTGGAAAAATCTACGACTTGTCAGGGAAGTGGGTTGAATGAGAACGGTAACCCCGCACGTGGAATTAATTTGGTGTATTTAATAAAGTTTTGAATTGGGTTAAAACTTGTGAAATCCCTTATCTGAAAAAAGTTTTCAGATGGGAGCAGAACTAATCCGGTTTTTTTTTTTTTTGTAATTAGAGACGGGTCCTGTCAATTTTGTATTAGAGCATAGCTTACTGAATTTAAGGAACATTCATGACACATGTTTTGTGAAATTTTTATAAATGTATTGTGGACTATAAATTAATATGAACTATGATTTGACTAGAAGGATAAATGAATTTTGAGAACAATTGTTATGAGGTTTTTACAAAATTATTTTAAGTTAAAATTTGACTTATGAATAATATTTTTCCTTTGAAGGAATAGATATATGATAAATTGAGTTAGAAATAAGTTATGAATAAGTAGTTGATAATTTTTGAGAAATGATTGATTGCTTGAAACTACGAGTTTGAATATTTGGACTCACGCGAGAGTTTGAAATGTAAACATACGGATTGTGTTTTAGTGCATTATAAGTATTTATTTATTACGAGAAGTTGTTGAGCGTAAACTCCAATTTTGGATTCAAAATCTGACTTCTAAGGGAAAAGCAAATAGGGAAATGATTTATATATGATATAAAGTATGAGTTACAATACTGAACATATGATTGTGTGGGAAATTGTTATAATCTACGATTTATGAGATTTTACATTTATTTTACGACCTTGATATGTGTTGAATTGTTTCGAGTATGATAGTTAAATGATTACTACATGCCAATGGTATAATGTATGCATATCATGTTATTAAGAGAGTACGATTATACTAAATGAGGTTATGATGATGTCCTAAAAGATGTTATGTTATAGAGACTTGATGTGATGATAAGGATGATGGGATAGTGTGTAATGATAATGAATATTTGATGCTCATTTGAGATGATGATTAAATGATGATGACATGATGACATATTCTACATGACGTAAGCAATGATGATGCTATAATATAATGATAATGAGATGCTATAATAGTATGATGAATAAAATGATCAACTTGTTGTTTTACACGCTTTACATAACTTCTTTCAAAGGATTTTTTTGGTACGTGTGCATGGTTCCATACGTGGTTTTTGGATAATTGATTAATGCTCAAATGATATATGCTTGAACGGAGTGTGGATAGTCTCAGACGTCAAGATAAGCCCCTTTCCTGTGACTAGTGTTGAGGTGTGAGTTGACCATTTAGACGTCGAGCTAGGCTCTGGTTCCTAAGTGGGTGCTGTTGGTTGGTCTCGGATGTCGAGCAGGGCTCCAGCTCCAGAGATCGGAATTCTGGTAGTTAGTTTCAGATGTCGAGTCTGGGGCTCTATATCTTGAGACTGGTGCTGACTCGGACATTAAGAAAGACCTTGTATCCTGAGTAAGTATACACTTAGACGTCGAGCTGGGCTCTGTATCCTAAGACTAGTATTGTGGTGATGACTCAGTTGTTGAGTTGAGCTTTGTATCCTGAGTCAATTTCCACGTGGATAGTGGTTTGATAGCCCCGAGGGAAAATTGTTTGGTGACATGATTGGTATTGATTTTGGATGGATTCCTATGATGATTGGGTTGATGCCCTACGCATAGTGCCATTGTGATATGTGTGGTGTGGATAATACTTGAGATAAGAATTGGTTGAGATTGAATACGAACTAGTGAGATATAAGTTGAATGATGAAATTAGTTGTCACGACCCGACCCATCTAGCACGATATTGTTCGCTTTGGGCCCATCCCTCACGGTTTTGTTTTTGGGAACTCACGTGCAACTTCCCAGTAGGTCACCCACCCTGAGATTGCACCAGCCTAATCTCGCTTAAATTTGGAGTTCCCAAGGAATCCAAAGATAATGAGATCCCAAAAGGCCTCACGCTAGATAGATACATGCCTACACATATAAAACACTTCACTTTTCCCTCCCCGAGTGATGTGGGATTGTTCACCGGTATTCCCAAGACACGGGTCTTACAATCTACTCCCCATTGGGGCCCAGTATCCTCGATGACACACTCTCGGGGCAGGGTTCAGCTCTGATACTATTCTATCACGACCCGAACCATCTAGTAGGATATTGTTCGCTTTATGCCCAGCCCTCACGGTTTTATTTCTGGGAACTCACATGCAACCAGGCCACCCTTCTTGGGATTGTACCATCCCAAAGTCTCTTAACTTTAAAGGTCCCATGGAATCCAAAGCCAGTGAGCTCCCAAAAGGCCTCATGCTAGATAGATACATGCCTACACATATAAGACACTTCACCTTTCCCTCCTCGAACGATGTGGGATTGTTCACCGTTTTTCTCAATATCGTGCTAGATGGGTCGTGTTGTGACATTAATGCTTGAAAAATTAATGGGTTGAACTTGATTATGAATTGATAAGATACGAGTTATGTTGATAATTTGGAAAAAATTCTTGGTGCAAGTTAACTTAAGTGACTTATGAGTATGCACAATTCCGAAATCGTTTGTTGAGATAATAGTTAAGTTTGGTTATAAAATTTGTAGTATATTCATGTTGGCCATGTCACTAAGGGCAAGCATTGTATATGACTTGGTAGGGAGATAAGGTTGTGATCCCATGATAGTTATAAGGCTGCAATTGGACTTAGGTTAATATGGACAAGTAAATATTACGTGTTGACTAAGGAACATTTTAGTGGGTCCTGATCAAAGTAAGCCCAATATATGTTAGACCCATGTATGAAAGACCTTGTGTCAAGTCCATTGCATATAGAAGTGATTTGTATGAATAACAATTTGATGATTTGTTATTTCAAATTGATAATACCTTGTTCTTAATAGAGTACGAGTCATGTTTAATACCCTTGTATTTCTGGATATGGCCCAATTGTACACTGTGTAATGCAAGTACAGTGTTCAAATTGATTGTGAAAACTAGATTAGGATATTTCTAAAATTACGAGTTTTTTAAGAAGGGAGAGATTGTAACACTCCGGATATTCAAGAAAATGAAAAATTACCATTTTTCCCTTGAAAATTTGAAGAGTTGACTTTTGACCAAAAAAATCAAAATGTTGACTTTTTGTTCGGGAGATCTTATGGACATACCGAGAGGACCGTTTCGAAGGTCTCAATCCCTTGGGCAGTTCAACAGACGGTATACCGAAAATGGAGCCTAGATGAGTAAGTTATGGGCTTACAAAGGACAAGGGTATGTTGGTAGTTAAGTAATGAAGGGTAATTTGGTAATTTGGTAATTTCACATTTTAAGCATGTGAATCACATGAAATAGTGCCATGTGTCTAGAGGAGTCTGGTCATTTCCCTTACTTTCTCCTCACCAACCATGTGTGGGTGTTTTGGTTTTAGGGATTCGGTAAGGATTGGCCGAAATCCACAAAGGTGGTGGCCGTGAGGGAAAGCTCAGAGGAAGTGAGGGAGTGATTCAGAGAAAGAAAAGGGAAAAAGAAAAGGGAAATAGAGAGAAAGATGAAGGAAAGAAACAACTAGAGAGAAATCTATGTAAAAAAAGAAGTGGATGAACTCGAAACTATCGTTTTTTATTTTTATTTTCAAAGTCCTTGTTCTTACAAGCTTCCTATCTGCTTTTGGGATGCTATGTGATCAATTTCAGGTCAAAAAAAGGACGAGGATGCAGGGAACAACCCAATTCAAAGTTAGAAACCATGGCCGAAAATTCGAAGCCTTGAACAGAAGGTCTCGACATATGTTTTCTCACTTTTAATAATACAGATCTTCTTCTGGGTATGAATAAAGAGTATTAGACGAAAAAAAGATGGAAATGAGCAAGAAATAGATAAACAAGAATTGGGTCAGGTCGCCTTGTGTGCAAACCCACGAGTCGACCCGACCAAACTTGAAGATGACTGTAGGCGTATGGCCCCCACGCCGAGGGAGCCACAATTGCGTGTAAAGGCGTGTGACGATATTCCAGGTGGTGCTAGCAACACGAATGTTTCTTGTCTTGAAATGCTGAGTTCAATGGTATATTGCTTGACTTAATTGGACTTCGTTTGGGTATAACTTTGGACATCTAACTTAATAGGTTCATCTTTAAATGTGTATTTAATTTTGGACATTTATGGAATTTAGCCTAGGGCTTTTGTTGGTGTTAGTAAACTTCATTATTAGATGTTTGATGGCTTGGAACACTAAGAAAGTTGTAAAGAGGTTTACCATAGAAGCAATAAGGATTTAATCAATATGTTTTGCTCTAAGATTAATTATGCATCTTGATCCTATAATTATGTGTTCAATTAAAGTTAATGGTAGACTTGTCTTTGATTGGTTCATGTTAAGAATTGAGAATATGTAAGTTGAAGATTGGATTTTAAGGGTTGAGTTAGGTGCATACCATGAATAAAATTTACTTGAGATATTATTGTTTCATTTTCATGACGTTATAATGGTGATATTAAGCTATTCATGTGTAAAAAGTCCTTACTCAATTATGATGAGTTATGGTGAATTGAAATGTAAAATAAAGGTGAATATATGTGAATATTGTTATGAATAAGTGTAAGCTTAGAGGTTAATGAGGAAATTTCATGAAAATAATTTGAGAATTATAGTAATTGTATATGCTTGAAAAAATCCACGACTTGTCAGTGACGTGGGTTGGATGAGGGCAGTAACCCCACAAGGTAGAATTAATTTGGTGTATCTAATAATGTTTTGAATCGGGTTAAAACTTGTGAAATCCCTTTTCTGACAAAAGGTTGCCAGATGGGAGCAATACTGATTCGTCTTTTTTTTTTTGTAATTAGGGATGAGTCCTGTCAAATTTGTATCAGAGCATTGGTTCCTAAATTTAAGGAACATTCATGACATATATAGATTAGGACAACCCTTTTCCTAGGAATTTCAAACCACCGACATTTACATTTTTCAGTAGAGATGGCAGCACAACGTCCTTGGAACACATAGGTAGATTCTCAATCTAATTCGTAGTTGTTGAAGACAACCTTTACCTCAAATTTTGGCTGTTCAGTAGTTCCTTGCTTGGAGATTCTTTCTCAAGGTACATTTAGTTACCTGAGGCATCCATTCGTAATCAGTGTCCTGACTGCTCTCACGCAAGGTGAACATGAGACAACAAAGGACTTCATTGCTAGGTTTAAAAAGTGAAGATGAATTGTAGGTTTCCCATAAATAATGTCCAGATGGTAGCTATTGTACAACGAGCTCTAAGGTTTTCCGTCATAAAGAAATTTAATGATACTACATTTTCTAATCTCCAAAGATAGTAGTATCAACAAGGAAATTCAAAAAGCGGCTGGAAGAAGAATAAAGGTAGAGGCATAACTCTAACGTTCCTTTTTTTCAACAAAAATAAGATCTCTATGCACTAGCTGGAGCATCAAGAACTTGAAAAATGATCAAAGATGGAAAAGGAGGAGCAAGAGCTAAAGGTAGCAACAACTGAGATCCAGCCCCCGAGAAATGGGCCCGTGGCCCTCAAGTCACTAGCCAAACCTGCTCGAGTGTAGAAACCAGTGATGCCAAATGACAACTATTTGCAAATAAAACACCAGTGTTTAGCTCTTACTTGTTTAACCTTACCAAAGTGAGAGAAATCTATGATGAATTGGTAAGGGCCAAGATAATCAAACCAAACCCTAAGCAAGAAATGCCAAAATATGAAGATATCAAAGGCAAGCAGTTTTTCAAATGGCATGTGTCATTGCACCATGCCACGATTAATTGTGTATAGTTTACGGATATAATCTAGAGGTTGATCAACCAAAAACATATTGCGGTAGCACAATACCCACATCCCTGATGTAGGTGGAACAGATCTATTCCTGATAACGTTAGTCAATATTGTCAATCTCCAATGTTCTAAAAAATGGGCCAAAATAGCAGAAGGAGAACAATCACATAGCGACCAAACCAGATGGATTTCTGCCACAATTGAAGGTGGGATATTTTTATGCAGCAAGTGCAAGAAAAAATGTTTCCCCGGAATTCCGACTTCAGACATTGGAACGAAATTGGAATACACAAAGCAAAGTCAGGATGATGATCCTCTGAAAATACTTGAACGGAACCATAGTCTACACATCCTTATGACGAAGACACCACAAAGTGCCATGTCTTAGGAATCATTAAACATCAGAAAGGAGTAAGATTGGATGACTGATCAATAGACTTAGGGGCAATCGACCTACAGAAATCTCAGAACAAAAAGTGGTTCTTCTCAAGAAGGCCATTGAAACAATTAGGCCTTTTAAAGCTATAATCAAGGAATGGAAGTGGTACATGGTAGGCAAGGATGGAAAGCTAGCCAAAGAACTAGGAAGAATTGCAAAAAAAAAAAAAAAGAATCTAGAGACAGTACGGAGCCTACCTTCGCACTAAGGGGGGTTTGGGAGCAAGGCCTCCCAAGGAGCCAACGATGCCTCCTATAACAAATAGGGAGCTAACTAATCCTCCCAAGATAAACAAGAAGAAAGAGGAGGTTCAAGGGAGACATCCAAGAGGAACCTAAAGGGTTAGGTATTATCTCAGAGATTTCTGCTAAAGTTAGGAAAAAACTCATATTCGAGAACTTTCCTCAAGGAAACTTGGGGAACAAGAAAACTGTGAATGTTGAGGACCCGATTAAATAATCATCCAAAGGTGACGTCCAAAAAGGTTATGGACAGGGTATGACCAAAAAGAAAATAGAAGGGTTTGAAAATGATCTATTGGAAGTCATGGAAATGGATGCCTTGTTCGACAGGAAACGAGAGCCCCAAGTTGAGGTTGATGTAGTGGTAGTCCTACCAGAACACTTGTAAGGAGTATATCACCAAGTCATTCAGATGATAAGTGATGTTGCTATTTATGAATTCGCTCTAGCAACGATCAAGATCCCAATGGATGAAGATTAAGATGTCGTTCCGAAAACAACTTTCTACTAAGAAAAGTCACTACTTGCTATCCAGACTAAAGAGATGACAGATCATCTACGCCATATTTTCATTAAAGCTCATTTGGAGGGCATCCCGATCTACAAGATGATGATAGATGAAGGGGTTTTCATCAACGTCCTACCTACTAAAATGTTAAAAAGATTAAACACGATCTTCAAGATTGCTTTCCGACTACGACTAAAATGTATAATTTTAGTGGAGCCATTACTAAACCTTATGGTGTTTTACCCTTAGAGATTATGGTCTGATCCAAGAAATTAATGTTAAAATTATTTGTAGTAGACAGTATTGTAGGCTACAATGTTTTATTAGGGAAAGACTGGATCCACAAGAGCATGTGTGTCCTATCAACTTTGGATCAGAAAATTTCCATATGGAATCCCAACAGCGTTACCCACAAGGGAGGCCCCTTGGAGATCATCTAAGCTGATGCGAGGCCATTCATGGCTAACCCTACGTTGGCTAAAGCTAGCTTATATAACCCCAAAATGGGAAGCATAAATTGATAAGAAAATATGAGAACATCTGACCTAACAAGGTGATAGCCCACAAGTGGTTCGAGAAAGAATCCCTAGCTCATGAAGAATGGGATATGCTTCCCTCCATACGAGAATCTCAGAATAGGTAATAAACCTAACAAGGAGACAAACCAAGAAACAATCCAGCTTATAAAAGAAAGATTGCAAGTATACTAGGGTGAACAAAATAATCTTTACAAAGCATCCCATGATATGTCTTTCAATGAGGGTCAGCCCGAGTACACTAAGGAACAAGCGCCAAAGAGTTTAGTCGTTAACATGGCAGAGTTTATTTGTGATACCAGGAATGAAGATGAGAAAGATGATATCCCACCAGAAATCATAAAGTTTTGGTCTTCAAGTGGAAAACCCACCTGAGACTTAGGACCCTTTAGAAGAAGTTAACTTGGGAACCAAGGAAGATCCTCGACTAGCCTACATCAGTGAGATACTGGAAGAAAAATTGATAGCACTTCTCAAGAAGTTCAAAGACTGCTTCGTATGGCATTACACAGAGATGTTAAGACTTGATAGGAATCTCATCGAACACCGATTACTTATCAAGAAAGGATGCAAACCAGTCTGCCAGCCAAGGATGAAGATGTCGCTAGAAACCAAACTTAAGGTCAAAGAAAAAATAGGCAAACTTCTCAAAGCGGTACGCAGAATGGGTGTCCAATATAGTCCTAGTAATCAAAGTGAAAACTAAGCGGTTAGAATATGCATCGATTACTGCAACCTAAATGAAGCAACTCCAAAAGATGAATACCTGACGTTAATGGCAGATATGCTAATCGATGGTGCATCACAAAACCAATTTCTATTCTTCATAGATGGTAACACAAGGTATAGTCAGATCCTCCTAGCGGAAGATGATATTCATATAACTACATTCAGATGCCTTGGACACCTGGGGGCATTTGAGTACATTGACATGCCCTTCGGACTGAAGAATGCGTGGGCCACATATCAACGAGCAATGAATGATATTTTCCACGAGATGATCAGGAAAAATCTAGAAGTATACATTGATGATGTCGTGGTAAAATCTCAAGGCAAGGAAAACATATTGAAGACCTTAGGCAAGCTTTCCTGAAGATGATTCAACATAAGTTGAAGTTGAATCCTATGAAATGTCCATTCAGAGTTCAAACAGGGAAATTTTTGGGATTCCTAGTTCATCAAAGAGGGATATAAGTGGATAAAACCAAAGCTAAAGAAATCATGGATTTTCCACCACCTAAGAACAAAAGAAACTTTAAAGCCTCCTTAGAAAGGTCAACTTTCTCAGAAGGTTCATAGCTAATCTATCGGGGGAAGATCCAACCCATTTCCTCATTGGTCAAGATCACAGATACATAAGATTTCAAGTGGGAGAAAAAACATCAAATCGCTTTTGAAAAACTAAAGAAGTACTTGTCCTATCCCCCAGTACTAAAGCCACCTAAGAAAGGGAGACCCTTGAAATTGTACTATCAACATTGCAAATTAATATTGGGAGCTTGCTAGCTCAAGATAATGAAGAAGGGAAAAATATGTGGTCTACTACAGAGGTTGAAGAAAGGTACATTTTAGTGGAAAAACTATGTCTAGCACTATATTTCAGAGCCGTCAAGCTGAGGCATTACACGTTACCTTTCACCATTTGGATCATCGCCCAGATGGACTTGCTAAACTATATGGTATCATGTGCTATATTGAGAAGCCGGATAGGTAAATGGAACCTGAATTTATCTGAGTTTAATTTCCAAATGGACCCTGACCCTGACTTGATCGAACTAGAAGGAGTCTCCCATCAGTTTTCATTTAAATTGGGTTGGGAGAACATAATAAACAATTAGGCAGAATATGAAGCCTTAATCATCGAGATGGAAATATTGATCGAAATGGGAGCATGACAGATCGAGATCTATGGAGACTTAGAGTTGGTGGTAAATCAAATAACAGGGGTCTACACATGCTGAAATCTCTGCTTAGCCAATTATTATAATGTTGTAACATTGTTAGCATGCAAGTTCGTTGATCCAACCATCGAGCACATGCCCTAAGAAGAGAACTTAGTGGCCAACGAAATGGCTCAAGTCGGATATGGAGTCTTATCCAGGATGGGCAAGTTGAGAAACAAATCAGAGTGGGGAAGAGATCCTTACCGTCTATACTAGAAAAGGATGCTAAGCTAGAGATCATGGATATTGAAGTTGAACATGATGATTGGAGGACCATGTTTATCAAGTATCTGAGGTACCCATCCAACGAAGACAAGAATTTTAGAAACAAGGCATACCACTATACCATGTAGGGACCTGACCTTGCATGAAAAAACTATGACGATACATTATCTGTCACGACCCGTCCCAAATCCCCCGGCTTATCGTGGGATGTGCCTGCTCTCGTCTGACACGAAGTGTCAGACAAGGGATAATTCCAACCTTAGCCCAACCGGGGCTTCCAAAGTGCACCAGGATCAGAGGAGGAGTGTGATGTCTCGGTCTCTACTACAGCCCGCATCCGCGATCAACCTGAAGGGCATTGAAATCATTAAAAGCTATGAGTGGACGAAACAAAATTTTATAAAATTCATTTCATAAAAGACATTTATGCCCTTCACTAAAAAGCATGCATGCATTCGAAAACCATTTATCAAACCATTAGTCATTAATTAAATCATTAGGGCCTTAGCCCAAAACCGTAAACCAAAGTATATGGGAACTCAGCCCAAAACGAATCATGTGGGAACTCAGCCCAAAACCAATTACGTGGGAACTCAGCCCAAAACCAAATCCTTAGGGACTCAGCCCAAATCAAATCACGTGGGTCTCAGCCCAAATCAATCCTCGGTATCCCTGATGCCTGACATCCAGATGTCACAATCCACACCGTTAAGGTTCCAAGCTACGAGTGCTACTCAGGGTCTCAAATCCCAAGTCTCCCTAGGGTCCACCCAGGTCAATGATCCGCAGATCAATGATCTTCCCTAGGGGGAGGTTTTAACCTCTGGCAATCCTACTCCTAAGTCACTATACGGACCGGTCGCTCCGTGCAATGATTCATTGCAGGCAATGCCCCATAACCACTCCAGGATACTACGAGACGTCTGGAGGAGACAACCCGCCACCCTAGGATACTTCGGGACGTCTGGAGGGCAACCGTTCGTGAGGATGGTATATATGGAAAATCGTTTTATAAATCATGTCAAAACTGTTCAAAGGGCTATGCCCGGGTTTTCCATAAAACCATTATGATTCCAAAAATCCAATTTCCAAACTTACAGGTCTCAACCCAAAATTCCATTTCATAAACCAACTGGGCCTCAAGCCCGATATCATAATCAACTGGGACTCAAGCCCTATCATGTAAACCAAATGGGCCTCCAGCCCGATATCTCATTAAGTCAAATGGACTCCAAGTCTGATGGTTTCCAATCAAATGGCTCTCATGCCCAATTCCATATTTCTAAATCCAAAACCTTTCATCAAATCATCATTGCAAACACAGCACGTATAGGCACGATATAAAATCATAACTCTCGAAATACGTACAAATACGTACATATAAAAACACCACAACCATATGTACTCAAGGCATCTCAAATCGTGTATTTAAAACATATAAAACAGTTATGCATGCATCATATTTAGAAAGGCAAAGTCCACTCACAGGCCGTCCATGTTGTCGCCTCGATACGCATGTCATAAGCCCCTCCGAGCCAATCACCATCTCCTAGGTTCCCAAACCTGTCCAAATCGTACTAGAGGGTTACTAACTACGTTAATTACCTCTCATGAAAGCCCTTTAATTTTCTGGGATTTTTAACATATTTTAAACTCGATCCTAAACCTTCGGACATCCCGAACTACATCAAAAAGATGTCCGATCGACTCGAAACCTATCCCAAAATGTTCGTTACATCGAAAGGATGAGATTACATGTTGGTCATGTCTCCCAATTCTGCCCCATGCGCCACCCAAAGGCGCTGCACGTGGAGCTCACACGCTGCGACACTATACATCTTCAACTTCCAGCCAACCGGTCCAGACTGGTCTACTGTACAACCGGTCCAACTGAACCGGCGTGACTGGTTCAGGGCCATTTTCTCCTCCTTTTCAGTCCGTTCCAATTCCTACTTCTTTGTCCCATCATTCCCTATTGATCTACAATTTCAAAACCATATAAACAGGCCTAGAAGTTACCTGTTCGGATCGAACTTCACGGCCCAGTTTTCCTCCTATGTTTCTGGCCGTCTGCGACCACCTCAGCCACTGGTTCCAGCTCCGCTACGACTCATACAACTCCCCCAAACATCATCCAATCATTAGAACCAATTCACAACGTTCAAATCCAAAAATCCAAAATTTGAAATAAACGGGGTTCTGGGGTAAAACCTTACCCCGTGGTTCCACCGCCGTCCACAACGGTTCTGTCCTCAACCAGCCATCATCATCTTCCCCTCAGCCTCACTCTCTTAGCCTCAAGCTAAATCAAAGGGGGAAAGGGTTTGGTTTAGGTTCATCGGGTTGTTTGAATGAAAATGCAAAGGGAAAAAATGCATGTATCTGTGTATTGGGAGCAATGGATGAGTGACACTTGTCACTCATCCATTGGGCCTGATACAATTATCTGGGCCCACTTAATGACAAATGGTACTCGTCTCGTGAAATGTGCAATAGTGCCTTGGGACTTCCGTTGCCCGTAACTTTTCAGTCGAATGTCTGATTTCGACGTGCCACCTGTCTACGAACTCGTATTGACCTGATCTACGTAACGGTCATCGGTCATCGTGCATCGAATCTCCCGGGTCAAAAGTCAACTTTTGCCTTCATTTAGGGACAAAATCGTAATTTTTCACTGAACGTCCGATAATCCTCGACTAATCAGGGATTAGTCACGTTAATCCATAATTAATTCTTAATTAATCCCAAGAATTTGGGATGGGTCATTACACTATCTCTATAATGACCCTGCAATTCGAGTAAAAAATGACCATTTTGTCCCTAAAGGTAAAAAAATTGACCTTTTAACCCCCGATACTTGTTAGACATTCTGAGAAGACAGTTACGAAGGTCTTGGATTCCTGAGTTTATAGACAGACTGCCAAGACCCACCCCTAATCCCCCGGGATTAAGGGCTAAATCCCGATCCCGTCTAACTTACGCATGACATGAAGGCTAAACCAACGTCCAACCTTCATGCGACACGTAAGTCGGACAAGGGATTCTCGATCCAACCATCCGAAAAGGTACCGGTCTTCCCAGAGTATACCAGACTACTGTGGAGCGCAGGTGTGATGTCTCCGTCTCTCTCAATCAACAGCCTGTGCCGCAACAACCTGGAGGGTATCGAAAACACGAAAAGACTGTGAGTGGACAAAAATAAATACTAAGTTTTAAAAACAGTTAATAAAATAAGTACATTTATACCCTCAATTTCAAAAACCAATGCATGCATATCAAATTCATGTCATAAAACCATGTAAGAAAACAAAATAGTTTCCTTTTCCAATTCCCGGGCCTCAGCCCAAAACCATCAAAGCCATATCATCCGGGCAGAGCCCAAAACCTCAAAAATATCATCAAGTCTCAATGAAAACCAAAACACATTTGAAACCACATTTTCATCCATCGAACCTGCTGGATCTATCCGAGTCTTTAAACTCCCGAGTCTTTAAAGTTAATCCAGGCCTCAATATAATCCGAGTCTTTAAACTCCCAAGTCTTTAAACTCAATAGGCCTACGGGGGAAATATCAATATCCGAGTCTTTAAACTCCCGAGTCTTTAAACTCAATCCGGGTCTTTAAACCCAATCCGGGTTCGCCCCCATCATAATCATATCCGGGTCTTTAAACCCAATAACCAGATCCAGCAAATCCAATCCAAAATCGTTTGAAAACCATTTTCCATTTCCGAATCCGAATCCTCAATCTCATCAGGATCCCGAATCCAAACCCAGAACTCATATCCATCGCCTTTCCAGATCCGAGTCCGCAACCATCATTCCGTAAGCCAGCTTCCGTAATATCCATTCCGAACCCAAACCCGAAATCCACTTTCAAGTCCCAAATCGAATCCCGAATCGTCATTCGGAAATCCGATTCAAAAACCCAAAATCACGTTTCTCAAAACCACTGTTTGAACTGGGCCTCTAAGCCCGAAATCACTTTCCAAACTCCTTTTACTTTCATTAAAATCAAATCGTATTTCAAATCCCGGAATTAAATCATTAAAAACAGGTTCAAACCACAATATTCATCGAAACCTCGTAAAACGTGAAATTCCGTAATTTCCTCGAAAAACGTGCAAAACCATAATCCAACAAGATCATAAAGCAAATCATAGAATCACGTATATAAAACATATAAAAACATATATGCATGCATCATAAATTAGAAAGCAAAGTCCACTCACAGACCATTCCGACGTCGCCTAGATACGCGCGCACTTACGCCATTCCTGGCCATTCTGCTATCCTCGGCTTTCCCGAACCTGTCCAAATCTCATACCAAGGTCACTAACTACTTCACAAAGGTCATACTAAAGCCCTTTAATTTTATCGTATTTTTAACTATTTTTCAACAAGCCCTAAAACCTTCGGACATCCCGAAAACTATCGAGATGATGTCTGATTGACTCGAAACCAGCGCCAAAATGTTCGTTACATCGAATACTTTAAAAGTCATGTTGGAACCACCCTCAAGCACCGTGCCACGCAACCACAAGCGCCGCCTAAAGTGGCTACGCGTGGGAGCCACGCGCATAGGCACTGTTCATCGTCTTCCTCAGTCGACCGATCTGAACCGGTCTGCAAATCCGGTCCGATTTTGAACCAGCGTGAGCAGTTTTCTTCAATTTCCTAACAGTTTTTAGTCTATTTAATCCCTAGAGTCTCGTCCTTCTATTCCTAATCAAATAATATGATCAAAACGTAACAATAACTAAGGGACCTTACCTTCATGTTCACGAATTCAACCAGTGCTCTGAAACCTTGAATTCCATGGATTCTAGCCTCCTTTAGCCTCCAAATCAATCCTTCAGAGTTCATAGGGTCACTAGAAACAATTTCTACTTATTATAATTGAGCTAAACTAATCCAAATCAAAAACACCATGTTCGAATCCAAGATTACCTTACACTGGTTCTATGGCCACCGTCCCCTTCCAGTCTCAAGTTCCTGCACTTTCGAACCTATTCCCTTCCCTGATCACTTTCTGGCCAATTAAAACCATCCTTAGGGGCTTGAACTTCATCTTCAGTTTTGAATTCCAAAACAGAACGTATTGCTCTTCCCTCCGTTCGACCTTCACCGTGTGCGACGGCCATCCTTGGCCTCACCACCGTAACCTACACCGTCAACCTTATCATTCTTGTTCACATGGCCCAGCCATTGAGGTCAGTTTGGGAGTTTGAATTTCCTCACCGTCTCCATGTCTCTGTTTTCCCAGTCGTGCACGATGTTTTGAACTTGGGTTGTTTAAAAACAAATTTCCTAAAGCGGCAGAAAGGTTCCACAGCCTTCCAGTAGAGGCCAAGTGTCCTCAATCTGATGGACCTACCCTCCCAAGCAGCTAAGTGTCCCACACTTAATGGGAACAGATTTCTAGGTACAGAAAGGACCAAAATGCCCTTTATTGCACAATTTACCTTTTTGCCCCTCCGGTTCCTAGACCATAACTTCGTCGTCCGAATCCCAATCGACACGTGTCGCCTGTCGTTATACTCAGAGCATCAAGACCTTCCTAACGATCCTCGGTTTGCGTGAAGAAAACTTGTCGTGCAAAAAGTCAATAAATTCCCCTCTTTTAACCAAATTACGAAAATGCCCTCGACCTTCCGAACATCATAACTTCCTCCTCGGATGTCGGAATCGGGCGTGCCACCTGTCTACAAACTCGTAACGTCCCAAACTACGTCACGATCATTGGTCAAAGTCCATTTGACCGCCCGAACTAAAAGTCAACGTTTGGCCCATCCTAGGGGCAAAATCATCATTCCGCACCGTCCGTCTGAAAGTATCCAACTAATCACCGAGTAACTTCACTAATCCGTCATTAACCTCTAATCTAATCCCAACTTCCGGGACGGGTCGTTACACAAATGGTATGCTAAAATCGAAAAACAAACGGGTTCGATATGGGTCAAAAGTAACTAGAGGCATTTTGGTAATTATGGATAAAAGGGCATTTTGATAATTTTCTAGAGAAATCTAAGATGGTCTAGAAGGTTCTTTATTTTTCCCTCTCATTCTCTCCACCGACTTATAATGTATTATATATAGGTGTGTGTGTGTGTGTGTGTGTGTGTGTGTGTGTGTGTGTGTGTGTGTGCAAAAAATAGTGGTCGTTGGGTGGTGACCGAAAAGGGAAATAACCACCAACACCAACTCGTAAGAGAGAATCACATGAAGGGGGAAAGTAGAGAAAGAAAGAAAGAGAAGGAGATGCTGAGGGATAGGGGAACTAGAACTCAAATGAAAGGAGGAGTGACAGTGAGTTAGAAATCAAAAAAACTTCGAAAAACTATAAAACTATTTGTATGAAGTCCAAGGGCATTCTAGTTTGTATCAACACTCTCTAAAGTCTGAGTTAGGGTCCTGAGAGCGATCAGGAGCAGAAACACTCAAAGTTGGATGTAAGAACACAAGGAACAAGGAACCTGATTTTAGATCGAAAACCTGGGGCTTCAAATAGGGATTTTGAGGTAATTTTTCTGTATTCTAAATCCATGGATCCCTTCCTTATGTTGTTTAGGGAAAATTTGACTATTAGAATGTGAAAACGGTGTTTTAAAAAAGAGTTTGAAGCGGGTCGGGTCTGAGTTTCAGACCCAGTCGGAGGAAGAAGATGGTCATTATAGCAACGCGCGTCCACCACTCGCAGAGAGCTTTCGCCAGCGCACACAACAACGTATGCGAATGCTGTCAATGTGAAAGTTCTCTATTTTAAATTTCTAGATTTACTGAGTTAATTGGATATTGTTTAAGTATAGTTTGAGATATCCAATGTAATGCATGTATGTTTAAATTCACCTTTAATCCTAAAAATTAAAATAGGGTTATTTTGGGCCTTTAATGGAATATAATGACAACTTATGATAAACTGTAAATATGTGAGAAGGAGATGGTTAAAGAGTTTGATGTATGTGATTATATATGATTATATTTGAGTGTTACTAAAATTATAATAATAATTTTGATAAATGAAATTTTTTATGAAAGTAATGAGAAAAGGTTTTGGTAATGTGTATGGTATATGTGAGGAGGATTTTCTTAAATGAATATGTAAATTACCTCATTTATCGTAACCATTTCATGGCTATAATTAAACGAAATAATAATAATAATAAATAAAATTAGACATTTCCACTTCTTGAGGGGGTTAGTGGGTTAGATGTGGGCGGTACCCCATAAGGGATATATTGTGAGTACCCGTCCCAACCCCCACCCCCCCCCCCCCCCCCCCCCCCCCTTCCTTCCCCCCGGGATTAACACGGGACGTTCCTGATTCCGTATGACATGCAGTGTTAAATAAGGGAATTTCCGACTTTAGGGGCTGCGCGTGAAGCCCACCCGCCTAGCTACAGTGTCACCCCTAACCTCTGTCGAACCGGACCGGACCGGCCTGGACTAGTCCAAGGCCCCATTTCATTCATTTTCGGTCCATTTTGTTCCATTTTGATTCCTAAAGGTTCCTAGCATCCTTTCCCATCGATCTAGCCATTAAAAAATCGAGAAACTACCTCCATGATTGAAGACCAAACCGGCCACCTGCAACCTTCCTCCGCCGTCAACTCCAGCCGTCCCAGCTTCCTTTTTCAATCCCAATCGATCCCTACAACCTCCAGAAGACTAACCCCATCATTAAAATCGACCAAAGCCCCTTAAAACCCAAGTTTGAAATTTCAAAACCATTACTTACGGTTTCGGGTTTTCCCCGCCGTGTTCCCCGTCGTGGCCCGCCGACACCTTCAAGTCGACCTGTCCCTCAAATTACTCCCTCTCAGTCAATCACAATGGCACATGGAGGTAAGATGTGGTGTTGCGGTTATGGTGTCATGTGTTTGTTTGCTCAAAGAAGAAAATGGAGAATGAGGGGGAGGGGGGCTTTCGGGTTTGTGAATGGACAGAGAGGATGACTGATGATCAGGTGAGAGAGAAGGAAATGGATGGTGAGGATTGAGGGATTAGATGAGATGAAGGGTGGAGATGGAAGATGGGTGAGATTAAATTATAAAATAATAATAATAATAGTATTTAATTAGGATAGATCCCCTTTTTAGGGAATTGACCAATGGGATGAGTGACACTTGTCACTCATCCATGGATCCCACTAAAATATCGGCCCAATCAGATATCGCCACGTCATCCCTGTCTCGTAATATGTGCATAGTGAAATCAAACTTCCGTGACCCATAACTTTCCCGTCCGAAGTCCGATTTCGGCGTGCCGCCTGTCTATGGAATCGTATCGATCCGATCTACGTAATGGTTCTCAGCCCTCGGCCATCGGATCTCCCGAGTCAAAAGTCAACATTTTGCCCACGACCAGGGGCAAAATGGTCATTTTGCGTCGTCCGTCCGATTTCGCTCAACTAATCACCGATTAACCCCACTAATCCTTGATTAGTCACTAATCTAATCCTGTAATTAGGGACGAGTTGTTATATATATATATTATGTTTGGTTAAATAGCATATGAAAATAAGAAATTAAAAAAAAATAGAAAATCCCTTGTCTGACAAGAGTTGTCAGACGGAAGCAGAACCAACTTGATTTTTAAAATAAATTTTGGGACAGGTCTTGTCAATCTCGATGTATCAAACCCAAAGAAATAATTGTCGTAATGGGAGAGGTACACGAAGGAGTATGTGGGGCACAACAAGCGGGGCCAAAAATAAAATGCCTTATACGTAGGCATGGCTATTATTAGCTAGATGTCCAGTCAAATTGCTATGCATATGTTAGGAAATGATGCCAAAGGCAGGCTCCGTTCTAGCACGCACCTGCAATACCTCTTAACCTAGTAGTCAAGCCATGGCCATCCAAGGATGGGCTATAGACTTCATCAAAAAGATATTTCCAAAGTCATTAGGGAAACATAGCTTTATCGTAGTGGCAACATATTATTTCACTAAATGGGTAGAAGTCAAGATTCTCAAATAAGTCACCACCTTCAAATTGATAAAGTTCTTAAAAGAAAACATCTTAAGTCAATTCAGAGTACCAAAGCTAATGGCCAAGCAGAGGCCAGCTACAAACTAGTCCTTATTATCCTCAAGCTAATGGCCAAGCAGAGGCCAGCTACAAATAAAAAATCTCACTATCCTGAAGAAGATGCTTAGGGATCATTTTACTAATTGCCACGAATAATCTCTCTACACATTATGGTCATATCGAACGTCAAAGTGAGGAGCAATCGAGACATCCCCAGTTGATCTTGTTTATGGTCGGGATCTAATGCTCCCGGTTGAAATGAATGTCAATTCATTACAGTCGCAACATCAATATGGTTTGAATAATGATGAATATACCCAAGCTATATGTTACGAGTTAGAAGAGTTATACTAAAAGAGGATAGATGCTTTGAACAAGATCAAGGCGACCAAGGCGACATGGGCAAGAGATACAATAAGAGGGTGAAAGGGAAATCATTCTAGGAAGGTGACATTGTATGGAAAACGGTGTTACCATTGGGAACAACCGTTCTCAGGAGAGGAAAATGGAGCTCGACTTGGAAATGACCATTCATAATTCACAAGGTAAACAAGAAGGCCTCCCACTATTTGAGAGATGGTGAGGGAATAGTGGATAAGAATCCTACCAACACTATTCATCTAAAGTAATATTACCCCAAGCTCTGGGATTCTGAGAGTGGGGTGATCAGTTGAAATCCCACAAGAAAAATATGTCTACTTTCCAAAGGAAAAGTTCATTTCAAAGAAAGAAATTACAAGCATCTAGTAAATGATCGCCCTAGGAAACTACTTTACAAAGACCATTCAAATGGCTATCAAAAAGAAAAAAAAAAGGTGGAAACTCAAGGAACCACCTATTGTGTAGGAGCTGGAACCACATTCACATTAAAATGGGACCTTTTCACCATCTTGCTGACCATATTTTCCTCAGACATCCATCGGGATGAGGAAAACCAGAGGCATGAGCTATGTTCCCGTCATCATAGCCATTCTTGAAGACAATCTGCAATTTGGTCTTGATATGGTGATCACATGCCTTGATCATCTCCAGGAGTTCAACGATATGGGTATTAGAGATAACATGCCCCCCATTGAGCCTGCTAGGGCTCTAGACATCTTTTTTGGTAGTAGCCCTCGAGAGTTTGAACCTGTTGTTGGAATGATAACAAGGAAACGGCAGAAAAATGAACGTTCTTTTGCTTATCAATTTGGTGGGCATATACCAAGTCTTGCAAGTGTTGGATTTCCATCGATTGGGTTTCCACCAAGCGATGAAGGTTGATGGTTTGATTTTCAAGGAGTACTAAAAGGTTTTGAGAAGCATTGGGGACGGAAGGACTTGCTTGTGCATTAACAGGACTGTTAGTGTTTGCCATGTTCTAGTTTGAAGAAGAAGAAGAAGAAGTTGATTGTTTTGCATGAAGATTGATGATGATCATATAGGCCAATTGATATGGCTTACGCCAGTCTTTAATTATTACTACATGTAATTCCAAATTATCTCAAGTGGACACATAGGCTCCGTTAAAACATTAAAAACAACGTGAGTCTATACCAGACTACCATGAAAAGCGATGAAAGGAAAGAAAAGATTATTATAAACAAGTGATAAGGTTACATCAATATTCTAACTCTTCGGCCCCTAAAAACAATAAATGATTGGATCTGAGCCCTTGGATGGGATTTCCCAGCTGGCAAGTCAGTAAAACCTTAGTCAAACCCATCATGGTAAGCAACTGTCCTTAGCTTTTTAACCCACCAAGCATGGCTTGGAGGCCCACTTTTTGCATTCTAATGTTAAAAGAAAATGCTACATCCTCAATGGAAGCCTCGCGGGCCCCTTTTCGTCCTTTCGGGAAATTTTCCCAATAAACTTCCCTCATGTGTTTGGCAAATTCATATTACTGTCTAATCTATGCGCGAGTTGCTTCAGTATCAACAAGTTGGGTATGAAGGGTCTCCAGTCTCTGAAGTTTTTGGCGGAATAGACCTCCTATGTGAGAACATTCATCATGGACAATAAAGTATCTTTGGCAAAGGTCATCAAATTCGATCTTGGTAGGCACATCGCTGGAGGAGGATCCTAGTCCATAGGCCCGACGAGAGGAATCTCTAAAACTTGTCCAAAATTGGTATGATTAGGAGATAAACCGATAGAGCTGCAGAAGAGGATTGAGAGAAAATGACCGAACCCGCTCCTAATTTCTTTGGAAATCGGGTCGATCCTACTCCCGTCTGACAATTCTTATTAGATTAACCAAAATAAACTCATCATTGCAGTGTTACTGCCCACATCCAACCCACTTACCTCGAAAAATAGAGAACTTTACTAATTTTCCTAGTTTCATTATTAGACTTAACATAGTTTGCATTGTCAATTATATAGTAGCTTTATCTTATATTTAAAATATATAATCATTCACATATTCCATAAATCCCGTTATTATTATAAATTTATCTTAAACATTAACCTTTTAACCATATCCTTAAATATTCATTTATCCTTTACACATATCTTATTTTATCCTTTATACTTCAATAAGACCATAATAGCTTTCCCCCAAATTTTTAGGATTTAATTAAGAATTTTTAAATAACACATAAAACTTTGAACAATCAGAATTGTCTCAAAATGATGTCCAATTAACCGAAACCTTATACCATTAAACTCAAAATCTAAAGATAGAGAACTTTCGTGTTGGTCGGACGGAGATCGGTCGTTGCACGCTCCCTCACGAGCCGGTGAATGTCTCTATGCGTAGGTCTCATCCGCGGCCTGCCACAAGCAACCTCCAGCTTGACACGATTCAAAACCAACCATTTCTTGTATTATTTCACCATTTTAACATCAATCCTCATCTACTCAGTTATAGGAGAAGATCTACGGCTTCAAAAATTGATAAACTTACCTCGAATACTTGGTTCTAGACTCCATGCTTTCGACCTAAAACCAAACCCTTGCTCCTTGTGTTTTTTACGTCTAACCTTGAGTATTTCAAATTTAGAGCACTCCCAAGACTCTAATTAAGGCTTTAGAGAGTGTAGATGCAAATTAGAACACCCCAAGACTTCATACGAACATTTTTACGAATTTTTGGAGTTTTTCTCATTTCCAACTCGCAGTCTCTCCTCCTTTCAATTGAGTTCTACCCTCTCCTTAAGCCTCTCATTCCCTTTCTTTTGCTGGTTTCCCCTTTCCTCTGTTTCTCTCTCACGAGTTGGTGTTGGTGGTTATTTCCTTTTTCAGCTATCACCCACCGACCTGCCTTAACACACACTCACACCTTATATATAATAATGTTGGTTGATGGAAGAAATTAAGGAGGGAAAAATGGAGAGAAGTCTAGAGTATTCAAGGCTTTTCTTGTATAATTACCAAATTAACCTTCATGATAAAATTGAAAAAATGCCTTTATTCATTCTTGACCAAAAACGAACCTATTCGACCTCTGTTTTTTTCATACTGCTTGTCTATCGATTTAAAATTTTGAGACATTCATAATAGTCCTCATGACGCGTCCTACAGAGTGTCTCGGTCAAAAAGTCAACATTTTGTACTTATAGGGGTAACATTGTCATTTTCATTTTTATTAGAGTTCTGGGTCATTACATAAAACCTCCATTGCCTAAACCAGTTCTCCTATGTCAGAAAAGTCACCTTTAACCAAAAAAGACATAATAACATCCTTGGTAACCTCCATTTCGCGCAGTCCCAGGTTCAAGGACAATGCAACGCGAGAAGCAAATGAAGCAAGGGAAGACGCATAAGAATCCAAGCGTTCGAGTTCAGTGGAAGGGCATATCTATAGAAAATGATGATCTGGTTCAAGTTATTGAAGTAGTAATCTCTCACTAAACTAGACTTTTGAGAACATGAAATTACCAGGGGAGTTTCTAACTCTATACCGCTCGAACACCGTGGAGTTTAAACTTCAGGTAAGGAAACGAAGTGGTTGCTTGTGAAGAAACTACATGGGATGGCTTGTTTAGAGGGCCTCAATCATTCAAGCTTGTCAAATGGTCAAGAATAGAAAGGTCATAAAGAGCATCTTCGATTAGGAGGAAGGGATTGTCAATAGGAACGACTGACAAGTCAACCTTGTTTAAGACATTTGCACAAACAGGCGGATCGGAAACCATGGTAAAAAAACAACGAGCGGAGTATAAAAAAAAAAAGCATACCTACCTAGGGATACCATTGCTTTTAGAGTTTGAACGTTCAACCAAAACTGAGATGGCTTGATTAAAACTAGTTACACACTCCAGTAACTGAAAATGACAACTTTACACCATCTTGGGGGAAGACTTGAAGTTTTCCTTGTAGTAAGAAGCCCAACATGAATAAAAAGTAGATGTGCACCCATAGAAGGTATCTATGGCAATTAGAAGATTATAGGTACATTGGACATGACGTCTCGAGCAGTGACAATAGCCTTGGGTTAGGAACCTCAAACCGGAAAAATGTCCCAGCATTTGCACCTCTCACATGGGGCACGGGGACCGCCTAACAGAAACCAAATTGATTAGCAAAATAGTTATGCTGGTATACTTTAAATCCAGCGGTCGACCTATTGGTTTTTCTGCCACTCTTTAGAAGGTTTCGAGCAAGGATACAACTCATGAAATCTCTGGCTAGAAATTTCCTATGAATTGGATTAGCCGAAAAAATAAGGAAACCTCCTTCTCGGAACCATGGAAACTTCCTAGTCACACTGGACTCCCAATGATCTCAAGGGGAAGAAGTGAAAAACAAGGATAGATAATTTATGGTGGAAAGGAATAGGGGAGGCAAAGACATCAGCAACTGGGCTAGGACTACGTTGTCAGGATACTCGACTGTGCAACTTTGCAACTAAGAGAACGTCTAGTTTAACCATACTTGAACCATCTAGAGGGGACCATTCAAAGAAGTTGATCTTTCGAGTTGAAGGACTATATAGCCGAAAACACTATACATGTGGGCTAGAATAAAGGGCCACAGAGCTATGCTAGAGCAAGAAGCTAGCGCCTCAACCAACAGGGTAGAATTGGATCTTCTCATAAATAGATCCTAAGTAGGGACCCGTGAACCCAAGATCTTCTAACTCACTTTCAGCTCTAAATTGTCCGTTCCTGTCAAATGGGTAGAATATGAACAAAATTTGGAGAGAGGAAACACATAAGGAATGTCCGAGGGCGACCTAACGATTAAAGGACCAAAGGTTTCAATCGTATTGGATGGGAAGGAAAAAGTAAAATCAGCCATATCCCCAGATAAGGACATCCCAAATAGGATATCCATATCCAAAAGAGTTGGCATCATAGGTCCAATTTGAAAATCAAACGTATTTGTGCTACTATTCCAAAAACAAAACACTAAACGTAAGAGGCCAGAGTCAGGAGCGATGGAAAGAGAAGAGAGGCTTACCAAACGATAGATCTCGTTGCTCCAGAGTTCATCTAGATACATATGCTGCATCTTTTAAACCCACAGCCTCCACGAACATGAAAAACCCATATGTCCCAGTGAAGGAATGAGATGTTTCCATGCCAGGTCTAGATTCTCCCACGAAAATGACTTCCACTAATATATGGGTGGAGCTTGAAGCTTTTTCAGATGAAAGATGAGAGTTGTCGCCCTATCAAAAGAGGAACCCTTCTAAAAGGGACCCAAAGTGAAACGGCGATCAGAGTCAATCATGAAGCAAGGTTCACGAATAATTTCACCATCATCCTCGAGAAACTCTAGGATATCACATGAAGCTCTCAAATAGGGTTCAAATCCCTTACCACAAACCAAGGGAGTTATGGCGGTGGGTTTTGGAATGGAAGAGTCAAAAGAAACATTCCTATCTTTTCACCTAGGAACGAGCTTAGAAGTCATGATTTCTCTTAAATATGGGGAAGTGCGGTAGGTTTGTAGTAAGAACAATAGAACTATGGGTGACTGTGAATTAAACCGCCAAGAAACACAATTGGAAATGAAAAACGGACAAAGGTGCAATCGTGTGAATTAAAATTGTTTTATAAAAAAATATTTCAAATTCAGGGGGCAATGTTTACACCCAAAAAAAAAAATCTCATTGGGCCAAAGTGGATGAATATCCCCACACTTAAACTTTGCTAGTCCCTAGAAAATACTAAAATTAAACTACGAATTCAAAACAAGTAAACTCTTAACCATTTGTCTCAAAATATTATGGTATCAAAGATTTTCACTTAAATCATTTAAGCATATGAAATTCAAGAGTTAATACATTGTAACCAAATGTTTTAACAAGTAAGATAATGAGTAAATATGGTGAAATGGATCTCAACATGAATAAAACAAGTATGAATCAACTCACATGGATATGCACTCATAAATTTACTCAATTTGCAAGGGTTTTTGTTTGCACCCAAAGTATGTGAGAAAAACGCTCACATAATAGAAATAAAGTACTTTTGAAAAATCTCAAATAAACACCTCAAGATAAAAACAAAACATACTTACACAAATGAACCAAAACCATAAGCTTACTCACGTGATTGACTCAACTAATCAAAGTTTACCATCTTAAGGATCAGAAGGTCTCTATGAAGGTTGTAATGGGGCTAAGTTTAGAGGTAAGGAATATATAGGATAAGTGGTGCTCAAATTTGTTCCAAGACTCAAAAGATTCCCAAAACATAACATAACTTCCCGACTGTTGATGCAAAAGTCGTCCGGCTCTGTGAAGTTCCTTCTCGATCCCTACACACAAGAACGAAAATCAAACGGGGTTAAGGTTGAATCCCGGGGGGGGGGGGGGTGGTTCAACCAAAAACGCTCCGATGCTTAAGTCAGCTTCGAAAGAGAAATTTTAAGAGCTTAAGTAGCATTGAATTGAATTACCTTTATTGAGAAATGTGTACCCCTTATGTAGGGGTGAGTGGGATATTCAATTTCCATAGTTTCAATGTGGGACCAATGCTCCTTGATTTGCGTGTTGACACATGTTACGAAAACGAGGGTGAAAGGCTTCCACATGTCATCTCGATTTGGGCCCAATATTTGGGCTATGTAAGCATTGTGGGCTTGAGCCATGTTCGGTACTTGGGCTTTAAGTATTATTACTAGGGGCAATTTGGTCATTTCGAGAATTATGGGCCACGTGGTAGCTCCACATTCTTCCGGTGATTTTGGGTTCCACAAATGCCCCCACATCGCTTAGGAATTCAAGGAATCCTAAGGGATGTAACTTGTATTGTGGTTCCGATAAATTATATATGGGAGTAGGACTCCGCTTGATCTTCAATTTTGTTGTACCTCTATCTAGGAGTCTCTGATGTCGCAGTAAGCTCCACGCTTGTCCGAGAGACTTTTGAATATTTCTTTAATTGTTGAGCTTTACATTTTTGCACATTCAGAGAGCTATATGAGTCCAATTGCAATGATTCAAGCGGTGGTGCTCTCTACTATTCGAGACGATCATTTCAAGATGTATGAAGGCATACTTCTGTTGTAGTCTTAAAGACCTCACTTTGTGGAGTACCATCTGGTGGCGTGTCCAGGTCTTGTTAGAGCTTCCGACTTCAAGAGATGGCAGACTTGACATCAAGACGCTCCTCCGGTTGACATGCTTGTAGTGCTTTATGGATGGAAGAACTTAGCGCATCGACGCACTTGTCATCTTCAAGTGCGGATGGAGCCAACATCAAGGCCTTCAACGGGGTAGGTGCAGCAAAATGCAACGCGAGGTGTAACAGAGTGCAAGACGAGGTGCAACAGAGTGCAAGGCGAGGTGCAGCAGAGTGCGAGACGAGGTGCAGTAGGGTGCAAGACGAGGTGCAGCAGAGTGCAAGACGAGGTGCAGCAGAGTGCAAGGCGATGTGCACCCAAGTGCAAGGTGAGGTGCAGCAGAGTGAAAGACAAGGTTCAGCAGAGTGCAAGGCGATGTGCACCAGAGTACAAGGTGAGGTGCAGCAGAGTGCAAGACGAGGTGCAGCAGGGTCCAAGACGAGGTGCAGCATAGTGCAAGGCGAGACATGCTACAAGTGCGAGACGATGAGTCCCATCACTTGGAGTGCAACGTACCACAACCCAGTATATGGCTTGTTCCAGTTACAAGGCAATGTGTGTTGCAGCTACAAGGCGAGATGTGCTTCATCTTCAAAGCAAGGCTTCCCATAATGCGAGGCGAAGTGCATATGGTGCCATGAAGTAACTGAAGTTTTCCAAGGAGTTGCTTTGGATGACGGATGACCTTCCGGAGACTTGATCTTCAAGGCCTTGTTGAGCTCAAAAATGGGGTGTAGTACGGCAGAACAATAGAATGGAGGATCGATCATGCCCCTTGCAAAGCTCAAGGTCGTACATCATCACCTAACTGAAGGAAGAGAGCTTGGAGATGCCAGCATCTAGACGCTGAAGCCAAGTGGCATGAAGACACATGACACCAAACCATTGTTTTGTCTTGGAGTTGAAAGTCAAGCTGCTTTGTAGTCGTCGCCGAGTCAAGCAGTGGTGAAGTTGATTTTGTGAAGCCAACGATGCCAAGTAGTCGATGTTGAGGAGGTTGCCCCCATTGTTTGAAGAAGGTCATGGACGATGTGTCACTGGAAGTCCACGATGAGATGATTGAAAGCCTCCAAGGCTTGCTCATAGGTTGATGAAGAGACTCTGAGGTCGTGCCGGTCCTGATGATGAGCTTCATGATTCTTATTGGCTCGTAGCTTGATCTTAGCATTGAATACATGTTTGAGCATTCAAATTGTAAATTGCCAACTTATTTAATTTTCATTAATAGAAGCCTTCCCTTTTTTTTTGAGTGTTTTGTGATTTTCGGCAGATTTGACCTTTGTGTACAAAAATGTTCGCGGGGAACTCGTCACAACTTGGAATTGAGTGAGATTAATGGAGTTGGAAATCTGACTTCCATAGCTTTCTAAATCCGTTGACCTCATGTCAGGGTGATCAAAAATCAGTGGTCTATGACTGAATGAATCTCGTACTCGTGCGCTGGTATGTGCAGTTGACCTTCGTGTACAACAACGTTCGCTGGGAACTCGTCACAACTCGAAATTGAATGAGGTTAACGACGTTGGAAAGCTGACTTCCGTATCTTTTTAGGGCCATCAAGCTCATGTCAGGGTGAGAAAAATTGAGCGATCTATGATCAAATTAATCTCGATTTCATGCACTGAAATGCAGAATTGGACTTCGCATGTTAAAACATTTGGCCATTGTTTGTCATGGCCGGGTGGTTGCCCCTCTTGGTGGGGTTGGAAGCATTTTTTTAGTACCTTTCTGACTCCACCAAGTCAAGTTCTTGGATGGTTTCATGTGCCTCACCGGGACGAGCCTTGAGCGTTTCGCGTGGCGAAGTCGTGGCGTGGTCCGCATGGTGAAGACTTGTTGCGCTTTGCGTGGAAAAAACTTTGAGTTTTTCGCATGGTGAACGCTTGGAGTGCTTTGTATGGCAAAGGCTTGGTATGCTTCGCATGGCGAAGGCTTGGAGTGCTTCGCGGGGTGAAGACTTAGAGTGCTTCGCGTGGTGAATGCTTAGAGTGCTTCACGTGGCGAAGGCTTGGAGTGCTTAGCATGGCGAAGACTCGGGTGCTTTGTGTGGAAAAGGCTTGGAGTACTTCGCGTGGCAAATACTTGGGTGATTTGTGTGGAAAAGGCTTAAAGTGCTTGACATGACGAAGGCTTAGAGTGCTTCGCGTGGCGAAGACTCGGCTGCTTTGCGTGGCAAAGGCTTGGAGTGTTTCGTATGGCGAAGGCTTGGAGTGCTTCGCATGGCAAAGGATTGGAGTGCTTCGCATGGAGAAGGCTTGGAGTGATTCGCAAGGCGAAAACTTAGAGTGCTTCGCGTGGTGAAGACTTGGAATGCTTTGCATGGCGAAGGCTTGGAGTGCTTCGCATGGCAAAGACTTGGAGTGCTTTGCTTGGCGAAGACTCCAGTGCTTTGTGTGGCAAAGCTTGGAGTGCTTCGCATGGCCAAGACTCGGGTGCTTTTTATGGCAAAGGGTTGGAGTGCTTCGCGTGGCGAAGACTCGGGTGCTTTGTGTGGAAAAGGCTTAAAGTGCTTCGCATGACTAAGGCTTAGAGTGCTTCGCGTGGCGAAGACTCGGGTGCTTTGCGTGGCAAAAGCTTAGGTGCTTTGCGTGGCAAAGGCTTAGGTGCTTTGTGTGGCAAAGTCTTAGAGTGCTTCAGATGACGAAGACTTAGAGTGCTTTCTAAACAAAAGCGTAGGCACTAAGACAATTTCATTAGACGTTGAAACGAAACATCTTGAATCTTATTGAAAGATGCTTTGTGAGCAAAGTAGGCACTGAGCCGAATTTTAACCACAAAATTTGTGTCTTTGATGATGACTTGGTCACTCATTCAGTTTCATGGTTGTTCCCTGCAACTCAGACTCGACAATGATGGTGTCCACGCGGATAATCTTTTGTGCGGGTTCCTGGGGACGTTTGTTTCCGAGACGATCCGTTGCCCTTTTTCTATCGTACTCGATGCAATGTCCTTCCTTCAAGAGATCTCGAAGGTATTTTTTGAATGTATGGCAAGAGCTTATGTCGTGCCCATAGCAAATGTGATAGACACACCATTTTGTCTTGTCGGCCCTCTCATGGTCGCCTTTGACAGGAACTGGTCTTTCGAACCACAGTTTTTCCTTTATCTGATTGTATATTTGAAGGAAAGGTACATAGAAATGTGTGTTTGTCTTTGCACCCGCAAACGTGTTGGATGACGGGTTCCCTTTGCGCTTATTGGCTTTCTTGACTGAGTTCCCGCGGTGGGCATCATCATTTGGCTGCGCAAACGCCTTTGTGGGATGTCCATCTCCCTCGCCGTGGTTGGCGGCATGTGTGGTGTTTTTCTCATCCTCCCAGCATGCATGTTGCTCCGCTAGGGACAGTATCTTGGCGAGACTTCGGGCGTTTCTCGTGACGATGTCTCCGTAGAGCTGGCTCTCTCGCAGTAGGCCTTGCTTAAATTCCATGGTTGTGACGAGATCGCTGCAACCAATAATGCATGACTTCTCTTCGCAATACCTGCAGATGTATTGCCGCAAGTTTTTCTTAGACCTCTTTCGGATGGTGAAGAGGTGGTCATCCTTGACTTCGACGGTGCGAAACTGCGAGTACTCCTTCACGAAAGCAAGGGCCAACTCTTCGAAGGAAGTGATTGATCTCCAGAGGAGATGGTTGAACCATGTTGTCGCCTGACCTTGCAGCGAGGCTTGGAAAACTTTGCACATGAGCGCGTCATTGTGCATGTGAGGTACCATGACCCCCCGATAGTAATTGATGTGTTTCACTAGGTCAGAGGTTCCTTTGTACTGATTGAAGTTGGTAGTTGAAAATCGATGCGGGAACGGTTCTTCCTCAATGTCCCTCATAAATGGTGAAGATGATGACGTCTGAATCTAGCGCTAATGGTCATCCTCCAAGTCTCTGTCGCGCTGAACACCTTAGAGGCGTCAATCTAGCATCCTTCGGACGTCCTCAGCATGCAATGGACCTTTGTAACTGGGATTTTCGCGTCGGGTCAAGTGGCGTATACTCCCTCGAGTTGCAGAGGGAATGGCACTCGAGCATGTTGGCGAGTAGGACTCGTCCTCTTTGTTGCGATCGTCTGTGCTTCTTGAGTTACGATGGGTCTGTCCATCTGTGTCAGGACCCACCCCGATTATCACCTCGATAACCGGGATGAACCTTGCTCCCGTCTGACAATCACACTTAAAGTACCAAAATAACCTCAAAGTAACCATAAGTATAACTATCAGACCAGGGATACAATGTAGTACAACAGTAACACTGAGCATAGTATAATACAAAACGGGCACAAAAGTCCTACTAAGACTAATCTCGCAACGGAAGAACGCCGTAAAGCTCTATGCCTCTGCCCCTGCCTCAATGTTCACCCCGACGATTTCACTACGACCTGGAGAGTAAGTTAAAACCAGGAAAACATGAGTGGACTAAAAAGAAATAAACGTTTGAAAACAATTTATGAAACAAAACAGGATTTTCCCTCCGTTTAAAAGAAAACATGCATGCCTAACTAAGTATCAGAAAACAGCAATATAGAATATAAAATAATCATTCTAAAAATCGTATCACAAGAACAAGATATACCAATGTCAATGTCCGATCAAACCTGCTGGGTCTATCCGAGTCTTTAAACTCAATCCAGGCCTCAAATGTAATCCGTGTCTTTAAACTCCCGAGTCTTTAAACTCAACAGGCCTACGGGGGTAATATCGTAATATCCGAGTCTTTAAACTCCCGAGTCTTTAAACTCAATCCGGGCCCGCCCCCGTCAATCATAATCCGGGTCTTTAAACCCTATAACCAGATCCATCAAATCCAATCAAAACCATTTGAAAACCATTTCTAAGTCCATATCCAAACCCGAATCCGAAACCACTGGTCCGAAGCCATTCTGGCATCCAAAACCGTCATTCTGAACCCAAATCCGGAAATCCCATTTTCAACTTTAAAACTAAATTTCGTTTACCGAAATCCGATTCTAAAATCGAAAACCTTGTTTGTCAAATCATGTTTCAAAACCCATTTATCATCATATAAAATCAGTAACAAAAAGCATGGCATTGAAACCAGAAATAGAACATGTCTCGTAAAACGTGCTAAACCCGTAAACGCCTCGAAAAACGTTCAAATGTATAAAACAGAAATAGTATAAGCAACGATCATAAAAGCATACTTAAAAACATAAAACACATAGATAAAACAGTTAGGCATGCTCGTTAAAACAGTTAGTCTCAGGAGTGTCCCGTCCTGTCAAATACCATAAAATCGGGTCACAATCACTTCATTAAGGCTTATCCTAATTTCCCCAAATTTTCGGAATTTTATACGGAATTTAAACAAAAACCCTAAACCTTCGAATCCTCGAACTAACCCGACCCGGTGTCCGATCGACACGAAACTTGTCCTAAAATGTTCGTTACATCGATAGGAGTAAAAACCATGTTGAACACTTCCCCAGACTCTGCCCCACAAGCCCTCGCGCGCCGCCCAAAGGGGCTGCGTGTAACGACCCGTCCCAAATTCCTAGATTAGATTAGTGACTAATCACGATTAGTGAGGCTAATCCGTGATTAGTAGAGCGAAATCGGACGAACGGTGCGAAATGACCGTTTTGCCCCTGATGGTGGCAAAACGTTGAATTTTTAATCGGGCAGTCAAATGGACTTTGACCGATGACCGTGACGTAGTTCGTGACGTCACGAGTTCATAGACAGGTGGCACGTTCAATTCCGACGTTCGAGGAAGAAGTTATGACGTTCGGAAGTTTAGGGGCATTTTGGTAATTTGGGTGAATGGGAGGTCAAAGGTTGACTTTTTGACCGGGAGGTCCGATGGCCGAGGGCCGAAGACCGTTACGTAGATAAGGACGATACAAATCCATAGGCAGGCGGCACACTGAAATCGGACTTCAAACGGGAGAGTTATGGGTCACGGAAGTTCGATTTCACTATGCACGAACATCGAGACGGGGACGTTTCGACGAAATCTGATTGGGTGGATATTTTGGTGGGCCCCATGGATGAGTGACAAGTGTCACTCATCCCATTGCTTTGATCCCCCAAAATGTGGATCTAAATAATTAAATATTATTATTTTAATTATTTTATAATTTAACCTAACAACTATTAATCCTAACCATCCATTTCAACCCTACCTTTTAATCCTCACCCTTCATCCCTCATTCTCTCATCTGATTTCATCCCCTTCATTCTTCACACACACCCGAAACCCCATAACCCAAAATCCTCCATTTTCTCCATTTTCTTCCAAAAACCGCAACACACACACACCATCACCATTCATTGCTTGGGTGTGACCGTGAGTGACGGGAGGGAAGGACAGAGAGGCTGGGACGGCGAGTCACGGCGACGGACGACGGAGGACACAGCGGAGGAGCTCGACCCGTGAGGTAAGGAAATTTCAAAAATTCAAAATTGGGTTTTAATGGGTTTTATTCGATTCCATTAATTGGGTAAGGTTTCTAGGACACCCAGGAGATGAGTGGGATTGGTTTCGAGGCATTAGACGGCCTGGAACGGCCGTGAACGGCGGAGGAATGCACGGCCGCCATGGCCAAACTCGAAGGTATGGTTTTCGATGCTTTTCTTACATTTTAAGGTCATAGGACTGTAGGTTAGGTTGAGACGAAGAGAATGGGACAAACGGGGAGTGTTTTGGTGGCCGGAGCTGGGAGAACCGGCCGGGTCAAGCCGCGGGTCACGGCGACCCGGTTGCAGACGTTCGGGTCGACCCGCGGGAGGGCAGGGATGACAGGTGACGTCATCCTGCTGACGTCATCATGTCAGCGATGACGTCAGCCTTGTCAGATCTGACAATGTCAGCTGACATGTCAGAAAATGGGCCAATAGGAGTGCGACACGTGTCACATGTCAGTGCACAGTCAGCACTGACATGTCAGTGACGTGGCCCAATCAGGGGCTGACACGTGGCACTGACGTGGACCAGTGCCGTGATGACACGTGGCACATGTCAGACTGCCACGTGGCACTGACAGCACAGTGACGTGGACCAATGGGAGCTTGACACGTGGCACCTGTCAGAGTCTGACATGTCAGACCTGACAGCTGTCAGATGACGTCATGCTGACGTCAGCAGGTACTGTAGCAGGCGCGTGAAGCCCACGCGCAGCCACTTCAGGCAGCGCGTGAGGGCGCGTGGCAGGGAATTTGGGAAAGTGTTCAACACGGGAAATCGTCTATTCGATGTAACGAACATTTTGGGACTGGTTTCGTGTCAATCGGACACCGTCTCAATATGTTTCGGGGCATCGGAAGGTTTAGGTTCGGTTTTAAAAATAGTTAAAAATACGGAAAAATTACGGGGCTTTGGTAGGAGGTTAATTAAGTAGTTAGTAACCTTTTATTACGATTTGGACAGGTTTGGGAGTCCGGTGACGGTGATCGGCTCGGGGAGCCGTATGGCACGCAAATCGAGGCGGCAGCTCGGACGGTCTGTGAGTGGACTTTGTTTTCTAAATTGGTGCATGCATAGATGTTTATTATATGTTTTATTACTTGTTTGATGATGCCATGGGTGCAATTCTATGTGGTTACGTATAAGCACGTATTTCGAGGTTTCGGCCTTATACGGTGCTTATACGGGTCTGTATTTCTGTATTGACTTAATGAACTGGATTTGGATTTCAAAATGATAAACTCGGGTATGAGACCCATTTGGTTTTGTCTCGGGCATATGACCTCAGACTCCGGGCACGGTGCCCAGTTGATGTCCTATGTTCGGGTACGAGACCCAGTCACTTTACGGTTTTGATTTCAGGTCAGGGAACCTTAAATGGATTCCCAGGTTCATGACGGTTTATGGGAACCGGCATGAACCCTTGTTATGGTATCGTGGTTCATGACGGTTTATGGGAACCGGCATGAACCCTTGTTGGTTATTACGGTACATGACGGTTTATGGGAACCGGCATGTTACCTCGGTTATGTTAGTACGGTACATGACGGTTTATGGGAACCGGCATGTTACCTGATTATGGATATTATGGATCATGACGGTTCAGGGGAACCGGTCATGAATGTTTATGTTATGTATATATATGTTCATCTACCTTCCTTTACTTCCATTATCTCCTCCGGGGAGGGTCGTTGGCCTGGGTGGACCCCGGAGTAGTCACGGAGCACCGACTGAGTGGAGTCACCCCCCAGTTGGGTTCCTTACTCTCAGGAAGGCTATGGTTACTATTACCTCGGGTAGGGTCAGTGGTCTGCGGACATTGACCTTGACTTTGAGATGACTCGGATTGAGACCCGGGTAGCGCGCGCGTAGCTTTGGATACCGTGACAGGATTGGTTGTGTGACTTATATATATGTATGTGATGGATGTATGATATATGATGTGTGGTGTGTACAGGTGTGCACAGGATTTGGGCAGTGGCCCGTATGGTCGTTTTTATTGTGGTCCTTTCGCCCTTAGTTTATATCTGCTTTGGGCTTAGTCCCACATATGGTTGTTTTGGATAAATGGTTTTCGAATGCATGCATGCTTTTTAGTGGAGGGTACAAATGTCTTCCTTATTAAATGTTTTTATAAACTCTTGTTTTGTCCACTCACAGTTTTTAATGTTTTGACTGCCCTTCAGGTTGACATCGGATGTGGGCTGTAGCAGAGACCGAGATATCACATGCCTCCTCCGGATCCTGGCGTACTCTGATAGCCCAGGAGGGCAAAGGACGAAAATATCCCTTGTCTGACACTTCGTGTCAGACGGGAGCAGGGTCATCCCGCACTAATCCCGGGGGGATTGGGATGGGTCCTGTCACTGCGCGTGGGCTTCACGCGCCTGCTACAAGGTCATCTTCAACCTCTGTCCAGCCGGTTCAGACCGAGTTGGTCGAACCAAACCGACGTGACCGGTTCTCACTCAATACCAGTCCAATTCCACTCCAATAAATCCCATTAGATTCGTTCTGTTATGGGTAACTGATTCCCTGAATTAATTTGTGAAACTAAGTCCCTAAACTCCTCGTCCAAGCTTCGAAGAAAACTCAGAAAATCTGAGTTTCTGACTCCGGCCACCCACGGCCACCGTGAAGCTCCAGGTTTAGTTCTAAGGTCAATCTCAACTTCCTAGAACTATTAGGAACATTAGAACACTTCGACAATCACCCAAACCTCACGAATTTCGATTTTAACCAAACGGGGAAAATAGGGGACATAGAACACTTACCCCTGCTCTGGTCTCCGCCGTACTAGCCGCCGTGCCCCTTTGAGTCCACACGACTCCTCTCAAGTCCCTGAACACCACCACGTCTCCAATTTGGATGGTTTGATCGTCTGGGGTGCACAACCGTGCACGATGTCCCTGCCCTGTTCCTGGTTTCTGGTCACGGCACAACACACACAGCCACCGTCCAACCTTCTCTGAAGCACAAACACTCACTCACTAACCCTTCCTGATCAACCACTCAAACTCCAAGCCTTCACCCACTGAGAATCAATTAGAAATCCTCACAATCTCAACTCTATGTTTTCTTTGCTCTCAGAACAATTGCACGGTTCAAAAGTGTGCAATTTGTAGCCGTGCACACGTTAACTCTCCTAGAAACCTCTAGGTGTTCCCCACGTGTCCAAATTTCCATGGACAACACTAAAATATCCAATCACTCTATCCCAGATGGCCTTATCTGATTGGCCCAATTGTGAAAAGACCAAAATGCCCCTAAGTCCGAAATTACCATTTTGCCCTTTATCTTCCTAGAATCATAACTTAACCGTCTGACTTCCGATGACAGCGTGCCGCCTGTCGTTGTACTTAGGACGTCGAGACCTATCCAACGGTCCTCGGTCTACGTGAAAACTAAGAGTCCAGTAAAAAGTCAACATTTTCCCTCTATTTAACCAAAATTATGGTAACGCCCTTAACCTTCCGAACACCATAACTTTTTCTCCGATTGTCCGAATCGGACGTGCCACCTTTCTACGGATTCGTGACATCCCGAACTACATCACGGTCAATGGTCAACACTCGTCCGACCTACAAATCAAAAAGTCAACTTTTGGGCATACTATTCACAAGGGCAAAATCGCCATTTTATACAAATAGTTTCCAAAATTACATTTATACCCTTCCTGAAGGTACGGGTTGTTACAATCTGAGTAAGTGTGTGACGCACGGGAGACTGCTTGCTGCCGTCTGCTATTGCACGTGTACTCAATGCGCGAAAGTGCTCTAGGGCGTCCTCCAAGTCGCTCTCGAGCTGGAAGCCTCGATCGTTCTTGGCCTTTTGATCTGGGGGTGCATCTTTCTTTCCCTGAGTCGCTTAGTGACGTGTCTCGGGACATTGTCCGGCAGCAAACATCCTCCTTGCCAGCGCGTCTCGGGATGTCCCTTGGTGCCCCACGAGGTTCACTGCACTTCTTGGAGGTTCTGGATGTCCCAATGTCTCCCAATAGTTGTTATAGGAGCTCTGATTGGGCCCGAACTTGGTTGCTCAGTTGGTAAACCTGCTGTATTAATCCAAGTCGCGAAAGCGTGCCCCTAGATGCTTGCTCGTAACGAGCAGCATGTCGAGGCACACGTCGCACACCTTTAATCGGATGTGATGGTCCACGTCTCTATGAATCTTGGGTGTTGGCCTGCGCGTTGCGCAGGGCGTCCAAGTGCCTCCTTAGCGGCATGTCTCGGGATATTGTCCGACAGCAAACATGCTCCTTGGCGGCGCATCTCGGGATGTCCCTTGGTGCCTCGCGAGGTTCACTGCACTTCTCGGAGGTTCTGGATGTCCCGATATCTCCCTATAGTTTTTGTAGGAGCTCTGATTGGGCCCAAACTTAGTTGCTCAGTTGCTCAACCTATTGCATTAGTCCAAGTCGTGGAGGCGAGCCCCTAGATGCTTGCTCGTGACGAGTAGCATGTCGGGGCACACGTCGCGCGCCTTCAGTCGGATGTGATGGGCCACGTCTCTCTGGAGCTTGGGTAGCGGTTCACTCACAGCAACAATCGCAGCAACGGATGTGGCAGCATCAGAGGCCCGTGCGGATCAACGTGTTCTGGCCATCTAAGGAATGGTAAGTGTTGAAAGTAGAATGAAGTTTTTTTCGAGGAAAAACTAAGGAGCACGCTTTGAGTATTTCTCAAATCGGCTCTGAATAAAAGCACCAGTTGTTGATGCTGAAATCGTCCGGCTCTGTGAAGTTCCTTCTCGATCCCTACACACAAGAACGAAAATCAAACGAGGTTAAGGTTGAATCCCGGGGGGGTGGTTGACAGGACCCATCCCAATCCCCCCGGGATTAGTGCGGGATGACCCTGCTCCCATCTGACACGAAGTGTCAGACAAGGGATATTTCCGACCTTTGCCCTCCCGGGCTATTAGTGTACGCAAGGATCCGGAGGAGGCATGTGATATCTCGATCTCTGCTACAGTCCACATCCTCTGTCAACCTGAAGGGTATTAAAAACAGAAAGACTGTGAGTGGACAAAAATAAAGAATTTATAAAAATATTTCCATAAAAGACATTTATACCCTCCACTAAAAAGCATGCATGCATAGTAAAACCATTTATCCAATAATATATGTTAAAACATCCATAATTAGGGTCTCAGCCCCAAATTCTCTAAATACAAATCACCCGGGCTCCTGCCCAAAACCATTTACAGAAAACCATAGTACAGTAAACATACGAGGGATATCAGCCCAAATCCATTTATCATTATAAACACAATTTTCCAAACCAACTGAAATCATGTTTATTATCCATTATATTCATATCCAGAACCTGTCACGGTAAAATAGAGCTACACGTGTGCTAACCGGGGTCTCAAACCCAAGTCTCTCCGGGGTCCACCCAGGTCAATGTCCGTAGATCAATGACCCTCCCTGGAGGTAACGAACCATGCCCATCCTGAGAGTAAGGAACCCAACTGGGGGGCGACTCCACTCAGTCAGTGCTCCGTGACTACTCTGGGGTCCACCCAGGTCAACGACCCTCCCCGGAGGAGACAATCATATATAAAGGATGGAATATGAAAACCTTTTGAAACCATTCTTAAAACCTTTCCAGGATTCATGCCCGGCCCCCATAAGCCGTCATGAACCATAAAATCCTTTCATGGGTTCATGCAGGTTCCCATAAACCGTCATGACCCGTAAATCCATTTCAAGGGTTCATGCCGGTTCCCATAAACCGTCATGAACCATAAAAACCATTCGTAATACATAACTGGGCCCTAGACCCGAATCCACATAGAAACTGGACCTCAATCCGAATCGTAAACCAACTGGGCCTCCGACCCGATTCCGTAAATCAAATGGACCTCAAGTCCGAGAATTACCTTTTCAAATCCAAAATCATTTCATGAAATCATATCCAAAACCACAAGAATGGAAAATCAGTGTAAAACCGGAAAACCTCGATTTACGTGCAAGCACGTAAATCACCTCGAAATACGTGCAAGCACGTAAATCACCTCGAAATACGTGAAACTATATAATTCACAAGCATCCAAATCAACATCATAAAATCATATTCATTATCCTTTTGGAAATCCAAAACCATTTCATTTAGACCAATAAAGACGTATAGACCCGTATAGGCACCGTATAGGGCCGAAACCTCGAAATACGTGCCTATACGTAGCCACACATCCAAATGCACTCATGGCATCACAAACAAGTATTTAAAACATATAATAAACATTTATGCATGCACCAATTTAGAAAAACAAGGTCCACTCACAGACCGTCCGAAGCCGCGCCTCGATACCCGTGCCATACGGCTCCTCAAGCCGATCACCGTCACCGGGACTTCCAAACCTGTCCAAATTAATTTAGAGGGTTACCAACTACTTATATAACCCCTCAATAAAGCCCCGTAATTTTCCCGTATTTTTAACTATTTTTAATCTCGAACCTAAACCTTCCGATGCCCCGAAACATATCGAGACGGTGTCCGATTGACTCGAAACCAGTCTCAAAATGTTCGTTACATCGAATAGATGATTTCGTATGTTGAACACATCCCCAAAAACCCTAGCACGCACCCACACGCGCCACTGGAAGTTGCCTGCGCGTGGGCCTCACGCGCCGCTACAGTACCGTCTTCTTCCTTCGATTGAACCGGTCCGACCGGGCCGGTCCGGTTTTCTCTGCAATTCCGGTCTAACTGGACCGGGGACCGGTCCAGGCCCCTACACTCTTCATTTTTCGTCCGTTTTGTCCCATTTTAATCCCTAAATTCCTCTTTTAATCTTTCCTATCAATCCTAATTAACAAAACAACCTAAAACCGATTAAAACCCGTGAACCCAAAGATCCCCTCACGGTTCAATTTTTCGAAATCCTCCCCAGAGGTCCCTCAACGTTCAAACCTTCCCAAAACCTTCCTAATGGCTTCTTAACATCCTAACTAATTCATTAAAACAATCAAAAATGACCCATAACCACTAATATTGAAAATGGACAAAATCGGGTAAAACCGATTACCTCGATCTCCTCCTCCTCCGCCGTCCACGGCGGTGCGTCCTGGGCTGGCCACCAGCGTCCACCGGTCCATCCTCACACTCTGGTCTCCCCTATACGATCATTGGGAAGGGTTGAATGGGTTTGGGTGAGAAATGGGATCGGGTTTGGTTGGAGGAAAAATGGAAAATGGATGCACGGTTATATGGATGGATGCATGTATGTGGAATGGTTGCCAGTGGATGGGTGACACTTGTCACTCATCCATTGGTTGCTGAAAAGTAACTGGCCCCACTAAAGACAAACGGTCCTCGTAAAACGTGTAATTGTGAATAGTAACTGGGAACTTCCGTGAACCGTAACTTCGCTGTCGAACGTCCGAATTCGACGTGCCGCCTGTCTACGGATTCGTATCGTCCTTATCTACGTAACGGTCTTCGGCCCTCGGCCATCGGACCTCCTGGTCAAAAAGTCAACTTTTGACCCCCTTTTATCCAAAATTAACAAAATGCCCCTAAACTTCCGAACGTCATAACTTCCTCCTCGAACGTCGGAATTGAACGTGCCACCTGTCTATGAACTCGTGACGTCACGAACTACGTCACGGTCATCGGTCAAAGTCCATTTGACCGCCCGATTGAAAAGTCAACATTTTGCCACCACTAGGGGCAAAACGGTCATTTCGCATCGTTCGTCCGATTTAGCCTAACTAATCACCGATTAACCTCACTAATCATGATTAGTCACTAATCTAATCTAGGAATTTGGGACGGGTCGTTACAGTGGTTCAATCGAAAATGTTCCGATGCTTAAGTCAGCTTTGAAAGAGAAATCTTAAGAGCTTAAGTAGCGTTGAATTGAATTACCTTTATTGATAAATGTGTACCCCTTATGTAGGGGTGAGTGGGATATTCAATTTCCATAGTTTCGATGTGGGACCAATGCTCCTTGATTTGCGTGTTGACACATGTTACGAAAATCGAGGGTGAGAGGCTTCCACATGTCATCCCGAGTTGGGCCCAATGTTTGGGCTATGTAAGCATTGTGGGCTTGAGCCATGTTCGGTACTTGGGCTTTAAGTATTATTTCCAGGGGCAATTTGGTCATTTTGGGAATTATGGGCCACGTGGTAGCTCCACATTCTTCCGGTGATTTTGGGTTCCACACCGACCTTAGTGTAATGATATCATAAATTCATCCATTCGAACATAGGCCAAATTTCATCATGTTGGGCCTAGAATTCATTCTTTTGTGTTGGATTTACAAATATAAAGGACTTAACTCAAACATTACATAATCAAACTTTATTACCTTGATAGAAACTCAATACTTCCTTCTTCTTTTTTCTTTTTTAATATTTTTTTCTTTTTCATATATCAAGGTAATAACATGTGTCAATAATACAACAAAATTTGAGTAAGTAAATACATATACATAAAAGTCTTCAAAACATCATCAATTTCTCTTCACACTTTTTTTATGTTTTCAACCGAGTCTTTGGAACAAGGGTGAAAGATGTCTATACTAAGCTCGAGTGTTTAGATAATCATGGTGATGAAAGAAAGGCTTAATATGGGCTCAAATGAAAGGACCCATCCCAATCCCCCCCGGGATTAGTGCGGGATGACCCTGCTCCCGTCTGACACGAAGTGTCAGACAAGGGATATTTCCGACCTTTGCCCTCCCGGGCTATCAGAGTACGCCAGGATCCGGAGGAGGCATGTGATATCTCGATCTCTGCTACAGTCCACATCCGATGTCAACCTGAAGGGCAGTCAAAACATTAAAAACTGTGAGTAGACAAAACAAGAGTTTATAAAAACATTTTAACGAGAAGACATTTGTACCCTCCACTAAAAAGCATGCATGCATTCGAAAACCATTTATCCAAAACAAACCATATGTGGGACTAAGCCCAAAGCAGATATAAACTAAGGTCGAAAGGACCACAATAAAAACGACCATACGGGCCACTGCCCAAATCCTGTGCACACCTGTACACACCACATATCATATATCATATATCCATCACATACATATATATAAGTCACACAACCAATCCTGTCACGGTATCCAAAGCCACGCGCGTGCTACCCAGGTCTCAATCCGAGTCTTCTCAAAGTCAAGATCAATGTCCGTAGACCACTGACCCTCCCCGAGGTAATAGTAATCATAGCCTTCCTGAGAGTAAGGAACCCAACTGGGGGGTAACTCCACTCAGTCGGTGCTCCGTGACTACTCCGGGGTCCACCCAGGCCAACGACCCTCCCCGGAGGAGATAATAGAAGTAAAGGAAGGTAGACGAACATATATATACATAACATAAACATTCATGACCGGTTCCCCTGAACCGTCATGATCCATAATATCCATAATCAGGTAACATGCCGGTTCCCATAAACCGTCATGTACCGTAATAACATAACCAGGGTTCATGCCGGTCCCCATAAACCGTCATGAACCAGAATGACCTGACAAAGGTTCATGCCGGTTCCCATAAACCGTCATGTACCGTAATAACATAACCAGGGTTCATGCCGGTCCCCATAAACCGTCATGAACCAGAATGACCTGACAAAGGTTCATGCCGGTTCCCATAAACCGTCATGAACCACAATGACCTTTCCAGAGTTCATGCCGGTTCCCATAAACCGTCATGAACTTGGAAATCCACGTAGGGTCCCTGACTCGAAATCATAAACCATAAAGTAACTGGGTCTCGTGCCCGAACATATGACTCAACTGGGCACCGTTCCCGATATCTAAGGGTCAGTCACGACTCCGATCATAGTGATGCGTGCAACCATCCATCCAGGACCGCCCTCAATCCTGGTATGTCGCCGTGAACGAATCAACCGACGCGACCATCGCAAGACCATGGTGCACTCATCACCGATCGCTATCCTGAACCGTCAGCACTCCGAAGTCGAGCCTCTCCAGGCTGCCCGACCACGAATCGTGCATCGTGACCTCTCCGGAAGGAACACATCCCAATCCGGAGGCGAGCGTCGTATCGTCGATCGCCGTGCACCTAGCACCCGTCGCGACCACGATTTAGACCCGAAGGTCGTAAATAGCGTCATATGCCCGAGACAAAACTAAATGGGTCTCATACCCGAGTTGATCCTTTTAGAAATCCAAAACCAAATCATTTAAGTCAATAACGAAATACAGACCCGTATAAGCACCGTATAAGGCCGAAACCTCGAAATACGTGCTTATACGTAACCACATACAAATGCACCCATGGCATCCTCAAACAAGTAATAAAACATATAATAAACATTTATGCATGCACCAATTTAGAAAACAAAGTCCACTCACAGACCGTCCGAGCTGCCGCCTCGATTTGCATGCCATTCGGCTCCCCGATCCGATCACCATTACCGGGGCTCCCAAACCTGTCCAAATTTTAATAGAAGGTTAATAACTACTTAATTAACCTCCCATCAAAGCCCCGTAATTTTCCCGAACTTTTATATATTTTTAAGCTGACCCTAAACCTTCCGATACCCCGAAAACTATCGAAACGATGTCCGATTAACGCGAGACCAGTCCCAAAATCTTCGTTACATCGAATAGAAGATTTCCCGTGTTGGACACTTTCCCAAATTACTGTTCACGCGCCCTCACGCGCCCCAAGAAGGTCGAAAATACTGTTCATCGGCTCCAACCTCCAGCAGACCGGTTTTACTGTTCATGGCCGGTTCACCTGGTTTGGCCGGTCCAACTGGACCGGCGTGACCGGTTCACAGCCCTAGACACCCCATTTGTCATCCTAGTTCTTCCTTTTCGATTCCTTTCTTCCTATTTTGATGTTTTCCATCCATTTCAATCCCTAAAACTACCTAAAAACACCTAAATCCTATGGTTCGATTTTGAACCAAACGGTTCAAAGTCTCAAAACTGCACCCATGGCTTCACAGCCCTCCCAAGCTTCCTAAAACCTTCCTAACACAATCCTAATAACCCATTTAATTCATTGGAAGCAACCAAAATGACCCATAGCAATAAAAATGGAAATTGGATTGAAAATGGGCTTACCGTGAACCTCACGGGTTCCTCCTTCTCTCGCCGCCGTGGGCGGCGGTTCAGGCCTCCAGGCCGGTCACCTCAGCTCCCCTAGTCTCCCTGGTCCTCATGGCTGGTCATGGGTTAAGGTGGGATGGGTTTTGGGTGAACGGTTTGGGTGGAAAATGGATGAGATCGGGTTGGTGTGTTTGAATGAAGAAAAGGAAATGGTTTGCACGGTGCATGAAGGAATATGGTGTTCATTGGATGGGTGACACTTGTCACTCATCCATAGGGCAGGGATTAAATATCTGGGCCCCCACTAAGTCCAAAAGTTAACTCGTTTCATAATTCGTGCAATAGTGCACTTGAACTTCCGTGAACCGTAACTTCACCGTCGAACGTCCAAATTCGATGTGCCGCCTGTCTATGGATTCGTATCGTCCTTATCTACGTAACGGTCTTCGGCCCTCGGCCATCGGACCTCTTGGTCAAAAAGTCAACATTTGACTCCATTTAACCAAAATTACCAAAATGCCCCTAAACTTCCGAACGTCATAACTTTCTCCTTGAACGTCGGAATTGAACGTGCCACCTGTCTATGAACTCGTGACGTCCCGAACTACGTCACGGTCATCGGTCAAAGTCCATTTGACCGCCCGATTGAAAAGTCAACATTTTGCCACCACTAGGGGCAAAACGGTCATTTTGCATCGTTCGTCCGATCTCGCTCTACTAATCACCGATTAACCACACTAATCGTGATTAGTCACTAATCTAATCTAGGAATTTGGGACGGGTCGTTACAACCTTCCCTCCTTAATTAATTTCGTCCTCGAAATTCCAACTGACCTAATTCCAACCGTTCTTCCCTCCTTAATTAGTTTCGCTCTCGAAACTCCAACTATTCTGATTCCACAACCACCTAGTGGAAATAATTCGATCTAACTCGCAACACGTGTACGCTAGTACGCCAACTAACTAGAATAATACTTACTCGTCTGCACCCAGACGTGCCACTAACACTCTCGTCGTATCGACTACGCTCGACCACGTCGAAGAACAGTAGCCACACGGTCCGAATTGACACTACTCGTCAAATCTACCATCTTGTTGATACAACAACTAGACGGTTCCCTTCTCAATCACTAATCTATCCTGACGTCTGCTCCCACTAGGAGTCACCAGACCTCACTCAACGATCCACGCTGACACCTTCGACAAACTGTCACCACTTGACAGTCGTCAGTCAAGACTAACACGATACACTTGTGGTTACACTAACCACCAACTTACTCAACCATGAGTGAACACTAACCAACCATGCACTCGACCTGTATGTAACTAGACCTATCGAAATACCATGACCCACTGCACAGTATCCAATGTCCAGTCCACGACCTCAACTAATCCGATGGTATCAGAACCAATCTGACTACCAATACGCTCACCAACATACCACTGGTATAACCTATATACTGTCACCAGGCACGACAAGTCTGCCTAGTATCGTACCTCGAACAACGTACAAGATACGTACATCAATACCAACTTGACTACAACCACAACAATAACAAAAACACGACCACCTAGGTCGTAGCCAACACGTTCCTATTATGGAGTCCATTTGTCCAATCCCGGATTAGACAAATCGAAACTCCAATCCATCATCTATTTCCAAATCCGAATCCGCAATTTCGTAAGAAAGCCCGGATCCAAACCCAGAAATCATATCTATAATCATGTCCAAATTCGAATCCGAAATCATCATTCCATAAACTAGTATTAGGAATAACCATTCCGAACCCAAATCCATAAAAAGAAAATCTAGTGTCAAGCTCCAGAATCAAATCCTGAATCGTCACCCAGAATCCGATTCCAAAACCCAAATCCAGAAATCCTCTTTCAAGTTCTAAAATCAAATCCTGAATCGTCATCCAGAAATCTAATTCCAAAACTCGAAATATCGTTCACGTCTACCGAGACGTACCAAAACCGAACCTCTCGGTTACCTGCTCAACCGATTACCCTATTACCATCGATTGACTTCGTAGGGAAGCCAATCACGTTTCAACACATCTCTAAGGCTGACCATATCCGACTACGTTGGAAAACTACTCATCGGACAACTACTCAGGCGAGTAGTAAGCCATATGGGATTTACCTCGATAAGAAGTTCAGTCCCATCATCTACGACTCCAACATCCAAGTAAGAGCGATAAACTCTCCACCTATCTGGATCATCAAGATCACGATCCAGATCCATAACTACGTCACCCGACCATAGACGTCACGATCCTCGATCGTCACGACGTCCAAAGTCCTCAACCATTTCCCACATCTAAACAGATTAGTCAACGACGAGACACGCCGAGACTGTGGGTTCTCACTGATTACCTCGTATCGATCCTTGTCATTCCACCTAGGAAAATCCAAAGATGATCCAAGACGATGACATCAAAACTCGTCCTATGTGAATACAACCAAACTCGCTGCATTCACCACGTCACGTAAACCAACATCGTCTACCACCAAGCAGAAAATGAGAAATCTCAGTCACCCGACTTCGATATACTCAATACCAATGCGGAAAACCCACATTTTTCTCGTCACCTCAATCGCAACCTCTCGCGATTTCGAAGTTCCAACCAGATTGGAAACAACATAATCCTAATCTGATGTACCACTCTACTGAAAAGTCACAACAGACCCCTGCTGTGATCTGCAGTCAAATCTCTGCAAACCACCATCTCTAACCAATTCTGACCAACTCTGGCCAACACTGACCAACTGGTCGCTAGTCCCCCATGACAGTACTCGATCCTCACGTCTCAACTACCGTTGGATCCTATCCAGTCCGTCACTATCTGTGATTCACTGCCGAACCCCAGATACCAATCATAAGCCCATCACGTCGGATGTGACTCAACGTCATCGCAATCACCGGCACCAACACCAGCACTAGTACCAGTATCAACACTATCACCTATCAGCATCAGCACAAAGTGTCCACACTAGCATCAACAATAACACTAGCACACCATGTGCAAAACTGACAACCCTGGATCTCCGCTCATACCAAGCGACGATCGCGTACCTCTGCTCGTATAGGAGAAACTCTATCTCCCTCGTACCCAACACCTCTGGGTACAGTCACCCTGACAACTCATACGGGAAATGCAAACGTCACCTGAACGTCACCAATCCCCAACAACCGTAACTACAACCATCATCGGTAGTAGTGCCTGCCACCTACTCGTGCAGACCTAACTACCAGACCTCGTTATATCCAGACTCCGCATCCAACGGAATCAATCGCCCGTACCAACTACTCTGTATCCCACTCAGGGATTCCATCGACAAGTACCAACCCTGATAACTTGCCCAACCAAACACTAACCAGTCGTAACTCGACTAAGCCAATGTCGTCTACCAGGTCACCCGCGACCTTAGTTGCATCAACAGTCCATCACAACTGAAGTAGCACGAAAACCAACTCGGTCTAATCGATAAGTACAACCTCGACTGCAGAGTGCAATCCCAACACAAGCTGACATGACTAGACCGACTAACGACTCCAAATCCGAATAGTCGTCAAAGTCACACCACTCGTCAACTCACCTTTCCGAACCCTACACATCCTACCTTAGGAATCCACGATCACGCTTAGGGTTCCCTGAACCTAACTGCAAGCTACCAACTGCAGAAAGCAGTAAAATAAACAACCTGACCGACCACAGTAAATCCATCTAGCCCAACCAAAGTCCTAACATCGGATGGTCATAATTCCCAACCAGTCGTCGGAACCGATCCTACGACATCGTGAAGACGATCCCAACTAACCGTCTCACGATCCAAAACTCTAGAATACGAACACGTTAATCCTTCTGTAGGGTCCCACACTGCCAACCTTGACAGAACTATGGAAACCCCGGCATCAAATGCCGAACCAAGACTATCGTATCGGCACCCCAACAACAGGTTGACCACGAACTGCAGCCCCTTGAGATATCACATCCTCGACCTGCGTACATACTCCAAGAGCTACACGGTTGCTCGAATAGAGACAACCCCGCTCTGATACCACGTTGACAGGACCCATCCCAATCCCCCCCGGGATTAGTGCGGGATGACCCTGCTCCCGTCTGACACGAAGTGTCAGACAAGGGATATTTCTGACCTTTGCCCTCCCGGGCTATCAGAGTACGCCAGGATCCGGAGGAGGCATGTGATATCTCGATCTCTGCTACAGTCCACATCCGATGTCAACCTGAAGGGCAGTCAAAACATTAAAAACTGTGAGTGGACAAAACAAGAGTTTATAAAAACATTTTAACGAGAAGACATTTGTACCCTCCACTAAAAAGCATGCATGCATTCGAAAACCATTTATCCAAAACAAACCATATGTGGGACTAAGCCCAAAGCAGATATAAACTAAGGTCGAAAGGACCACAATAAAAACGACCATACGGGCCACTGCACAAATCCTGTGCACACCTGTACACACCACATATCATATATCATATATCCATCACATACATATATATAAGTCACACAACCAATCCTGTCACGGTATCCAAAGCCACGCGCGTGCTACCCAGGTCTCAATCCGAGTCTTCTCAAAGTCAAGATCAATGTCCGTAGACCACTGACCCTACCCGAGGTAATAGTAATCATAGCCTTCCTGAGAGTAAGGAACCCAACTGGGGGGTGACTCCACTCAGTCGGTGCTCCGTGACTACTCCGGGGTCCACCTAGGCCAACGACCCTCCCCGGAGGAGATAATAGAAGTAAAGGAAGGTAGACGAACATATATATACATAACATAAACATTCATGACCGGTTCCCCTGAACCGTCATGATCCATAATATCCATAATCAGGTAACATGCCGGTTCCCATAAACCGTCATGTACCGTAATAACATAACCAGGGTTCATGCCGGTCCCCATAAACCGTCATGAACCAGAATGACCTGACAAAGGTTCATGCCGGTTCCCATAAACCGTCATGTACCGTAATAACATAACCAGGGTTCATGCCGGTCCCCATAAACCGTCATGAACCAGAATGACCTGACAAAGGTTCATGCCGGTTCCCATAAACCGTCATGAACCACAATGACCTTTCCAGAGTTCATGTCGGTTCCCATAAACCGTCATGAACTTGGAAATCCACGTAGGGTCCCTGACCCGAAATCATAAACCATAAAGTAACTGGGTCTCGTGCCCGAACATATGACTCAACTGGGCACCGTTCCCGATATCTAAGGGTCAGTCACGACTCCGATCATAGTGATGCGTGCAACCATCCATCCAGGACCGCCCTCAATCCTGGTATGTCGCCGTGAACGAATCAACCGACGCGACCATCGCAAGACCATGGTGCACTCATCACCGATCGCTATCCTGAACCGTCAGCACTCCGAAGTCGAGCCTCTCCAGGCTGCCCGACCACGAATCGTGCATCGTGACCTCTCCGGAAGGAACACATCCCAATCCGGAGGCGAGCGTCGTATCGTCGATCGCCGTGCACCTAGCACCCGTCGCGACCACGATTTAGACCCGAAGGTCGTAAATAGCGTCATATGCCCGAGACAAAACCAAATGGGTCTCATACCCGAGTTGATCCTTTTAGAAATCCAAAACCAAATCATTTAAGTCAATAACGAAATACAGACCCGTATAAGCACCGTATAAGGCTGAAATCTCGAAATACGTGCTTATACGTAACCACATACAAATGCACCCATGGCATCCTCAAACAAGTAATAAAACATATAATAAACATTTATGCATGCACCAATTTAGAAAACAAAGTCCACTCACAGACCGTCCGAGCTGCCGCCTCGATTTGCGTGCCATTCGGCTCCCCGAGCCGATCACCATTACCGGAACTCCCAAACCTGTCCAAATTTTTATAGAAGGTTAATAACTACTTAATTAACCTCCCATCAAAGCCCCGTAATTTTCCCGAACTTTTAACTATTTTTAAGCCGACCCTAAACCTTCCGATACCCCGAAAACTATCGAAACGATGTCCGATTAATGCGAGACCAGTCCCAAAATCTTAGTTACATCGAATAGAAGATTTCCCGTGTTGGAAACTTTCCCAAATTACTGTTCACGCGCCCTCACGCGCCCCAAGAAGGTCGAAAATACTGTTCATCGGCTCCAACCTCCAGCAGACCGGTTTTACTGTTCATGGCCGGTTCACCTGGTTTGGCCGGTCCAACTGGACCGGCGTGACCGGTTCACAGCCCTAGACACCCCATTTGTCATCCTAGTTCTTCCTTTTCGATTCCTTTCTTCCTATTTTGATGTTTTCCATCCATTTCAATCCCTAAAACTACCTAAAAACACCTAAATCCTATGGTTCGATTTTGAACCAAACGGTTCAAAGTCTCAAAACTGCACCCATGGCTTCACAGCCCTCCCAAGCTTCCTAAAACCTTCCTAACACAATCCTAATAACCCATTTAATTCATTGGAAGCAACCAAAATGACCCATAGCAATAAAAATGGAAATTGGATTGAAAATGGGCTTACCGTGAACCTCACGGGTTCCTCCTTCTCTCGCCGCCGTGGGCGGCGGTTCAGGCCTCCAGGCCAGTCACCTCAGCTCCCCTAGTCTCCCTGGTCCTCATGGCTGGTCATGGGTTAAGGTGGGATGGGTTTTGGGTGAACGGTTTGGGTGGAAAATGGATGAGATCGGGTTGGTGTGTTTGAATGAAGAAAAGGAAATGGTTTGCACGGTGCATGAAGGAATATGGTGTTCATTGGATGGGTGACACTTGTCACTCATCCATAGGGCAGGGATTAAATATCTGGGCCCCCACTAAGTCCAAAAGTTAACTCGTTTCATAATTCGTGCAATAGTGCACTTGAACTTCCGTGAACCGTAACTTCACCGTCGAACGTCCAAATTCGATGTGCCGCCTGTCTATGGATTCGTATCGTCCTTATCTACGTAACGGTCTTCGGCCCTCGGCCATCGGACCTCTTGGTCAAAAAGTCAACATTTGACTCCATTTAACCAAAATTACCAAAATGCCCCTAAACTTCCGAACGTCATAACTTTCTCCTCGAACGTCGGAATTGAACGTGCCACCTGTCTATGAACTCGTGACGTCACGAACTACGTCACGGTCATCGGTCAAAGTCCATTTGACTGCCCGATTGAAAAGTCAACATTTTGCCACCACTAGGGGCAAAACGGTCATTTTGCATCGTTCGTCCGATCTCGCTCTACTAATCACCGATTAACCACACTAATCGTGATTAGTCACTAATCTAATCTAGGAATTTGGGACGGGTCGTTACATCAAATGGGTTAAAACTAAGGGGGTCGCAACTTGTGCGCACAAAATAGGGAACATGGATGTTTGAATTTATGGTGTTAACCCTAATGCCTTAATCATATTAAAAATCAGAGAGTTTATTGACTTAAAAGCTTTGAAAATCACATGAAATGAGTTCTAGTACTCTAGAGTTCATTAAAATCTATTGCAAGCAGTTATGAAGCATATGTATATCAATTTAAACAACGAACTTTATGAATCACTCATCAAAGATGTATATAAGGTTCTAAAGCTCACATAAGGTTCAAATGATTCATACTTATCTTAACATGCTCGTTTATGTACCAATTTACATGCATTATCTACAAGTTATAACACTTAATCACAAAATATTAACAAACAAATTCAAGTTATAATGATCATTTTTATAGCCATAACATATTCATTTCCGTTCATTTATATCATTGACAAGTTAAAAGTCAACTTAATACTCGTAAAAACACTAAGTTAACACAAAAAGACTCAAGAAAGCAATAAAAATAAAATTTTTTTTTGTTTTTTTAAATTTTTTTAAACAATTTTTTTGCACAATTAAAATTGTAAACCACTCCCCCACACTTAAATTCTACATTGTCCTCAATGTAGGAAAATAAGAAGTAATTGAACATAGAATTGAAGTAAGGAAAATGATTTACGACAATAAAACAAGAAAAACATTAAGTAAACAAAATAAAGAGAGTGAAAGGTGAAAGATGGCAAATCTGCGTTGATGACTCCTTCACATCCTGGGAATACATTAGGTTGCCTCCCAACAAGCGCTTGAAGTTTAACGTCCATCCAGCCTAGACAGAGATGCAAGTTAATTAGTCAAAGATGCACGTTTGTCAAGAATGCAAGTTAGAGATGCAAATTAGATTAAAGATGCTAGTTAGTTAAACTAAAGATACAAATTAAATTTGTCATGACAAATAATGTAAATTAAGATATAAACAATATTTACATGTCGGGGGAAGTCAAAGATATATATGGTTCACATAACTTCAAAGTTTAGATGGCGACTTATACGGCCGTGCGGCCCAAGTAAATGTCTTGGATTAATTCAACTGTTTGGGTAAGTTTAAATGTAACCAGGTTAGAAAAAATAAACACAAGAGGCAGGGCTAATTTCGAGACATCTCGAGGCTTAAACTCCATTGATGTCCCTTTCTTAGACCCAAAACCCGTTATGAGTGTCGTCTCTTGTCCTAGACATCACCCTTGAAAATTTCTTACTCCAGAGGAATTAAGATAACTCAAGTGTTAACAATCACCGTAGGTGAGTGTTAACAAAAGAGTCTTAACCGATTAAAGATCAAAATCTAAACTTTGAAGCACAAGTGATCTACATATAGCCGAAACTAATGCATGAATGTACGAATTATTTACAAGTATGTTTTTATGCACAATTTACAAATATAACAAGACAAGTTACATATGAAATAAAGGATAACCCGTCTTAAAGGAAATAAGTGGGTCCTCAAAATCATACAGGAGTGATGGGAAAAAACATTAGTGCATCCCTTACATGCCGCTAGTATATTTCTATCTTATTGAACTTGTTAATATTTTATTTTATTGTTGTTTGCTAAGAAAATTTCATTCATGATTTGTAGCTTATTACTTGAATCCCCGATATCAATATCAAGCAGGTGTTAGGCATGACTCCTACCTCGTCCAATCAGTTCAACAAGTATTCCTCAAACTGAATCCAAATGGGCAATTGGGTTTACAAAATTTTGGAATAAACGTAAGTTCACTACCATATATGAACCTTGATATTTTGGAATCTATACATCTATGACACGATATTAACACCATTCTTAATGTAGTTGATCAACTTTAGAGATGGTCGGAAAACATTTCGGTCACCTATGGCTGTACAATCACGAACGACAATGCCCCCAGGTATATGCTTGCATTGAACTTGATATTGTATGAATTAGCACTTTATAATGCCTCTTACATTAAACTCGATATTGACAGCGGAGTGGTTGGAACTATATGGCCAAGCTTCTCCAGTCTTGCAAAAAATTGCAGTTCGTATATTATCACAAACGGCTTCATCTTCGGCATGTGAGAGAAATTGGAGTACATTTTCTTTAATTCATACAAAGCAAAGAAATCGTCTCGCTTATTCAAATTTAGAACAACTTGTTTTCTATTATTATAACATGAAACTCAAGTTAAGAGATGAAAAAGCTGAATATAGTAAAGTTGTGGAAGAAGACTACGTTGACCTTTTGGAAATCGCTGGTCAACACGTGGAAGGTAATGAAGTTGATCCATTTCAAGCATGGATTATGCCAGCTCACTTGGATGATGATAGAGGAAGGCCTTACCCTCGAGTAGCCCATATTGCTAGTGAACACGGTGTTAATATCGATAGAGTACTATCTGAAGAAATGGGGAGTGAGGAAGTAGGAAGTGAGCAGGTGATGTCTTCATGGGAGAGATCAATGCTTGGTTCTACCGCTGGACGTAACTTGAGAGCTTATGCTACTAGTAAGGGACTACAACACAATAAATCTACAGATGATGATGATGCTGATGATGATGATGATGATGATGGAAGAGATGATGTTGAGACAAACGATGAAGACAAGGATGACAGAGGGGATGATGACGGGGGAAATCAACATGTATCTGAAACATATGCACCCTTGAGCCCATTTACTAGAGAGGCGGATTTCACTCATGCCACTCAAGATTATGATCATGGTTGTAGAGAAGGAGGAGTAGGAATAGGTGGTGTTGGGAAAGATTACACTCGGACACGCAACATATATGAAGGTTATGGAAACCCATCTTCTGAGGATTCCATGGTAATTAGTTTTGAGTTAATAAGTTTGGGCACCAATCCTAGTAACAACTCAAATGATCCATATGGTTACCACCAGTTAGACAGTCATCTCCCTCAAATGCCATAAGGTTATGGATGTCAGGACCCACCCCGATTTCACCCCGAAACCCGAGGTAAATCCTGCTCCCGTCTGACTCCCTGACACATCACCAAGTAAACTCACACGAAACCACCAAAGTACTCAGTCAAACGCAGGAGAACTATACAATACATCCCGAAGTTAAAAATTTACAGAACATAGTCCCACATACACAGAAAAGAAAAACCGATAAACAGTACACGGAAAACTTTACAACACTCCGGGATCCCTTTCACGACTTCTATGCCTCAGACGCTGCCTCGACGCCGGAACCCCGCGCTAGCTCCACAACCTGGAGGGCAATTAAAAACAGAAGGTGTGAGTGGACCATAATACAAGAAAAGTTTCCAAAACCAATTTAGAAGAAAACCGGGTTTAGCCCTCCGTTTTGAAACCACATGCATAACCCAGTTATGAAAACAGTTATCAATCAATCACCATAAAACATTTACAGAATCATTTTAAAAACAGTATAATTCTCATAACCTCACCATAAGAACAGAAACACTATAAAACAGTTATAGAAATCATACCAGAAACATCATAAAACCGTATCATAAACCGTGAATATCAAATCATCATTTTCCGATCAAACCTGCTGGACCTATCCGGGTCTTCAAACTCCCGAGTCTTTAAACTCAATCCAGGCCTCAATTATATCCGAGTCTTTAAACTCCCGAGTCTTTAAACTCAACAGGCCTACGGGGGAAATATCAATATATCCGATTCTTTAAACTCCCGAGTCTTTAAACTCAATCCGGGTCTTTAAACCCAATCCGGGCCCGTCCCCCGTCAATCATAATCCAGGTCTTTAAACCCAATAACCAGATCCAGCAAATCCAATCCAAAAACCATTTGAAAACCTTTTCGAAATCCATATCCAAACCCGAATCCGAAATCACTGGTTTGATGCCCTTCTGGTATCCCGAACCGTCATTCTGAACCCAAATCCGGAATTCCTCCTTTCACTTTTAAAACCAAATCCCGTTACCGAAATCTGATTTCAAAATCCCTTTATGAACATTTAAACCATTTATCCATTGAAATCCCAAATCCATAACATCATATTCAGAAATCACAATTTTCACGTAAAACGTGCTGAACCAAACTTCCTCGAAAAAAGTGCAATTATGTAAAATCAACAAAGCATATTCGATAACATAGAATCATGATTAAAACCATAAAACAATTATAGAAAAACAGTTATGCATGCTCAAGTATAAGGAAGGGGTCCACTCACAGTACCAAGCCCTCAATCGCGTCCCGTACGTCTCGTACGTTCCTCAGCTTCCTCGAGAACTCCCGATCCTGTCAACAACCGCCAAAGTACGTTACTAACACGTCCACCAAGACTCTCCTAATTTCCACAAAAATCCCCGGGTTCTAGACATAACGAACCGGAACCCAAAACCTTCACCCTCGTGGAACTAACCTCAAACGACATCCGAACAACTCGAAACTAATTCCAACAGACTCGTCACAACTCTTAGACCAATAAATATGTTGACACTTTCCCCAAAGACCTCCGCACGCGCCCCCCACGCGCCGCCCAAAGTGGCTGCGCGTGGCCCTTACGTGCCTGCTACAGTGCATCGTCTTCCTCGCATCGACCCGGTTCGACACAGTGCCTGCAAATCGAACCGGCGAGGACGGTTCTCCGCCGTACCTGCACCAAAACCACTCCTCTCTTCACCAACAACATCGTCCAGACCTAAGCTATCCATTCCCCTTACTCAAACACCTCGACATAGCCCCTAAGTCATCTTCCCTAACTCGAAACCAGACCCGTTCAGTCCCCTGTTTCCTTCTCCGGCCACCCAGGTCACCCCCCGTCACGGTGGCTATCTTAAACCATTCCTAGGACCTCACTGAGTCTCACCCAACTCACAAAAACTGTCGACTCACTCCCTATGTCCACGACTTTCGATCTGAACATCGACGGCAAAACAGAGCACACCAGTACTCTCCGTCGTGCTAACCTCCACCGTGCACTCCCCGTCACGGCTGCTCCACCAGAAGACTCCTAGGACTCCACTGAACTCCCTAGACCTCACGGGACTCCTCGATTCTACCCCTACAGCTACGACTTAGCTCCTGAATCCAGACGGCAAAACAGAGCAAAGAAACGGGGATGAGGAATTACCTTTCCTCTGGTCGCCGTCGCAAGCTCCGCTGGGGTTGGTCGACTCCTCTCACCCCTCACGACACCACCACGAGCCCAATTACACCGTACACGGCCACACCACCACCACGAACACTTATTTCCTCCTTGTTTTTCTCTGATGTCCCGTGGCTCTCAACTCACGCACAAACCATCACCACTCCTCCAACCTCCCTCACTGTCTCCCTCTCACTCTCTGGTCACTCTCACACACTCACAACTCACCAACACCCACGATTACCCCTCAATTGCTCTCAATTCCTCAGCCTCTATTCTTCGATCACGAACACACAGCACACACGGTACACCGCCCAAAATCCCCAAATTATTGGACCCGTGCAACCCCTGGAAGCTTCTAGCCCTCCTACACGTGTCACCAATCCACCATTCCTTTCCCTTTCTCTCACAAATGGCTCAATCCCAGCCATCCATCTGTCCCTCTCTGCTGCACAAATCCTCATGTGCAAAGACCAAAATACCCCTCATTTTAAACCAAAATTACCCTTTTGCCACTACCTTTCTAGACCCGTAACTCACACATCGTAAGTCCGATGAATATGTGCCGCCTGTCATCGAAATCAGGACGACGAGATCTACCTAACTGTCTAGGTCAACATCTCAAAACCTGGTTGTACGAAAAGTCAACTCTTCCCCCTATTTTATCAAAATTACGATAATGCCCTCAACCTTCCGAACATCATAATTTCCTCCTCGGATGTCGGAATCGGGCGTGCCACCTGTCTACGGATTCGTGACGTCCCAAACTACGTCCTGGTCACCGGTCAAATCCCAATTGACCGCCCGAACTAAAAGTCCACTTTTTGCCCGAACTAGGGACAAAATTGTCATTCTACCCTAACGACCTTATTGAGACTAACTAACCCCCGATTAACTCACTAAGCCCCTCCTAATCACTATCTTAACCCTAATTCCTAGGACGGGTCGTTACAATGGAGGCCATGAAGATCCTCATCTCAATGAAGATTATGGAGAATTTAGTTGGGTAAATCCTAACTACCCCTATCTATGGAGGAAAAGTAGGCCATTCAAAGGAGGTATACGAATACTATGTCCAACAATACATTTCCGTTTGGTCAAGTAGCATCACTTGGCAAAGTTTTTGTGTCTTGGTAGATGAAGACCAATCTAATTTTCAATCTGGTAGACACTCTACTTGTTTTTAATGAAGTTCAATGTGTAAAGTATTCTTAGTGCAACATTATCAATACAATTATGTTTTAATTTAAGTTTATCTTTAAGATTTTATACTGTACGTTATCGGCAGACCTATATTCTATCATATGATTAATCATATCTTTATTATATCAAGTCATTTATAGTTTTTATTAGTCCTATATAACCATTATTGGGTACTTAAGTTTTTCCCAAAGTTTCATTCTAAATTTGCAACTTTTGGACCCAATTTCTGTCATTTTTATTGACCGTAAACGATATCGATATTTGGAGCTAGATATCTGTAAATTCGACTAGCGATATATCCGACGACATTGATATTTCAAACCTTAATCATAACATAACATTGGAATATCTTTATGGACGTGTCCACGAGGAGTCAAATCCTTTAGGAATCAATTGAACGTCCCAAACAGGGAGATCATAAAAAGTATATTAATCTACCACGTGGCAGGTTTTGAAAGGGTGGCTCATAGATTATGTTGATGAAATTGACACTTTCGAACTTAATAGATAACACCACTCATTTCTAATTTCTCTTTGTGGTGCTGGGGGCTTGTGAGTTGATTTTGAAGCTGTTATTAGAGGCTCAAAACCAAGTATGGTGTAGATATCATGCGAAATTGATCAAGTAGATTTTGGACTTTTCTAGTTAATTCAAAATTAATTAATTTGCGTGACCAGCCGAGCCGCGTGTGGAACCAGTCAGAAGCACCACGCCGAGCCGCGCTAAACAAATCAAGCCATGAGCTAGAGGGGGACATGCACTGACACGATAGCTGCCACACTGGACCCATCTGTCAACAATGTCACGTGCCAGTTGCGCCTGTTCGCACTTGACGTCCACGCGCTAAGCCTCTTCCAATCCACCTCGCACACATGTCAACTGGCTAGGCAGATGCTAACGTCAGCTGGCATCAACAAACATCCTTAACTCCGACAGCATGCCACTATTATCTCTGTTAGGTGGGACCCGTCAGACCAGATTTTAAATCCTAACCACTCATCTTGGCTGACATCTCCAATTTTTGTCGTTGTCATTCACGACCTCCTCTTTTTTGCATCTTAAATTTTTTGCCATGTGGTCTGACCGCAAATTAAAAACTTAAAGCAAATAAAACAAAGAAGCGAATTAAAAAATTATTACCTCACAATAAAGATAAGATCGAAGTAAGATCAAATTTGGGCAGATGACTTCCACCTCTTGTCCTTTTCCTCACCAAAGAACAATTCGACCCAACTTGAAAATGAACCAACAAGTTACCTATTCTCTCTTTAAATAACTTTTTCACTTTACTTCATTAAAGGTGAATTAATTATGAGAGAGAGCGCATTTTCACCACTTGGTTTCCCACATAAATGACCAAGTAATGAAGAGTTTTGTTTGTTTTTTCTTTTGAAAAGAAATAAAAACCAAGAGTTTATTGGAAAAAAAGTCTATTTTTGTTGGGTCGCAAGTCAAAGCTCAAAGCTCACTTACATCATCAATTCAATGATATGTTTCGAGCCCAACAAATTTTTTCGACACAGGAATAATACAAGACAAGACGAAGTCCTACTCCAAAATGATTTATTAGGAATGCAAAAACCTATATCTCTTAGAATTCCTTCAAATCTTAAGTGATGTGGGGCATTTGTGAAACCCAAAATCACCCAAAAATTGTGGAGCTACCATGTCGCCCATAATTTAAATAATGTCCAGATTGTCCATGATAAACATTAACGGCTCACAAACACCCACACATTAAATAATATATTTACCAGCTAAATGTATTAGTAAATCGAGTTAAAGTCTCAATAACAATAAATGTTCTTCATAAAAATTAATTATTATTATTATCAATCAATTATTAAATAATATATTTTATCAAAAAAAATTATTTATTAATTACAATTTCAGCCGAATAATCAGAACGGTATGTGACTCCCATGGTTTTCTTATAAATAATGGAGCTCATTACACTTTTAAGGTAATTCGATCTTTACTTCTTAAACTCTTTTTGAATTCTCTCTCTCTCAGAACTAACATAAGTATCAGAGCATTTTTGGCTGAACAACCTCTCGAGGCTTCAACATTTAACTTTGATCACTTCTTGTTTGTTGTTTGTAGGGATCAAGAAGATTTTCAAGGATGAACAAATTCTACTACAACAATTGGTGCTGTCATTGAGACTGAACTAAGAAATACTCAAGAAGCGCTCTCCAGTTCATAAACTTTGGCGAAAGAATCGTCCCGATCGGAGTTCGAACGAAGAAATTATGGATGAAATAGGGGAAGCTACCAAATATTGCAAGGAAATTCAGGATTTTAAAGCCCAAGAAACCCAAAGCATCTAGCCCAATTTTCATCGCAACCCAAGGCCCAAAAATTCCATCCCAAGTCGTCCAAAGTCCAAGTCCATCGAATCCTTCGCAAAGCCCAGACCCATCGCCTGCACGCTGGCCCAGCCCGCATGGATTTCGATGTACGCCCACCGAACTGTTCAACATCTCCTTGGCGTGCGTTTCTCGAAGACCTCTATTGCTCCCCAACACGCGTGCGCCGATCTTCTTCCTTCTGTCAGCGCTCCAGCCACTGAATTCCTCTACTTCTATCAGTAGCTACCTACCGAAATCAGTGCCTTCTTTTCAGCTGCTCTTTGCCAAATTTAGCAGCCTATTTCCTGCATCAAAACTACTCCAACCTACTTCACTTTATGTAGTTTTTCTGATTTTTCAGCCCCAAAACCATCCCTAATATCATGATTAATCATCATTGTTCATCATTTCATTTTTATATTTTATTTTTTGTATTTTGGCACTCCCTCTATAAATAGGGAGGCCATTCTCATTGTTGAGGGGTCCTCAATTGTCCCAATTTTAGTTCTCATTTTGTTCATGTTAGTTTCATTTAGTAGTTCTTTTTCTCTCTTCTTTTAGTTCTTCTTCTTTTTATTTTTGTTCTTTGTTTTTGGGACCGTTTGTAACTTTTTTTTAATTTTATTCTTATATTTTCTTTTAATCTTTGTTCTTAGATTTTTCTTTTAACTTCTTTGACTTCTCTTTTAGATGCAATTTTATGCCTTCTAAATGTTTGAGAATATGAATACATTCTCCATGTATTTTACTTTCTAAATTTGATTTATTTCATAAGTTTTAGTGCTTCATACTTCCAATTTGATGCTAAATGTCGGCCGCTGTAGGTGCACTTAGCATTTGATTGAAGAGATTTTAATGTTGGCATCTGTCGGTGCATTTAATCACGAACTTAAGGTGAATGATGTTGTAAGTGTTTGATGCATATTAATGTTTGACGTACATTAATGGTTGATGTATTTATAATAATGAAAAACATATGCATGTACTTGAGATGATGAAGATAGAATTTCGTGATTGGTTCAATATGAACAAAATGCAAAGTGTTGGTAAAAATTGTGTTTGAAAGAAGTCTATTTTAGGAGTAGTTTAAATAATGTGATTGTTAATTTTAAATTACTTGCATAAAAATGCCAGTTTTGTCTATGAAACTACTCTATGATTTGTAAGCTCTAATTAGCAAGAGTATTTGAATTTTAATTCTTAGTTTGGTTAAAAATGTAGTTTAGATTACACTTTGTTCAAAACCCACCCCCCCAATTTCATTCTTTATTCTTTAGTCTTTAATTTTTTAATTCATTTAATTCATTTATTCTTTAATTCATTTATTCTTTGATTCATTTATTCTTTATTCTTTGATTCATTAATTCATTAATTATTTTATTCTTTGATTATTCATTATTTTTTCTCACTAACACATTATTAATATTCCCTAATTTCTCCGGTTAATAACGATCTCTATTTACTAATACTACATCTACACAAAAAGAGTTTAAATTGCATAATACTTAAATTACGTGTTTAATTTAATACGTAGTTTAAGTTTTATCAATTTTTGGCGCCGTTGCCGAGAAATTGAAAATCAATTTTAATTTATTAGTGTATGTATATAAATTGTACTTATTATACTTTTTTATAATTTTTACTTTTGTTAATATTATATTTGTTCATAATTTTCTTACTATACTTGTTTATATTCTTTATACTTGTTTATTTAATATTTGTTCTTATTATATTTGTTCATTTTTATTTTTATACATGTACATACTATACTTGTTCATAATGTTTATCTTTATACATGTTCATATTATACTTGTATATTATTTTTATTTATTTTTATAATTGCTCATTTATTTTTATACTTGTTCATATTATACTTGTTTATTTCTTAGTATACTTGTTCATTTTATACTTGTTCATTTTTTAATTGTTTATGATTGTACATATTCGTTATACTTGTTCACAATTTTTTTACTTGTTTTTACAATATTTGTTCATACTTGCACATATTTTACTTGTTCATATTATACTTGTACATACTTGCTCATAATTTAATTTAATTTATGCTTGTTCATAATTTTTATACTTGCCATATTATATTTGTTCATACTTGTACATAATGTTCATTTTATACTTGTTCATATATTGTATATTATATTTGTTCACTTTTTCTTTTTTTTTCTTTTATATTTCTTTTGAATTTTTTTTGTAAATTAAAAAAAACCGTAAAAAAATAAAATAAATTAAGTTTGTCTTTTTCTTTATTTATAAAAAAATTGAAAAAAAAGAAAAAAAAATTAAAATAAAGAAAACGTTTTCATTACCTATTTTAATTATAAAAAAAAAAATCGAAAAAAACAAAATTTTAATTTCAAATTTCTCTTATCTTAACTTTGTTATAGTGTAAATATATACTTGTGAATAAGTCTTGTAAATATTTTATTGTGTTAGTGTAAATATTTATTGTAAATATCATTACTTGTACATAAAACCATACTTGTGAATAAATCTTACATGACACCTTAAACTTTCATCTTTAATCTAACTTGCATGTTTAACTCCCTTGCGTATTTAGTTTAACTTGCATTGCATCTTTAACTTAAACTTACATCTCTAACTTGCATTTTTAACTTAAACTTGCATTTTTAATCTTAACTTGCATCCTTAGTTTTAACTTGCATCTTTAATTTGCATTCTTGACAAACGTACATCTTTAATTAACTAACTTGCATTTCTATCTAGGTTGGATGGACGTTAAACTTCAAGCGCTTGTTGGGAGGAAACTCAATGTGTTCCCGGGAGGTGAATGAGTCATCAACGTAGATTTGCTATCTTTCCACCCTTCACTATCTTTTATTTTGTTTATTTATTGTTTTTCTTGTTTTATTTTCTTAAATCCTCTTTCTTACTTCGATTCTATGTTCAATTACTTCTTATTTTCCTACATTGAGGATAATGTAAAATTTAAGTGTGGGGGAATGGTTTACAATTTTAATTATCCAATAAAATTGTTTTATAAAAATCATTAAAAAATTAAAAAATTGAGTTTTTATTGCTTTCTTTGAGTCTTTTCGTTTTAATTTAGTGTTTTTACGAGTATTAAGTTGTCTTTTAACTTGTCAATGATAAAAATGAACGGAAATGAATACGTTATGTCTATAAAGATGATCATTACAACTTGAATTTGTTTGTTAATATTTTGTGATTAAGTATTATAAATTGTAGATAAGGCATGTAAATTGGTATATAAACGAGCATGTTAAGATAAGTATGAATCATTTGAGCCTTATGTGAGCTTTAGAACTTTATATGCATCTTTGATGAGTGATTCATAAGTACTTTGTTTAAATTGATATGCATATGCCTCATAACTACTTGTCATAGCTTTTAGGGTGTGTTTGGTAAGCCGTATTACACCCCGTATAGGCTAAATAATCCTAAACTTGTGTTTGGTACCAATCGTATTAATTAGTCACCGTATAAGTTAATACGGTTGAATATTTTTATACGGTCTAGACAAGCTAAAATAATACGCTCGAAATTGTCCATATTAAATAGTCGGATAACTAGTAATCTTGTAAAATATAATAATAATAATAATAATAATAATAATAATAATAATAATAATAATAATAATAATAATAACAACAATAATAAATAGTAATATAATAAAAATAAAATATTAATTTAGTTAATATTAATAATAAAAAGTAATAAAGTAATAAATACTAATAATAATAAAAAATTAAAAATTAATAATTAATTATATTTTAATAAATAATAATGATAAAATTAAAAATAATTAATTAATAAATAGTAATAATTATTATTATTAAAATAAATAATAATAAAAATAATGACCTACATAATTAATATTTAAGATATAAGTATTTCGTCAATTACTATAATATAATCTGGTCTGTATAATATAGTCGGCATTCTAATCCGGAAAAGTACCAAACGCACGACTAAATAATCAGTCTATCCGGTGGACAAATTAGTCTATCCAATTGAAATAGTCAGTACAGTACGGCATACCAAACGAGGCCTTAATAAACTCTAGAGTACTAGAACTTATTATATGTGATTTTCAAAGCTTTTAAGTCAATAAACTCTCTGATTTTGGATATGATTAAGGTATTAGGGTTAACACCACCAATTCAACATCCATGTTCCCTATTTGTGAGCACAAGTTGCGACCCCCTTAGTTTTAATCCATTTGAGCCTACATTAAGCCTTTCTTTCATCACCATGATTATCTAAACACTTGAGCCTAATATAGAAATCCTTTACCGTTGTTCCAAAGACTCGGTTGAAGACATGAAGATCTGTAAAGAGAAAATGATGATGTTGCAAAGATTTTTATGTGTATTATATGGGAAAAAAAAAAGAAAAAAGAAAGAAAGGTAGAACTTGATTGGCCACATGATGACGCTCTCGTTATGTCCATCCAAATCGCACATGCCCAGGTTGAACGAATCCATGTTGATGAAGGAAGGGCATCAAACGTCCTCAACCTAGATGCTGTGCGCAAAATGGGTTTAGAGAAGTTCACTACTAAAAAGGCCATCCCGCTTTGGGGTTTTAATGGGTCAATGAGCATGACCATTCGCACCCTTCAGCTAGATGTCCATTCATTGTCCATTGTCACATCTCAGACGTTCTATGCCATGGACAAGTATTCTCCATATAATGGAATATTAGGAAAACCGTGGCTTCACAAAATTTTGGCAAACACATCAAGCCTTTATCAAAAAATTTGATTTCCAATTGTCGAAAAAGGAATTAGAGAGATAAAATGAGATCAAGGTATGGCTCGACGGTGCCTCACTGAAGGGCTAAAGGAGGTCAAGGAGACTGAGTTTATTCCCCATGTTGACACAACAACTGGGGGCACATTTTCTTCTTCATCTTCGAAATAGAAACTAATAGTGGGTCAAGAACTTGACGTCTACTAGGAACCCCCAGAGTCTAAAGGTTGGCAACCTGAGGACAACGTCACTCTCGTATAACTTGACCTTCTGTATCCAGAACGAAATGCTCACATTGGTACACTCTTGAATGCCAAGGAAAAATAAGAACTCATTGCATTCCTACGTGAAGAAAAAAATGTCTTTGCTTAGTAGCCATCTGATATGCTCAAAATTTATCCTACCATCGCTTGCTACAAATTACATGTCAATCCGAATCACTAGTCGATTAAGTAAAAGAGACACAATTTTTCTCCTGAGAAAATTGCTATCATCCAGGATGAAATCGACAAGTTACTCGAAGCTGGTTTCATTGAGGAAGTTCTACACTCTGAATGGCTGGTAAACGTCGTACTTGTCAAGAAGAAAGAAGTAGGGTGATGACGAGTTTGTATCAACTACACCGACCTCTTAGTAGATTCAAGATAATTACGAGCATGTAGGGTGATGACGAGCATGTCCACAAGATAATTACCCCTTACCAAGGATCGACCTCTTAGTAGATTCAACCATTGGAAATGAGCTTCTAAGCTTTCTAGATGCATATTCGGGCTATAACTAGATCTTCATGCATGAAAAGGACAAATATAAGACAACCTTCATCTTTGAGCGATGAGTATGCTGGTATAAGGTCATGCCATATGGCCTCGAGAATGCTAGTGCAACATATCAACGACTTATCAACCGAAAGTTCAAGGAACTCATTGGAAAGTCCATGGAGGTCTACGTTGATGACATAATGGTTAAAGGGGAAAACACGAAGATCACCTTACCAATTTGTGGGAAGCTTTTAATTTGCTAAAAAAAATACAAAGTGAAGCTTAACCCTCTAAAGTGCACCTTTGGATTGGCAGCTAGGAAGTTCTTAAGCTATCTCGTGACTCAATGAGGAATCAAGGCTAACCCAAAGAAAATAAAGGCAATTCTTGAAATGAAGTCACTTTCAACACTAAAAGAGATCCAGGGCTAGACTGGGTAAGCATCAGTTCTAAATCGATTTTTGTCCAAGGCAACAAATTGATGTCACCCTTTCTTCCAAGCGGTCAAGAAAGCATCCATAGAGAAATGGGATGAAAATTTCGAGAAAGCGTTTCAAGACCTCAAGACATACTTGACATCTCCATCGTTACTATCAAAGCCCAAGGATAATGAGGGCCTGTTCCTTTATCTAGGAGTTTCTGACGTTGTGGTGAGCTCCGCTCTTATCCGAGAAGAAAATGGAGTTCAATTGCCCGCATTTTACAAATCAAAGGCTCTATTCAGTGTAGAGACACAATAGCCACATCTTGAGAAGTTGATCTTATCACTCCTAGTTATTACAAGTTAAGACCCTACTTTCAAGCTCATTGGGTAATCGTCATGACAGAATATCCCTTACGTTCATTACTTCATGCTCCACACGCATCAACTCGAGTAATGAAATGGGCAATAGAATTAAGTCGGCATGACTTACTCTACCGACTAAGAGCTACAGTTAAAGGCCAAGCCTTAGCAGATTTCATGGTAGAATTCATGCCAGCGTCATAGACAAATAAAATAGCACTAGAGTGGTCGAAACCCCTTGGGTAAGAGGCTCTTCCTTGTCACAAGAACATGGTTCCAATTCCTATTCTCTACAACCTCCAACTTCCAATATCCTATGGAAGCTTTTCATTGATGGTTCGTCGAACCAACGAGGTGCAAGAGCGAGGATTGTTCTCATCACACATATGATGGTTCAATGATGGAACATGCAGTTGAATTCGGATTCAAAGCTTCTAGTAATGAAATTGAATACGTAGCACTGATCTGTGGGCTAGCACTCGCCAAAGAGTTAGGAATGAAGAAACTATCTATTCATTCTGACTCACAACTAATCACTAACCAATCCATCGGTGAATATGCTGCAAAGATGCGAGGATGCTTTGATATAGCAACAAAGTCTAAGAGATGCTTTCTTTATTCTTGTTTTTCACCTTTCATCAATTTGCACATACTAAAAATGCACAAGTCGATGCATTGGAAAATTTGGCATTGGCATCGACACTTAATTATCGATACAAACGTTCAATTCCTATTGAGTATCTTCTAAAATGAAAAATTTATATCAAGGAAATCGAAGTAAGACAAGTTGCATCTTAATTAGCTACAAGATCCTCTTGTTAATGTTTTGGAACACGGTACCTTACATGATGGTTCACCGAAAGCTCATAAAATTTAGATGAAAGCTGCATGATAGTACGTTGACAAGGGATGACTATTTCACAATCCTAGATTGTGTGAAGAAGAGACTTGATGACAAAAAAAGGGTTGTTGGAAGAAGAACTAGATGGAACACTTTGGACTTATCGCACAACTCCGCATCGTGTAACATGATAGTCTCTATTCATTCTTGCATATGGAACCAATAGTGTCATTCTGCCACATGTTGTTGTTCCAACGCCTTTTACCAAGCTTGATGACATAGTAGTCAACTCTATAGCCCTGAAGACATCACTTGATCTCAGTAAGGAATTGAGGGAACACGTGGTAAAATGAATCTCCAACTATCAGCATCAAGTTTGAACCTTTTACAATAAGAAGGCAAGGATTCGACATTTCCTTCCAGGTGACCTTGTCCTCAAGAAAAAGTTCGCAACATCGAATCTCCCTTGATCTCAGAAGCTCAAATTCCCATGGGAAGTGTAACGACCCGGAAATTTGAGAAAAGTAAAAATGACGGTTTTCCCTTGAAGGTCAAATGTTGACCTTTTGATCTAGATATTTTCTAGACAATTCAAAAGAACTGTTACGAAGATTTCGGACTCCTGAGTTCATATATAGGAAGTATGCCATGAATGGAGTTCAGATAAGTTCATTTTGGATCTCAATGATGTAGGGACATTTTGGTAAATTTACATGAAAGACTTAGAATTTCCTAGAATTTTCTCCAGTTTTCTCTCCCTAATTTTCTTCCACCGACCTAGTTGACTATATATAGGGGGTGTGTGAATTGTGCGTGGGATAGATTTTGGTGGAGGTTGGCTGACAAGAAAGAAATTAAGATGCAAGGAAGAGAAACGAGAGAGAGGAGAAAAAAAGGGAAATAGGAGAAAAGAAGGGAAAAAGGAAATAGATGAAGAGCAAAAGAAGAGAGTAAGAGCAGGGGGAAGTCTATGAAGAACCTAGAATGTAAAACCAAGAAAAAACCATGATAGGACCCGTGAGGGGTAGATTATTTTGGGACACCCATGTTCGAAACAAAGCTTCCTATCATCCTCTCTTGACATAGGCGACCGTGAAAAACCCAAGTTCCACTGCTTGGAACATGTAGAGTCTGCATAATGTAAACTGAACCCATGGCCGAAGCTTGAAGGTAAGCTTCTATAATTTTTATCACGATTTACGTTGCTTCAAGTATATAGAGACATTCCTAAGATTGAAACGAAACAATTTGATATATAGAACATGAAAATTGGACGTGAAATGGCCAAGTTATGGTCGGGTTGAACTCGCGGGTCGGTGACCTGAGTTGCAAGAACCGGGTCGACCCGATTCCAAGTTGAAGACAACTTGTTGATGGCGTGTGACAATGATCAAAATGGCGCTGGGCACTCCCAGGGCGGCAGGCAGGGGCCTAGCGCCTAGGCGATTTTTTTAAGGATAAAATTCATTAAATTAATTATATAATGAGTATTATTAAATCATTTTAGAATAAAAATTCATTCCATATACAAATAATGAGTTGGGAATCATAAATGTTCAAAATAGAAGTTTCATAAAGCAGATATAGAATTGAAAATTAGTATTATAGACCAATGTTCTAATTTGGTTTACAATGTCACAATGTCATATTGTTACAATATCATATTGTCATAATGTCAATAAAAGATCAAATAAAATTTAATAGAATTGGAATTTGAAATTGAGTTTACAAATAAAATTGTAAATATGTTATAATTAAATACAAGTGCACTATCTTATTGTTTGTTCTTTGATTCTTACTCAAATCTTAAGCGCTCTTGCATTTGCCATTTGGAATGGATAAGGTCTAGGTGTCCACTTCCAAGTTCCAACCTCCACGGCTCCAGCACGAATCTCCTTTATTCACAGGGATCTTTTTTTGGTCGAATTATTTCGTAGAGATCAGGCGCCTATCTCAATTTGTCAACTTTATTTAGATAATAACAAGCCATTAAAAAAGAAACCCAGTCAAAGTCTTCAACTTCATCCTCATTTCAAAAGGGTCTGAAGAAACATATTCACCTATTCTCTTCCGATTTTCGCCCATTCTTTCCATAGATCACAAAGACCAGCATCATCGTCTCGACTCTCCACCTCCATTTTTCACACTCTTGAGATTTTAGAATTTGAAAGGGTTTTGAAGGTACGATTGCAGTCACGAAGAAGGAAGGAGACTTCGATTGGAGGCGGCGACGCAACGGAATGGACAAGACTTCAAGTTCAAGTGTGACTTCGAGTTCGAGTGTGACTTCGTGTGCGAGAGAACTGAAGAGGTGATGTAACGACCCGTCCCGAATTCCGAGATTAGATTAGTGACTAATGAAGGATTAGTGAGATTAATCGGTGATTAGTTGAACAAAATCGGACGAACGGTGAAAAATGACCATTTTGCCCCTAGTCGTGGGCAAAATGTTGAATTTTGGCTCGGGGAGTCAAACGTACGAGGATCGATGACCGTGACGTAGATCGGAACGTCACGAGTCCGTAGACAAGCGGCACGTCGAAATTGGACGTCAAACGGAGAAGTTATGGCCACGGGAGCGAAATCGGAGATTTACGTCTCGGGATTCGTATTAAATATTATTTTAAATTCAATTGGGAAGATATTTGTGTGGGGCCCTTGGATGAGTGACAAGTGTCACTCATCCTATTGGTGGCTTGCCCTTAAATGGTGGATCTTGAATCTGATTGGTGACTTTTAAATTAATTAATTAATTAAATCAAACCCTCATTTTCTCTCTCCCTCCCCATGACCATCACCTCCATTTTCTTCCAAACACCCGAACACACCTAGCCATAACCCCTCCAAACCCCACCCTTTGTTTATGGACTGTGAAGGAATATTGGAGAGGAACTAGAGGCGAGTCGAGTGGTGGTCACGGCGTCGGTCGCCGTGGACGGTGGCAGGAAACCTGAAACGGTAAGCTTGTGTTTTCGATTTTGGACTTCAAGATTTAGGGGGTTTCATGGGTTTTCGTTGTTTGGAACTTATTCCTTGGGTCATGGCGAATCTGGGGGACCAAGAATGGGAGACAGAGGTGGCCGGAATCGAGGGTACGACGCAGTTACAGGTGGCCGGTCTGCATTCCTCCATGAATAGGTATGAGAACGATCTCCTTTCTTATTTTTGAGGCTATTGATCGATTGGGGGGAATGAGACGAGGACCTAGGATGAAGAAACAGTGAGGAATGGTTGAGTAAATGGGAAGAACCGATTGGTTTGGTTCACCGGTTCAGTCGAACCGGTCTTAACTAGTGAACCGGGTCCAACGCAAGGTTGCCGATGAACCGTTCACCTCGCGTGGGCTTCACGCGCAGCCGCTTGCGGCGGCCCGTGGGGGTGCGTGGAGGGTATTTCAGGGATGTTGTCAACATGACTTTTAACCTATTCGATGTAATGAACATTTTGGGACTGGTTTCGTGTCGATCGGACATCGTTTCGATATAGTTCGAAGTGTTCGAAGGTTTAGGATCGAGTTTAAAAATAGTTAAAAATTTGGGAAAATTACGGGGCTTTAATGGGAGGTTAATGAAGAGGTTAGTAACCCTCTAGTATGGTTTGGATAGGTTTGGAAGTCCCGGTGATAGTGGTGTGGGCCGGGAAGGCTTATGGCATGCGTATCGTGGTTGCCGCGTAGGACTGTCTGTGAGTGGACTTCGTTTTCTAAACTATAATGCATGCATAACTATTTTATATGTTTTACATACGTGATTTCTATGATGATGATTGTGGTACTGGTGGTTTACATGATGGCACATATTTCGAGGTAATTCTGTATTTACACATATTTTGAGGTTTACGAGTTTATGCTATTGCTAAGTGATTGTGAGCTTAATAATGGTTCTATGGCATGGTTTTGGTTTTGGAAAGATGAACTCGGGTATGAGACCCATTTGAATTATGTGATCGGCCAGGGGCCCAGTTGGTTTACAAAATCGGGCTGAGACCCTTTTGAGTTATATGATCAGGTCGGGGACTCAGTGGTTTACAAAATCGGGCTTGAGGCCCAGTTAAGTTCAGGTCTGGAACCCTATGTTTCATAAATGTGCTTTCGGGTCGGGGACCCTAAATGAATTTGTGATGTTTTATGAAAATTTCGGGCAGGGCCTATTGAGATGTTTTGAAATGAATTATAAAACTGTTTTCCATATACCATCTTGATACGAGGATATGTGATGGTCATCTCCAAGTGTCTGGGACACTGGGGAAGTCACGGTGCATTGCCTGCGAGGGGTCATTATACGGAGCTACCAGACCGTATAGTGACTTAGGAGCAGGAATGCTATGATTAGACGTATGGGACGTCAGACATCTGGGTTGTTAGAGATATTGATCTGGAGAGACCCCGGGTAGCACGCGTTGCTTATTACCATGGGATATGTCGTCTGGGACGTCGAGCGTCTGTGACGCTAGGCATCAGGGGTGCCGAGGATGGTTATATGGTAAATATGGATTGTTGGAATCATGAAATGGTATTTCTGTCTTTGTGGATTTGTGGTTATGGATTTGGGCAGTGGCCTACTTGGTTTTGGATTTACGGATTTTGGTATTCTACAGTTTTGGGCTGAGTTCCCACACTTGGTTTTGAGTTACGGTTTTTGGGCTACGACCCGAATAGTTTATTGAGTAAATATTTTGATTACTGATTTTACGATGCATGCATATTTTTTATTGAAGGGCATAATTTATCTTTATGAAATACGTTTTTATGAATTTATTGATTTTCGTCCACTCACAGTTCTGAATAGTTTTGATGCTCTTCAGGTTGATCACGGATGCAGGCTGTAGTAGAGACCGAGACATCGCACTCCTCCACTGATCCTGACGCGCTCTAGGAGCCACGTAGGGGCTGAGGTACGTATTATCCCTTGTCTAACACTTCGTGTCAGATGGGAGCATGGCACATCCCACGTTAATCCCGGCGGGATTGGGATGGGTCTTGTCAAGCGGTATCAGAGCCAGGTTGTTGCTATTCGGTAGGTCTTGTGGTACTCTTAGGTCGAGGATGTGATGTCTCTACATGGTCAGCCTGTTATCAACCTGATAGTAGGATGCCAGATTGATAGTTTTTGGGATTGAATAGTGGATAGTGTGTGATTGGCCCGATACGCCGTGCGTTAGTGTGATTCGACCCAAGTGGGGTTGTATGTGACGAATAATATTGTGGGACCATTGGTTCGGTCATGTGATGTTAGATTGTGGTGCTGCTGGGTTCGGGGAACCCTATTTGAGTAGTGATCTGGAAATGTGAACCTCAGTGGAGTAATGGTCTGAGAATGTGAACCCTAGCGGTGTGTGCTAGTGTGAGGAATGTTAGTACATTAGAGTTAGCTGATGACCTTAGTGGTAGGACCCCCGTTGAGTTGATGGTAGGATTGGAGTGACATCCATATGATGTCAGGACCGCGGGGTTGGTCAAATTATGGATTTTATTGCAGAGAGCAGTTGGGTTCAAGGGAACCCTAGGGTATGATTGTGGAACCCTAATTTATGATGGATAGACTGGAAAAGTGAACCTTAGTTGTGATTGATGAATTGGAATTGTGAGTCCGTAGTTGTGGCGGATTGAACGACTTTTCGAGGTTGGGGTGATCTGTCGAGTCGAACCCCAGATTGTGACTGATGGATTGGAACTTGTGCTGTAAAGAGCGGCTGAGGTCATGGATGACCATGTGGATAACTCTAGTGAGTTTAGTCGGAACTATGGAGGTTGGTTGGCCCGACACTGAAATGATGGGATTCGATCCACGAGTACGATTTTGAGATAATATACGAAGTCCCGAGTTGGACCGAATAATCGTGTGATGTGTGGATTTGGATCTCGACAGCGATGACTGTTGATCGACAGTCGTGCAGAGATGGCTGGCTATCGAGGGTGATTGATGTAGTGGTGGTAGTTGAAGATGGGGGGATGTTCAGGGAACGTTCATTATCTTGCTGTGGTTTGTTAGAATGGTGGTACCCATAGTTGTGGGGTACGAGAAAGGCAGAGTTCCTTTAACCTGAGCGGAGGTATGGAGTTGTTGCTCGGTATGTGTAATGACTCAGGATTTTCTGATTCGCACATTGCGTGTCGGTGATTGTTATGACGATGAGCCACGAGTTGGGTTGTGACTCCGTTGTGATGGACATATGTTCGGTATCTGAGATTTGGTAGTGGTTAAGTGATGGACTGGATGGGATCCAGTAGGGATTGAGATGTGTTGGGATAAGCCCCAATAGTTATGAGATGACTGAGTGATGAATGGATGAAGAGTACGATTGAGACATGAGAAATTTTGTATGACGCAGGGGACGTCATGGAAATTAGTGGATTCGAGGAGTTTTCGTCAACTCTAAAACTTGTGTGGTTGTGTGTTTCCAATATCTTAAGGAAGTGCAAAGAATTCATGAAAATTGGAAGAAGCCGAAGAGAATCATTGGTGGTGTTAATGCGAGATTGTGAGATTGCGAATAACATGGAGACCCGAGAGTTGAGCCTACAAAGGTTGAGATGTGAGAACGAATTAGTAGTGAATTATATCATTTTGGATGTGCGTAAACAATTATTAACGGACATGAGATCTGGGTAATGGATTGATTAGTTGTCCAAGTGAGTTGAGGATTTGGAAGTCCACTGGTTGGACTTGACACCTCGTTGGAAGTATATATGTTTCCAACATGGTTGGAACTTCAAAATCGAAGGAGGTTGTGAGTGAGGCGGCGAGAGAAGTACTCGTTTCCGCATTGGTGATGGGTATTCTGAAGTCATTTGGATGGCTTCTTTTTTTCTACCTATGGCAGACGATGATTGTTGTTACCAGTACGTTGAGCGTGTATTGGTTGGTGGACCCGTGAAATGTCTTGGGTCATCAGGAGGAGTTGGGTATTTCGATGTAGATTACTTGGAGGCAGACGACGTCAGATTACTTGGTATGATAGATGCAACGAATCTGTGTTTGCACTCACGTAGGATGAATTTTGATGTCATCAACTTGGATCATTCTTTGATTTTACCTAGGTGGGATGAAAAGGATCGAAATGAGGTAATTGGAGAGGACCCATAGTTTAGACATGTTTCATTTTTGATTGAGTGATCAGATGTGAAAATATTTAAGGTGTGATGTGCCTAACGAAGGATTCAAAGAGGGTGTAAGACCCTACGATTAGATTTCAGGTGGATTGTCGGCTAAGTGAGCATGTGTGGATCCTAGGTGGATCAGGATTGTGATGTTGTGGGCATTGGGCATTGTGACGATCTAGGATCGTGATGTTACCGGTCGAGTGATGTGGTGATGGATCTGGGTGGTGATCTTGTTGATCAGGTTAGGTGGAGAGTTTATTGCCTTATCGTAAATATTTGGATATGGGAATGTTGGGTCGACTTTTTTTCGAAGTTAACCCGGTATGAGACGGTATTTGAGTATTTGACTTGTGAACGAGTGGGTATCCGGCGAGGTCAGATTGGTCAGTATTGGATATGTGGACAATGGGATTGGCTTCCCTATGAAGTAACCAAATGTAATATGTTATTCGAATGAGCAGGTAACCGATGGGCTCATAGTTGGTGCGTCTAGGTAGACATGGGTGAGTTTGGGTGCTCAATTAGCATGAATGGGTACGCCTTGGTAGGCGTGAGGCACGTTGGTACGTGTTGGATTACATGTTTGGGAGTAGAAATTGTGATGCTGTTCGGGTGACCATGGGACTCGGAATGGATGATGAGTTGGAGTAATCGATTTGCCTAGTACGGGATTGGACAGATGAACCCCAGTATTAAATCGTGATTGACTACGAATCATGTAGTGGACTAGTTGGAGGATGGATGTACGTACCTTATACGTTGTGTGAGGATCGATACTGGATAAGCCAAGTAGTGTCTGGTGACGGTACATGGGATGTACCAGTGGTGTGTGGTTGAGCGTGTTGGTAGTCGACTTAGTTCCGATATCATGGGATTGGTTGAGCATGTGAACTGGACATTGAATACTATGTACTGGGCATAGTGATTTTGACGGATTCAGTGATTGTATGAGCGGGTGCTCAGAGCCGTGGATGGCTAATGGAACCCTAGAGTTGGGATGTGTATTACCGCTGGGCGGATATTCGATGGGGTCTAGTTACATACAGGTCGAGTGAGATGTTGGTATACGTATACTCGGGTTGAGTGAGTTGGTGGTTGGTGTAACCACGAGTTGTTTTGCGTGGATCGGCTGCTCTGTGACTTTCACTAATGGCAGCATGGATTATGAGGAAATTTTAGTACGAGGTACCTTGATGCTACTCTAGAATGAGTCAGGGTGTGTCGATGATTCGAATTGTGACCATGGAGCCGTGGGTACCATCTGAGTGCGATAGTTTAGGACCTGTGTTGTTGACATGGTAAAATTCAGGAAATATGGAGAAATTGTGAGATTGGGTAACTCTCGATGTGGGAGAGATGTCGGATTAATTTACGACTGGACAAGTGGTGACGGTTTGGCTGAATGTGTCAGCGTGGATTGATGAGTAGGATTTGATGACTCTCAGTGGGAGCAGATGCCAGAGTGTATTAGTGATTGAGAGGAACCGTTAAGCTGATTGTGTCGAGTTAAATGTGTCAGAGTAATGGTAGAATTGTCAAGCGATATTAACTCGGATCGTGTGATCAATGTCACTCGAGCTGGTCGAGTGTGGTCGTTGCGATGTGAGTCCGTGATGGGACGTCAAGGTGCAGACAAGTATGGTTCTGGTTAGTGGGTGTACAAGTGTACACATGGTGTGAAATCGAATTGTTTTCCACGAGGTGGATGTGGAATCGGGATAGTTGGAATTTCGAGGACGAAATTATTTAAGGGGGAAGGTTGTAACGACCCGTCTAGAATTCTGGGATTAGATTAGTGACTAATGAAGGATTAGTGAGATTAATTGGTGATTAGTTGAACGAAATCGGACGGACGGTGATTAGTGAGATTAATTGGTGATTGTTTTCCACTATGGGTAAAATGTTGACTTTTTGCTCTGGAAGTCAAACATACGAGGACCAATGACCATGATGTAATCCGTAGACAAGCGGCACGTCGAAATCGGACGTCAAATGGAAAAGTTATGGTCACGGGAGCAAAATCGGAGATTTACGTCTCGGGATTCATATTAAATATTATTTTTAATCCAATTGGGCAGATATTTGTGTGGGGCCCTTGGATGAGTGACAAGTGTCATTCATCCCATTGGTGGCTTGCCCTTAAATGGTGGATCTTGAATCTGATTGGTGACTTTTAAATTAATTAATTAATTAAATCAAACCCTCATTTTCTCTCTCCCTCCTCACGACCATCACCTCCATTTTCTTCCAAACACCCGAACACATCCAGCCATAACCCCTCCAAAGCCCACCCATTGTTTATGCACTGTGAAGGAATATTGGAGAGGAACTCGAGACGAGTTGAATGGTGGTCACGGCGTCGGTCGCCGTGGATGGTGGCCGGAAACCCGAAATGGTAAGCTTGTGTTTTCGATTTTGGACTTCAAGATTTAGGGGGTTTCATGAATTTTTGTTGTTTGGAACTTATTCCTTGGGTCATGGCGAAGCTGAGGGACCAAGAATAGGAGACGGAGGTGGCTGGAATCGAGGGTACGACGCAGTTGCATGTGGCCGATCTGCATTCCTCCACTTGGTTTTGAGTTACGATTTTTGGGCTACGACCCTAATGGTTTATTGAGTAAATGTTTTGATTACTGATTTTACAATGCATGCATAATTTTTAGTGAAGGGCATAATTTATCTTTATGAAATAATTTTTTATGAATTTATTGATTTTCGTACACTCACAGTTATGAATGGTTTTGATGCCCTTCAGGTTGATCACGGATGCGGGCTGTAACAAAGACCGAGACATCGCACTCCTCCACCGATTCTGGCGCTCTCTGGGAGCCACGTACGGGTTGAGGTACGTATTATCCCTTGTCTGACACTTCGTGTCATACGGGAGTATGTCACATCCCACGTTAATCCCGGGGGGATTGGGATGGGTCGTGCCAGGTGAAGACAGAGGACCGAGGAGGAGGCGATTCGCGATGGTAGGATTCAATTTTGCTTTTCTTAGTGATTTGAGTAGATGTTATTATATTTCAAAAGACCACTATATATGTGAATCTTATGATGATGAATATTGCAGAAGACCACAAATATATTTATATAATAGAATTGGGTCAAATTGATATGGTGTTTTGATATCTTGTTGTCATGATTACAGTACAGTAGGACTTCTATTTTTTGGGACCGCTAGAGCGTCTAGGTGCCGCTGAGTCAGCATAGGTGTCGCGAAACCACTCAGCCGCCTATAGCTGCCACATAGGTTTTATTCGCGGTGGCACCACTCCGCTAGCGACTAGGCACCGCCTAGGCTGCCACCTATCCCGCCATTTTGAACATTGGTGTGTGGCCACCATGAGCAAAGAAAATAGGCGGTGCGTGAGGGCGCGTTCATCCTCATCTGGGGATGCTTTCAACATAGTTTTTGTTGTACTCTTTGATATGAATCTAATGGTATAGGCTTCAAGGTAATTGGATGTTGTTTGGGTATAGTTCTGGATAATTGACATAATATGTTATGTTTAAATTCAAAATTAACACTACAAATTAGGGTATTAACAACTTGATGATGGTAGGTGTATACGATGACTCTAAGATGAAGAATTATGTGAATAAGGTTATGGAAGGAATAAGATCCTGGTTACTTGAGTAAGGATGTTTTTAAGTAATTATCCTTTCTTAAAGATTGGTTAGGCATAACATTATTTGTTTAAGATATTATGCTAATCATATGAACATGGGAAATGTTATGTAATTTCTTTTAAAATATGAATAATAAAAAGGATTAAGATGATAATTTGAATATGAATAATTCAAGGATTGATATGGTAACTTTGATTCGAATAGTTAGAGGATTTTATAATGGTAGATTATGATAAATGAGGTAAATTATGGAAATTGATTAAAAAGCCTATATTTAAAATGAATAATTCAAGGATTCATATGGTAATTTGGATTTGAATAACATAAACTTTATATGTAAATGAACTACGAAAGGAAAACAAAGTAAGAACCAATGGTTGGTGGTTCAAGTGGAAATGACCTTGTTCCCCTTAAGCAAGGTCTCGAGTTCGAGTCTTGTGAATGGGGCATCCAACATTAGAGAGAGCTTCTCCCGTATCGGGGTCTTACGCGGCTCGAGGGTTAGTTCTCTTGTGAGGACCCGTGCTTTAGAGGTATGGCTAGCAATCCCACATTACCTGGGGGGATATGGGGGATGCGCTTATATGTCTGGACGCACATCTATCCAACATGAGGCCTTTAGGGAGCTCACTATCTTTTATTTTTGTTGGAACTCTAGAGTTAAGAGAGATTAGGCTGGTGCAATCTCAAGATGGGTGACCCACTAGGAAGTTACACGTGAGCTCCTGAGAAAAAAACTGTGAGGGTGGGCCCAAAGCGGATAATATCTTGTTGGAGGAGATTGGGTCATGAAAATTTGGTATCAGAGTCAACCCCGGCCGTAATTGAGTGTGCCAGTGAGGACGTTAGGCCCTAAGGGGGTGGATTGCGAGGACCCGTGCCTTGGAGGCATGGTTAGCAATCCCACATCGGCCGTAGGAATATGGGGGATGCGCCTTATATGTGTGGGCGCGCATCTATCCAACAGAAGGCCTTTTGGGAGCTCACTGGCTTTGAGTTTGGTTGGAATTCCAAAGTTAAGCAAGATTGGGCTGGTGCAATCCCATGATGGGCCCACTGGGAAGTTGCACGTGAGCTCTCGAGAACAAAACAGTGAGGGTGGGCCCAAAGCTGACAATATCCTGCTGGAAGAGGTCGGGTCGTGACACATCGCCTACGTGCGAGGGATACCTTGGTTTTCACCAAAAAATAAAAACAACGTAAGAAACACTTTATAAGTGATCGAGTTTAGAATTTGGTTCTATTTTCCTCAGATGAAATTGACTCATCACCAATTCTCAAGGATTTTACTTCGCAAACGTCTCACAGGATACAACGATCGAATTCTTGCGGAAGCAGCACTTCAATCCTCAAGAATAGTGAACACAAACTGTGTTTAAAACTCTCTTTGGAAATGTTCTAAAATTATATGCTTTTTGAAACTAATATTCAATCTCCACAAATATATGGAATAATTGAAGGAATGTAAAACTATATGCTTTATCATAATTACATCATCATTCTTAATAATGAACAATTATTATAATTATTAAATACTATAATCAAAATATATTATTAACTATAAAATCAATCGACCAATCAGAATGCTCCAAGGCCCACAAGATTTCTCTATAAATAGTGACGCTCATTTCACTTTCAAGGTAATTCGATTTATCGCTTCTTAAGCTTTTATGATTTGTCTCTCAAAACTGACTTAAGCATCGGAGTTTTCTCGGTCGAACAACCCTCCGAGGCTTTAATCGAAGTAAATGATAGCTTCTTGTTTGTTATTTGCAGAGATCAATGAGACTTTTGCAGTGTGTACGAATTCTACTTTAACAATTGGTGCTTTCATTGAGAATCAAATTGAGAAATACTCAATAGGAATTTTCATACTCATTTATCGTTCATCAAGATTGTTCATCATATTTTGCTCGTCGTTCATCGACATTGTTTAATGTTCTTGAACGTTGTTCATCGTTCATCAAAAACTTTTCGTTCAGTCCTCGCATTCATCATGGTTAGGACTTGTCGATCCGTCAGGTCAGCTAAGAATGGTGTTTTAGCTCTGCAGCTCAAACTGGGAACGAAGCGCACACACTGACTCTGGAGGAACATCAAATTCATACTCGACGCATGACTATTGAGGCGCCCATGGAGACCCAAGGACCAATTCCATTTTTTGGATTCAGAACATTCCACATCCCAACAACTACTGTATCTACATTAGGAGAATGAGCTACGACATTTCAACAAACTGATGGGCGGTTGGTGGGAGAAGTGTCAAGGCAAAGTCAGCCCTATGAAAACAGTGATCTGCTGGAACTCTTGGATGGACACTATGATATATTATGGCAAAATCAAGCACAAGTCGGATTTGATACAAACCCGCAACTCCTAAGGCTTAGAACTTGACATGGCACGTGTAACGCCCCTAATCTCAAGGAAATATGAAATTGGAAAATTTAAGGGGAAAGGTCGATTTTTTCTTGAAGTCAAAGAATTGATTTTTTTGTCAAAGTCAAAATATTGACTTTTTTGATCGGGACCTCATTTAGGTAATCCGAGGAGACCGTTACGAAGGTCTCGACCTCTCAAGTACGTTGACAAGCAGCATGCCAAAAACGGAGCTCAGATGGTTTCATCCCTGGTCTAGATTTTTATAAGGGCATTTTGGTAATTTGATTATAAGGTTATTTAGTATTTTTTCCCTCAAAATATTTTGTGAGGAATCGATAAGATAGTGACAAGTGTCACTTATCTCTTAGGAGTGTGTGTGAATCGACCCAAGCATTATATATTTGTGTGAATAGTAATGTGGTGTGTGTGTTCAGTGAGGCCTAGCCGAAAAAAGGAAAATGGTTAAAACACAAGTTGAACCATGAGGGAGAACTAGAGAGAGGGGTATCCAGAGAGGAAGAGAGAAGATAGGGGTCTTTGATGGAGATATGAAGCAGTATTGGGCTGTAGAGAGAACTAACATACCAAACCCAAAACCCCGAGCAAAAAACCGAGAAGAAAATAAGGTGGTTTAACACAAGTTAGTGTTTTCGAAGCAGAAGCTTGAAAACAAGTTCACTAACCACCTCTAAGTGTCCTTGCGATCAGGATATGGTGGGTGGTTGTGAACTTGGACGCTGGAAACACCCTAATAGTAAGGGTGATGAATAATCCAGAAATAGAAGGATTATGGGTATGATTCTGAGGTAAGTTCTTAGTTTTGGAATCATGGATCTTTTCCTGGGACAACATAGAAAATATTAGTTGAAGCATAATGAAAAAAAGTTAAGAATTTAGGGTTTTAGGATAGGGGTGAGATTCCGGGTCAAACGACCCGAGAACTAGGAAAACAGGTGGAAGGGACGGTGAACAGTGCCCAGCGCTTGGGCTTCACGCGCAGCCGCTTCAGGCTGCATGTGGGAGGCGTGTGCTAGGCTATCTGGGCATGTGTTAAACATGACTTTTGATTTGTTAGATGTTACGAACATTTTGGCACAGGTTTCAAGTAGATTGGACATTGTTTTGGGGTATTTTTGGTTGTTTGAAGGTTGAAGGTTCGTTTTTAATTCGTTTAAAAATCTCAGAAAATTATGGGATTTAAATAAAAGATATTTGAGATGGTTAGTGACCCTTATAAGTGACTTTTGATAGGTTTTGAGATTGTCGGGAATTACATAAATGCGTGTAAAGCAGGATTCGACGATATGGACGGTGTGTGAGTGAACTTTCTTTTCCCTAAACTATTATGGATGCATACTTATATGATTTAAATGTGTTTCTATGTGAGGTTTTACAAAAGTTATTTCGCTGCACGTTTTATGAGGTTTCTCGAGATTCTGTTTTCGGATTTCGTTTAAATTGCGTATTTGGATTAAATATGGTTTGTGACATGAGATAATGTGATATTAAGATATTTATGAACTTTTGAGGATTTTCTATGATTTTTTTTTTTTACGGAAGTATGTTAATGGTACTTTTTATGAGAATGTTGTTGATTGTGTTCTAGAAGTAGGCCCGAGGTTCTGTTATGGGTTTGGTTTATGATATTCATATGTGATATGGACATGTGAATTCTTGATATTGGTAAGTGGTGGAATGTTGTATGTGAACTATGTGTGTGTGTGTGTGTGTGTGTGTGTGTGTGTGTGTGTGTGTGTGTGTGTGTGTGTGTGTCTTGGTATTGATGATGTGAATTGTGATGTTGACTGTGAATTGGACTTAGGTCGGTTATATGTGATGATGCTTGTTGGTTGTTTTTTTGGTCTTGGACGTCGATCTGGGGGCTTCGAATCCTGAGACTAGTAGTGATTGTGTTGATTGGATGTGAATCTCAGACGTTGAGCCCGGGGCTCCGGTTCCTGAGACTGGTATGATGATTGATGTGGTGCATGTGATGATTGATGTGGTGCATGTGATGATTGATGTTGTGATGTGCATCGATGTGAGTGTTTGTTTGTGAATTATGTGTTAATGTTGATTATGGATAGCTTGTGTGTTACTGTTTTGCTTTGTGATGAGTAATTTTCTCGAGATGTGTATTGATAGATTTGATAATCTCGGATGTCGAGATGGGCTCCGATTCCCGAGTCAATTTGTGAGTATCTACTAGTAAGGTAGTGGTTTGATGTTTGTTATTGTGAGTCGAGAAGGGTTGAATGTGATATGTGTGGACTTATGTGACAGTGGATATGGTTTATTTATGTGGCATTGATATGATTGACTAATATGTTTATGACCTGTTAGTATCTCATGGTGAAACTGGTTTGTGGTTAACGGTTGATTTATGGTTAAGAGCTTTACAAATGTTTTCACATATTTTGAGAATGATAAACTGTGTTTCGTTTTAATCGAAGTGAAATGGATCTTGTATACATGCATGATTTTGGAAAATGGAGGGCAAAACTGGATGTTTTCAAATTATGTTTTTAAAAATTTATTTTTTCCACTCACACTTTTTCTTGGTTTTGTAACCCTTAAGGACCGTTGCGCTGAAATCGTGGCTCGAGATGTGGAGCCATGAACAAGTGAGATTGCGTTTATCTCTTGTCCGATAAGATTTCTATCAGACAGGAGCATGGCCTGAGTGTACTATTCTTGTGTATTTAGGTGGGGTCCTATCAGTACGTGCCAATCGTGAACACCTGGAAGCCAGCTTCCTCAAGATAACTTATCTCAACAAGTTGAAAGGTTGAGCAATCAAGTCCAAATCCAGTTAGAACTTTTGCAACAGTTTCTACCAGAACGAACCACTCAAGAGACTAGGAGTCACTCCACATCATGAGGAAGGCAAGAGGACATTCCAAGACGCTATGGAAACGAAATAGTCTGACGCCGAACGATGTCTCATGACACTTCGCTAAGTGATTTCGGAGAGGAAAGTCACACCCGGAGAACGAAGAACCAACAACGTCCAAGGATGTCAAAGCATGAGCGACTTAGAGAATGTGTAGGGATATCATCGCGAATTGAGCATTTACATGGGAGTAGGAGATAACACACAACTTCTTGAAATACACTAGGACGAACTAGCCATCGCAGCAAGGAAGGGGAAGAGATATACTCACCCACACGATCTCAGAAATAAAAAACTGAGATTCAAAGAGGTCAACGACGATTGGCACGTGTTAACTCACCAATTCATCGAGGCACGCTGCAAGTTGATGATGTCCAAAGAATATTGGATTAGCCAAAGTTTGAGTGGACAAAAATAAGCGTTTTCGAAATACGATTTAAGAACAATAACATTTTCCCCTCCGTTTTATAAACATGCATGCATTTAAATCAGATCATATGAAAGTAATTCAAATCATATATATATATATGTATATATACATATATTTGGACACACATATCAGTAAAACACAATATAACCAATCATTGACATCCGTGATGTCTATAACCAGCAACTGTCACAATTTCAAATGCTACGCGTGCAACTCGAGGTCTCATCTATGAGTACCTCCCCAGGATCAACTTAGCGACGTCCAGGGTTATATCATAATCTCACACTCCTGAGTCTGAGCCTCTCCTCGGAGCAACTCATTCCAAGTAGTGCACCGTGACTACTCCAAGATACTCGACATTTGGAGGAGACAATCCAACTCACATAGGATGGTATATGTGGAATAGTAACCAAATTTGGTAGAAAGTCATTTTAAAACCATTTATGTCTCAAACCGAGTAAAAAACACTATTTAATTGGGCCTATGCCCGAGACCTAACTCCCCCAAGCCTTTTCCACAAAATTGTTAGAAAACAGTGTCTAGTATTTGTTTATAAATCCAGATTTATCCAAATTGATCTTACCAAATAGGTTATTCAAATCACCTCAAATCACAATCCTTTATTCAAATCCCTGTTTGACTCTAAATCTAAGCCAAAATGTAATCTAGTTGGGTCTCAAGCCCAAAACACTATTTTCTCGCAATTCTGTAACATTATCAAGTGATGATATCAAATCATTTCAACTTAAATCATATAATAAATCATTTAAAACATAACCATTTCAACTTAAATCATATAATAAAGCATTTAAAACATTTAAGCATGCATTGTAGTTATAAATCAAAAGTACACTCACGCTCGGTCCACACTGCGTGTAACACCTCGGAAATTCTAGGATTATAATAATGTAATTTATTGTATGAATTGACGTTTTTACCCTTGTGAATAGTATGGCCAAATTGTTGACTTTTGATTTATGGGTCAGATGGACTTTGACCAATGACCGTGACGTAGTTCGGGACGTCACGAGTCCATAGACAGGTGGCACGTCCAATTCGGACGATCAGGGAAAAAGTTATGACTATCGGAAGTTCTGGGGCATTACCGTAATTTGGACTTGAGGGGCGAAAATGTTGACTTTTCGTTTGGCAACTAATTTTCACAATACTCAAGGACCGTTAGGTAGGTCTCGATGCCCTGAGTCCGTAGACAGGCGGCGCGCCGAAATCGGACTTCGTATGGCTGAGTTACGGGTCTAGAAAGTGAAGGACATTTTGGTAATTATTGAATCAGGGGCATTTTGGTCATTTTACCCCTGGTTACTGTAGCAATTGTGGGAGAACATGGCTGCACCACCGTGGGTGGTGATTCTGAGCAATCCCATTCTTTAATCTGTTAGTGGACTGAAAAGAGCGAATTGTTTAAACTGAAAGACATCAGCACATGGCTGGATTCGTCCAGCAAACACGGGCATTTGATTTAATCCAAATCGAAGCTTTGCGGGAAACTTTCTCAGTGGCCAGGATGGGCTTCCACGAGCCTCTGGGACGGCTCAGTTGGTTTAAACTGAGTAGGATGTGCGTCTACATCATTCTGCTGCAAAAGAGGCTGGGAATTAGAGAGAAAAACCAGTGATTGAGTTTCGGAAAAATTGGAGGGAAATTTTGGATTTTGATTTATACGGTCTGTTGGACCAATCTAAACACTGAGTGATTTTTCTGGGAGTGTTTAGAACACATCCATATCGAAATCGAAGGCAACCAGCCACGGGGGAGCTGGGACAGAGGCTGCCGTTTTCAGAGGAATTTTAGAGGTTTGGACGGCTACTTCCAGGTAACGTTTTGTTCAATTGATCATTCCTTATAGTTTGTTTTAGTCCTATGATGCTTCCTGGAAGCTTAATTTGATTTTGGTTTGGAAACCAGTGAGTTGGGATGATCAACCCGTTTGGTTGATCACGGGTCGAACGGCTAGTTAAAGGACTTGTCGAGGCAAATTAGTGTCACCGAACTTAAATTGGAAGAATAATAAACATGTTAGGATCAAATTGGATTGAAATCGAGTAAGAATTGATGGGTAATCAACCGGGTCAAGCCGCGGGTGGCAGGCCCGTATTACAGATAAACGGGTGAAGATGGTGACACTGTAGCAGCAATAGTGTCAGGTGCGTGACTTTCACGCGCAGCCACTTTGGGCGGCGCGTGAGGGCGCGTTGAGCCTTATCTCTGATCACGATCAAGATGACTTTTATTCCTCTCATCATTTTGAAAATTTTTGGTGAATTAACCATGTTGATCTGAGATAGTTTGATGGGTCAGTTTAGGGCCGGTAGTCTCGGGAAACATGTTGGACGGTTTCCCCGAGCCGGTTTCTGTTTCGGAATTTTTGGATAAAAGTTTAAGACTTGTAGTGACCCTTACGGGTGATTTGGACTGACAGGAATTGTACGATAATCCCGGTACAAGTTCGTATGCGCAGGTTCACCGCGGGATCGTACTGTGAGTGGGCCCGATTTCATTAACCCTTGCATGCTTAAATGTTTTCTGATTTACTTATATATTCTCATGCTGGAATCAAGAAACGGTTTTGATGATGTTGAAATTATGGTTATGGCACGTTTCACGGTATTTGGGTTTGAGACCCGTCTGATGAAACTTAAAGATTGGTTGGATTTTTATCTATGTATATATATATATATGTTTTGCATGTGGATATCAATAAAATGTATTTGGTACTGCACTGTATAGATCCATTCTTATGATACTGTCTCCTCCGGATGTGGTACCCCGGAGTGGTCATGGCGCATTGCCTGCGAGGGGTCATTCTACGGAGGAACCGGACCGTAAAATGACTCAGGAGCAGGATTTCTTATTTGACGTCAGGGACGTCGAGCGTCTAGGACGCTAGGCATTTGAGATGCCGTACCCGGAGAGGGTTCGGGGATTGGATTTGGGATTGAGACCCCGAGTGGCACGCGTAGCCTTGAGACTGTGACCTTATTGGACGTCAGGGACGTCAGACATCGAGGATGTCGGGATTGGAGTGTATAGTGCAGTGGCTAAAATTATGTTATGATTTTATTACATGCCTTATGGTTCATATCATATGATTTACGGTTTTAAATTCTGATGCATGCATGTTTGGAAAACGGAGGGGTAAATTATATGTTTTACATATTAAACGGTTTTATAAACTTGAGTTTCGACCCACTCACCCTTATTATTTTGGTAACCCTTCCAGGCGGTGCTACTGAGGTAAAGAAGGATCCTGAGGCTGAGGCATAGATCTACTTCTGCGTACCTGAATCCCTGTTGGGTGGTTTACCCGCAGGTTTACTTTAGAGTCATGCTCGCAACTTGTAATTTTGGATTTCATCCCTTGTCTGACATCTGTTTAATTCGGATTTGATGTATAACTTAAATTTGGTTATTTATGCATTTGATCATTTGAGGTTAAAATTGGTATGTTATTTTGGGTGTCAGACGGGAGCAGGGCATGTCCCCTTGTGGTCCCTGTGGGATCGGGACGGGTCCTGTCAGCTTGGTATCAGAGCACTAGGTTGTGGTCAGCATGCTAGACCAGCGATTAGTCCTAGTTACTTTTCGAGTTTAAGGATAATTTTATCTGATCTATGCCTCTTGACAGTTGGTTATGCCTCCAAGGAGGATTCCTCATACACGGACTGACGAGGATCTGGAGAGGGAAATGGAATGCGCAAGCATTGAACGGGCTCAACGTCTGGGAGCCACTCCTTTCAACGGGGGATCAAACCCCGAAGATGCTCATGATTGGATCACCAAGTGGGAAAGGATCTTCACGGTGATGCACTGCCCTCCGGGCGAACGGGTGACCTTGGCGACCTTCTTACTGGAAGGAGGAGCCTACCAGTGGTGGCACGGCCTCGAAATGTCTGAATGGTCTGTCCATACCACTACTTGGGAGGTTTTCCGTTCCCGATTTCTGGACCAGTACTACCCGCGATCGTTTCGCGCGGCACAGGAGGCAGAGTTCCTGCGGCTGGAGTAGGGGGATATGTCCATTGCGAACTACGAGCAGACTTTTGGGAAACTATCCCGGTTTGTTGCATCATTCGTGAGCACGGAGGAGGGCAAATGCCAAAGGTTTGAGCTTGGACTCCTAGGGGAGATCCGGGCAAGTGTGACTGCTGCTACTCATGCTTCTCTGAGAGATATGGTCGACGCTGCGGTGCTTGTCGAGGCCAGTCTGGCGGCACACCAGACATGACAGCCTTCGGGCGAGGGGCGTCGTTGGGACCGTCCACATCTTGGACCGACGGGCGAGAAGAACACTAAGGGAGGAGGCTATAGGGGAGCACCCTCATCCTTTAAAGGTCGTGGATGGTTAGGTCGACGTGGAGGCTCTCAGGGCAGAGGATCAGCATACAACTCTGGGCAGCGTTCATCTTGGAGCGGTGCTTCTGGTGGGCATTTGGACGGGCCGAGGCCAGTAACCTGTTTTGCGTGCGGAGAAGAGGGCCACTATGCCTGTGATTGCCCGCTGTTGTCCAAGAGCAACGACGCTGGGGGCTCTAGTGTGGTACAGAGCACGGCTTCCTACACTAACGGAGGTCGAGGTCAGGGAGGTGACCGTGGTACTGGAAGTGGCGCGCGCGGGCGCGGACGGAATGGAGGGCCTAGGGCTCAGGTGTTTGCAATGACCCAGCAGCAGGCGAGGACCGCCCCAGGCGTGGTTACAGGTACACTACATATCGCAAACTTTCTTGTACGTGTATTGATGGATGCGGGGGCTACACATTCTTTTATTTCGAAGAGATGTGCTGGTATGCTTGATTGTGTGGTATTAGCCTTAGATTGTGAGATGGGTGTTGGCACCCCGATGGGCATCGTGTACCTTGTGAATCAGGTGATTCGGAGGTGCCCGGTGAGAATTGAGGAGGTGGATTTACTAGCGGACTTAATCATTCTGGATATCCACGACTTCGATGTAATCTTGGGGATGGATTGGCTATCGGAGCATGGGTCGCTCATCGATTGCTGTAGTAGGCAAGTGATTCTGTGAAGTCCGGGTTTGCCGGAGGTTATCTTTCAGGGGGAGCGTGACGGTTCGCCTCCTGAAGTGATTTCTTCACTTACTGCTACCAAACTTCTACGGAAGGGATGCCAAGGTTATTTGGCGCATGTCGTGTCGGAGCAGGTTGATACTCCAGGTATCGACGAGATACCGGTGGTACGTGAGTTTCCAGATGTGTTCCCGGAAGACTTATCTGGATTACCGCCGTCACGGGAGATCGAGTTTACGATTGAACTACTCCCTGGTACCCGACCTATATCCCAGGCACCATACCGGATGGCGCCGACCGAGTTACGAGAACTCAAAACTCAATTGCAGGAGTTGGTGGATTTGGGATACGTCCGACCGAGTACTTCACCGTGGGGAGCACCGGTGTTGTTCGTAAAGAAGAAGGAAGGGAGTCTCCGTTTGTGCATTGACTATCGGCAACTCAACAAGGTGACACTGAAGAACCAGTATCCTCTACCCAGGATCGATGACCTTTTTGACCAGTTGCGGGGAGCACAGTGCTTTTCGAAGATTGATTTGCGGTCTGGGTATCACCAACTGAGGATTTCGGAGGAGGATATTCCGAAAACTGCTTTTCGAACCCGTTACGGACACTACGAGTTCCTTGTTATGCCTTTTGGTTTGACGAATGCTCCAGCAGCATTCATGGATCTGATGAACCGGGTCTTCCGACCCTACTTGGATAAGTTCGTGATTGTGTTCATCGATGATATCTTGGTGTGCTCGAGGAGTGACCGAGCACATGAGGAACATCTACGGTTGGTGTTGGAGAAGCTGAGACAAGAACAATTGTACGCCAAGCTGAGCAAGTGTCAGTTTTGGCTGAGCAGTATTGGTTTTCTGGGACATATGATATCAACGGATGGGATTAGCGTAGATCCCCAGAAAACGGAAGCGGTGACCAACTGGGCTAGACCGACAACAGTAACGGAGGTGCGGAGTTTTGTCGGGTTAGCAGGTTACTACCGGAGATTCGTGGAGGGTTTCTCCAAAATTGCTGCACCGTTGACTCGATTGACTCGGAAGGGAGTGAAGTTCATTTGGAACGAGCAGTGTGATCGGAGTTTTCAAGAGTTGAAGGATTGATTGACCACTGCACCTGTCCTTGCATTGCTGGATGACAGTGGAGAGTTTGTAGTCTTTAGTGACGCATCGCTACAAGGTTTGGGTTGCGTGTTGATGCAGACTGGCAAGGTTATCGCCTACGCATCCCGACAGCTAAAGACTCATGAGTTGAACTACCCTACCCATGATTTGGAGTTGGCAGCGGTGGTTCATGCTCTAAAAATCTGGAGACATTACCTATTCAGGGCAACGTGCCGGATATACACCGACCACCAGAGCCTAAAGTACTTATTCACTCAGAAGGAGCTTAACATGAGACAACGAAGATGGTTGGAGCTGCTGAAGGATTATGACTGTACAATTGAGTACCATCCGGGTAAGGCCAATGTGGTGGCAGATGCACTCAGCAGGAAGTCAGCGGGATCTGTTGCACACTTAGGGATGGTGTATCTTCCTTTACTGGTGGAACTTCGGAAGGCGGGAGTTATTTTGGATACAGATGAGCATGGAGCTATGTTGGCCAACTTCCATGTACGACCTGTACTAATTGATCGGATCATCGAAGAACAACTTCAGGATCCGATACTCTTTGTTTACAGGATTAATGTCAGGACCCGACCCTCTTCTGTCAGGTCCCGATTCATCTAGCACGATATTGTCCGCTTTGGGCCTCCTTGCCCTTGCCCTCACGGTTTTGTTTTCGGGAGCTCACGGTGCAACTTCCCTGACGTCAAATAAGAAATCCTGCTCCTGAGTCATTTTATGGTCCGGTTCCTCCGTAGAATGACCCCTCGCAGGCAATGCGCCATGACCACTCCGGGGTACCACATCCGGAGGAGACAGTATCATAAGAATGGATCTATACAGTGCAGTACCAAATACATTTTATTAATATCCACATGCAAAACATATATATATACATAGATAAAAATCCAACCAATCTTTAAGTTTCATCAGACGGGTCTCAAACCCAAATACCGTGAAACGTGCCATAACCATAATTTCAACATCATCAAAACCGTTTCTTGATTCCAGCATGTGAATAAATAAGTAAATCAGAAAACATTTAAGCATGCAAGGGTTAATGGCCCCACTCACAGTACGATCCCGCGGTGAACCTGCGCGTACGAACTTGTACCGGGATTATCGTACAATTCCTGTCAGTCCAAATCACACGTAAGGATCACTACAAGTCTTAAACTTTTATCCAAAAATTCCGAAACAGAAACCGGCTCGGGGAAACCGTCCAACATGTTTCCCGAGACAACCGGCCCTAAACTGACCCATCAAACTATCTCAGATCAACATGGTTAATTCACCAAAAATGTTCAGAATGATGGGAGGAATAAAAGTCATGTTGATCGTGATCAGAGATAAGGCTCAACGCGCCCTCACGCGCCGCCCAAAGTGGCTGCGAGTGAATGTCACGCGCCTGACACTGTAGCTGCTACAGTGTCACCATCTTCACCCGTTTATCTGTAATACGGGCCTGCCACCCGCGGCTTGACCCGGTTGATTACCCATCAATTCCTACTCGATTTCAATCCAATTTGATCCTAAAATGTTTATTATTCTTCCAATTTAAGTTCTGTGACACTAATTTTCCTCGACAAGTCCTTTAACTGGCCATTCGACCCGTGATCAACCAAACGGGTTGATCATCCCAACTCACTGGTTTCCAAACCAAAATCAAATTAACTTTCCAGGAAGAATCATAGGACTAAAACGAACTATAAGGAATGATCAATTGAACAAAACGTTACCTGGAAGTAGCCGTCCAAACCTCTGAAATTCCTCTGAAAACGGCAGCCTCTGTCCCAGCTCCCCCGTGGCTGGTTGCCTTCGATTTCGATATGGATGTGTTCTAAACACTCCCAGAAAAATCACTCATTGTTTAGATTGGTCCAACAAACCGTATAAATCAAAATCCAAAATTTCCCTCCAATTTTTCTGAAACTCAATCACTGGTTTTTCTCTCTAATTCCCAGCCCCCTTTGCAGCAGAATGAAGTAGACGCACATCCTACTCAGTTTAAACCAACTGAGCCGTCCCAGAGGCTCGTGGAAGCCCAGCCTGGCCACTGAGAAAGTTTCACGCAAATCTTCGAATTGGATTAAATCAAATGCCCGTGTTTGCTGGACGAATCCAACCATGTGCTGATGTCTTTCAGTTTAAACAATTCGCTCTTTTCAGTCCACTAACGGATTAAAGAATGGGATTACTCAGAATCACCACCCACGGTGGTGCAGCCATGTTCTCCCACGATTGCTACAGTAACCAGGGGTAAAATGACCAAAATGCCCTTGGTTCAATAATTACCAAAATGCCCTTCACTTTCTAGACCCGTAACTCAGCCATACGAAGTCCGATTTCGGCGCGCCGCCTGTCTACGGACTCAGGGCATCGAGACCTACCTAACGGTTCTTGAGTCATGTGAAAATTAGTTGCCAAACGAAAAGTCAACATTTTCGCCCCTCAAGTCCAAATTACGGTAATGCCCCAGAACTTCCGATAGTCATAACTTTTTCCCCGATCGTCCGAATTGGACGTGCCACCTGTCTATGGACTCGTGACGTCCCGAACTACGTCACGGTCATTGGTCAAAGTCCATCTGACCCATAAATCAAAAAGTCAAAAATTTGGCCATACCATTCACAAGGGTAAAAACGTCGATTCATACAATAAATTACATTATTATAATCCTCGAATTTCCGGGGTGTTACAACCTTCCCCCCTTAAGAAATTTCGTCCCGAAATTTCAAAGAAACAAATAAGGAAATTGTTCTCGCATCTGAGTCTCGGGCTCCCATGTGGCTTCTTCCACATTCTGGTTTCACCAGAGAATCTTCACGAGAGGGATAGCCTTCCGACGTAGTACCTTGTCCTTCCGATCCAAAATCTGCAATAGTTGTTCCTCAAAGCTCAAATCCTCTCGGAGTTCGATAGGTTGTTCCTCCAGTACATCAGAATCATCATGTACGTACTTCCGCAGCATCGATATGTGGAAAACATCGTGAACTCTAGAAAGTTCTGGAGGTAGCGCCAATCTGTAAGCAACCCGGCCAATCCTTTCCACGATCTCATATGGTCCAATAAAACGCGGACTCAGTTTCCCCCGTCTACCAAAACGGATAATCCCTTTCCACGGAGATAACTTCAGGAAGACAAAATCTCCCACTTCAAATTTCAAGTCTCGAATCCGTCGATCGACATAACTCTTTTGGCGATCCTGTGCCGCCTTCAATCTTTCCTTGATAACACGAACAGTTTCCTTGGTTAAGTCCATCAATTCCGGCCCCACAGCCGCTCGCTCCCCTATCTCCATCCAGCATATAGGTGTCCTGCACTGTCGACCATACAGTGCCTCATAGGGTGCCATCCCGATACTTGCCTGATAGCTGTTGTTGTACGCGAATTCCATCAACGGCAAATGAGTATCCCATGAATCCTGAAACTGTAGCACACAAGACCTCATCATGTCCTCCAGGGTCTGAATGGTCCTTTCAGACTGTCCATCGGTCTGTGGATGGAAAGCAGTACTGAAACGTAGGGTTGTTCCCAGAGTAGTTTGCAAACTCCGCCAGAACCTGGAAGTGAAACGCGGATCACGATCAGACACGATCGACTCTGGCGTACCATGCAATCGTATGAGTTCCTTTACGAACAATTGAGCCAGTCGGTTAGGTTTATAAGTCTCCTGAACCGGCAGAAAATAGGCTGACTTGGTTAACCGGTCCACAATCACCCATACTCCATCAACTCCACTCTGAGTCCTTGGTAACTTAAAGACGAAGTCCATGGTGATGTGATCCCACTTCCACTCGGGAATCGGAAGTGGCTGCATAGCCCCATAAGGTCTCTGCCGTTCCGCCTTAACCTGCTGACAGGTTAAGCATTTGCTCACGAACTCTGCAATATCTTTCTTCATTCCTGGCCACCAATAATGGTTCTGGAGGGTACGGTACATCTTTGTACCTCCCGGAGGCATAACATAAGCCGAACTATGGGCCTCCTCAAGAATCTCGGCCCGTAACTCTGCCACTGCAGGTACACACAAAAGGCCCAACTTCACAAGTGCTCCATCATCCCGGATGGTAAAATCCTGTCTCCCATCCGCATCGACCTCAATTGACAGGACCCACCCCGATTAGCGCCTCGATAATCGGGAAGCATACTGCTCCCGTCTGACAATCGAATCCAAAAGACCGGAAAACTAAGTAATATTACAACACACCCATTGTCAGACCAGGGAGATTAAACAAAAACAACCGACTGGACGTCAAGTCCATAGTTTCACAGAGCAATAATATTACAAAACAGGTTAAGGAACAAATCCTACTCTGTGAACTAACTACTCCGCAACGGAAAACTTTATGCCTCCGCCTCTGCCTCGGCGCTTGCCCCCGCACTTGTACCACGACCTGGAGGGAATTTAAAACAACAAAGTGTGAGTGGACCGAAACATAAGTTTTGCAAGAAAAACAGTTTTTCCGAAATCGGGTTCGCCCTCCAGTTTTGTAATCCGCATGCATAACCAAATATTGAAAAATTGCGTATTAAACTTTTGAAAACTCTTCTTCCGAAACACATGAAAAATGTTACAAGGATCGTCATAACTCATGTAAAACCATTTAATAATACCAGATTCCAGAAACCGTCATTTTGAAACATTATTTGCATAAATCAAGTAAAACGTAAACCAATAATCACAATTATGCCGTTGGATCCATCCGAGTCTTTAAACTCAATATTAGGCCTTCTCGGGATATCAACGAGTCTTTAAACTCAAAACATGATTAATAGGCCTCAGGGGTATCACAATAATCGAGTCTTTAAACTCACGAGTCTTTAAACTCAATTCGGGTCTTTAAACCCAATTTTCGGGCCCGCCCCCGTCATTAAATAACCGGGTCTTTAAACCCAAAACCGGATAAAACAATCAACCGGGTCTTTAAACCCAAAACCGTTTTTAAACACAATAAACCAGGATTCATCACAAACCTTTTTCCAACATCATTCCGAAAACATATCACATCATAATAGGACTTATGTCCGAATTCCCATGCAAATTCCAACACATGCAATTTCCGAAAATTACTTCACAATATGATCAAACATCATAAATCCGTAACATGCATAATCATATCCAGATACTTTATCAAAACATCACGCATGCATAAGTGAAAAACTGTAACCTCGAAATGCGTGAAATACGATAAATATCTCGAAAAACGTGGAATCGCGTAAAACCGGAATATCATCTCACCATCATAAAATCATATGCAAAACCATAAGATAAGTAAGAAAAATAGTCATGCATGCCCAGTTTAGAAATCAAAAAGTCCACTCACAGTCTTAGGACGCGTCAATCGCGCCCCACGCGCTCCTCCGTAGCTTCGGAAGTGTCCGGGCCTGTAAAAACGTACAAGAGGGTTACAAACATCCTCAAATAGCCCGTATGATTTTTCCCTAATTTTCCCGGATTTTTCGGCGAAAATAAACTTAAAGACTTAATCTTCCGGACTCCCGAAATTATTCCGAATGACTCCCGAACAACTCGAATCCTAAAGGTAAAATGTTAATTGGTCTGAAAGGAACAGTTTCCATGTTGACCGTGATCGGAGATGACATCGCACGCGCCACCCAAAGTGGCTGCGCGTGCAGGCCACGCGCCAAGCTACAGTGTCATCGTTCTTACCCGAATCGACTGATAAACGGATCTATTACCCGCGACTCAACCCGACCAGTTCAAGCCCAATTCTCAATCAATTCCTCTCGTTTTTGATCCTATTATCTTCTCTAATCCATTAATTTTAGGTCTGTATTGATGATTAACTCGATTGTCCCTAAATCGATGCAACCCAGACTCGAACAGACGAACGGGTCGTCACTCAGAACTCACCCAAACCAGTGCCACTATCAAATTAGCTTCACCAGCAGCTTAAGGGAACCTAGACGAACCAAAACATACAACCAATTAACCTCAAACTAACCTGGAAGTCGTCGTCCTCAACACTGCGTTTTTCCAGAAACTGGAACTCAGGTTCCCGGCCAACCTGTCCTCCTCCTCCTTCGATTCTTGCACGGTTGTGCTCGTAGTGGCCCCAGAAGTCTAACACGGCCCTTGGTTTCGATCAACAGGCTCCAGAAATTGAATGGGATTTTTCCCTCCAACTGGTTCCTCCCTGAACAGCACTTCCGTCCAACACAACGGAGTCCTACACTGCCGTCCATACAGGGCTTCGTACGGAGCCATCCCAATGCTCGCCTGATAGCTGTTGTTGTAGGCAAATTCTATTAAGGCTAGATGTGACTCCCAAGTGTCCTGAAATTGCAAAACGCAAGCCCGCATCATATCCTCCAGTGTCTGGATGGTCCGCTCAGACTGGCCGTCAGTCTGAGGATGAAATGCAGTGCTGAAACGAAGTTTCGTCCCAAAAGCTTCATGTAGACTTTGCCAAAACCGAGAAGTAAACCTCGGGTCCCTGTCAGATACTAATGATTCTGGAGTACCGTGCAGACGGACGATCTCGTCAATAAACAACTGGGCCAACTGTGTCATCCTGAAGTTCTCTCGCACCGGCAAGAAATGAGCTGATTTCGTAAGCCTGTCCACAATCACCCAAACTCCATCGTGACCCCTGGGTGTCCTAGGAAGTCCAAACACAAAATCCATCGTCAAGTGATCCCATTTCCATTCCGGGATAGGTAGGGGTTGCAAGGCTCCAAAAGGTCGTTGTCTCTCAGCCTTCACTTGCTGGCAAATCAGACACCTGCTGACAAACTCGGCAATCTCCCGTTTCATTCCCGGCCACCAGTAGTGCTCTCGCAAGGTACGATACATCTTGGTCCCACCAGGATGCATCGCGTAGGCCGAACTATGAGCTTCGTCCAAGATCTCCCTCTTCGTGCCTCAACGTCGGGCACGCACAACCGCCATTCTTTTAGCAACGCTCCATCCTCCCTGACTGTGAAGTCTAGCCGCTCGCCGGCTTCCACTTCAATCCGAAGTACACATGAGACAGGATCTTGAGATTGAGCCTCAACGATCCGATCGATCAGAAGTGGTCTCACATGAAAGCTAGCCAGTAAAACACCTTGGCCATCCAAGCCCAGATCAATGCTAGTCTTACGGAGTTCAACCAAAAGTGGCAAATGAACCGTCCGTAGATGTGCTACAGAATGCGTTGACTTCCGGCTAAGAGCATCAGCCACCACATTGGCTTTTCCCGGGTGGTACTCAATCGTGCAATCATAATCCTTAATTAGCTCTAGCCACCGTCGCTGCCTCACATTTAACTCCTTCTGAGTGAACAAGTACTTCAGGCTTTTGTGATCCGTGAACATTCTGTAAGTCGCACCATACAGGTGATGTCTCCAAATTTTCAGCGCATGCACAACAGCAGCTAACTCCAAGTCGTGTGTCGGATAATTGCGCTCGTGCGGTTTCAACTAGCGCGAAGCATAGGCGATCACTTTCCCATGCTGCATTAGTACACATCCCAAACCCTGTAAGGATGCATCACTGTACACCTCAAATTCCCCACTATCGTCTGGAAGGGTCAGTATGGGAGCAGATGTCAACCTTTCCTTTAGCTCTCGAAAACTACGCTCACAATCGTCATCCCACTCAAACTTGACTCCCTTCCGCGTCAGTCGTGTCAACGGGGCAGCAATGGTAGAGAAACCCTCTACGAACCTCCTGTAATAACCAGCCAAACCCAAGAAACTTCTGACTTCAGTGATGGTCCTCGGTTGTTCCCACTTCGCCACTGCCTCAATTTTCTGAGAATCCACACCGATCCCGTCAGTTGAGATCACATGCCCCAAGAAACTCACGCTCGTCAACCAAAACTGACATTTGCTGAGCTTCGCATACAACTGGTTTTCCCTCAAGGTACCTAGCACCATCCTTAAGTGCTCCTCGTGCGCTTCCGCACTCCTCGAGTAGACTAGGATATCGTCAATAAACACGATGACAAAACGATCCAAGTAAGGCTGCAACACTCGGTTCATCAAATCCATAAACGCTGCGGGTGCGTTGGTCAAACCAAACGGCATCACAAGGAACTCATAATGACCATAACGGGTCCTAAAGGCTGTCTTGGGTACATCCTCACCCTTAACCCGCAACTGATGATACCCGGAACGTAGATCAATTTTGGAGAAGTAATGCGCTCCTCGCAGTTGATCAAACAAATCATCGATCCGAGGCAACGGGTATTTGTTTCTGACTGTTACTTTATTCAGTTGCCTGTAATCGATGCAGAGTCTCAAACTCCCATCATTTTTCTTCACAAACAACACCGGGGCTCCCCAGGGGGATACACTCGGTCGAATAAACCTCATCTCAAGTAATTCTTGTAACTGCGCCTTCAGTTCTTTCAACTCGGCTGGCGCCATACGATACGGAGTCTGAGAGATAGGTTGCGTACCTGGAACCAGATCAACAGTGAACTCGACATCTCGATGCGGTGGCAATCCCGGTAGATCCTCCGGAAAGACATCTGGGAACTCCCGTACTATCGGTATATCCTCCACCCTCAATGGTGCAGCTCGTGAGTCCATCACTCGGGCTAAGTATCCCTGGCACCCTTTCCTCAACAACTTACTTGCCTTTAAGGCTGAAATCACTCCGACAGGAGTTGCTCGTTGTATTCCCTGAAAGGTGGTTTCCGGTAACCCCGGGCTCCAAAAAGTAACCTTCTTATCGACACATTCGATAGAAGCATGATGGAGCGTCAACCAGTCCATTCCCAAAATGACATCAAAGTCGTGCAAGTACAAGAGTATCAAATCTGCCATCAGACCAACATCACCTACCATCACGGGACACTCCCGCAACACTTGATTTACCACAAATACATCTCCCGTGGGTGTACTCACACCCAAGTCACAGTCCAAGGCGGACACCTCTCTACCCGCCAACAACTCACAGTCCCGTGAAATAAATGAATGAGTAGCTCCGGGATCAATTAAAGCACAAACATCATGCCCAAAGATCGTGAGTGTACCTGTCACAACACCAGGCGCTGCCTTGGCCTCCTGCTGCGTAACAGCAAAAACTCGGGCCTGTGGTCCAGCTGCTCGCCCACGGCCCCGGCCCCTCTGTCCATTAGCCGCTCCAGTACCACCTCCTCGAGTGCTCCCAGTCCCAGAAACTGCAGCTGTGCTCCGTCCCTGCTCTGCTCCACCCCGACCTGCTCCACCACCCTGTGGCAAAGATGGACACTCCCTCCGATAGTGGCCCCGCTCGCCACAGAAGAAAAAGATAACACTGGAAGCATCGCGAGCAAAACCACCACCCGACCGTCCCGTGGAAGCAACAGAAGTCGGGCTCGCCTGCGGAGCAGTCTGAACCCTAGGCGCTCGGAATCCGAAACTCTGATAGTTACTAGGCCTGCCATAACGGTCATTACCTGCAGATGAGGCTCCATTATAACGTCCCTTCTTCGGGGCTCTCTGACCATACGATCCAGGATATGAACGCTCTCGACGTTGTCCACCACCAGAGTACTGTGGACGTGTCGGGAGGCTGGCCTCAACCCGTACTGCGGCATCCGACAACTCCCTGGGAGTAGCAAAAGCTCCGGCCGTCACAATGGCCCGTATCTCACCCCGTAGGCCAAGCTCAAACCTACGACATTTCTCAGCCTCAGTAGATACAAAGGTAGGAGCAAAACGAGCTAGCATCTGAAATTTCTGCTCATACTCAACTACGGACATGCTCCCCTACTGGAGCTGCAGAAACTCGGTCTCCCTAGCATCACGGAATGAACGGGGATAATACTGATCCAGAAACCGTTCACGAAAGGTCTCCCAAGTCACTATACGGGCATCCCAACCCGACAACTCCAGAGTGTACCACCACTCGTAAGCAGATCCATCAAGCAAAAAGGTAGCCAATACAACTCGCTCCTCAGGAGGACAGTGCATCACAGCAAAAATCCGCTCGAACCGAGAAATCCAACGGTGAGCATCCTCGGGATCCGCCCCACCACTAAACACTGTAGCCCCAAGACGCTGGGCTCGCTCGATCGAAGCACTCTCGGCATCGCCATCAGGTCGTGGAGGGGGTTCGCGTCGCGGAGGCATGGCCAGTCGTCCTTCTCTGAAAGAGGCATAAGTTAGTACAATAATCAAGGCACACCCGAGTGCCGGACACGAATCGTAAACCTAGGCTCTGATACCAATTGACAGGACCCACCTCGATTATCGCCTCGATAATCGGGAAGCATCCTGCTCCCGTTTGACAATCGAATCCAAAAGACCGGAAAACTAAGTAATATTACAACACACCCATTGTCAGACCAGGGAAATTAAACAAAAACAATCGACTGGACGTCAAGTCCACAGTTTCACAGAGCAATAATATTACAAAACAGGTTAAGGAACAAATCCTACTCTGTGAACTAACTACTCCGCAACGGAAAACTTTATGCCTCCGCCTCTGCCTCGGCGCTTGCCCCCGCACTTGTACCACGACCTGGAGGGAATTTAAAACAACAAAGTGTGAGTGGAGCGAAACATAAGTTTTGCAGGAAAAACAGTTTTTCCGAAATCGGGTTCGCCCTCCAGTTTTGTAATCCGCATGCATAACCAAATATTCAAAACTTGCGTATTAAACTTTTGAAAACTCTTCTTCCGAAACACATGAAAAATGTTACAAGGATCGTCATAACTCATGTAAAACCATTTAATAATACCAGATTCCAGAAACCGTCATTTTGAAACATTATTTGCACAAATCAAGTAAAACGTAAACCAATAATCACAATTATGCCGTTGGATCCATCCGAGTCTTTAAACTCAATATTAGGCCTTCCCGGGATATCAACGAGTCTTTAAACTCAAAACATGATTAATAGGCCTCGGGGGTATCACAATAATCGAGTCTTTAAACTCACGAGTCTTTAAACTCAATTCGGGTCTTTAAACCCAATTTTCGGGCCCGCCCCCGTCATTAAATAACCGGGTCTTTAAACCCAAATCCGGATCCAACAATCAACCGGGTCTTTAAACCCAAAACCGTTTTTAAACACAATAAACCAGGATTCATCACAAACCTTTTTCCAACATCATTCCGAAAACATATCACATCATAATAGGACTTATGTCCGAATTCCCATGCAAATTCCAACACATGCAATTTCCGAAAATTACTTCACAATATGATCAAACATCATAAATCCGTAACATGCATAATCATATCCAGATACTTTATCAAAACATCACGCATGCATAAGTGAAAAATCGTAACCTCGAAATGCGTGAAATACGATAAATATCTCGAAAAGCGTGGAATCACGTAAAACCGGAATATCATCTCACCATCATAAAATCATATGCAAAACCATAAGATAAGTAAGAAAAATAGTCATGCATGCCCAGTTTAGAAATCAAAAAGTCCACTCACAGTCTTAGGACGCGTCAATCGCGTCCCACGCGCTCCTCCGTAGCTTCGGAAGTGTCCGGGCCTGTAAAAACGTACAAGAGGGTTACAAACATCCTCAAATAGCCCGTATGATTTTTCCCTAATTTCCCCGGATTTTTCGGCGAAAATAAACTTAAAGACTTAATCTTCCGGACTCCCGAAATTATCCCGAATGACTCCCGAACAACTCGAATCCTAAAGGTAAAATGTTAATTGGTCTGAAAGGAACAATTTCCATGTTGACCGTGATCGGAGATGACATCGTACGCGCCGTCACGCGCCGCCCAAAGTGGCTGCGCGTGAAGGCCACGCGCCAAGCTACAGTGTCATCGTTCTTACCCGAATCGACTGATAAACGGGTCTATTACCCGCGACTCAACCCGACCAGTTCAAGCCCAATTCTCAATCAATTCCTCTCGTTTTTGATCCTATTATTTTCTCTAATCCATTAATTTTAGGTCTGTATTGATGATTAATCTCGACTGTCCCTAAATCGATGCAACCCAGACTCGAACAGACGAACAAATCGTCACTCAGAACACACCCAAACCAGTGCCACTATCAAATTAGCTTCACCAGCAGCTTAAGGGATCCTAGACGAACCAAAACATCCAACCAATTAATCCCAAACTAACCTGGAAGTCGTCGTCCTCAACACTGCGTTTTTCCAGAAACTGGAACTCAGGTTCCCGGCCAACCTGTCCTCCTCCTCCTTCGATTCTTGCACGGTTGTGCTCGTAGTGGCCCCAGAAGTCTAACACGGCCCTTGGTTTCGATCAACAGGCTCCAGAAATTGAATGGGATTTTTCCCTCCAACTGGTTCCTCCCTGAACAGCACTTGGGTTCTAGGGCCAACAGTGGTCGTCCTCACCCAACTCTTGCACCAACGTGATTCTTTCACTCCCAGAAGTCCCTCAGTGTCCTTAGTTTGGTCCCAAAACCCGTAGGAATTGAACCCTGAAATTTCCCCCCAAAAACCCGAAATTGGTTCCTCACGGTTCTCTCAGTCTCAGCCCCCAGATTGAATCAAAATGACCCTAACTCCATCCTCACTCCATTCCCATACTCAGTTATTCGAATAGTGTGGCCAATAGCCTGTGGGAGACCAGCTGAGGTTCTCTGAAAATGCCCCCCATGCACACGGAAGCCATAGCCAATTCATGCTCTCCCGTGCCCTGAACACTGCCCAAACCGTGCACCAAAGCCACTCATCCTGCTTCCACTACCTCAAACAACATAAACAATGTGTCTGATCCCTCCACCAAACCTTAAACAATTGCACGCTCAACCCACGGCCGCACACTCTGTTTTTCCACGGTGGTGAACAGTACCCCGTGTGAAAAGACCAAAATGCCCTCAGGGCAAAAATTACCAAAATGCCCTCCAACTTCCGTGACCCGTAACTCGGTCATCCGACGTCCGTTTCGCGCGTGCCGCCTGTCGTTGTACTCAGGGCGTCGAGATGAACATAACGGTCTTTGAATCATATGGATATCAATTGTCAAACAAAAAGTCAACTTTTCCCATATAACGTCCGAATTACGATAATGCCCCTGAACTTCCGAACATCATAACTTTCACCCTGTTCGTCCGAATCGAACGTGCCACCTGTCTATGAACTCGTGACGTCCCGAACCACGTCACGGTCATCGCTCAACATCCGTTCGACCTCCAAATCAAAAAGACAGCAAATTGACCGTACAAATCACAAGGGTAAAAACGTCATTTTATTCAATATTTTATAATATTACATTTCCAGAACGTCCGGGGCGTTACAATATGATTTACGGTTAAATTCTGATGCATGCATGTTTGGAAAATGAAGGGGTAAATTATATGTTTTACATATTAAACGGTTTTATAAACTTGAGTTTCGGCCCACTCACCCTTATTGTTTTGGTAACCCCTCCAGGCGATGCTACTGAGGTAGAGGAGGATCCTGAGGTTGAGGCATAGGTCTACTTCTGCGTACCTGAACCCCTGTTGGGTGGTTTACCCGCAGGTTTACTTTAGAGTCGTTCTCGCAACTTGTAATTTTGGATTTCATCCCTTGTCTGCCATCTGTTTAATTCGGATTTTATGTATAACTTAAATTTGTTTATTTATGCATTTGATCATTTGAGGTTAAAATTGGTATATTATTTTGGGTGTCAGACGGGAGCAGGGCATGTCCCCTTGTGGTCCCTATGGGATCGGGACGAGTCCTGTCACTGCGCGCTCAATATCTGGTCGTAATCTCACCGAAGCTAATCCAAAGTGTCCGGGCCTATCCAAATCACATCTGAGGGTCACTAACATTCTATACAAGTCTATACATTAAACCCTCACAAACCCCGATACTGGAAATGCATCTCAAACATGCTTTTCGAGGGTAAAAACCCCTAAATGACCTATCAAATGATCTTCGATCGACTTAAAACCACCATCATTGGATTTAGATAGTCGAAACCTTTCGAACAAGATAAACTTGACCTCTTAATTTGTGTCCATATGCCCCACACGCTGGTCAAAGTTTGGTCAACGCTGGTCGTTGCCAGTCAACGAAGGTCAACGCCAGTCAATGCTGACGTCAGCCTGACATCTGACAAGTCTGATAACCTCTGACAGCTGCCATGTGGCACCACCCCACTAGTCCACGTGGTCTGACAATGCTAACGTGGACCTACCACATCAACTGCCACATAGGCCTGACAGATCCTGACACCCTACCACGTGGCACTCCCTCACTGGTCCACGTGGTCTGACATGGTTGACGTGGACCTGCCATATCATTCTAACACCTTTTGACAGGTTACCATGTAGCATCACCCCACTGGTCCACGTGGTCTAGCATGGCTGACGGGACCTGACACGTCAGCTTCTGACTGGGCCTGATAGCCTACCACGTGGCATCACCTGATTTGCCATGTGGATTGAAAATGATGACATGGACTGCCATGTCATCACCTTCAACCTCTGGGCGGGTCGACATGTTTAACTATAACGGGTCATTTGACCCACGACCCTGACCCGACCATATATCCCTCATTTCTCAACCTTTTTCCTCCATTCTTTCACTCATATGCTCGTAATTAACCCATGAATGGATCTATGGATTCAAAATGGGAAGAAAATACCTCAATAGCTTCAACCAAGCTTGAATTGAATAGTTTCAGTTGAATTTCAAACTTGTACCTAGTCGATTCTAGTGCCCTTTTCCCCTCTGTTCTTCGATCCTGTGGACTCATCAAATGCCAAAGAACCGTTTCTAACCATTAAAACACTCCAACAACCCATCTAAATCAAATTTGAAATTTTGACCCAAACATGGTTTCGGGTTTTACCTGGGTTCTGGGTTCCTCAGCTGCTTTGTCGTGCTCAGCCATCCTCACCGTCGCCGTCAATCACTCTCCTCACTCTCAATCTCTCTCTTAGGAAACAAGGATGAAGGGTTGATGGTTTATGGGTTTGTTTGTGGGTTTAGGGCAACAAAGAAGGAAGAAGATGATGTGCATAAATTTGGGGCCTTGGGCCAATGCCTCGTAAAACATGAATAATAGGTAATTTCTTCTGTGACCCGTAACTTTCCAGTTCGACGTCTGATTTCGACGAGCTGATTGTCTACGGACTCGTGACTTCTCGATCTAAGTAAAGGGTTTTGGTCAAAGTCCAAATAGTATCCTGGGTCAAAAGTCAACATTTTTTCCCTGTCTATGGAAAAATGGTCATTTCACATTTAATTTTCCGAATTTACATTTTCTTAAAAGTTCGGGTTGTTAAAAGTATGGGCCAAAAAACCTCCAAACCATCATTACCACACAAAGTGTATGTTAACAACAAATTTTCATATGGGGGGTCCGACAAGCGCAAGGAGAACCAAACTTCAAATGTAGGCAGCCTAATTTTCAATTCTTAGTACCAGTCCACAAGATTTATAATGAGATCAAGGACAAGGCTTGGTTCAAGAAACCACGACCTGTCAAAGCCGATCAGAAGAAGGCCAATAAAAGCAAATGGTGTGCCTATCATGAATGCTACATGCACAATATCAGCATATGTATATCCTTTGAAAGATATCTCCAAAATCTCATGAAGGAAGGACATTGTACTGATTACAAAAAAACTAAGACTGCAGATCATCTGGAGAGTAAAGAACCCAAGGAACCTGCATCAAAAGTGATTTTCATCAACTAGCTGCATGTCATTGGAATTAATCTTGCCATTGCTTGCCACAAGCTGCATGTCAATCCAAAATTCAAGAGGCATAGAAGCCTAGGAAAGTTTCTATTTTTTTTTTTTTATGTTTTCTTCTAAATTCAAGAGCCTTGTATTTGAAATCTCAATAAAATTTTCAAATAGTTCTGAATTTATAAAAACACATATGTATGTCATACACAATTTACAAGACTTCTTCCAATAAGTACTCAAAAGTAATCTAAAGCCGTCTTTCAGGGGACAACTAAACATTCCTTCCAAAATCAATGCCTTCACCATGCAAAACATCAAAGCCTTCGCCATGCGAAGCATCTAAGAATTTTCCATGCAAAGCATCTAATCATTTTCCATGCAAAGCACCTAAGCCTTCGCCATGTGAAACATCCAAGCCTTCGCCTTGCAAAGCATACTAGCCTTCGCCATGCAAAGCATCCAAGCCTTCGCCATGCAAAGCATCCTAGCCTTTGGAGGCCTTCGCCATGCAAAGCATCCAAGCCTTCGCCATGCAAAGCATCCAAGCCTTCGCCATGCAAAGTGTCCAAGCTTCGACAAGCGAAGCATCCAAGCCTTCGCTCTGTGAAACATCCAGGGCAAACCAAGCCTTCACCCCAAGAAGAGTCCAAGCTTTTTCCTTCACGAAGCATCCAAGCTTTTTCCCTCGCGAAGCGTCCAAGCTTTCACCTTCGTGAAGCATCTAAGCCTTCGCCATATGAAGCGTCTAAGACTTCGCCCTGCGTAGCAACTTAAAGCCTTCTTCTTGGAAGCACTTCAAGTCTTATTCCTAGAAGCACTCCAAGTGTTCCTCTAAGAAGCGATCCAAGCCTTCCTCTATGAAGCACTTTAAGTCTTCTTCCGAGAAGCAATTGATAAGTCATAATTTATGCATGTTTAAACATGATTTATGCCTTTTTACTTTTGTTTTATTCAATACAATTGGAGAAAATGATTTATTTTGAGAAAAGTGTACATAATTAGATAGATATTGGAATTATGAGAATTTGAGCGAAAGAATCATTTAAATCCGAGTTGTAACAAAAAAGTTATGATGGGAAGAAGATTGTACAGGAATTTCAGTAGATACCTACCGAAATAAGCATCTGGAGTTCTTGCTCATTGAGTGTAGTACTAACATCCGATTCAGTAAGTGCCTGCCGAAGTCTCGTCCAGATCTTGGCGCGCATGTCTTGAAGTTCTCTCCAGATTCAGCTGGCTTCCTCTATCGCGTTGACTTGTTTTGACAACGCCATTTGACCACTAAAATTCAGTGGTTGAACACCTAAACCTTAAGTGCAGCTTCTTCCATGAGTTTTGTCATTTTTTGGGATAATTCCAACTTGCATTCACACTTGTTTCCATATTGTACATGGATTTCAATCATATTTCTTTTTGTATAATTATTTTTACTCATTTTACTTATAGGAAAGGTTTTAAATTAGAATTCTTAAATGTTTAGGAAACCTTTCCCTTATAGAATTTATTGTAAACTTCTATTTGTGTGAGGATTATTAATTCTCTAAAAATAGAAGCCCTGTGATTTATGTAGAGGAGGGGAGTGGAGAGAAAACGAGTGAGTAGAGAGAAGAGAAAATGAGAGAGATTTGAAACATATTCAATAATATTTTGAGTGCATCATATTTTTCTTTTATTTTGTAGTTTCTTATTAGGTTAAGGCTTCTTGATGCCCTAGACATGTGTAATAGTTGATTGTTTTATCCAGAACTAGAACTGCCCCTCTTAGGCCATCTCTGACTCGAAGATCCCTGATACTGTCGCTCACGGCGCCGACCAAAGCCTGAAAACTGCTGTCGTACTGGCAAGGTCACCTCAACTCTAGCGGCAGAATCAGACAACTCGCTTAGGGTAGCGTAAGATCCTACTGTCACAGCACCACAGATCTCATTTCTCAATCCCTGCTCAAATCTTCTGCACTTGTCCTCCTCGTTTGCCACATACAGAGGAGCGAAACTAGATAGGTTCAAGAATTTCTACTCGTAGTCAGCCACTGACAGGTTTCCTTGTTGCAGCTGAAGGAACTCAACTTCCTCGGCATTACGAAAAGAACGAGGAAAAAACTGGTCTAGGAAACGGTGCCGGAAATCCTCCCAACTCAGGGTGCGGGCATCCAACCCCGTCAGTTGTAATCCGCGCCACCATCTATAAGCCTGATTACTCAGCATGAACGTGGCTAATGGAACCATGTCTCCTGGTAGGCATCGTATGATCTCGAAAATCCTCTCCAATTGCGTAATCCACTCATAGGCCTCGTCTGGGTTAGTCTGGCCAGTAAAACTAGTGGCCCCCAAACGTTGAGCTCTCTCTACGTCTGGACCCTTCATCTCATCGCCAGGTTGTGCACGAGGCTCATGTCTCGGAGGCATATTGAGGTATCTGTAAGTAAAACAGATCAGTATAACAACACCTGCACACAATGTGCAAGACTTAGACCGCAACCTAATGCTCTGATACCAATTTGACAAGACCTATCCTGATTAACCCTCGATAATCGTGAAGGATCCTGCTCTTGTCTAACAATAACTCTAAAGTGCCAAAAGTAACCTTACATATATACATATATAACATAATAAATGACAAACATTGTCAGATAAGGGATAATTAAGTTTTCCAGGACATTTGACCTCACAAGTTTGACTAGTCAACAGGTTTAGAGAGCATAGGTAATATTACAAGTAGGGATCAAAATCCTACGCTGTAAGGTATCTGAGTGCGCAACGGTCTATTTATTCCTCTGCCTCGTCACTAGCCCCTGTATCTGTGCACTGGCCTGGAGGGTAAATAAAACATCAAAGGTGTGAGTGGACAAAAATAAAGTGTTAGAAATACATTTATCCAAATACATTCTTACCCTCCAGTTTCATAAACATGCATGCATATCATAAATCATAAGTAAAATATCAAGGCACAAACATCAATAAAACCACGGGACCCATTTCCATATCCAATCTCATAGACTCACGTTATCCCTGCAACGCGTGCAAATCAATAGGCTCAAGGACCGCTCAAAATCCAAGCATCTGCCGCTGTGAACACATCACCAGCCGGCAATCCAGATCGTCGTGAACACATCACCGACTGATCTACACATAATCTAGCACATCTGGTTTGAGTCTAGCCTCCATCGGTTGCACGCCAACAAACCGTGCTACGTCACCTCTCCGGGGTACACACATCCATCTCAGAGGGGAGCGTTATCTCCAGGGTTCATTCCGGGGAAACACATTCCCAACCGGAAGCCCTAATATCCATAACATATCATCATCATGAAAACCAGTGCAAAACAGTTGCATTTGAAATCAAAACCATTTTCGACACAGGGTCTCAGCCCAAAACATTTCCACTGGGTCTAACGCCCAAAATATCATTTTCACGTAATTCCGCACAACCGCAACCTCAGCTGCCATTTTCACATAAATCCACCAATTATATGCACAAGGCATTACAAATCCATCAAATCATTTCCCGAATCATAATCCGAGTCAAAACCAATCTCAAATCTCGAGCCTTCGCCCAAAACAGGAATATCATAGTTTTTTCGAAAATCATGCCCAAAAACATAAAATAATATAATATTCCCAAAATCCAAAAATCATCACATCGAAACATCAATCATGCCAAATTATTTCAAATTATATTATAAAGCATTTAAAACATATATGCATGCATTCAGGGTAGAAAAAAAAAAGTCCACTCACACACCGTCCAGATTGTTCAGTCTCGAGCTGTTCGTTCACTTCCGACGTCCCGGGAATATACCGGCCTGTCAAACAAAGTACGTTAAGGTCACTAGGTTATCACATAACCCCACATACGAATTCCCTACTCGTCGGAATTTAATAATATTATTTAAACATAAACTATATGCTTCGGGTACTCGAAACTACTCCGAATTCCCTACTTTTTCATCCGAGCTCCATTTTCGACGTGCCACCTGTCTACGGATTCAGCGTCTCGAGACCCACACGATGGTCCTCGAAAAATGTACAAAACGTATTCTGAACAAAAAGTCAACATTTAACCACACCCCTCAAAGGGTAAAAACGTCATTTTACATGTTATTTTATAAATTTACATAATTTGAATTTTCGGGGCGTTACACTGATGCTCTCGCATCTATTCATGAACTTGTATCCAACAAAGACCTCGTCACTGCTGCCCTCCGTGGTTTAGGATCTGATTACGCCATGCTTGTGACTGCTATTTTCAGTTTTCCACCTCTCCCAGATTTTTCTGATCTGCGTGCCCGACTGCTGTCATTTAAGTCTCAACATAGTCGCTCTTCTCCTGACTCCTCTGCACCGCACACAACCCATAATAACACTCCTGGTTAGCCTACTCGCGGTCCTCCCTCAAAGTTCTCCTACAAATCTCGTCCCAATCACGGTGGCTACTGTGGTAATGGTTCTGATCACAACCGCATGCGTGGTTCTCGGAACAACAATCTACCGCCCTGGTCTCCAATTCCAACCCTGTGACCTCCTCAGTAGCCTCCTGTGGTTTGGATAAGGCCTGCTAGGTACGGCTTCACCTTCTTGGTGTCCCACCTGTTCGACTACGCACCATAGTGCTGCACAGTGCTCTCATCGATACACTGGACTTGCTTCTCACTTTGCTGGCTTTTATGTGGTGTCTCCTATGGACCCAACGTGGTACCCAGATAGTGGGGTCACTCATCATATGACTAGTAACCCCTCAGTTGTCCAAAACACACAACCCTATCATGGGTATTCTGTTTATATGGGTAATGGTGAATCCATCCCTGTCTCTCACACTGGTATTGTCCCCTTCACTCTTGGTCATCAATATTTTCCTCTCTATGATACCTTTTATGTTCCTAATCTTCGTAAAAACCTTATTTTTGTTGCCTAATTCACTAAAGATCATTCAGTTGCTATTCTTTTTGATCCTTACTACTTTCAAATCCTTGACTTACTTACAGGTTTCTTATTATTTTAGGGCCCATGTAGGGACGATCTCTATCCTTTCAACTTTTCAGCTCCTCAAGCTCTCACCACCATCTTTTGGAATGTTTGGCACAATCATTTCGGTCATCCTTCCAAAAATGTGATGTCTTGCTTAGGCTTCTCATTAGGAAATTCTTTTCGTTTTTCTCCTTCTTTTTGTAATGACTGTGTCGTTGGCAAGTCCACTTAGTTATCATTTGAAATTAATAAAGAGCACGCTTCTTTTCCTTTATTTTTAGTGCATTCTAATGTCTAGTCTTCCATTGTTCCCTTTGTTTTAGGCTATAAATACTACGTCCTTTTCACTGACGACTTCACTCGTTACTCCTGGGTTTACCCTATAAGTCATAAGTCTGAAGTTCTTTACAACTTTAAAACCTATGTCTCCATGGTTAAAAATGTTTTCCAAACCTCCATCAATTTTTTTCAAAGTGACGGTGGCACTGAGTATACAAATGGTTCATTCTCTGCCTTCTGTCAATCCCTTGGTATTCAACATCATTTTTCATGTCCTCACACTCCCTAAAAAAATGGTGTTGCCGAAAGGAAACACTGTCACATCGCCGACATGGCTTGTACCCTAATTGTTTCTGCCCATGCTCCCCTATATCTATGGACTGGAGTTGTTCTCACTTCAGTCTACCTCATCAATCTTCTTCCCACCTCCACTCTCAATTGGTCTTCTCCTCACGCCCTTCTCTTTCAAAAACCTCCCTCATATTCCCATCTCCGCACCTTTGGGTGCACCTGTTTTCCTCTTCTTGGTCCCTATGTCACCAACAAACTCCTACCTCGTTCTCTTCCATGTATTTTTTTGGGTTATAGCTCCTGCCACAAGGGTTATCGGTGCCTTCATCCTCCCACGGGCCGTATCTATATATCTCGCCATGCTGGTTTTAATGAACAATATTTTCTTTTTTCCAGGACTCCTCGGGTGACTCCATCACCCACAGTAGATGTTGAATTGTTCATGCCCTGTTCTTCTTGCTCACCTGGACAATTCTCGACTACCTCCTCACCTGTCTCGATCTTTGCTCTAGAACTACCTCTACCCATGGCTTCTCAGCCCACGTCCACATGCCCACTTTCCTCTGTACTTCCGGCTCCTACTGTTGGCCCACGGGCTTCTATTTTCCCTCAACCCGATGTCCCACTTCCTGACTTGCTAGAACCTGATAACTCGCCTATTTCTGCTGCTCCCTGCCTTCCAGTTTTCTACAAATCCATTCCCTCATGTCGAAGTTAAGTCATCCTCTGAGAGAAAAGTTGAATCAAAGCCCCACACCAAATTCCCAAGGCCACATCAATGAGGGCATTTTCTTTTCAAAGCTATTCATTGAAGATAATACTGTAACAACTCGTCCCGAGAGCCGGGATGATAGGTCCAGCAGGTTTGATCGGGAAATGATGATTTGAGCTTTATGGTTTATGATACGGGTTTTGATACTCATGCCATGATTTCCATACCTGTTTTATAGTGTTTCTGTTTCTTATGATGTTTTATAAGACTTGAATTAGACCTGAGTTATTAACTGTTGGTTATGCATGTGGTTTTCAAAACGGAGGGCTAAAACCCCGGTTTTTATATGAAATGGTTATGCACTTTTTGTACTTTCTGGTCCACTCACATCTTCTGTTTTAAATTGCCCTCCAGGTTGTGGAGCTAGTGCGGGGTCTTGACGTCGAGGCAGTGACCGAGGCATAGAAGTCACGCGAGGGGTCCCGGAGTAGTTTAAAGTCTTCCGTGTGCGTGTAATTTATCGGTTTTTAGTCCCTTGAATTTTCGTACTATGCTCTGTAAACGATAACTTTGGGATATGTTGTCTAATTACTCCTGCGTCTGACTGGGTTTGAGTGAGTTTTACTTAGGTGTTGTGTCGGGGAGTCAGACGGGAGCGGGATTGACCTCGGGTTTCGGGGTGAAACCGGGGTGAGTCCTGACAAATACAAAGCCCTTCTCTGGAAGTCAAAGTGAAACCCTCATCTGATAAGTGACTGGAGTAAAAAAAGCTATCAGTGGATACTCATGACACAACATGCAAGAAAACTCTGACTTCAACAAGAAATATGGGAAAACCAAATTTGAAAATCCCAAGGATTACTAAGTTAGAAGGAACAAGCTGGCCAAAAGATTTCAACATAGGAGATGTCACTTCCTGATTCACTACAAGCAACTTCCGCCTCAAATTCCTGAAGTTTTGGCACTTTTTGAACGAAGCATAGTCTTCAATTTGATGTGAAGTTTAGGGGCAATGCAACGAAGAATATGGCTTGAATTTCAAATTTTCAAGTTCTTCTCTCATGAACACTGGGGGAAACAATTTTAGCTCCGTTAACTTTAGCATCACTAGGCTTCCTGAAGACAGCTTCTATATCAATTTGAACAACAACTGCGTCTTTAGCATTCTATGTCAACATACCACTCGCCTTGAGATCAAGGTTTAATTCCCTTATTTCTCGCAACAGAGATGGCGTGGACATTTTCACTAGGTGTGTCAGCTTCACATATAGAGCATCCAATTTCTCTTTCTTCAATTGGCTAGAAAATAAAGTACGACATCACAAGTTTAACATGGGACATGTCCAATCCTTAATTTTTTAGTCCCACCTAGGTGCCACCCTGCTTCAAGCTCAGCAGGCCTTCAAGATTAAGTCTCAGTTATCACAAGTGGAACCTCACACAATGGAAAGTTTAACGCATGTCTGAAGCACAAGAGTCACACTGACCTTACATGTTGTAAGGTTGGGGCAACTAAAAGCCATTCTTTTGATAAGGAAAAGAATGAACAAGCCAGACAGCCCTTACTAACTTCTTAGTTCTTCTGACAAGAGAAAAATGAACTAGCCAAATAGTCCTTGCCTATTTCTTAGTTCTTTTGAGAAACATCTTATCTGTATGGCTCATTTCCTGCTCACTCACCTTACTCTCCAATGTGCGAATCCTCCAAGAAAGCAAAGTCACTTGCATATGGGAAGGAACAGAATCCCTGAGCCAAGTTGAAGGCCACTAGCTGCCAAACCGTAAGACTAACATGCGGACAACGAATGATTGTTAGAGCTCATCTATGCTGAAAGCCTCCATAAGTACATTACTCGTATCCACTAGATTCCAAACTATAGGGCTAACAAGCAGACAACAAATGACAGCTGAAGCTCATACATGTTGAAAGCCTCCATAAGCTCATTGTTTATATCCACCAGATCCCAAACCGCAGGATTGACAAGAAGATAACAGATCACAGCTAGAATCCACACTCGTTGATAGTCTCCATAAGTCCACCCGCACATGTTAGGAGAGTGCAAACCAAGCTGACATCAACTCTCTCACAACATTGATGTTAGTCGCAAAATGTTCTCTGCACCAATCAGCCACGGCACTTGATAAGGAAACACAGACGTCAGCTTCTACATATGCCACTAAAAACTCCCACAAAATGAGTTCTGCAAAATTTCACTGAAAGAATGCCTTCATACATTTTAAAATGATCATCTCTGAAAATAGAGCATGTTGCTACTTGAATCGTTGCAATCAAACTCTCACAACTCTCAAAATCCTTGAAAGAGTGAGGCTAATATATATATAATGTATATTATTTACTAGAAAACGTGAATTGACATGAAAAATAAAGATTTATATATATACAAAATATATATTAACTATACATTAAGGGTATAAAAGCAAATGCACTGCATAGAAAAGACAAAAAATTACCAAAAAGCAGAAGCATAAGCTTGAAAAAAAAAAGAACAAAGATTCTTCTTCGGCTCCATCCTTCAGCTGCATGTGCCATCTTCAGGCCTACCAAGCCACATTAATCCTCTGGAGAACTCTGACCCGCCGCCCTTCCCAACCGCGCAAGATGAAATATTTGATCCGGGTTCCTCTCACGTTTTTAATCTGTCTTCTTGTCATTTTTTCAACCTACAAGACTAGAAAAAAGAAGATGAAATATTTTCTCTTCTCCCATCTGCCCACAGCACCAGGTTACCTCCTATTGCATTTTTAACGTCTCGAGCTCCCTCGCCAAGCCTGCTACTCCTTGTCCAACTTATAGTAACAAAGGGAAAAGAAAATTATTTTCTCTTAACTTACAAGGACAGAAGTCGGCAGATTTCATCATTTCCTTCTCCTCCTCAAACGGCAAAGACGTGCTTTACTACAAGAATAATGGTTGGTATTTCTTTGATTAAATAAAGAAAATGAAACCTACAAATATCTCATCATCAATAAAGACATTAAATCTCATCAATATGAAAATTAAACCTCATTAGTGAGGGAACTAATTTTGAATGGACTATCAATCAAGTTCAGCCAAGGAAGCACAATCCAATCTCATGTCAGGCTCTAAGCCCAATGCATATATGCGTCAAATCGATGTAATATTTCAAGCCCAATGAAAATTTTTCAACTTGAAGTAATATTTCAAACCCAACAGAATTTATTACGACACAAGAAAAACACAAGAGAAAACGGAGATCTACTCCCAATATGATTTTTTGGGATTGCAAAAAACTTACAACCCTTAGAAGTCCCTAAATTCCTAAGCGATGTGGGTGCATCTGTAAAATTATAAATCACTGGAAATTTGTGAAACTGCCACGTGATCCATAATTCGCATAATGTCCAAATTTCCCGTAGTAATTATATTTACGGTTCACAAACATTCACACATTAATAATGTATTTACTAGCTGAATATGTTATTTAATCGGGTTAAAACCTCAATGATATTAATATTCTCCTCGATAATTAATTGTCATTATTCTCAATAATGAACAATAATTATTAATATTAAATTATCATAATTGTCATCATTATTCTTAATAATGAACAATTATTATAATTATGAAATAATATATTAAAAATATGTTATTAATTATAAAATCAATTGACTAATCAGAATGCTCAAAGACTCACAAGATTTCTCTATAAATAGTAGAACTCATTTCACTTTCAAGGTAATTCGATTCATCACTTCTTAAACTCTTATGATTTCTCTCTCAAAGCTGACTTAAGCATAAGAGTGTTCTTAGTCGAACAATCCCCGAGGGCTTCGATTGAGGCAAATGATAGATTTTTGTTTGCTGTTTGTAGGGATCAAGGAGACTTTGTGAGTGTGTACGAATTTTACTTCAACATAGATGTATTAAGGTCTCTTCATAAAAGATACATCATGACAGGGTTGTCCAATGCATGGCGAGGCCTAAGGTGATTCTCCAAGTTTTTATCATTTAAAAAAATTAATTACAAAAAAGATGTTATTTTATAGATAAAAAAATTATCTTAAATAATACATCTTATATTTTAAAATTTGAAACTATAATCTAATTCAAATAATAAAAAATTTATATTATATTTATTCTAATAAAATTAAATTAATATCACTCAATAAAATAAGAGAAAAAAAATGTTGTTTTATGTGTTTTTATTCAAATTTCTATGTTAAAACAAGTATACTATTAATGTATTAAAAATTTAAATAGGACTTTGTATAGAATTGAAAAAGTCTAACTAATATATATGAGCCTTCTTTGTATAAAAGAAGAAGAAGAAGTAATCCTGTTAATCTTTGGGCCTTAACAAAAATTGCATTGGGGCTATTTATTTGATTTAAATTTAATTCTAGGTCCTTAAAGAATTTTAAATGGATTGTTTTAAATTAATTAATAGTGTGGATTAATTATATTTTTAAAACTGAGGTCCTGTAACAATGTGAGGCCAAGTTTTAAACTTTACTCGCTTTGGATTTGGACCCGCCCTGATTTTGCATCTCTACATAGGAAACACGTATCTTTATAAAGAGATGCACCTTTCAAAAATGTGTAAAGACTTTCCAAAATACACGACTGTCAATTGTGCATTTTTCCAATTGGAAGCGAGGGTTGTCACCATGAAACTTTTCCATGGCTTCATGAATGTTTTCATGCCTTCAAGAGTGGTGACCATTCACGAAAGTTTCCATGCTTTTTCTCATATTGACAAAGTTTCCATGCACCTTTCCAACAATTAATGGCAACCCTCAAAGTTTCCTTGTGCCATTTTGATACGGGGTTGTGCTTGTTCGATAGGCTTGCCCGGAATTCATTTGGTATTAATCATATCTAAATATATGTAGCATTATTCTATATATATATATTATCAAAATAAGTTCATTGGTTATATGAAAGTGACCAAAATATTTAGGGACTGAAAAAATTCAAGAACCTCATTAAAACCTCATCATAAAAACTAGTTAGACTAGGAAAATCCAATAGGAAAAAGAGTACCTCACCCCAATTCAAGCAACAAAACATGAAAACAAATCAATATGCGAAATCATTTACTAATAAAACTTCAAGCTAGGGGGTGCCTCAACTATCCACTTTTTCTAGGCTTGTGGTTGTAGCCCTTTCTTTGCCATTCTATGAGCCATGCAATTAGTAAACGTGGGAAAGTGTCTAAGGAAACTTTTCTATCCTTCATGAGTGCCTCAAATCTCCAATGCAAGTAGTCCAATTGGGTTCCACAGCTGTTCTGCAGATTTGAATACTGCTAGAGCCTCCACCGAATCGGTCTCCAGGGTCAGATTGCGCATGCCCCTTTGTTGGGAAAGAACTAGCCCAGCCTTAAGAGCCTCCAGCTCCGTCATCAGTACAGATCCTCTAGCCAAGCCAGGCCCAACCACACCACACACGAACATCCTATTGTGATCACGCAAGACAACTGTCCTGCAGCTTTGAATACTGGATTCCACAACTGTCCTGCAACTTTGAATACTGGGTTCCATAGCTTTGAATACTGGGTTTCACACAAATCTCTAATGCAAGTGGCCCAACTGGGTTCCACAGCTGCCCTGCAGCTTTGAATACTGCTAGAGCCTCCACTGAATCGGTCTCCAGGGTCAGATTGCGCATGCTCCTTTGTTGGGCAAGAACTAGCCCCGCCTTAAGAGCCTCCAGCTTCGTGATCAGTATAGATCCTCTAGCCACCTCTAGCCATGCCAGGCCCAACCACACCACACACAAACATCCTATTGTGATCACGCAAGACAGCTGCCACGCCTTTAGACAGACCTATAAGATCAACAGTGCCATCCACATTCATCTTCAGAAACTGGGCTACGGGTCTCCTCCATCGACTAGGTGTCGGTGCCAGTTTAGCGGCCCTTGGGTTCATGGCTGCAAGCTCATTTTGTCGAGCTAAAGAAATCTCGACCACCACACGGGCTGTGGGGATTGAGACGTTGTGTATCACTTTATTTCTACAAACCAAATATGCCAACAAATAAACATAAAACTATTCAATTCATCAGATTTAAGGGCATTTACCACTCTCAAAAGAGGCTGGGAATTTGTCCTGCCTGAAGGTAGTTTCCTCCCAAAGTTTTTGACTATGCTTACAACTCTAAATGGCATGAAATGCATCCTCAAGTTTCTTACCACCGCGAAAACAGATTCCAGAAAAGAATGTTGTGTTTCTTAAATTAATTATAAGAGATTGGAAGGATCCCAAGGCTAGCCTTCCATCGAAAATCTTCAACTTGTTTGGAATCTTCAAATTCCATAATAATTTCCAATAACGCTTTGTCATGGCCCTTGAAGAGCCCTCGTATCCCTCGCCAAAACCAGGGCCCACATGGTTCAAAGCAAGGAAATATCCTGACTTCAGTGAGTACTTCCCATTGTTAGTATAAAACCAATGTCGACCATCTATGAAGCGAAGCATAGTACACAAAGGGACACTACAAATAGCCCCCACATCATCCGAGGGATACACAAAAGGGATTGTGGATTTGCAAATCATTGCCAATTTTTAGTTCCATTTCGAGGTGTCCATTATTATTTTCAAGAATATCCTGATAAAGATTGTGAACCAAAAACTCCGGCTAAGTTGTTCAACTGTCATCATGCTTCATTGAGAAATGTCATCAAGCGAAAATTTTATTCAAATCACAATTCATTATTTTTAGGTCAATCCCTTCATTTTTGTATAATACACAAGCAAAATTAATATTAGCTTGTGCAAGGTTACATAACTTTCTTTAGAAAGAATGTCATTTTGATAAATTTCCTATTGAAGATGACAAGCCTTCATTGTCGTTATAAAAAAAATGAAGAAAATAGCACAGAATAAATTTTTCTAACCTGAGAGGAGAGCAACATACTGCTTTGAGTGCTTCCCCAGATTCTAAATTGAATACGCAATGAAACCACCGCTTCCCCACAAAATACTCATATGTCCTCATCTTAACCGCTGATCCCATATCAACGGATCTGATCAATCCGTGCTGACCAGTCCGCAGACAACCCATCCCCCGCGGGTGAGCACAATCTTCAGCTTCTCCCAAACTTCATCTTCAAAACCCTTAGAAGGACCTAAACCTCGCGAGGTCCTAAACTCAACTTCACTCTTCTCCAAAACCCTAGCGCGCATTCTCTGGGCGCCCCACATTTCCATGCCATGTATCTATACAGCCTCACTCTTCAGAGAGCCACGGGCGTAGTCTGTGCCATTAATGGCAATTTCTCCGGCGGGAAGGCCCAAGAGATTGTCGTCGCCAAAGGCAAAGTTCTCGAGCTTCTTCGACCCGACGAAAATGGTAAGATCCAGACTCTTCTATCTGTTGAAATTTTCGGCGCAATTAGGTCATTAGCTCAGTTTAGGCTTACTGGCTCTCAAAAAGACTATATTGTTGTTGGATCCGATTCGGGTCGAATAGTAATTCTTGAGTATAACAAGGAAAAGAATGTCTTTGATAAAGTTCACCAAGAAACTTTCGGAAAATCGGGTTGTCGCCGGATTGTGCCGGGTCAGTATTTGGCCATTGACCCCAAGGGGAGGGCTGTTATGGTTGGGGCCTGTGAGAAGCAGAAGCTTGTTTACGTTTTGAATAGGGATACATCTGCAAGGCTAACTATATCATCACCCTTGGAGGCTCACAAGTCGCATACCATAGTGTATTCGATTTGTGGGGTTGATTGTGGGTTTGATAATCCCATTTTTGCTGCCATTGAGTTGGATTATTCGGAAGCCGATCAGGACTCTACTGGGCAGGCGGCAAACGAGGCTCAGAAGCATTTGACTTTCTATGAGCTCGATCTTGGGCTTAACCATGTGTCTAGGAAGTGGTCGGATCAGGTTGATAATGGTGCAAATTTGCTGGTCACTGTTCCTGGAGGTGGGGATGGACCAAGTGGTGTGTTGGTCTGTGCAGAAAATTTTGTGATTTATAAGAATCGGGATAGACCAGATCTTAGGGCTGTGATTCCTAGGCGCGCTGATTTGCCTGCGGAGCGAGGGGTACTTATAGTTTCAGCAGCTATGCACAAGCAGAAGTCCATGTTCTTTTTTCTGTTACAGACAGAGTACGGGGATATATTCAAGGTTACTCTGGACCATGACAATGACAAGGTCTCAGAGTTGAAGATCAAATATTTTGATACAATTCCAGTTACCACTTCAATGTGTGTGCTAAAATCTGGGTTTTTGTTTGCTGCGTCGGAGTTTGGGAATCACTCTTTGTACCAGTTCCAGGCAATAGGGGAAGAGCCTGATGTGGAGTCTTCCTCAGCTACATTGATGGAAACTGAAGAAGGTTTCCAACCTTTGTTTTTCCAGCCTAGGCGACTCAAAAACCTCGTTCGAATTGATCAGGTTGAGAGCTTGATGCCAATAATGGATATGAAGGTCAATAATCTTTTCGAGGAAGAAACACCACAAATATTTACGCTTTGTGGTCGGGGTCCTCGTTCTTCCCTCAGGATACTAAGACCCGGTTTAGCTATCAGTGAGATGGCTGTGTCACCACTTCCTGGTGTACCAAGTGCAGTGTGGACAGTGAAAAAGAATGTATCCGATGAGTTTGATGCATATATTGTGGTGTCATTTGCAAATGCTACTCTTGTGCTTTCCATTGGTGAGACAGTTGAAGAGGTTAGTGATAGTGGGTTTCTTGACACTACCCCATCACTTGCAGTTTCTTTAATAGGTGATGATTCTCTCATGCAAGTTCATCCAAATGGAATTAGGCATATAAGGGAAGATGGACGCATCAATGAATGGAGAACTCCTGGAAAGAGAACAATTGTAAAGGTTGGTTCGAATAGACTTCAGGTGGTTATTGCTCTGAGTGGAGGAGAGCTTATATATTTTGAGGTAGATATGACGGGTCAATTGATGGAGGTCGAGAAACATGAAATGTCTGGAGATGTAGCTTGTCTGGACATTGCCCCGGTACCTGAAGGGAGACAGAGATCTCGTTTCCTTGCAGTTGGTTCATATGACAACACAATTCGTATTCTGTCATTGGATCCTGATGATTGTATGCAGATTCTAAGTGTGCAAAGTGTTTCTTCTATTCCAGAATCTCTCCTTTTCCTTGAGGTTCAGGCATCAATTGGTGGGGAGGATGGTGCTGATCATCCTGCCAGCCTTTTTCTGAATGCAGGTCTACGTACTGGGATTTTGTTCAGGACAGTTGTGGATATGGTCACAGGTCAGCTATCTGATTCCCGTTCTCGTTTCTTGGGACTAAGAGCCCCAAAACTATTCTCTATTAGTGTGAGAGGTAAGAATGCAATGCTTTGTTTGTCAAGTCGGCCCTGGCTTGGTTATATTCATCAAGGACATTTTCTCTTAACGCCTCTATCGTATGAGACTCTTGAATATGCTGCCTCGTTTTCATCCGATCAATGTACGGAAGGTGTAGTCGCTGTTGCCGGGGAGGCTCTAAGGGTTTTTACTATTGAAAGACTGGGAGAAACATTTAATGAAACTGTGGTTCCCCTGAGATACACTCCTAGGAAGTTTGTGGTTCAACTCAAACGCAAGCTTTTGGTAGTTATTGAAAGTGATCAAGGAGCATTCACAGCAGAAGAGCGTGAAGCTGCCAAAAAGGAGTGTTTTGAAGCTGCAGGGATAGGTGAAAATGGAAATGGTAATATAGAGCAGATGGAAAATGGTGGTGATAATGAGGACGATCCCCTATCAGACGAGCATTATGGCTATCCTAAGGCTGAGTCTGATAAATGGGTTTCTTGCATTAGAGTTCTTGACCCAAAGACAGCAGCTACAACATGTTTGCTGGAGCTTCAGGATAACGAAGCTGCATTCAGTATATGTACAGTGAATTTTCATGACAAGGAGTATGGTACTCTTTTAGCAGTTGGTACAGCAAAGGGACTAAAGTTTTGGCCGAAAAGAAGTTTAACAGCAGGATATATTCATATTTATAGATTTCTAGATGATGGAAAGTCCCTTGAACTTTTGCACAAGACGCAAGTGGATGGTGTTCCTCTTGCCCTATGCCAGTTTCAGGGAAGATTACTAGCTGGTATTGGACCGGTGCTCAGACTGTATGATTTAGGGAAGCGAAGGTTACTTAGGAAATGTGAGAATAAGTTGTTTCCCAACACAATCGTATCTATTCAAACATATCGTGACCGGATCTATGCAGGTGACATTCAAGAGGTACAGTCTTTCTTCTTTCTCTTGAGGGGTGTCAGATTCCTCTATTTGTTACTTTTTATGTGCCTTCTGCTGTGGTACCTTTCCGCTGTGAATTTTTCTTTATATTGACATATATATATATATATATCTGTGGAATGCTAATATCCTTAGTTGTGTCATAATGTCTCTTCATATTGACTCATCTAAAAGCCTTAATTATTAACCTGTAATTGTATAGGATAAATTAAGTAAATAGATGCTCGAAAAAAGAAAACAAATAGTTTAGACATTCTTTTGGAAGGTCAAATAGAACTTTGGACTTAGGGCTCCTTGTACAAATTGCAATGACATATTATATCCAGTTTTGTCATAAATATACTCAGAGTTCCTCTTATAAGTGACAATTCTATGTAGGGTGCTTACTTAGTCTTTAATCCCTATATCAGTGTTTTGCATACCAGATATGAGGTGCTTTTGTATGGTATAGTTTCATGTCAAGTACAGATATTTTCTTCTTGCTTTCTGTTCTTTCTTCCCTTATTGTAAGGCACTAACTACTCCTATGGTGTTCAACTTATTTGGCAGTCATTCCACTACTGCAAGTATAGACGCGACGAGAATCAGTTGTATATCTTTGCTGATGACTGTGTTCCAAGATGGCTTACAGCGTCGTACCATATTGATTTTGACACCATGGCAGGTGCAGACAAGTTCGGGAATGTCTATTTTGTGCGGTTACCACAGGATGTTTCAGATGAGATAGAAGAAGATCCAACAGGTGGAAGGATAAAATGGGAGCAAGGGAAATTGAATGGTGCTCCCAACAAAGTAGAGGAGATAGTCCAGTTTCATGTTGGTGATGTTGTCACCTGCGTGCAGAAGGCATCTCTTATTCCAGGTGGTGGAGAGTGCATCATCTATGGCACAGTGATGGGTAGCTTGGGTGCATTGCTTGCATTCACCTCCCGTGATGATGTTGATTTTTTTTCTCACTTGGAGATGTATATGAGGCAGGAGCACCCACCCTTGTGTGGTAGAGATCACATGGCTTATAGGTCATCTTATTTTCCGGTGAAGGTAAATTATTTATGATGAATTTGTAGATTTTGAATATAGGTTTTCTATTTTATCATTCTTTGCTTTCGAGCTGGTTATCTGGTTAGAAAGCCTTCATAATTTTGAATCTGTGGTGATAGTATTTTTGTTTTTCATTTTTGTAGGATGTGATTGATGGAGATCTATGTGAGCAGTTTCCAACATTGCCTATGGATCTGCAGAGAAAGATTGCAGATGAGTTGGATAGAACTCCGGGAGAGATACTGAAGAAACTTGAGGAAATCCGAAATAAGATCATCTAAGAAGAACATGCTAAGAAAGTACCTTCCTGATTTCTGTCATAGCTTTTGGATTTAAAATGCAGCCATCACATGATATCGGCATCTTGGTTAAAAAGTCCCAAGTGGATGAATGCTTTGATACTAATGAGATTTTGGTTCATGTGCAGATTGTTGCAGTATCAATTGCTTGGATCGTTGCTGACTTTAGCTACACTAACAGGACAAGCATGCTAGTGATTCACTTTTCCTAATATTGCAGGAGTGGATGGATCTTTCGAAGTCCATAAAATTGAGACGGGGGGATGGTGAAGACCAAGCCAAGTGTATCGTAAGAAGCAAGACGCATTAGACGGCATTACCTGTTGTAATTATTCTTGTTTCTCTTTTCTGAACATTGTTAGGAAAGTTTGACGCTGCATTTGTTAGTATATGACTCTGAATTCTTGTATCTGTTGGTATATATGACTCTTGAATTCTTGTGTGGTTGGTTATTTCTCAATGGAAACTTCTTATGTTGGTGATATTTGAATTTAATGGTAGTCCATTGGGCATATGCTACCTGAGATTTTCGAATTCAAGTTAAATACCTTTGTGATCTCTGTTTCGCTCCAATTATGTATCTGATAATTATTGTGCTTTCAATTTGATCCTTTGTCCACAAAGTTGGGCACTAGCCTTCGCACTTCGTAATAGATCAACGTCAAATTAGGCACTCGGTAGGAGTGCAATTCGTTAATTTTCAAATTAAGCAATTCGTACGCTTCTGACTTACCATAGGATGGGTTCCCCGACAATATTTCTTACCTTGTTTGGAATATTTCTTTATGTTAATTTCAGCTTAGAGTTTTAACCATGAATTGGTTTGGGACTTTCTTTAGTGTTCTCCCCTTTGTAAAATAACAAGGGCAAAGTACCTTTCATTGTCAACTATTTTATCTTGTGGATTTTACAAGTAAGAGGGCTGTCTGAATTTTACAAAAAATTAACAAAATAATAAACTAATACCCAATAGCTTCCTGAAGGTAAAATAATAATAATAATAATAATAATAATAATAATAACAACAACAACAATGATAACAATAATAATAGTAACCATTTGTTGTTGTTGTACTTGGATTCAACATCATTTTCATTTTTTAACTCCTCCAACCTTGAACTTCCCAAATTACTTCTCTCCTCTAACAAGCTGATTATATCAGAAAACGGAAGCTCAATGTTTTCAGGCTTGGGTACATCTTCAATATCTTTTGGGTACATCTTCAATATCTTTTGGGTACATCTTCAATATCTTGTCATGGCTTGAAGCTAAGTCATGGGGTCGTTTGCTCACTGATTCATCCGTAACTTTATCGTCTCCTCCATGGAGAACTATGAACGGCAATGTGACCTAATCAAAGTAAACAAGAGCCAAAAATAAATCGTACTTGACTTCATGATGCTTTATGTAAAAATAATGCTACAATAGTCACATTTTTGTATAGTACCTCATCAAGTCTCTGTTCGAGATCTGAGCTCACCCTCATAAGTTCGTAGCCGGTTTGGAGACGAGGCCGGTCTTTGTAACGGTAGGGATTGTCTCTAATATGTAATTATGAGTTAATTAGAATAATTTGCATGAATGGCTTGCACTTAATTAGTCATTATCTTTTCTTTGTTCTTGAAGTACCTTCAAGCCAATTTCGGTGACCCTGCAACCTCATCTGGCTTACTGATTTTACCCCCACATTTAAGCCACGGTATTAGACAAAATTCCTTGGCAGTAAACTGCTGAACCTTCCCGTCAACAAGGAAACATACACTTTCCGCTTCATGGACACTACCCCCAGTAATTTTAAGCGACATGCGCCAGTCCGCTCCACTGCAATTCTTCTATATCGTGAATGTGACCAAAGCATGTACTCCTAAACTTCTCTAACTGGGATTTTGTCAATTTCACCTTTATGTCCATCACTGTTCTAGTTGGTTGAGAGATAGCTTGAGCTTTTGCTGAAACCACATTGTCCTCCGCTGCGATTAACTTATAATTGCCTCCCATTTACTGTAAGCAATGCAATGTTATATCAAATACAAATTTAACATTCTATAGCTTCCCAATTAACTATAATTTCACCTATTGTTCAAACACTTATGTTGAAGTAGAATTCGTCATTTAAACTCAAAAGTCTCATGAATTCCTGTAAACAACAAACATTAAGCTATCGTTCATTCAATGATCGAGACCCGTGGGGTTGTTCGACCAAGAACACTCAAATACTTAAGTCAGCTTTGAAAGAGAAATATCAAGAGTTTAAGTAGCATTGAATCGAATTACCTATATTGGGAAATGTGTACCCCTTATGTAAGGGTCAGTGAGATGTTCAATTTCCATAGTTTCGATGTGGGACAAATGCCCATTGATTTGCGTACTGACATGTGTTATGCAGATCGAGAGTGAGAGGTTTCCACGTGTCATCTCGGTTAGGGCCCAATGTTGGGGCTATGTAAGCATTGCGGGCTTGAGCCACCATGTTTGGTGCTTGGGCTTTAAGTATTATTGCCAGGGGCAATTTGGTCATTTCAAGAATTATGAGCCTCGTGACAGCTCTACATTCTTCCGGTGATTTTGAGTTCCACAGCCTACTCCTCGCCAAATACCAAATTGCAAACTTAACATCATCTTATATGAACACATTTCTTCTTATGGCCACGTTTTCAATTTCCACAGATCTCTGTATTTCTATTCAACAGTTTCAAAGCATTGTTACCCAGTTCTATCAATTAAAAGAACCCTAACCTGATTCTATCTACCTAATACATTCTATATATTTAGTAAATTCAATACCTTGACGTAACTATCCCGACTGCTCCCTCCTTAATATTATCTTTCAAAAAGCCAGATTTAGGATCGATATACAATGAAAAAAACACTCAAACCCTCAAACCTATCTACAATGGAAAAACACTCAAACCCTTCATTGTTTAACAAAGCCAGATTTAGGATTGAGATCTCTTTCCTATTTAGTCCTATGTCAATAACACTGCAAAATCTTTCCTGTAGTTTTTTCCACTTGAACCCCACTACTCAAGGACGGATCCTTCCCTTCGGCTGGGAGGGCTGTAGCCCCTCTCTTCCAAAGTTAGGTCCTTTAGAATTATGAATTTAATCCAATCCAATTTAATTTTTTTTTATCAAAACAGCTCAATTTAATTAGCTAGTTCAATTTAGGTTTTAAAAAAGGTCTATTATAACCAAAGCAGGAACAAGAGGGTGTTCTCTGTTCTCTCCTTAGCAGAGAAAAGAATCCCAACCCAACCCTAGATGTCTGCCTCTTTGGGGGGTTGGTGGCACCCCTTGCTTTCCCCCTTTCCTCTTATCTTCTCCTCTTCTTCTTCTCCATCTTCTCTATCTTCTTCTTTCTTTTTCTTCTTCCATCTTCTCTTTCTCCATATTTCCCCATCTCCTCTTTCTCCATTTTTCCTTCATCTTCTCCTTCTCCTCCATATTCTATTTTCCTCTTGATGGTTTCTCCGCCTTTAGTGTCTTTTATCGGCTCCACCTTTGTGGTGGCTTTTGCTCCACCTTTTATGGTGACTCTTAATGTGTAACAGCCCGTCCCGGAAATCGGGATTAGTTTAGTAAGTAATGACGGATTAGTGAAGTTAATCGGTGATTAGTTGGGTGATTTCGGACGGACGGTGCGAAATGACGGTTTTGCCCTTGGAATGGGCAAAATGTTAACTTTTCGTTTGGCCGGTCAAAAGGACTTTGACTGATGACCGTGACGTAGTTCCGGACATCACGAGTTCATAGACAGGTGGCACGTCCGATTACGACATCCGAGGAAAAAGTTATGACGTTCGAAAGTTTGAGGGTAATTTGGTAATTTTGTGGAATATAAGGGCCATTCGTTGACTTTCCAAATGACATGGACTTGTCACGCATTTCGAGGACCGTTAGGTAGATCTCGATACCCTGAATACAACGACAAGTGGCAGGTGTTATTTGGAGTTCAGGAGATAGAGTTATAGGTCTAGAACTCCGAGAGGTAAAATAGTAATTTGGACAATTAAGGGCATTTCAGTCTTTTTCCTGCATTGGGATCTGTGCCCAGTGCTTAGGGGTGGGTCCTGACATAATGCTTCCCATGATTTGAACCCTTGTTCTCTTCCTACCTTTCACCAAATATCTTTAGTTGCTACCTAACTTAGATTATTAGCCACCACATTCCGCCTGACAATCCCTCTATTATGGATCTGCCTGTGGTGGTTTTGGGTTATTGTTAAAGTGCATGATGCACTTGTTGAATGGATTATGGGAGCACCTTGTGTGCGGGTGGCTAGCTCACCCCCATTTTCCACTTGGTTCTTTGGTTTCACTCTTGTACTAATTGGTGGCTATGACTTTATGGTTCTATGGTGGCTATGCCAGCTTGATGGGAATGCTATAAGAGATGTGAAGTTTTCCCCTAATTTCATATCTAGGGCTTCTAATAGTTTTTTTTTTCTTTTGTAAGTTTATTTATGTTTTTGTGATGTTTTTATTATTGAACTTTCATTTCTCTGTAATTGTTCCTAGTAATGAATATGCTTTTCTGATTTAAAAAAAAATCTATTACTTGTTTCAAGTACAAATAAGTGCTTATTTTTTTGCTAATTGTTGATATTAATCGAATGTTTGATTTAATTGGGTAATTTTTTTATATATGTATTTTTTTATAATGGTGAAATAGAGTTAATTGATTTTCTTGATTAGTTAGCTAGTAGATGAACTCATAGTCTTCTTGTTCTTAGTTTTTATTATTGTAGGAATTCTTATAATATTTTTTGTTGAATTTTTTTGCTTATATGTACGCTTATGTAAATTTTTCGTCAACATCAATAGGGCTTTAAGAAGTGAAGCTCACATATGTCCCATGATTAAGTGTATCTTTTATGTTTATTAATAAAATTCATTTGTACCGTTGAGTTTTTTTTATATAGCAAATTAACATAACATGCATGTTAAAAAAAATTCAGGAGTCCTCGAGGTGGGGACCCAAGGCAGCCGCTTTACTCGGCTACCCTCGGACCGGCACTAAATTTAACCCATTCAAAAATTGGGTTTAGGAGCTGTTCCCAGCACGACTCCTCCTGACCTACTCTTTTCCAAACTCGAGACTCCCCTTAACACAACCACCCCCACCCGTCGCCGGCCCAAAAAAAAAACTCCATATCTCCTTTTTCGCGACTTTAGACCTCACCGCCTTCGTATATCCTTGTTTCTCAACAATAACACTTTGTCGTCTCCCTTTCTCTTTTTATCTGTTCTTCTCCTAACTCCAAAGAGTTTCAAAACAAGAAACTAAATGGGTATTTCGTTTTACCCTTTTCTATTTATACTTAGGGCAAAGTGCAAATAGCCTTTCTTAAAAAGGTTTTTCTTACTCAAGATGTTTGCTGAACATTAACTTTCGTCTCAAAATAGATTATGGATTCATTTTTGCACTAAGATGCACCTTGAAACCCCACTCTCGTTTAAAGTGTTCCTTTTCCATCAAATATCATAATTCACCGTCAATCTAAAGGATAATATTGTCATTTTGAACAAGTCAGCTATGCCAATATTATTAATTAAGATTGTTGGCACCATATTGGACTAGACTTACTAGGCCATATGCTTAAACCCCAAACACCAAAGAAGAGCTCAAGACCCAGTACAACCACACAACTGGAAAGGCTTCATGGGCCAAGCCCACATAACCTAACAACCCTAGCAATGGGTCAAACATGGGATGACACGTGGACACGTTTTCACCACACATCTACGTGCCACATGTCAGTACCAAAATAGAAGTGTATTTATCCCACATTGAAACTGTTCATAAAGCCTACCCAACTACCCATACAAAAGGGGTGCACATTCTCCAATAAAGGTAACTACTATTCACTATTACTCTGTCAAAATTACTATTTACTGTGTTTATCTCAACAAACTTACTGATTTGATTGTCAGAGAGTCTTAGGCTGGCACCACACTGGTACTTATCCCTAACGAACGACCTTCTGTTTTTCCTAGTTTACAGGTTCGAGAGAAGGACACGTAAGACCTGATGATTTGATAAGATGTAATCCTAAGTTGGAACATTTTGTACTTTAACAGTTTGGTTTCGTCTGTGAGAAACTGACTAAGATTTCCAATTTCTCTACCGATTCGAGCATACTCCCGACCGATATAGCAAATATGCATGATGAACCGAGACTCGATGAAGTAACACATGGACAATGATCTAGAGCACCGAGAGATAACTCTCCCAACTTTCTACAAGTAATCCAAAAACACCAAAGTGACATGGCTAAGGCAAAATCCAAGGATGCACAAACCGAATTTAGGTGCTGGGAACTCGACGAACAATGCACCTAGGTGGCCACTCAGTTAAGGGTGACCTAGGCCGAGCTGACTAGTAACCGGGCAAGGGCTACAAACGAGGAGGCTGACCGAGTCGTAGCCAAGTGCACTCAGGCACTGAACGCATCCTCCAAGCTACCGGGAAAGAAAAACTCAAGACACCCTTTTGTGCAAACTGAAAAAGCCTATCGGATACTCATCATATTGAGCAAGGGAGACTCTGCGACTAGGATTTACCGAGATGCATGTGAAGCTTTGAGCACAAGAACTCAGAGAGACCAATCACTGCCCAATCTAGCATAGTTAAAAATATGCCTGGAGCAAGGGCCCTATCTCCCAACCGATGAGACAATGGTAGATCGGCCACCAGCAACGCGGACCGCTCGGCCGACTGTCCTGGATACCCACCAGGTTAGGCGCCTCTCAACAAGATTCCCTATGATTCCCATCACCGAATCCAAAGGCGTCGACTTGTCCTAGAAAGCCCAAAGCACAGTGTATACCACTTGACATAGTACTCGAGAGGTCGAGCAATAGCATCCCAGGCAGAAAATGAACCAAAAGACACCACCCTTATCGGCCACTCAGAGATACACTGAGCATTCTCGAGTTGGACCCCGAGCCAGGAGGCACTACCTAGGCCGTCCTCTCACAAGAGCATAGATTGGACTAGGGCTGGAGGCTGAGAAATCCCAAGGTCTACTCATCCTCATGGTACCCATCGAAAGGTACTCCATGAGTCATCCTCTCGCAAAAGCACCAAGCGGCCTAGGACATCAAGACGAGAAAATCAAAGGCCAACTCAACCTCACGGTACCCATCAGGAAGTACCCCATTAGCCATCCCTTAGAAAGAAAACCGGGCAGTCTAGGCACACTGACCGACAGGCTCCACTACCCTATCAAACTGATCCACTAATCCAACACCTACTAGAATGAGTGAGAACCCTGGAGGCTGAGACAAAGCACGCAACCAAGCCTACTTGGGGAAAAATGAGTTATGGACCCTTCGCGGACAAGAACAACTAGTACCAACATGATCATAAGATCAAGCCCCTGAAGATCCCACTCTACACTGGGAAAAGAGATTGGTTCACTCATCTAAACAACTATCATTCAGTTGTAACTTTCAAGAGTTTCTCCCATGAAGCTCAGTATCTCATATTCAGCTCGACACTCACCGAGGCTGTAATAAATTGGTTCTATCGACTGGAGCCCGACACGATCAACTCATTCGAGGAACTCAAAACGATCTTCCTCAACTAGTTCATGATCCAGACCGATTTGGTACGGTTCGATATGGAGGTGATACCAGAACCGTACTAATTAATTTTAACCGGTTTGGTACGGTACTTTATTTCAAAATATGAAATTGATATCGAATCGGACCGTATCAATAGTATTCGGTACGGTTTCAGTTTTGAACCAAAATTGCTTAACAAAAAATTTAGCCAAATCAATTCAATCCTTCAAAGAATTCATAATTTCTTTTTAGAATACGAATACAGTACACCAGATAATTAAACAAATTGTACCATCAAATTGGTTCAGAGGAAGAATATCAACATGTTGTTGTTTGTGTTCAAGCTCCTTAATGAAATGTAGCTTGATCTTCATCATGCTGCTAGTGGCCACATTGGTAATCCTTACAACTTCTTGTTCAACACAAAGGTTGATGTCTTCCACTCTGGTGTTAATTAATCTTAAATAATAATTAGTGTTTGCATTTCCTACATATATTTGGTGTGATCTGGATTAATACTTATGATTTGGTTTTAATTTGCTATCAATGCACTCAATAAAATTGCTTATCGATTACTCATTTCTTAGTAAGGTGGATCTTTTAACTCTAATCTCAACATGTATCTTTTCCACATAATAATTAAACATACCCAAATTCCCTTAATACCTTATTTAATAATCCCAACATCAAACAATATGTATCACAATATACTATTTAATCCTTCTGCATGTCACTGAATCAAAGATCACTATCATTTCATCTAAGGGTTTCTCCTTGAATATAATTAAGATATATTCTTAACAATAAAGTGTTTTTCATCACATATTAGCATTTTGTTTAGCCACCACTTTTCCACCAATTTCTATTCATCAAAATTCATCATTATAAATTTATTTAGATCAAGATACGTTCATAATTAAGTCCCTACTTATTTCCAAATGTTAGGGTTATTTAAGAATGTTTTAAAACAAAACATAAAACTTTGAACAAGCATATCTTCCTCAAATGGTGTCCAATTAACTCAAATTTTGAAATATTAAACTCAGAATAATAAACTGAACCTCTTTCATGTTGATCATCTTTCCAAAATCCAACTGATGCGCCCACACGCGCCGTCAGAGGCTGAAGGCAGCCTCTGTGCGTGGGCTTCATGCGTCTACGCAGAGGTTGTCTTCAACCTCTCGCGGGTCTGCTGAACGGGTCGCCCAACCCAACGACTTGACCTATACATTTTCCCTTTGTTTCTTACTCATTTCCAATTTTACAACGTCCAATCTACTCGAGAACGTCCCTAGAGAATATCTATAAACGTCAAATTTCCAGAACTTACCTCAAACATCTTGTCCAAGATTCATGACGTCTCGGCCATGGAGGCCAGAGGCGACTCAGCCATTTTTCCACGACCCTCGTCACTCTTTCTCGTCCCAAAAGGGTTATATCACCTCCAGGAATGTATTAGAGGGTTTTCTTTTAAGATTCTTCATCCCAAAATTGGAACTCGAATACAAAGCTTCGCGGGCTGCTTCGGCCGTTACTTTTTTCTTCGTGTTTTTCCCCTCTTCTCCCAAAATTTCTCTTCCTTTTAACTCTCACTTCTCTTTTCTACCTCTGGTCTCTCTTTTCTCCCAGGATGATACCTTCTCTCTCGGGTTTTCCTCATTTCTTCCCTTTTTCTTATTTTCGGTTGCCTAGCATCGAACCACACCCTTAGCCAACATACATATAGATATATATTTTGAATATGTCGATGGACGGAAAATGGAGAATAATGAGGAAAAGTTTAGAACCTTCTAGGGTATTCTAGGTTATTCTATAAATGACCAAAATGTCCTTATGGAAAAATTACCATTTTGCTCCTCACCCATTTTGACTCATAACTTTCTCATCCGATCTCCAATTTTCACGTGATACCTATCTACGAACTCAGAATCTCGAGACCTTTGTAACAGTCTTCTCGAAATTCTCAAAATTGTCCATAGCAAAAGGTCAACTATTTGACTTTTCAAGGAAAATTTGACATTTTACTTCTCTCGAAGTTCCGGGGCGTTACAATCTACCCCTTTAAAAAATTTCGTCCTCGAAATTTTAAATCCAAAGCAAACTTATCCTTGGTACTTACCATAATTTCACATTACAATCATACATAATACTAGTCTCAGGATCTAGAGTCCCCGACTCGAGATTTGAGACTAATCAATCAACAAGCATCATTACATATAATCAATCTAGATTGCAGATCACAATCATTGCCATAGATTTACATCATCATTACCAATAACATATACACAATCACCTTCTCGTAAGGCATGCCATCAAATTATTTTCCAAAACCATCCGCAAATCATAAGAAAACTATCAAGATTCAATATTACAATTATCTCGATTCATAAATCATATTTAATTTGAACCCAAAATCGAAATGATATTTGATAACCAAGCTCGGATATCCAAACATATCTATCATGATTCCGATAATACCGGGATCCCGTATAACCTCAGCTTTATGATCCCCCAATCCATAATCCTAACTCAACCAATTACTAACTTGAATACCAATCATTTCACATAGTAGCACTACGTGTAGTTTATTTACCACAATCATCATCTGAATCACATCCGAAAACAACACTTAATCACATCATCCAAACAATCCTCCGGGGGTATCATTACTATCGGTAGTCACTCGGGAAATGGTGCCCTGCTCTACGTCCAAGTGTAATCACACTCAAGAACTGGAGCCCTACTCGATGTCCAAGACCAACCACCAACCGCTATTGACTTAGGATCTGGAGCCTAACTCAACGTTCGAGTCGTCACCACACCATGCCAGTCTCAGGAACTGGAGCCTCGCTCGATGTCGGAGACTGATCACCACTCAAATTCACTTGGAAATACGACATCTGAGTACTTACTAGTAATTCAAGATTCATGTTCCCAACGATGCAGATAAATAAAAAAACAAACATGCATGTATACATCATCGTAATCGTTATGGCATCATCAAACATATCATACAATCATCATACATATACTATCTCATCATTCTTATTTAACAACATAACATCTTCTGACATAACTGTATTCTCTCAATTGCATGATCATATAATCATGATGTTATTTCATCATTATCCTTATATCATCATCATCGTGACACGCTTAACATCATTAATCATTATTATATTTGCTCATACAACTAGTTTATAATTTTGTATTTCGTGCATTAAATAAGTTCCATAAGATCATAAAACTCATATTTAAATTAAATTATTTTACCATTCATTCTTTAAAAATCAAACAATAATTTCAAAACCTTGAATTTCAACCCATCATAATTTTCATAACAATCCTGTAAAACATGTCGTCAAATAATTTTCATAAGATTTTTGCATTCTCGCAATTTACTTAAGGTTCCCAAACCAACCAATGATCATTTAAAAACTAAATTTAAATTATTATCACGTAAATCAAACCAAAATCTAAACTGAATTTTATCCAACACATCTCAAAAATCAACCAATCGTTCCAAAATTATTTTAAAATCCTTAATCAACCAACAATTTTCAAAAATAGTTTATTCAATAACCTCGCTCTGATACCAAGTTGACAAGACCCATCCCTAATTAGCACGAAAATCGAACTGGTCATGTTCCCGTCTTACAACCCTTTGCTAGACAAGTGATTTTACTAATTTTAACTCGGTTCAAATTCTTATTAAGTAAACCAAATTAATTCCACCTTGAGGATTTCCGCTCTCATGCGACCCACTTTCCCGACAAGGTAAAAAAATTCACCCATTAAAACTCTTTATTTTTCCTACCTTTACAAATTACCGTTATCCCATTTTGTCTATAAATTAAGTAGTACTCAATAATAATTATAATCAAGTTCATATCCTCTAAGTAGTATTAAGTAAAAACCATTACATCTTACATCACAATATACCTCATCACCATGCATCACTAGTTCATCAAAATGCTATCAATACACTCATCAAAATTGCTTATCAATTACTCATTTCTTAGTAAGGTGGATCTTTTAACTCTAATCTCAACATGTATCTTTTCCACATACTAATTAAACATACCCAAATTCCCTTAATACCTTATTTAATATTCCCAACATCAAACAACACGTATCACAATATACTCTTTACCCTTCTTCATGCCACTGAATTAAATATCACTATTATTTCATCTAAGGGTTTCTCCTTAAATATAATTAAGATATATTCTTAACAATAAAGTGCTTTCATCACATATTAGCATTTTGTATAGCCACTATTTTTCCACCAATTTCTATTCATCATTATAAATTCATTTAGATCAAGATGCGTTCATAATTAAGTCCCTACTTATTTCCAAATTTTAGTGTTATTTAAGAATGTTTTAAAACAAAAATAAGACTTTGAACGGGCATATCTTCCTTAAATGGTGTCCAATTAACTCAATTTTTGAACTATTAAACTCAAAATAATAAAATAAACCTCTTTCATGTTGTTCGTCTTTCCAAACTCCGGCCGACGCGCCCGCAGGCACCGTCAGGGGCTGAAGATAGCATCTGCGCGTGGGCTTCATGCGCATGCATAGAGGTTGTCTTCAACCTCTCGTGGGTCTGTTAAACAGGTCGGCCGACCTGGCAACTCGACCCGGACATTTTTCCTTCTTTTCTTACTCATTTCCAATTTTACAACGTCCAATCTACTCGAGAATGTCCCTAGATAAGATCTATAAACGTTAAATTACCAGAACTTACCTCAAAAATCTTGTCCGAGATTCATGGCGTCTCGGTCATGGAGGCCAAAGGCGACTCAGCCATTTTTCCACGACCCCTGTCACTCTTTCTCGCCCCAAAAGGGTTATATCACCTCCAGGAATGTATTAGAGGGTTTTCTTTTAAGATTCTTTATCCCAAAACTGGAACCCAAAAGCAAAGCTTCGCGTGCTCCTTTGGCCGCTACTATTTTCTTTATGTTTTTCCTATTTTCTCCCAATAGTTCTCTTCCTTTTTATTATCACTTCTCTTCTCTATCTCTGTTCTCTCTTTTCCCCTTAGCTAATACCTTCTCCCTTGGGTTCTCCCAATTTCTTCCCTTTTTCTTGTTTTTGGTTGCCTAGCACCGAACCACACTCTTAGCCAACATACACATACGTATATATTTTGAATATGTCGGTGGTGCGAAAAATGTAGAATAATGAGGAAAAGTTTAGAAATGTCTTGGGTATTCTAGGTTACTCTAGATATGACCGAAATGCCCTTGTGGAAAAATTACCATATTGCCCCTCACCTATTTTGACTTGTAACTTTCTCATCTGACCTTTGATTTTGACATGCTGCCTACCTACGGACTCAAAATCTTGAGACCTTCGTAACAGTATTCTCGAAAATCTCAAACGTTGTCTATAGAAAAAAGTCAACTATTCGACTTTCAAGGGCAAAATTGACATTTTACTTCTCTCGAAGTTCTGGGGCGTTACATGAGATGATGTGTTCCACCCCGTATCCCAAATTTGTTTAATCAAATACAGAAATCTCCATTCTACCCCTAGTAGACATGTTAGGCCCTAATTATCTCCTTTGTTTAGGTACTTGTGGTAAGGGGTGTGAACCTAAGCTTAGCGTCCTAATGAACCCATTTATAATTTCGAGGGCCCAATACCTTAAGGATTTTGAAATTAGCCTATTTGGGTGAGAGAAAACCTCTTAATAGAGCCTAAGCCTTTAGCCCTCGGTGACTATCATGGTCTCTCCCTCACTTTCCACTTTGGCCCAAACATGGGCTGTTGTGTTGAAGCCCACAGTGAAACCCAAGACCCAATTGTCACTCTGACTTATCCCAGACGTGTGGCACATACACACCCACATGATCCACACGTACAATGCTTCTTATCCTCGAAGCACACTAGGATTTCACACTCGTGTATTCCTCCCATGTCGAACACCGAGACCCTTCATCCTCTACCAATCTTAAACATAGATTAGGAACTCTGCCAGCACACCCTAGTTTACTTTAAATATCGCCCTTCTCCTCTCTGTTTACCTTTTTCCCACAACTTCGATGAGAACCATGACACCTACGACAACAATCAAGATTTTTTGCCTTGCATGCCTTCCATGAGCAATGTAACTGGGGTCGACGACTTTAATCCTTTCATTGCATGTGGTTTCACTACCATCAAGTGCGTCTCAGAGACCTAGAACCGCCACGACTTGACTATAAATCTCGACCTGATTTCATATATGAGGTCGACCTGCGACGAGTGAGCCCATATGAGGTAGAATCCTTCGACCCTAACCCCATAGTCCTCTTTGAATTGAAGTTTAGATGCTAATTGGTTTGCATGTTGTTTTCGTGGCTCTCGCCGGAATCCCTTAACTGCTGTCCCTCTCGACCCCTTTCTCTGGAAAATCAGGTAATTTCTCAACTTCTAGCCTCAAATTTTGTATTGATTTCCTTGTGGGCTACTAGCTAGTGTGATTGCATGTTATTTCTGAGATGGGTTGACGGTGAAGCACGGCGGCTAGAGGTGGATGCCATGACTTTTTCGGCGATTTTGTGCTCAGAGCAGGTAGAATCTGAACCTAAGGACCCTATATTCCTAATCATGATGTTAAGTAGAACACCTAGGACTAATCACATGTGAAATCAGAGAAAATTGGACCTCGGCGGATTCCATAATTTTTCGGTCAAAATTCCATATTCCGGCCACCGTGGACGGCGATGCTGCAATGGTCTGGTCACCGCCTCTAGTGAATTTTTGATGAAGGTGAGTTAACGGTCAATATTTGGACAACGTCAGTCCTCATGGTCAACATGACAAAATATTCTATTAAATATTATGGGAATATTTAGAATATTCTAGAGAATATTCCCACCCTCGTGGGCCGTACGTGTGACACGTGACCGATACTGTAGTCAAAACGTGTGGCGCGAGGGACACTATTCCCTGACACGCACAGAGAGTGTGACACGCGTGGGGGGATGGGGGGCATGACCTCGCGTGGCCGCGTGAGGCCCCCTGCCGTCCCGTGGGGGCACGTGTGGGAGAGTTTTCCACCCTCCGCTAGCGCGTGGCGATGCGTGTAGACCTTTTTTCGGCCCACAAGTACGCGTGGACATAATTTCAAGCTGCTTAAGATCGTTTTGAGTGGCCTTCCAACCCCTAAAAGGCCTGTGGCACTGTTTTTCACCTTTCGACAGCTTATATGCGCTATGTTTTGGGGTTTTGACTCCCTAAACATATCTAGGACCTTGTTAGGCTACTCTAAGTCTCATTTTGGGGTTACCCTAAAGTGGTGTGATTCGACTAATGGTTATACGAACTAATTATGATCTTTTGGATTATTACCTAGGGATATTTGGACTCAAGGCTTGTGCTAGCTTAACACGTCGGGTGATTACGAATCCCCGATAAGTTTTTGAGTGGACCCCTTTCCTACACCTTGTTTTATATCCTTTATTACTCACGTTTTACGATGCTTGCACATTATGATACTTGTTGAGCATGCATGGTTTATTATGTGACTATTGTGGTATGAGATTGTGATGAATGGTTACTACGTATATCCGGTTATGTTTATCTACGGTAATATGGTAAGTACGCATAGTGGTAAGTATTGAGTCACACATTGCATTGCATGAGAGTCCCCAGGGCATTGATGAGTTGAGATGTTTAGAACCTACTTAGGAGTCGCTAGTATCCTATACTTGCTTGTATGGCCACAGACCAGCCTCCATGTGATTGTTCATTAGCGTTGTCGTAATACTAGTTAAAGTGCGCCAGCTTGTACCCGGAACTCTAGGGGACATGTGGTGATGGTGCAAGACACCCAGTCCTTCATGTGGTCGTGGTACCGAGCATGGATACTCAGTGTATGCTCTGAGTATGAGACTTAAGGTGACTCATGAGCATTGATAATGTAGGTTGATATTGTGATATATGATTGGTTTTTACATTGCTCATTTGTGCATATTGGTTAGATTATTATTTTATGATTGATATTATGTTCCTCCTATTATGTGCAAGTGTGTTTTAAATGATTTTGGATTTTATACTAAAACGAGGGGTTAAATGTTGTCTATTGAAAATGGTGTTACACTAAAATAACAACTGGATCCACTCACCCTTGTGTTTTAAACTCCTCAGATCTCTTTGGCGCACACGTACTTTGAGAAGGCTCGGATGCTGCTATGATACTCACTCCCAGGCTCAGAGTGAACTGGTAATATTATCGAGTGGTTACGGGTAAAGTGTAGCATATGATCATCAATATTGTCGTCCATGCTCTATGTTTCCGCTGTCGGTTGAAATGCGATCAGTGTTCATCGGTTGGATTGTATCCGACCTCTCCAAAATGCGTCATTTTGGTGTAAGTGACTTCGTCATCTGGACGTCATCGTCAAAATGTCAGCTAGCATGCCTTTACTTTCGTGCCATAAATAAACTTTCCGGGTTGGGGTGTGTCATTTTGGCATCAGAGCTGTGGTTCTAGGACTGTGTTGTTAATTTCGGACACTTGATGATCATACATTCATTACCCAATGTTAGAGAAACTCCTCGAATAGTTAGAATCGCTTTTAGCGCAAATTTTGTTTTGATTGCGACTTAATCATGAGTTTCCACAAGTAGATTTGGAGTTCGTTTTAGCTTTCGATGCTCCCTATTCATGAATAGTTGGATTTTCCTTCCGTCGAGTTTCGCGTTCATGTGGTGCTTACAAGTTTGGGACTCGTATGAGTGGTTGAAATGAGTCATTCAACAATGTGCAAGGAAAGCTCACCTTTTTCACGACTGGTTTGTAGATGACTCATCTCGATAGACTAGATATCTCGGACCGTCCGGGAAATTTGAGTTGATTATGTTTGATCAAAACTTTCGGAACTGATGCGCGAGAAATGGTTATTGAATGGATCCATATGGGGGACCCTAGGACCTCCTTAAGGAATTTTTACGAGGTCTTTACAAGTAATGCAACCCTCAAGTGAGTTGTGCCTTGTGAATACTTCGAATGATATTCCCGGCTCTACGAATTGGCTAAACTACTTACCTTGGGACCGAGACTACGCAACCTACCAAAGTCTCGTATAGTAAATCATTTTGGACCTTCTGCCAGTTTTCTAGATTAAATCATATCATCGCCTTATAGCAAGCCTACTAAAACTTTTTTTGTGCTGGCTTTAGGAGCCATCCAATCATGTAATATTTGTATTGTGGTGTTTCCATATTCTTCGTTTTCCTGTTTCTGGTTTATTACGCTATCACCTTAGTACCGTTGGTATTTTGCCTTGCTAGGCATTTAAAGTGAATTTAGGGTTTTGTTACAAATGAATTCATGTTACTTGTGAGTTTCATATGATGTTTCTGGTGCCTTGCAAGTTTTAGTACTTATATTGATAAAAACTCTTTTGCATAAAAAAAAAATGGGGTTTTAACGGTGTCAATTTGTGGCACGTACTATGACGAGTTACAATTTGGATGCCAGTTACTTATTTTCCATTAAACCGATTTGTTTTATCGTCTTAAATGACTTGGTTTCTTTACTTATCAAATCACGCATTTTGACAATCGGGAGTTGTGTTCCCTACTCATCACTTTTATTTAAATTATTTTGAGCAACGATTTTGGGAATCGTTTCCCACTCTTATTGAACCCTTGTGAGCAGTACGGTTTTGACCATATGTACTAGCTCGTGAGTTTAGCAAATGTTTAAAAAACCCTTAACTTGATTTCACACATTTGCAGGAGATTAACACGTCCCCAAAGTCGGGATGAGTTTAAAACTTACGATTTCTTCTTGAATATGAATGCCCTCACTAATGAATTTTTAGATTGCTGATTTTAGACTTTTAATTAAAATAATGGTTTTCAACTTTGACAATTTTGACCTTTGGGGTCACTTGTTCTCTTCGTATTTCAGACTGCTAGTTATGGTTTTGTTCCCTTAAACTTTTTACTTGGTACAAATTTTCTACTGATCATTAGCATTCGATGATGACTCGAGGCTTGTCACTGTTATCGATTTGGTACCACGCCCCACTCTTCGTGGCATCTTATACTTCATCTTTTAACATTACACACCTCACCCCTTGATTTTTCTAACCAGAGTGTTAAATGAATTTGCCAAAGTCTCGGATTAGGCTTTACTCACGGTGATTTGGGTTTGTTGACGGCGAGATTACGAGATTGATTACTACTACCCTTTGGACGATCATTATCGCGCTAGGTTATCGATCGGTGATTCCATCCATGCATTTTAGCTCAATCGTCAACTCTGAGTCCAACTCGAACGAAATTTTGGGAACTAGATTTAACCACCATGTGTCACCTATTTTCGGTGGGGTGTACTTTCCTAGTATAAACACATAGTATAAGTCACAGTAACAGGACCCATCCTAATCCCCCTGGATTATCGTGGGATGTATCTGCTCATTTCTGACACCGCATGTCAGACTAGGGATAAACTCGTCACCCGCTCGGGGTTAGCCAGAGTACGCCAGGATCAATGGTGGCATGTGATGTCTCGATCTCTACTATAGCCTGCATCCGCGATCAACCTGAAGGGTATTAAAAACCATAAAACTGTGAGTGGACAAAACAACCGTTTATAAAGATCATTTATCGAAATCACATTTATACCCTTCACGTGAAAGCATGCATGCATCATAAAACAACATTTCAAATACTTTCTCGGAAGAAAGACGTATTTCTTCCCAAGTCAAATCCAGTGAAAAATATTTCTCAATCGAAGCTAGTATCTCAGTAGGGTCTCATCCCAAAACCAGAAAACACGTACAGGGCCTCATCCCAAATCATAGAACACATGGGAACTCATCCCATCCTCACCTCAGTGTCAATCACGATTCCAATCCTAGTACATGTGCAAATATAAGCTCAGGACCGCTCACAATCCTAGCATGTCGCCGAGAACACATCACCCACCGCGACCATCTTTAGATTATCGTGAACACACCAATTATCGATCTCATAGAATAACATCGGCACTCTTAAGTCGAGCCTCCCTCGGCTATAGCCCCCAGCGGATGCTCGACAATAGGCAGTGCATTGTGACCTCTCCAGAAGGAACACATTTGTAGTCAAGAGGTGAGCATCATATCACCCGGGACTAGAACCCGAATGTCATCGTCGTCTGGGACTCTAACCCGATCATCTGGGACTCTAACCCGTAGTATCACACATAAGATTCCTCGAATTCTATCAAATTTACAACTAGGTCTCATGCCCGAAATATAATCCAGGATTCCTCGAATCCTGTCAAATTCACAACTGGGTCTCATGCCCGAAATATCTTTCGAAATCCCATAACTAGGTCGTAGCCCGACTTATCTCACGTTTGACTATACTCTAAGTCAAATCTCAAATTAACTAGTTCATATGCCCGAAAGATATTTCCAAATCCGAAAACCGTTTCTCATTTCCAAAACACTTTCAAAATCACCCTTGACTTCAATCAAGTCAAGGTCGTTCAACTGGGACTCGTGCCCGAATCTCGATTTCACGCATCTCCGCGAAATCCTTTAAAACTGTAAATCAGTTTCTCGATTTCACGCATCTCCATGAAACCATCGAAATCACATAAAACACATGCACGTAGTACACTTGGCCGAAGTTTGAATATCACATTGAATAGAAATCTTGAACTACGTGCAATAACAAATTTTTCCTCCTAAAATGCCAAACAATTCATATTTAAAGCACATGCACTCATGTCATCTAAAATCATATTCATAAACACATATAAAACATTTATGCATGCATCATATTCATAAAACAAAGTCCACTCACAGACCGTCCAAACTGCTCCTCGATACGCATGTCATCTAAATCATATTCATAAACACATATAAAACATTTATGCATGCATCATATTCATAAAACAAAGTCCACTCACAGACCGTCCAAATTGCGCCTCGATACGCCTGTCATAAACCTCTCCGAGCTAAAACAACCTCTCTGGATCATCTAGACCTGTCCAAAACACACTCAAAGGTTACTACTAACCTAAACAAGTCCATATCAAGGACCCCCAATATTGCCAAAAAAGTCAACGTCTCCCGGACAAGCTTCCCCAATCTTTAAACCTCAATTTGACGTGCCTAACGATCTCCGATCGACTAGAAATCACCACCATTGGATTCGTATCATTGAAACCTTTAAAACAGTTCTAGTCCCACCTCAAAATATGTGCCCATACGCCCCCACGTGCAGGTCAAATAAAAAGTCAACGTTTATAAAAAAAAGTCAACACTAATGTCAGTAGTCCAAGTCAACTCTGACGTGATTACTGAAGTCAGCATGACATCATCTCTAACACAGTAACATCTGACACATGTTAGTTGGCAGTGCCACATGTTAACAGCTCACGGGTCCACGTGTCTGACAAGTTAGTGACCCGTGGCATCATCTAATTGGTCCATGTCACTAACATGTCAGACTAACTGGGCACTGACAACTGCCACGTGGTAGCCTTCCATTGGCCACGTGGCCTGACATCTAACAGATGATGTTGTCACCCTGCCACATCATCATCGTCCTCACTGAGCTGGGCCGACCCGGATGACTAAATCGGGTTGCAGACCCTGGCTCGATACTAATTCCCTCGTTTCTGGTCTGTTTTCGAAGTCGTTGCTTCCTACATGATTGTCCAACCCTCAGGAATCGATCTATCAACTCAAAATAGAAAAAACAAGTCTAGAATTTTATCTTTGAGCTTAAGGCAAATCGGGTAGCCTGCAACCCCAGTTCCCAACCCGTTCCAGCCACCAAGTTCCTTCTAAAACGGTCCCCTGTGTTTGTCTAGGTCCTAGGAAACCATCCCAATCAACGAAAATGTCCAATAACCACTCAATTCTTGATTTCGAAATTTGAACTAAACCGTACCTTTAAGGGTTTCCGGCCACCTTTTACGGTGGCCCTTGTCGTGGCCACCATCCTGCTCGTCTCAATCTGTTCTCTCATCTCCATGTTCATCCCAACAACAGAAGATAAAGGTATGTGAAGGTTGGGGTGGGTTATGGCATTTGGGTTTCGGGTGAAATGGAATGAAACAGAGAAGGGGGTGGGTGCATGTAGGTGTGTTTGTGGGCAATGGATGAGTAACACTTGTCACTCATCCATTAGGCTTGCTCAAAATATTTGGGCCCCACACAAGACAAAGGGCATTCATCTGGTAAAACGTGCAATAGTATACAAAACGTCCGTGACCCGTAACTTTCCCGTATGATGTTCAATTTTGATGTGCCGCCTATCTACGGACTTGTATTGACTCAATCTATATCACAGTCCTTGGTCTACGTGCATTGGACCTCCCGGGTCAAAAGTCAACATTTTACCCTCGTCTAAGGGTAAAATCATAATTTCTCCCTGAATGTCCGATAAATCTCGACTAATTCCTGATTAGCCTCGGTAATCCTCAATTTAATCTTAATTAATCCTAAAAAAATTGGGATGGGTCGTTACACACAGTCCCACACCTAATTACTTTTTGGATGCGTAGGCTAGAGGACGCATTATTCTTCCTTTATGTTTATGCATTGTTGAGCTTACGAATCGTGGTGGACGTGTTTGACAAGAATTGTTAGTACAAGAATGTTTGAACTCCCTCTCTAGGCCCCTTTTGTAGATTCTAGGCTTGAGATTATCGATGCCTACCTAGGACTAGAGCCCTTCCTATAAACTCAATGCACGTTTACTGTAGTCTAACAACACGACCTGAGCAAAAATTTGTGGCACCAAAAGAAACTGTTTGGTGGGAACCTAAGCAGGGAGCAGTCCACTTGGAATTGGCCATCCCTTAGAACTTGTTACGTACGTGCTCAGGCTCCATCGGGATTTTAGCATTTGATCTCCATCTTTTGGACCATTATCGGGTTTTCACTCTAATTCACTCAAGTATCTCCCCATTTCTAGAAACATGTAAGAACGTCTTATTTTGGGTGTGGGTTTTGACTCCACCTCCGATAGTTTCAAGTCAAGTTTTGACCAATGACCTGTTTGTCGGTGCCTCGGGATCTACCCCAGGCTACACCCTCAGGATGGTCATGACCTTGTGCCTGACATTTTTTATCGTTGGAGTTACCCCTGAGTAAGTTGAATTTGTTCGGTAGTTTCGACTTGGCCTAGGAGAGCCTGGGGCAATTGGATAGACGAGAGAATTGACATGGCCCTTTTTCCCGTGGTCGACTTACGCTGCAAGTTTGAGCCGACTAAGGAATCTCAAGCTTACGACCAGCCAGTAACCTTGAGCAAGGTTGTTAGGTTGAAACCCGAAAGTGAGGATTAGCTTAGCCAACCGGAACTTATCCCCTAATCACTGGAGATCCTAGCCTATTGAATTTTTTTCGCTACCCATATTTGTCGCTTAGACTCCTTCAGACGCTCATCTATCAGTTTAGTTGTGGTAAATCGCTCTGCCGATTGCGTTCGTAATCTTGCTGGCCTAGGCATCCGGCCATTTGAAATGTTTGATTTGTACTTGGACCCTGAATCGAAGGACTTCACTTCCTCACTTGAATTTTCATTGCGCTGGGATAAGCTTTTATTTAGGGAATTTCTTTCATATGCTTCATTCCCTTGATGCCAGCCGATTAGTGGAGTGCCCTAATCCCTCTATGATCTCTCTACCTTACAGAAATGTAAGGACCGAATCTTGATCATTTTTTTTAAACCGTACCAAACTAAGACTCAAGAACTCGACTACTTGGGTTCTGTCGAGAGTTCTGTATCTTGAGATTTGCCTTTTGGAAATACCTTACCGTGAATGTGACTAAACAGAGATTCAGGTACTTTCACCATGGGAATCACCATGGACTACAGATAGAGAATTTGTGCTCCCCCTTTCAAGTGTTCCATGGTATCTGCAGTAGGTGGTTGATTAAATCCTTAAATCAGTTTTTCATGTTTGGATTAAGAGGAACCCTCACAGAAACTTATACCTTCTTGGTCGAATTGACTTCTCAATTTTTTGAATGTTAGGAGAACCTGTGGAACCGTTAGCACGAACTACCTACTTAGGGTGTGTCATGGTATATGTTCCTTTCCCGAAGATCAATTCGAACTAGACTAGGTACATGTTGTTTCTCCCTATGTCGTGTTGAATTCAAGAACTAGAGGGATCACTTAGTAAAGTCAGATATCTGAAGAACCCACGGGACTAACGTTGGGATGCGTCCCCATCATCATGTCAACTAATAGTTAGTTGAACCTACTTATTCCTGATTCCCACTTAGACCACCATTTTAATAGAGAGTTGTAACCAAGGATTGAAATATCGATATCGACGGATATATCGCTAATCAAATTTACGGTTATCTTGCCCCAAATATCGATATCGTTTACGGTAAACAAAAATGACGGAAATTTGGTCTAAAAGTTGGAAATTTAAAATGAAACTTTGAGAAAACTTAAGTACCCAATTATGGTTATATAGGACTAATAAAAACTATAAAAATGACTTTGATATAATAAATATATGATAAATAATATAATACAATAGAGTTTTGTCGATGACAAGTAATATAAAAATTTAAACATAAATGTAAATTGAAGTGAATTATTATAATTAAATATTAATATAATTAAAAACATAACAATAAGTATAAAAAATGAAAAGAAAGAAAAATTATAAAATGAGTAAAAATATTTAAAATTGAAAAAAAAAAGATTAAAAAAAATAGAGTTAATCTTTGTTCAAAAATTGGAAATGATTGATATATTTAAAATTGAAAAAATAAATAAATATAGTTGAAAATAAGAAAAACAAATGATAAAAAAAACAAAGCAAGCAAAAAAATATTTGGAGAGGAAGTGGGCGCATACAGTGGCTGAAGTAATTGAGAAGAAAATAAATTAATGAGTTGATTAAAAGTTGCCAAAAGCGAAAAAGCAGGGAAGGAAAAACCGAAAACATCTGTCACACTCGCACCTACCTGGGGTCGAACCCCGATGGGTTTGATTTAAAACCAAGCCACAACCAACTCCATCAGTAAGCCCAATTGAAAATATAAGTAAACAAATAATATATAAAGTATAAATACAAACATAAAACCAGTCATCCCCTACCTCTCACGGGTTTGCAATTCGGGTTTTTTTGACCCGGCGGCTTGACCCGACTGGTTTAAGCTCATTTTACGTCTGTTTTTCACCCAATTTAAGTCGATCTCGATCGTTTTAAGTAAATAATGAGATCTATATTCTTAAAACAAGAAAAAAGATCGAAATTTAGTGAGATATCTTCCCCTCCCCCCCCCCCTTCTTATACGCCGCCGGCCATTTTTAACGAAATATCGGCGACATTTCGCCAATATCCACCAATATTTTCATCACTGGTTCTAACGAGACATTATTTGAACCTGGAGGCCTATTCGAATTTAATCACCTCGTTGCCATAAATGTGTCTTGGATCTTTGACTGAAGGAACTGATTCGTAGACCACAATAGTTGTCTAGTTAGTCAAATCCTAATTGGCTGGTAGTGTTGAGGTTAATAACTTTGCCGTCAGGGAGTACAGGAAGGTATGCTGGACATTTGGGCAAACCAAGTGCTTTCGATCTTGGAGTTGATACTGGTAGCGGTCATCGCATTTTGCATGCTTAAACAGATTGAAGGTAAAACGAGGGGCACATGGTACAAGTTATCTTACGAGACAATTGGAACATGGATGTTTGGGTAAGTTCCCTAGCCTACCTGAATGTGTTGGTGAAGGAGACTTTACCCATGAGAGTTTTGGGTGTTCCTTTGGGAAGGAATTTTGCTAACTAAGAAACCCCTACGAGACACTTAGTTGTTGGACCTGGTGAGAAAGTGAAACCGAGGCGGCAGTAGAACAAATAATTTCCAAGTAACTAATTGAGGGATCATACCATTGACCGACATTGGTCAAATTTCAGAGACAATTTCTCTAAGGGGGTAAAATGTTACACCCCATATAAAAAATTTGTTTAATCAAATATAGAAATCTTCATTCTACCCCTAGACGACATGTTAGGCCTTAATTAACTTCTTCGTTTGTGTACTTGTGGTAAGGGGTGAACCTAAGCTTACCGTCTTAATGAACAAATTTATAATTTTGTGGGCCCAATACCTTAAGGATCTTGGAATTAGCCTATTTGGGTGAGAAAACACCTCTTTATAGACCACAAGCCTTTAGCCCATGGTGACTATCTTGGCCTCTACCTCAATTTCCACTTTGGTCCCATGTTGTCTTGAAGCCCAAAGTGAAAGCCCAAGACCCAATTGTCACTCTGACTTATCCCAGACTTGTGACACGCACACACACCCATATAATCCACACGCACAATGCTTCTTCTCCTCGAAGCACACTGGGATTCCGCACCCGTGTATTCCTCCCATATCGACCACCGAGACCCCTCATCCTCTACCAATCTTGAATGCAGATAGCTCACTAGGAACTCTGCCAACACAACCCAGTCCACTTGAAATGTCACCCTTCTTCTCTTTGTTTGCCTTGTTCCCACAACTTCAATGAGAACCACGAAACCTACGACGAAGATCGAGAGTTTTTTCCTTGCATGCCTTCCCTGAGCAATGTAACTGGGGTCGACGACTTTAATCCTTTCATCGCATGTGGTTTCACGACCGTTAAGCGCGACTCAAAGACCCTGAACCGCCGCGACCCGACTAGGAAGCTCAACCCGATTTCAGAGCACAGGTCGACCCGGGACGACTGAGCCCAAATGAGGTAGAATCTTTCGACCCTAACCCCATATTCCTCTTCGACTTAAAGTTTATATGCTAATAATGTGTTTTCATATTGTTTTCGTGGCTGGAATCACCAATGATGACCTCGCTAGAATCCCTTAACCATCTTCCCTCTCGACCCCTCTTTCTGAATAATCAGGTAATCTCTCAAATTATAGCCTCAAATTTTGTATTGGTCTCCTCGAAGGCTACTAAGTACTGTGATTGTATGTTATTTCGAGATGGGTTCACGGAGGAGCACAGCAACCAGAGTTGCAAGCCGTGACATTCCAGGGATTTTGTGCTCAGAGCAGGTAGAATTTGAACATAGGGACCCCATATTCCTAATCATGATGTTAAGTAGAACACCTAGGACTACTTTCATGTGAAATCGGAGAAAATTGGACCTCGCCGGATTCTGGAATTTTCAGGCCAAAATTCCAGATTTCGGTCACTATGGACGGCGGTACTGCAATAGTTCGACCACCGTCTCCGGTGAAGTTATAGCGACGGTAAGTCAACGGTTAATAGTTGACTGCTGTTAGTCAACGGTTAGTTAACGTCAATTCTCACGATCAACATAACGAAATATTCTCTGGAATATGCTGGGAATATTCCCACACGCGTGGGTCGTACGTGTGACATGTGCCTGATACTGTAGTTAACACGTGTGGCGTGTGGGACACTATTCCCTGGCACACGCAGAGAGTGTGACGCGTGTGTGGGGTGCGTGTCACCACGCGTAGGGGCGCATGGGAAGGTTTTCAAACTCTCTGTTGTCGCGTAGTGGCGCGTGTAGACCTTTTTTGGCCCACGGCGGCACGTGGGCATACTTTCACGCTGTTTAAAATCGTTTTGAGTGGCCTTCTAGCCCCTAAATGGCATGTGGCATTATTTTTCACCTTCCAGCACCGTATAGACGCTGTTCTCTGGGGGTTTTGGATGTCCTAAATGTATCTAGGTCCTTTTTATGCGACTCTAAGCCTCATTTTAGGGTTACCCTAAAGGGGTGTGATTCAACTAACGGTTATACGAACTAATTATGATCTTTTGGATTATTATCTAGTGCTATTTGGACTCGAGGGTTATGATTGCTTAGCATGTTGGGTGATTACAACTCCCCGATAGGTTTGTGAGTGGACCTCTTTCCCTAAACCTTATTTTATATCCTTTACTACTTGCACGTTTTACGATATTTTCACATTATGATACTTGTTGAGCATGCATGGTTTATTATGTGACTATTGTGGTATGAGATTGTGCTGAATGGTTACTATGCATTTCCGGTTATGTTACCTACGGTAATATGGTAAGTACGCATAGTGGTAAATATTGAGTCACACATTGCATTGTATGAGAGTCCCCGGGGTATTGATGAGTTGAGATGTTTAGAACCCACTTAGGAGTCGCTAGCATCCCGTACCTGTTTGTATGGCCACAGACCATCCTCTACGTGATCATTTATCTGTGCCGCTCGTAATACTAGTTAAAGTGCACTAGCTTGTACCCCGGGCTCTAGGGGACATGTGATGATGGTGCAAGGTACCCAATATTTCACGTGGTCGTGGTACTGAGCACGAATACTCAGTGTATGCTGCGAGTATGAGACTCGAGGCGACTCATGAGCATTGATGATGTGGGTTGATATTGTGATATATTATTGGTTTATGCATGGATCATTTGTGCATATTGATAAATTATTATTTTATTGTTGATATTATGTTACTCGTATTACGTGCAAGTGTGTTTTAAATGCTTTTGGGTTTTTATACTAAAACGAGGGGTTAAATGTTGTCTATTGAAAATGGTGTTACACTGAAATAACAACTCGATCAAATCACCCTTGTGTTTTAAAACCCTCATGTCTCTTTTGCGTGCACGTACTTCAAGGAGGCTCGGATGTTGCTTTGATACTCACTCCTAGGCTCAGAGTGAACTAGTAATGGTATCGGCTGGTTACAGGTGAATTGTAGTGTATGATCATCAATAGTTTCGCCCATACTCAATGCTTCCATTGTCGATTGAAATGTGATCGGTGTTCACCGATTGGATTTCATCGGACCTCACCAAAATGCGTCATTGTGGTTTAAGTGGCTTCGTCATCTGGACATCATCATCCATGGCAGGACCCATCCTAATCCCCCGGGATTAACGTGGAACGTCCTTGATCCCGTCTGACACAGAGTGTCAGACAAGGGAAATTCTGACTTTAGCCCGCTCGGGCTTCAGAGTACGCTAGGATCCGGAGGAGGTATGTGATATCTCGGTCTCTGCTACAGTCCATATCCGCTATCAACCTGAAGGGCTTAAATCCCCACGCATATGCCACCAGGCCACCAAGCCAATAACCGCATAGGATCCAATAAGATGGGAATTCATTCCCCTCGTTCATCCAATCACACTACCCTCTTCCCTAGGGTCAATCTGTATCCCAAATTCAATTATTCACTTTGTTATAATGTCCATCGCAAGCATTCCCAATGCCTATCTCATGCCAGTGACTAGCATCCAGTACAATCATCCACCCCATGTCTCAAGTCATATCCGTCCTTAATCTCAACTCTAATCTACATCATACACCAAGTATGATCCTGCAGTTGGACCCCAATAGTCCAAGTTATCAAGATAAACCATATGTTACTCCAATCCTATGGAGTTCCATCAATAAAAGGATTTCACCTATCCTTAGGTCATCGAACATATTAACTCTCTGCTTAGTGGCTATCTCAATAGTTGCTCCGAAAAGATAGCCAACCTAACCATTCGGTCGTAATCTCAATATACCCTGACCATCACCTTCGCACATAATAGGCTTTTCTGTTTATCATTCGTTACCAATCCCGATGGTCGATATGATATTTGTAAATTCCTTTTCAGAGGTATGACCTCTACATACTCGACCCATAGAGTACTATGGTCGATCTCGAACCATGTGGGGGAAAGTAAAACTCCTGAGGGTTTAGCTAGCATCGGCAATCCCCGCCCTATGCTGCAGAAAACACCTCGCCAAATCACAAATCTCATAGTGACACATCAATATGTCCACAAGAAAGGTCAACATTAATAGAATCACTTCCCCAATTATAACCATATTTATTATACTTGGTCCTCGTTTCAAACATATCTGACTTCCTTCTTAGTCAATCACCTCAACCGGCAATATTGTAGAGAACCCCTCTTGTAGCGACCCGTCTCGAATTCCAAGATTAGATTAGTGACTAATCGTGATTAGTGAGGTTAATCCGTGATTAGTGGGCGAAATCAAACGAAAGATGCAAAATGATTGTTTTGCCCCTAGGCGTGGGAAAAATGTTAACTTTTTGTTCAGGCGGTCAAATCGACTTTGACCGATGACCGTGATGTAGTTCGAGATGTCACGAGTTCATAGACAGGTGGCATGTTCGATTCCGAGGTTCGAGGAAAAAGTTATGACATTCGGAAGTTCAAGGGTACTTTGGTAATTTGGTTTAAATGAGGTAAATAGTTAACTTTTGACTTGGGAGGTCCGAGGACCGTTACGTAGATCGGGACGATACGAATCCATAGACAGGCGGCACACTGAAATCGGACTTCGAACGTGAAAGTTATGGGTCACGGAAGTTCGATTTCACTATGCACGTATATCGAGGCGATGTTGAGGTGGCAATATCTGTTTGGGCAGATATTTTGGTGGGACCCATGGATGAGTGTCAAGTGTCACTCATCCCATTGGCCCAAACCCCTAATTTGTGGATCTATCATAATTAAATAATATTATTTTAATAATTTTATAATCTAATCTACCCACCACTCAATCCTAGCCCTCCATCTAATCTAAACTCTCAATCCTCACCATTCATCTCATCCTCCCCTCTCTCATCTGATCATCATCAGACACCATCTTCATTTCTTTTCCCTTAACCCAAACATCATTCTTCATTTTCTCCATAAGCAACTCGAGCACCCCCTCCATGAACACCCTCCGAACCTCATTAGTGGGACTTGGTATACGAATGAGAATGTGAGAGTGAGGAGAGGCGTTGAGGATGTGACTGTCGGAGAGGATAACCGTGGACGGTGGCCGGAGAAACCCGCGAAGGTAGGTTTTGGTTTCAAAATTTGAAACTTGGTTTTTGTTGGTCTTTAATCGAAACTAACGTTTGGGTTTTGCTTAAGGGGCTCTGGGGAGACAAATGGGATGATTTTCGAGTGCTTGGACGGCCGGGAAGCACGACGGGTGGAGGTTGCAGCCGCCGTCACCATTGTCGAACTTGGAGGTATGGTTTTCACGGTCGTTCTTATGTTTTTAATAGTTAAAAAGATAGGAAACAAGATTAGGAAGGGATTAGGATCAAAATGGAACAAAATGGGATGAAAATGGACGAGTTGGGACGTTGAACCAGTCCAGACCGGTCTGGTCCGGTTCAGACCAGTGGACCAGGTTTGCTGGAGGACAAGGAAGATGAATAGTGTCTTGGAGCGTGGGCTCATGCGCAGGACCTTCTTGGGGCACGCGAGGGTGCGTGAACAGTAATTTGGGGAAGTGTTCAACATGTGAAACACTCTATTCGATGTAACGAATATTTTGGGACTGGTTTTGTCTCGATCGGACACCATCTCGATAATGTTCGGGGCATCAGAAGGTTTAGTTTCGAGATTTAAAATAGTTAAAAATTTGGAAAAATTACGGGGCTTCAATGAGAGGTTAATAAGGTAGTTAGTAACCCTCTATTACGATTTGGACAGATTTAGGAGTTCCAGTGACGACGATTTTCCTAGTGAGGCTTACGGCACGCAAACCGAAGAGGTAGCATATGACCGTCTGTAAGTGGACCTTGATTTCTAAACTGTGATGCATGCATAAATGTTTTATATGGTTTATGAATATGATTCTATGATGTTGAATTGGATATTGGTGAATTATATAGTTTCACGCATTACGAGGTGATTTACGTGCTTGCACGTAAATCGAGGTTTTTCGATTTTACACTGATTTTCCATACTTATGGTTTTGGATATGATTTCATGAAATGGTTTTGGAATTGAAAAGGTAAACTCGGGTTCGAGACCCATCTGTTTTGGAAACCCTCGGACTCGAAGTCCTTTTAGTTACGTTCTCGGGCCAGAGGCCCAATTGGTTCTTGAATCGATTTAAGATTTGGAAATATGGCTCGGGCATGAGACCCATTTGATTTACGAACTCTCAGACTTGAGGTCCATTTGATTTAATAAGGCATCGGGCCGGAGGCCCAGTTGCTTTACGTAGCGGGCCAGAGGCCCAGTTGCTTTACGTAGCGGGCCGGAGGCCCAATTGGTTTACGAATCGGGCTCGAAGCCCAGTTGACTTACGTATCAGGCACAAGGCCCATTTGGTTTACTATATCGGGCACGAGGCCCATTTAGTTATGATATCGGGCACGAGGCCCAGTTGGTTTGCGAATCGGGCCTGAGGTCTAGGTTGTATGTGGATTCGGGCTTAAGGCCCCGTTATGTTTTAATGTTGTGATTTTGGGTCAGGGACTCACAAATGGATTTTACGGTTCATGACGGTTTATGGGGACCGGCATGAACCCTAGAAAGGATTTACGGTTCATGACGGTTTATGAGAACCGGCATGAACCCTTGAAAGGTTTTTATGGTTCATGACGGCTTATGGGGGCCGGGCATGAATCCTTGAAAGGTTTAAAGAATGATTTCAAAAGGTTTTTCGTATGACATCCTTTATATATGATTGTCTCCTCTAGGCAGGGTAGTTGGCCTGGGTGGGCCCCAGAGTAGTCACGGAGCACTGACTGAGTGGAGTCGCCCCCCAATTGGGTTCCTTACTCTCAGAAAGGCTATGGTTCATAACCTTCAGGGAGGGTCATTGATCTACGGACATTGACTTGGGTGGACCCTGGAGAGACTTGGGTTTGAGATCCCGGGTAGCACGCGCATAGCTCTAGATTACCGTGACAGGATTGGTGATATAAAATATATTGGATAAACATGATTTCAGTTGGTTTGGAAAATTGTGTTTTATGATGACAAATGGATTTGGGCTGAGATCCCACATATGTTTACTATATTATGGTTTTCTGTAAATGGTTTGGGCAGGAGCTCGTATGATTATGGTTGTTTAAACATATGTAATTGGATAAATGGTTTTACTATGCATGCATGCTTTTTAGTGAAGGGTATAAAGGTCTTTATAAAATGTATTTACGAACCTATTACTTTTTGTCCACTCACAGTCTTTCTGTTTTCAATACCTTTCAGGGTGAATACGGTGCGGACTGTAGCAGAGACCGAGATATCACATACCTCCTCCAGATCCTGGCGTACTCTAGAAGCCTTCGGGCTAAAGGTTTTAATTTCCCCTAATCAGACACTTCGTGTCAGACAGGATTAGGAGCGTTCCTCGTTAATCCCGGGGGGATTGAGGATGGGTCCTGACACCTCTACAATCCTCTATGGTATCCAAACAATCTCAAAGCAACGCATAACCACTATCACAGTCTTTAGTTATTTCCCACTAACCAATACATATGTTTCTCCAGGGATTCACACTAGTCCCTGCCATTACTATCATATATGTCACAAGTCCACTCTAGTCGACCAGACCTAACGCTTATCCAACCACAATTTTTTCTCTTAGGCTATTCAGCACATTCATCATGCACATCACATGCTCATCCATAGATGTGGGCACACCAACATATCATCCATCATGTTATCATAACCAATCCAACTATGGCCAGAATACCTGTCTCATCAACTCACAAACATAACCGGTTCATTTGCCCATCCAAAGGTATCACCATCGGCTAACCTTAGTCCTATCGAATTCAAACCTTAGCTTTTCCTCTTTTACTCGTAGCTGATAGTCATCACCTTGTTGGCCACTCTCAATAGGCCCAATAACACACATTTCCAACAGAACCACAAATCATTAGCTCGTGATAAGGGGTACTTATCTCATACTGTTTCCTTATTAAGTTTTCCAACAATCGACATGTAAGCTCGAACCATCATCCCTTTTTCCTCTTTAACAACACTGGGTTCCCCACGGCGACACTCGGCCGAACGAACTAGTATCTATCAAGTCTTGTACTTGCACCTTCAGTCCTTATGACTCCGTAGGTGTCACATACCAAAGTGTCCGAGAAAAACTCGGATACTCGACATGATCTCCGTTATCAACTCAACCTCTCATCTTGGAAAAAACGCAGGAAATATTTTGAGAAATCCGTACATCCTCAGCTCTCACTGGGAATCTCATACACTACTCACATGTGTCACACATGTGCCCAGTAAAATTTGATTACCTCTTACCAAAAATCCATCGATTCTGAGGGTCAATATCATTCTAGAGGGTAGCACCCTCGAGTCTCCCTGAAACATACCCTCTGGTAATCCTAGACTCCACATATCGCTCTCTAATCGACATACTCGATAGAGGTATCATGAGTCATTAACCAATTCATCCCAAGGATTACGTCCAAATCAATCCAAGTCTAGGAATACCCAATTCAGCCACTAGGCTAGTATCGTCAGTCATCCTGGGTAGCCTCACATAAAAGAGGTCTACTCCCGTATATCTTACCAATTTCACCAAATCTAATTACTAAGGTGACCACATAGATGTCATTAAATCTATCACATCCGTAGTTCCAGTCGGCACACCGACTTCCATACCATAACCAATCACTGAACTTTCCATATTACGGACATCTCCATATCGATCCAAATGTATAACTTTGAGACTCAGAAGAGTAGAGAGCCCGGGACCTACCAAATACATACGTCATGACCACAAGTAATAAACATCTAGGTCATCACTCCAGGGGTGACTCAGGCCTCCTGCTCAAAATTTATCGATCCTCAGGTACATGGTCCCAAATCCGACCATACCCCTACGGTCCATCACAGGTCCTACCAACTCTTCCCTCGCCTGTCACATCAGAAGTCAATCCAAGTGCCCATATCTCTCTATTGCACTCCAACCGGTGCCTCTATCACTTTACCAAACTATATAGCCATTTCTTTATGATGTGACCAGTCGACCCATAATCATGAGTATCACTGTACAATTAACCTTATCACTTTATCTCCCAGTGGACCCGACTGGCGTCCCACTGCACTGGACTATCTCCTAAGTCCAAATCTCTGTATATCTCGGGTCTCTGCCCGAACCTTTAGTCACTACGTGAAACTGACGCGACCCATCCAAATCCATAAATCCAGTAAACAGGGTTAAGCAATACCAATCCATAAACCCATACCCCATCAGTATCTAACTCTGTACTAATCCTTGGTATCCCAGGTGCCAAACATTTCGCAATCACATGGGTCGATCGTATCAGAAACCATAATCATGTTCAACCTTTTCGGCTCCTCCCAAGCCCCGATACATTACCATGACTCATCTCGAGTCCTAACCAAAATCCTGACTCGTTTTGAGTCCCGTATCCATATCTCGACTCCTCTTGAGTCCAATCTTATCTCAATCATCCATTCCATCTTTGGCATACCCAGTCACCTAGCAAATACCGCTGGTGAACAACATCGTATACCACTTATAAAGCCTAAGGGATATCCCGTCACACTCTAGACTATGAAAAACACATTCCATCTAAGGAATTTACTGAGAATCATTTCATCCTGGGTCCAATCTACCCAATGGTGCTACCTTTCTAGCCTCTGGGTTCATTCATTCATGCGACCCACATAAATTCAGGTTCAACAGTTAGTAATTCACAATGTACACTGATTAACATCCCACCCCCAAACCAGGGTCAATTTCATTCCGAGATCTATCACGAGGTCTCATATACCCAAATATACTAGTCTCACTAACAGGTCGCGCACGAGGCTTACATTTCAGAGGTATAACGTGGCAACAGAATAAGCAACCTAGTGCTCTGATACCAATTTGACAATACCCATCCCCGAGGGACATAGATAACCGTGCCCGGTCCTCCTCCCTTCTGACAAGTCAACTGAGGTTCCGAAATTACCCTCCAAGACTCGCCAAACAAGAGATAACTGCACTTGTGCCCACTAATACCTCCACCTCTCAAATTGCCTCGAACATCGCGCCACGACCTGGAGGGTCAATAAAACAGAAAAGGTGTGAGTAGAAAAAACAAACTTTTATAAATACATTTACCAAAATACATTCTTACCCTCCAGTTTTCACAAACATGCATGCATCAGTATCAAAAACCATAATATCATATCATATAAACATAAGCAGAATAATATAAACATAATCATAACATCAGTCACTGCACTATACATCCCAACCCTGACATCCCAGATGTCTGACGTCCCAGACGTCCAATAAGGTCACAGTCCCAAGGCTACGCGTGCCACCCGGGGTCTCAATCTTGAGTCCAAATCTGGAACCCAGTCCGAGTATGGCATCCCAGATGCCTGATGTCCTAGACGTCCAATCATAGCAATCTTGCTCATGAGCCACTCTACGGTCCTGTCCCTCCGTAGAATGACCCCTCGCAGGCAACGCGTCGTGACCACTCCGGGGTACCCATATCCTGAGGAGACAGTATCACTAGGGTAGATCTATACAGTGCAGCACTAAAGATAATCATCGAAATCCATATACATATATATGACTCAAAACAGTGCATAAACTAACTAGACGGGTCTCAGCCCCAAAATATAGTTTCCTCAAATCCGTAAAACCAATGTCCCAATTTATTCCATAAATCCGAAAACCATCAATACCATCATGTAATCACATGGAAATACAAATCCAATCAAAATCACAATTCCATTGGGTCTCAAGCCCAAAATCTTGATTTCACGTAAATCCGTACAATCGTAATCCGAGTTGCCATTTTCACGTAAATCCATGGAATATATCCGGGAAAAATTACGTAAATCCATCAAATCAATCCCTAACTCATAATCCGAGTCAAAACCTCATTTTCAATCTCGGGCCTACGCCCAAAATATCAATTTCATAATTTCTCAAAAATCGTGCCAAAATAATATAATAATCCAGAAAATCGAGAAATCACCGTATCAAAATATCAGTCATGTCAAATCATATCAAATCATACAATAAAGCATTTAAAATATATATGCATGCATCACGATTAGAAAACAAAGTCCACTCACACACACCGTCCAAACTGCTCGCTTCAGAGCTGCATGTTTTTCCGTAAATTCTGGAAATTACAATTCCTGTCCAAAATCATTATCAAGGGTCACTAACACTTCAATATATCTCATATAATTTTTCCCAATTTTTCTGGGATTTAAATACGTATTTAACATGTAAATCAAAACTTCGAATACACAGAACTCTATCGAAAAGATATCTGATTTCCTCAAAACCAGTGCCAAAATGTTCATTACACTGAGAGGATTCAAACTCATGTTGACCTCACCTTAAAACAAGGCTCCACGCGCCGTCGTGAGTGGCTGCACGTGACCATCACGCGCTTGCTACAATGTCGTCGTCCCAACCCGATTTCCTGCAATTCAGGTTCTGCAACTCGCGAGACGACCCGAATCAATCTCTGTCAATTCTGCATCAATTCTTTCAATTGATTTAACTAACATCATCGTTTTAATGTTAATTAGAGGTATGTATGTTCAATTGCACAATTCCTTACCTCAATCCAACCGATTCGAAGATGAACATTCGAAGGATATCTGTGCACTGTTAATTCTTCGAAGTTCATCAATCCCACTTGTTTTTCTTCAATTGATCCATCCAAAAGCTTCATAGGACTCTTATATACTCGTTTTCGGTCTCAATTAAATCGTCCAATCCTTCCAAAATTACAACTCAATCCTCGAAATTCTTCACTTTCTCCATGTCTGTTCTAAGCCAAACAAACACCAATTCTCTTAGTTCTTGATGTGGATTGGCTCGAAATAGTCTCAGGAAGCTAACTCAAGCTTCAATTTTGATCCTCAGAGCTCACATCTTGGAATTCGAATTCTCACCCCATTTCCCCAATTTTCGATTCTGGGTTTCAATTTCCCTCTCAGTCCCCCCTGTTTTCCTTTCTACCTTAGTCTCCTAATTCTCTCACATTTCCTCTCAAGGTTAGTTGTGGAAAGAAGTTAGCTATGGAAGGAAGCTCACACAATCATACTCTGTTTTTCACAGTTCAAAGAAGAAACAGAGAAGATGATCGATAATGAAGAAGAAAATGATAATTTAGGATGATGATGGACAATTAATAATGGATTAAAGGGAAACATGATCCACAATTTAGGGGTCTCAAAATATGGGATGAGTGACACTTGTCACTCATCCAAGGGTCCATAATCATTAATCACTTTTCAATATTTTATTATTATTTCAATCGAATTCCCGGGAAGTAAGTTTAACCGATTTCAATCCCGTGACCATAACTTTTTCGTTCGATGTCCGATTTCAACGTGTCGCCTGTCTACGGACTCGTGACGTCCTGAACCATGTCACAGTCATTGGCCAAAGTCCATTTGACCGTTCGAGTCAAAAGTCAACATTTTACCCACCTCCAAGGGAAAAACGGTCATTTCGCACCTTCCGTTCGAAATTGCTCAACAAATCACTGATTAGTCTCACTAATCCTTCATTAGTCACTAATATAATCCTGGAATTTGGGACGGGCCATTACAGTCCACCCAGGTCAATGTTTGTAGATCAATGACCCTTCCTGAGGTTATAATCCAAACCTTCCTGAGAGTAAGGTACCCAACGGGGGCAACTCCACTCAGTTAGTGCTCCGTGACTACTCCGAGGTCCACCCAGGCCAACGACCTTCCCCGGAGGAGACAATCCAAATAAAGGAAGGTATATGAATATATATATATATCGAAAACGTCTTAAAACCTTTCAAATGATTCATGTTGGTCCTATAAACCGTCATGAAACCAGAATCCATTTAGGGTCCCCAACCCAAAATCATAAACGTAAACCAACTAGGCCTCGTGCCCAAACTCATGAATCAACTGGGCATCGTGCTCTATATCTCAGGGTCAGTCACGATTCCGATCGTAGTGATGTGTGCAACCATCCGTCCAGGACTGCTCTCAATCCTGGTATGTCGTTGTGAACATATCAACTGACGCGACCACCTCTAGATCATGGTGCACCCATCACCGGTCGATATCCTGAACCGTCAACACTCCGAAGTCGAGCCTCCATCGGCTGCTCGACGATGGTACGTGCATCGTGGCCTCTTCGGAAGGAACACATCCTAGTCCGGAGGCGAGCATCGTACCGTCCGACGCCGTACACTAAGAACTCGCCGCGACCACCTCTAGATCATGGTGCACCCATCACCGGTCGATATCCTGAACCGTCAACACTCCGAAGTCGAGCCTCCATCGGCTGCTCGACGATGGTACGTGCATCGTGGCCTCTTCGGAAGGAACACATCCTAGTCCGGAGGCGAGCATCGTACCGTCCGACGCCGTACACTAAGAACTCGCCGCGACCACGACTCAGACTCGTAGGTCATCAATTGGGCTAAATGCCCGAGACAAAACCAAATAGGTCTCATGCCCGAGTTTATCCTTTTTAAATCCAAAACCATTTCATTTAAATCATCGTAGAAATAAAAACCCGTATAGGCACCGTATAAGACCGAAAGCTTGAAATACGTGCCAATACGTAACCACACACAAATGCACTCATGACATCACAAACCAAGTATTAAAATATATAATAAACATTTATGCATGCACCAATTTAGAAAACAAGGTCCACACACAGACCGTATGAACTGTCGCCTCGATACGCGTGCCATACAGCCCAAACCTGTCCAAATCACTTTAGAGGGTTAATAACTACCTTATTAACCTCTCACTAAAGCCCCGTAATTTTCCCGAATTTTTAACTATTTTTAAACTCGATCCTAAACCTTCGGACACCCCGAAACCTATCGAAACGATGTCTGATCGACAGAAACCAGTCCCAAAATGTTCGTTACATCGAAAGGATGATTTCGTGTGTTGGAAGCATCCCCAAAAGGTGGCCCATGTGCCCCCACGTGCGGCCTGAAGTCCCTGCGCGTGAAGCCCACGCGCCAGGCACTATTTATCATCTTCAACCTTTAGCTGGCTGGGTTCAGACCTGTTCGAACCGGTTCGGTCCAACCAAACCAGCAGTCACGGTTCAGCCCTATTTCTCACTTGTTTTCAGTCCATTTCCTCCCATTTTGATTCCTATAAGTTCCTAACTTCAAACCTAATTAATCTAGCCATTAAAAACCGAAGAAATGGGTCGAAATCTCACCTTGAAGGTCCATGGTTGAACCGGCCACCTGCAAACCTCCACCGTCGTGGCCTCCCGCCGTCCTAACTTCCATTCCCAATCAAAATCAATCCCCCTGGTTTTCGGGTTTCCCCCACCGTGGCCCGTCGTCCATTCCCAAGTCGTCCTTAGCCTCTCTCAGTCCTTCACCAGCACATAGAAATGGTTATGATGATGAGGTGTGTGTGTGGTTGTTTGTTCCAAAAGAGAAATGGAGAAATGGAGGGAAATGGGCTTTCGGGCTTGTTTGAAGAAGCAGAGAAGATGATGATCAGGTGAGAGAGGGATGAGATGGATGGTGAGGATGAAGGGGAAGGGTGAAGATGAAGGGACAAGATTAAAAGATGGGATGAGTGAGAAATATAAAATAATAAAATATTATTATTTTAATGGTTTAGATCCACTTTTTAGGGGATTAGCTAATGGGATGAGTGACACTTGTCACTCATCCATAGGTCCCACTAAAATATCTGCCCAATTAGATATCTCCACGCCATCCCCGTCTCGTAATATGTGTATAGTAAAATCGAACTTCCGTGACCCATATCTAAGGGTGGGCATATTGTCCCGAAATACCGAAACCATCCCTTCCCGTATCATACCAAACCGGAAAAAAACCGAATAGTAAAACTGAAAGGATGATCGGTACCGTACCGGTTTAAATCGGTGCGGGATCGATTTCAATGTTACGGAATACCGTCCCATACCAAAACCGAACCGGTTTTAATTTTTTAATTAATTACAAATTAAATTAAATTCAACCATAAAAAATCCCTAATAATCTAATAGCTAATAATTGATTTAATTGTATATTAATTTAGTTGATAGATTTAGTTGTATATTAATTTAGTTTATAGATTTAATTTTATTTTAAGAGTTTTTTAGTTGATGGATTTAAATGTTTGTTAGGCTTTTTTAGTTAATGTTGTTAATTTTAGTTGATGTATTGAAATTGATTGGGTTATGAATTTTCTATATGTTGATGCACAAAATGTGCCAACTTAGGGAGCAAATGTTGCTCTGCCACGTGCCCTGTGTGAACCTGAAAAGGAAGGAAACTGGTCGGTCGATCAGAGTATAGGCACCGGTGTGGTACCAGCCCAAAGGTACTCCGACGCCCAAGTCAGTTTTCGGTCTAAGGTTTAGAGGGTAGCAAAAAGTATACTGTAAAAGTATTAGTAAACAGTAAATTGCTCAGTTACCTTTGTACGAAAAGTGGACCCCTTTTGTATGGGTGCGGCGAATATAATATTTGCATTTTCCCGATGTGTGACAAATATCAATTCGCTGTGGGACTGACACGTGGAGGTGCCATCCAGACCAAGTGGGACTTGTCCGTGTGAGTGGGCCTGGGCCCCTTGGGCTTGTGCTAGGCGGTGGAACTGGTCCTCTGGAGTCGGTCGGTGGCATGGTGTCTGGAAGAGGGCTGGGCCTCTAGGTCGGTCTGGGCCGACACGCGGAGCTAGGTAGAGGGCTGGGCCTCCAAGATTGGTCCGAACTGGTGCTATTTTGGCAATGGGCTGGGCCTGTAGTTAATATGGGCTTCAAGCTCGGTCTGGGCCGATATGGTATGAGCACTATATGAACAATATTTGTTACTCAACAAGAGTCATAATTTCTGAATTTTATCAAAATATTGTTTTTAAACATTGAATCAAGTAATAAATAAATGAAATTATGAATTTGGCTTCAAAACCGAAACCGTATAGAATATAATTGGTACGGTACGGTACGGTATCAATTTTATATTTATAAATACCATACCGTACCGAACCGGTTAAAATTATTTGGTACGGTTCCGGTATCACCTTCATACTGAACCATACCAAACCATGCCCAGGGCTACCCATAACTTTCCCGTTCGAAGTCCGATTTCGGCGTGCCGCCTTTCTATGGATTCGTATCGACTCAAACTACGTAACGGTCCTTGACCCTCGACCATCAGACCTCTCAGGTCAAAAGTCAACTATTTGCCCCTTTTAACCAAATTACCAAAATACCTATGAACTTTCGAACGTCATAACTTCTTCCTCAAACATCGGAATCGGACGTGTCACCTGTCTATGAACTCATGACGTCCCGAACTACGTCACAGTCATCGGCCAAAGTTCATTTGACTGCCAAAACGAAAAGTCAACGTTTTGCCCATTTTAGGGGCAAAATCGTCATTTTGCGTCGTCCTTCTGATAGTACCCCACTAATCACCGATTAACCTCACTAATCCTTGATTAGTCACTAAGCTAATCCTGAAATTTGGGACCGTTCGTTACAATCCAGATGTCAATTAGCACACCTCAATCTTTGTGCCATAAATGGAATTTATGGGTCGGAGTGTGTCATGATGTTCCTTTGGTTTTAACATGAAGGTTTGCTAATTGAAAGTAGGCAGTAAACTTGGTATGACATGACAAAAGGCATGATTCTATAGGACTTACTATAGTACGTTTATTTATTATGGTTTTAAGTTAAAAGTTCTGTGTTGGAAGTGTTTGACATTAAGAATATTAGAGTTGCTCATTGCTTTGTAGATTACATGAATAGGCCATTTGAGACTACAACATAAATATTTTCATGACTAGCTGCTGTTGCTCTCCATTCTCCTAGAGGACGAGAAGTGAGTTAAAGTCCCATTAATTATTAGGGTTTTTTTTAATTTAATTTTTTTATTTTATTATTAAAAAAAATATTAAAATCAATTTGGTTTTAGACAGTATTCTCCAACACCGAAATCAACTTCGTATTGATTTGAGCTGATTCAATATCGATATTATACCAATTATTCATTTGATTTTACTGTTTAATTTTTTGTTATTCGGTAATGTACAGAAAATATTGGACGGGAAGATTTTGATATATAGGTACGATATGACTAGAGCTAGAAATTTGCGTGTCCCATTGTGGTGTTTTACTCCGTAGGACCATAGCCATAACGGAAATGAATAAACTCCAGACCCATAACTGCCATTCCCACTGAACAATCAGTCACTTTAACGAAATCCAACCACTGCTTCCATGCCGATTTCGTCCATCTCCATCCTCCGCCACCGCACCTTCACCACTCTCCCTACCTTCACACGGATCATCCGCCAAATCTCAACCCTCCGATGTGTCTCAATCGCCGCAGCTAAACAGCAGCACAACCCTAACCTCTCCAGGAAATCTCAGCCCCCAAGCAAGAAGCTTCTGAAAGCCAAACAGACCTTCAAGGACTATTCGTCCCTGGCCCCAGTCCTCTCCCCTCAGGACAAGCCCCCTCTCTCGGAAACCCAATCCGTCGGCACCGTCGCTGCCGCCCAAGCCAATTTCATGCGCGTCATCGTCCAACCACCTCCAAGCTTCGACGAGAGCAAATTGGAGTTGCTGTGCGTTGTCAGGGCGGTGCTGAAGAAGATTAAGAGGAGAGTGTTGGTTGGGGACAAGGTGCTGGTGAGGTCTATTGATTGGGTGGACCGCAGGGGAGTGGTCGAGGATGTGTACCCGCGGAGCTCTGAGATTCTCGACCCTCCCGTCGCAAATGTGGACCATCTCCTCGTGCTATTCTCCATGGACCAGCCCAAGCTTGAGCCATTCGCGCTCACCAGGTTCCTAGTCGAGGCTGAGTCTACGGGAATTCCCCTCACACTCGCTTTGAATAAGTCTGAGCTGGTTGACGAAGAGGTTCGAATTCGATTATTCTCTATTTTTTTTTCTTTCTGAAAATATGATTAATTATGATTAATTTGCTAGCTTCTTCTAGGGAGACTGGGAAAGAGACCTGTGGTTGCCCTTGCCACATGATTGACTCTTAGAAACCTTGGGTTGGGGACCCCTTATCTCGCGTTTAATTACACAAATGGTTTACCTCTAAATTATTCAATCTTATGTTCAATTGAGTAGCCTCTAAGGCCTGATTCATAATTTCATATGTTTGCTCAAAGCGGTTTAATACTGCTATTTGAGTAGCTTACTTTTGTCTAATAGAAATGGTTCTAGAAAGAAAAGAAAATGTTCCTGATGTAATGCTGTATGGCCTCTGTATAAGAAGTCCTTGGGGAATCAAATTATTTTCTGAATTTCTGTTGTTTTATTTCAAGAGCAAAAGGGCCTACGAAAGTTCTGGCTATTGAACTATAGGCCACATGTGGTGAGCATGATTGGATTGCATAACTCTTCAAATTTGATGTATTTTGAATGTAAAAAGGGACCCAGTTTCATTGTAGGAGGATTATATAGGATTAGACATAGAAGGAAACTTACCTTTTCTAATCCTACTATTTTAAGTGGATTAGATTTGATAAATTTTCTTCTATCTCTACTCCCTCTAATCTCCTTACAATGAATACACATCCATTTTTACATTCAACATATATTGAATTTGATGAGTCATCCGATCCAATCTAGTACAATTCAATCCCGCTCACCAAACGAGCCCATATTGCGTATCTCCTTCGAATCTATCTTCTTATACGGCATGGTAAAATCACGACCATATATGAACGCTAATTGGGATTAATATGTTTGGCAGGCTAAATGTGGTTTAATACTTAAATGTTGCATCAAAGCAGTTCAGAATTTCTGATGCTGTTAAAAATTCTTACTAATCTGTCACCGTACAATAGCGCCATCAATGATTTTTTATAAAGCTGTGGTTGAGGAACCCTATCATAGATCTCTTTCAATCCATCTTATAGGATATAGTAAAATCAGCCATTGAAATTTAGCAGTTGACTGATTCAAGGGAACTAGGAAATTTATAGGAAATCCTGTCAAAAGATTGGATAAGGCAAAAGGGAAAAATAGTCCCCAAAATACATTCCGGCTTTCCTTTTTGCTCACTTAACCGAATCTTGGAATCTGAATGCGAATTTTTTGGTTTACCTTTATAAGTATATTTGTACTCTTTATTTATCTTCTGTGTTTTCTGTTCTGGTAGTATTGATTTATGAAATGCGCAGGCAACAGTTGCATGGAAGTCTAGGCTACACAAGTGGGGTTACAAGCCAATTTTTTGCAGCGTTGAGACTAAATATGGACTTGATTCTCTTGCATTTATATTGAGAGATCAAACAAGTGTAATTGTGGGTCCTAGTGGAGTTGGAAAGTCTAGTCTGATTAATGCTTTGAGAAGTAATCATGATGCTTCTGATGCTGCAGAAGGGGAAAGTTTGTTTGATCCAGTTGGTTTTATGGCTCTCTTATTTCTTTTTTCTTTTATTTCTATCATTTTGTTTGTGCAATTTTGGTACTTATTTCCCATTGTTATTCCGTGCACTTGTTTCAGATTTTAGGCAGCAAGTGGTTTGAGGATCAGCTGGTTGGACAGGTTTCAACAAGAAGCGGCCGAGGGAAGCATACTACTCGCAATGTCTCATTGCTTCCATTGTCTGGAGGTGGTTATCTTGCTGACACTCCTGGGTTCAACCAGCCTAGTTTGATGAAAGTTACAAAGAAATCTCTAGCACAAACTTTCCCAGAGGTTTTGTGTACTTTGTTTTGTACACTGCGCTTGATTCATGCACTTAACTTCCTTTTGCATCACATTCTTAGCACATGTTAACTTTCATCTGTTTCTACTGGTACTGTCTCTTTTTTGCCATCAGATCTGGAAGATGTTCAATGATCGTGAGCCTGCAACATGCTCTTTCAATGATTGCCTGCATATTGGTGAACCAGGCTGCATCATTACAGCTGACTGGGAAAGATATCCATACTATTTCCAACTTCTTGATGAGATTAGAATCAGAGAGGAATTTCAGTTAAGGACTTATGGAACCAAAAAGGAGGGTGATGTAAGGTATGCGATGATTATATATAATCTCTTATGTAACGCTTAGTGGTCATTCAAAATTTCTGTGGTTTAAGAAAGATCCTACTGGAATGTGGACAATATGCAATCCTACTGGGTGTCATGGTGTAAACTGAGGAATGACATTCTGCACAGGAATAGTTGTGTGCGGTAGCAATACTCACTTCACCTTTAATAGCCCAAGTAATTAGAAACTCCTTTTATTTACGTGTTTAAAAGAAAAAATTAAATTCATTTATCCTTTTTACTGATTTGCGGAGGGAAACTATTGTACTTAAGTTTTCAGGCAGTTTACTTTTTCCCTGGTATTCATCATGTGCTAGATTCTTATTACACATTCTGATTTAGTCCCATTACTTCATGAAATGTAGTTCAGTTGCATCTCTAGCACAGTTCAGTAGCTTAAGCGTATATTTACCCTGTTACTGTGTCTCATGTTTGTTGAAGATACAAGATGGGAGATAAGGGTGTTCAGCAGGCAGAGCCTCGTTTGCAGCTCAAGAAGCATAGGAGAGTATCTCGCAAGACAATGAACCAATCACTACTCGATGAATTAGATGAGCTGGATGATGATGATGATGACAACTTACTAGGTGAGGAAAACAACCCTTTTATAAAAGCGAATGAGGAATGAAAACGTGGAGGAATTACATTGTACATAGAGATTGATCTTGTTACAGAGTTAGACGAACTCAGCCGTACATGTAACAGCATGAAATTAATTGTTAACTAGAGTCTATTTCAGTGAAATATGCAAGAAACAGTCGGCTAGTTCAAGTTGGCAGCAAATTCAACGTCTTAAATCATTTTAGTGGATTGGGTTGTATACTTGTATCTTGTGTGTGTATTTCCTCCTCTCCTGCTCAGTCTTTTGCTTTCTGTTCAATAAGTTGGCAATGAATGATTGCTCTTGTTTGGAGTCGGGAGCTTATGAAGGTAAGGCACTAGAATTAAGAAACATAGTTTGTGTGTTTCTTTTTTCTCTCATCAATAATATGCTTCAACATGGGTTTACGTGGGAGCTCCGTTCCGACATGAATCGACGGAATACAGGAGCCTGGAAAGCATAACCGCGGCTTGCCAATCTTATTCATTGTTGTATCTTATTCATTGTTGTTTGAGAACGATTTAACAGATAAATCTGTGGTACAAATTAAAATTTTGATCGAAGTGAACAATGAATTGCTGCAAAAATAAATAATAATAAAACAATAAAAGAAACTGATCCCATGGTCCTCAATGGCCCTTTTTCTCCCTTTTGTTTCTCTCGAGCCAAACCACCCAAAGCACAGCCAGAATATCATGCAACCTTACCGTGGCTTTCTTACCCTTCCAATCTCATTTTATGACACTCAAAAAGAAAGTAAAATCAGCACCCCTTATATTACCGCAGCTTAAACTCGAACCCCTAAACAATTTAAGCCAAAGGCCACATTGTCACCACACCAGGGCAATAAAGGAAAAAATGTTATCAAATGAGCTACCAATTATTATGAACTAATAATTATCAAGTAAATGAACTCACTTCTGAATCAGAAGACCAAATTAAAACAAGAATAAAACACAAACTTGTGATACCAAGAAAGGTTCTACTAGTCGCTGTATAACCGCCGGAAATGTAAGCCTGAGTAGTGAGTACAATGTAATATCTCATTAAAATTTTAACACAGGAACCGATGCCACAAATGACAGACTGGAACTTATCAAAATGCTAATCCATTGTTGCGATCAGTTCAAAAGAGGGCTACATCTTACTTCTTGGAGCCCTTCTTCTTAGAAGCCACAGGCTGCTGCGGCTGTGGCTTGGGATACTTCTCAGCTTCACTTGGGTCTAACCACTTGAGCGGGTTGCGATTGAAGAAAGGCCAGTTGGGGACTGTTACCAATGTGGTGAGAACCACACCGCCAGCATAAGTCAGAACCATCATCTGGAAAGACCCAGTTATGTAACCAGTGAGGAAACCCACCACTGCGAACAACAGCAGAAGTAGCTGCATCAGCTGCTCAGCTAGCTTTTGACCTTGCCAATCCATCTGAAAATTCATAAACATAAAGAAATTAAACAAGTAATCTTCCAAAAGTTTATGACAATCCATGTAATGCAATAAGGACCTCAATTTTTCATCAGTATTCATAATGAAACCAAATCTAAACCCCTATTTCCACAACATTTAGCATATACTCACGCAAAAGCAGATAAAGACCAAACAAATTGATTCAAGCAAGTTCGAAACATTTGCAAATTGGAAGTGTGCCACAAAAACAATAAAAACAATACCTTGAAATGAACTCTGAGGTCAGAAACCCTTGCTTCTCAAGCTGCAGAAGGGAAATGGAAACAAATTTGAAGACATTAATAAATAATCAACACGATTTTCCAACAGAAAGACGAAAAAAAAATAAAATCAAAGCCATCCGGAAAACTCAATGAGATCTAGAAAAGCATGAAACTAATTTGATCCACCACAAAAAAAAAAAATAGAATGATCAGCAATATGAAATCCCTCCGTTGCCGATGAACCAAACAGGACCAAATTCATGTAAATCGCTGAAAGAATTGAAAGGAAAAAGAGCAGCTGAAATTCAAACAAATTTGGGATCCAAAACCCTAGACCTACACCAAATGGGCTGCCTCCATTACCAGAGTGAAATTTCACGAAGGAAAGAGAAGGAGAGGCAGGTACCTGCGAAGAGACCAACTGACGAAAGCACCGGAGTGACAAACTGAGAGACTCTGAAAATGTGTCGAGGGGAAGAATTAGAAAAATAAAATCGAAACGCTCGTTGAATCTGACGAACAATTTTTCACCGTCAAATTTGCATCAGACGGTTGATAAGCACAGCCCATACGTCGTACTGTGGCGCTTTGACAAATGTTGGGCCCAGTGAACGAAAGACCAAGGAAAGAACGAAGAATGCCAGTTCCGAGTTTTCTAGCCCAATAGTACCTGTTCATGCGTTTCGGCCTCCAACTACCGATTCTCTACACATATGTAGCGCCATCGCACCGAATCTCCTTACATTTTGGCGCTTTGGCGCAACCAACGGCTACCTGTGGAGGCATCTTCGATGCCCGTTATCTTTTTTATCTTCGATGCCCATTGACATTATTAGTGTGGGAGTTCACACCCCACTTTCGATCAACTCCACTATGAAACTCACAATTTTAAATAAGCCATAGGCTTTTGCCTATTTAAGGTGAGTTATCTGTTAGGGCAGCTCTTTATTCTATATTCATCTATACATAGCTCAAACCAACGTAAATGAAATAAATATATTATCAACTATAATATTCGAAAAATTAGTCCTTAACATTGATCCATTCGAGTGAACCATGTACGACATTTTTGTTTTTTGGTATGCTTGTGTTGCCTCTACAATCACGTTGTTGCTATTTTTTGTATCAACAAACACTTTGCATTTTTCCTTTTCCATGAACATTCATTGATTACAATTTATTTATTTATTTTTCGTTTTTTAGTCCAGATACCTCTTGAACATTAATGATAGTCTCAAAATATACCATAAATTTGATTTTTGTCCTAAAATGCCCCTGAAACCCCTTGTTCATTTCAAATTGCCCCTTTTTCATTAAATCATTTACTTTTTTGTCAAATAAGAAAAGATTTGCCCTTCTAATTAGTAGAACTCGCACTTCGTAGAAGCTGCATCAGAAGAAGACCTACTTGGAGCCACAGTGGCCACTAAATTTAACTTGGGCACCTTGACTCTTAGCAGTCTCAAGCTTCTCAACGACAATCACCTCAACAATGGCAACGTCCGCCTAACTCGAGACCTTGTTGTCCCCAACTCCGACTGAGTCGAGTCGTCTTCAACAGTTCCATTTGCTTACGCCAACCATCCTCCCCTTTTTTGGGCTAGCTTTTCTACATTCTTCTTCTTCTTATTCACCAACCTCAACCCCTTCTCCATCGGCAGTGGCCACGCCTTCTTCATTTCCCTCAACGACACTAACTTTGATGATGCTGGTAGATTCCTCAGCCTTAGGTCGGGTTCAAGTCCTGGGTCGAGTTTCAACGCCTTTGAGCATATTCTATAGTATCGATGAGGCCCATAAAATTAGAAAGAGGATATTCCTATTCCTGTGGCATATTCCATGAGGAAGCATGGTATGGAGCTACGACATGGTTCATCTAGAATACAGATGATGTTGGGGAAGGCCCATCAAAGTGTTTAACATGTCAATCATTATAAAGCATTTAAAATTGTTGTAGTACATATGATGTTGTTCCCAGATGATGTTGTTTGTATAAAATTGTTTCCATGGTATCGACATATGTCAGCAATCTAGGTAGCACCGATGTCGATCTTAAGAGCGACAACCTGATGAACTCGTGGATCAAATACGATGATCGAGATGGGTCTTCAATGTCTTGGTTGTTGGATTTTGGTTTGCTTCTTCTAATTCGCAATAGTTTCAATTTCATAGAACAGTTGCAGTTCTAGTAAACAACTGCAATCAAACGATATGACAATTTCAGTTCAATACTAAAACAGCTTCAGTTATAGTTTTTATTGAACATCTATAGTTGAATAAAAAGCAAAAGAAATAGAAACGGAGAGATTTTTGCAAAAGACTTCTTATTGATATATCTCACATAGTTTAGTTTTGTACTTAGGTCAAATAGCCCAAGCATTTATCTCAACCATACATGTAGCAAGAGATTAGAAGTTCAACAATATTACAAGCTTACCAATATACACAATTAATTAAAATAACAAAGTATTATAACATTTAAAAATCCCTCTTAATGCTATGTTGCTTTACTCCCAGACGTTCTCTTTGTTAGATGAAGTTGTTTTTTGGCAATGCTTTGGTGAAGGTGTCATCAACTTGATCTTCAGACTTGCAGTAGATCACATCAACTACCTAGTCTTCAACTGCATCTCTGATGTAGTGATACCTTAGAGCAATGTGCTTTACTCAGTTGTGATTAATTGGATTCTTACTTATGGCAATTCCGGACAGGACCCATCCCAATTCCCCCCGGGATTAATGCGGGATGACCCTGCTCCCGTCTGACACGAAGTGTCAGACAAGTGATATTTTCGACCTTTGCCCTACCGGGCTATCAGAGTACGCCAGGATCCGGAGGAGGTATGTGATATCTCGGTCTCTGCTATAGCCCACATCCGCTGTCAACCTGAAGGGCAGTCAAAACATTAAAAGCTGTGAGTGGACAAAACATGAGTTTATAAAAACATTTCATAAGGAAGACATTTGTACCCTTCACTAAAAACATGCATGCATTTGAAAACCATTTAACCAAATGAACCACATGTGGGAACTAAGCCCAAAACCATAATGAAAACGACCATACGGGCCACTACCCAAAACCTGTGCACATCACATATCACATAACCATATATCATATACATCATATATACATATAACTCACACAACCAATCCTGTCACGGTTTCCAAAGCTACGCGCATGCTACCCGGGGTCTCAAACCCAAGTCTCTCAGAATCCAAGGTCAATGTCCGTAGACCAATGACCCATTCTGAGGTTATAGTACAAGCCTTCCTGAGAGTAAGGCACCCAACGGGGGCGACTCCCACTCAGTCAGTGCTCTGTGACTACTCCGGGGTCCACCCAGGCCAACGACCCTCCCCGGAGGAGATAATAGAATAAAGGAAGGTATATGAACATATATATACATAACATAAATATTCATGCCCGGTTCCTTTGAACTGTCATGATCTATAACATCCATGCCATTCATATATATATATATATAGAAAACATCATCCATGCTTGGTTCCCATAAACCGTCATGAACCACAATAACCTTTCCAGGGTTCATGCCAGTTCCCATAAACCGCCATGAACTTGGAAATCCATCTAGGGTCCCTGACCCGAAATCAGAAACATAAAGTAACTGAGTCTCGTACCCGAACATATGACATCAGCTGGGCATCCTACCCGATATCTAAGGGTCAGTCACGACTCCGATCATAGTGATGAGTGAAACCATCCATCCAGGACCGCCCTCAATCCTGATATGTCGCCGTGAACGTATCAACCGACGCGACCACCACAAGATCATGGTGCACTCATTACCGATCGCTATCCTGAACCATCAGCACTCCGAAGTCGAGCCTCCCCAGGCTGCCCAACAACGAATCGTGCATCGTGACCTCTCCGGAATGAACATATCCTAATCCGGAGGCGAGCGTCGTATCGTCCGTCGTCGTGCACATAGCACTAGCCGCGACCACGATTTAGACCCGAAGGCCATCAATAGGGTCATATGTCCGAGACAAAACCAAATGGGTCTCATACCTGAGTTTATCCTTTTGGAAATCCAAATCCAAATTATTTAAACCAATAAAGAAATACAGACCCGTATAGGCGCCATATAAGGTCGAAACCTCGAAATACGTGCCTATACGTAACCAGACACAAATGCACCCATGGCATTACCAAACATGTATTAATATATATAATAAACATTTATGCATGCACCAATTTAGAAAACCAAGGTCCACTCACAGACCGTCCGAGCTGCCGCCTCGATTTGCTTGCCATACGGCTCTCCCGAACCAATCACCATCACCGGGACTCCCAAACCTGTTCAAATCATAAAAGAAGGTTACTAACTACTTAATTAACCTCCTACCAAAGCCCCGTAATTTTTCGGTATTTTTAACTATTTTTAATCCTGATCTGAAACCTTCCGATGCCCCGAACATTATCGAAACGGTGTCCGATCGACAAGAAATCAATCCCAAAATATTCGTTACATCGAATAGAAGATTTCACATGTTGAATACGTTCCAAAATTGTGAGCCACGTGCTAGCACGCGCCCCAAGAACCTCACGCGCGTGAAGCCCACGCGCGGGCACTGTAGCATTACCATCAAGCTTCAGCTGAATCGGTTTTCCTGCACTGAATCGGTCTGGACCGGCGTGACCGGTTCAGCCTAGTTCCTCCCTCATTTCTGGTCCGTTTGCTTCCATTTTAATCCTATAATTCCTATTTCTTCATTCCCTATCATTCCCAATCCTTAAAACTAATTAAAACATCCTAAAACCTAACCATGTTCAAAGGGCCTCACGACCATAATTTTTCTGACCACCCTCACGGCCTTCTCAGCCGCGAACCGCCCTCCAAATCATCTTAATAACTTCCTAATAACCTAATAAACATTCCCTAATCATTCAAAACCAACCATAATGCACAAATCGATTTAAAATGGAAATTGGGCCTAACCGTGAAATCCTCTCGGGTTTGCCTCCTCCAAGCCACCGCCCACGGCGGTTCTGGCCGTCCAGCCACCCCCTCTCAGTCCTCAGTCATCATCTGGCCTCTCCTAAATGGGATCGGGTTTAGATTGGAAAAATGGAAGAAAATGGATGAACGGGGAAGCTGGATATGCATGAATGAAATGGGTTGGGCAATGGATGGGTGACACTTGTCTCTCATCCATTGAGCCTCCATAAAATATCTGGGCCCCACTAAAGTCCAAAAGTTAGGTTGTTTCGTAAAACGTGCAATAGTTCCCCAAAACTTCCTTGAATCGTAACTTCGCCGTCGAACGTCCGAATTCGACGTGCCGCCTGTCTACGGATTCGTATCATCTAGATCCACATAACAGTCCTCGGCCCTCGGCCATCGGACATCCCAGGTCAAAAGTCAACTATTTGTCCCTTTTAACCAAAATGCCCCTAAACTTTCGAACGTCATAACTTCCTCCTCGAACGTCTGAATTGAACGTGCCATCTGTCTATGAACTCGTGACGTCACGAACTACGTCACAGTCATCGTTCAAAGTCCATTTGACCGCCAGAATGAAAAGTCAACGTTTTGCCCACGCCTAGGGGCAAAATGGTCATTTTGCATCGTTCGTCCGATTTCGCCCAACTAATCGCCGATTAACCTCACTAATCGTGATTAGTCACTAATCTAATCCTGGAATTCGGAACGGGTTGTTACAATTCCTGACTTGTTATCACACAGAATAGGAGTTGGCATTTGTTGCTTTTCACCAAAGTCTTCCATAACTCTTCTCAGCCAGACTTCTTGAGAATTTGGCCCATACATTATGTGAAAGTCACTTGTACCTTGAATGTATCTTAGGATCCTCTTTGCAGCTTTATTGTGAAATCAAGTTGGATTATGCATAAATTTGGACAAGAACGGTTAACGATCATTACTGACGTCAACCTGACAAGTTTGACACATGCCACATGTCACACGCTGACTGGTCCACGTGTCTGACACGTTAGTGCCTGACATATTGCCACGTGGCCTGACACCTTGATAGATGATGACGTGGATTTCCACATCATCATCTTCTACCTTGAATCGGGTCAACCCGTTTCTTTGTAACTAGTCAACCAGACCCGCGACCCGACCCGGTTCTAAGTTTCTTATTTCTAACCCATTTTTTATCCCGTTTGGTCCTACATGATCGTCTGGTTTCCTACATGATCATCTAGGTTCCTAGATTTTACCTTCCAACAATGAATAGTGTTGATCGATTTTCCAAATCGGTTTCCCGTCGATACTGGCTTCCCCAGTCCTCGAATCCAATACCTACAAGTTCGTACTGGACCAAGGAACATATTAGGGTCATCAGAACGGGTCAAGAAACCCTCTAAGCCCAACTTTGAAATCTGACCCATTTGAATGGTTACGAGTTTACCTGGCCGTGTGTCCTGGCTGCTCTACCGTACTCCGCCTCTCACTTCATCGTCTCTCCACGTCCCTTCTCTCTTACCCTCTCAGTTAAACACGCAGAATATGATGGTATAATGGGGTGTGGGGAGGGTTTGTGTTTTGTGGGTTTCAGGTTTATAGAAAACAAAGAAGAAGATGCGATGAAGATGATACGCATGAACCCAATTATTTGGGGTCCTGGGCCAATTAGATGAGTGACACTTGTCACTCATCTGATTGGTTCACTGGAATCTTTGACCAACCAATTAAAGCCACCTACACAATTCCTCGTTAAATGTGGATAGTATCGATTTATTTTCGTGACCCGTAACTTTCTCGTCAAACGTCCGATTTCGACGTAGCACCTGTCTACGAACTCGTGACGTCCCGATCTACGTAACTGGCCTTGGTCAAAGTCAAAACAGTGTCCCAAGTCAAAAGTCAATATTTTTCCCTAACTGGGGCAAAATGGTCATTTTATATTTCATCTTTATATATGACCATGTGAGAGATAACTGGGTCATTTTATATTTCATCTTCATATATTTCATCTTCATATATAACTGGGTCAATATTTTCCCTCCATATTTCATCTTCATTTTCTATTTTCATTCTCTCTATACAAACACAAACACCACACCACCATAACCATTAGGGTACTCATGTATGACCATGTGAGAGAGTGAGGGAGGACTGAGAGGGATGTGACGGCCAGCCACGGCGAGGGAAAACCCGAAAACCTTAGGTAAGTATTCAAAAATTCAAAAATCGGGTTTTGTGGGTTTTTGACGGTTCTCTTTGATTGGGTTGACTTCTGAGGTCCTTAGGAGGAAGCTTTGAATCGGTTTTAAGGCCTAGGACGGCCGGAGGCCACGGCGGGGACGACTTGCAGGTGACCGGTTCATGTATGAACATTCAAGTGAGTTTTAATCCATTTATTTCGGTTTTTAATTAGCTAGAAAGATAGGAAACATGGTTAGGAAGATATTAGAATTGAAATGGGTTAAAATGGACTGAAAATGGATCACTTAGGGCCTTGAACCGGTCCAGGCCGGTTTGGCCGGTCCAGAACCAGTCGAACCCGGTTTGGCTGGAGGTTAGGGACACTACTACAATGGAGTGTGATCTCACGCGCAGGTGCATTCATTGGGCGCGTGGGGGCACGTGTCCCACTGTTTGGGACTGTGTTCAACAAGTGAAATCTTCTATTCGATGTAACGAACATTTTGGGACTGGTTTCGTGTCAATCGGACACCGTCTCGATAATGTTCTGGGCATCGGAAGGTTTAGGATCGGGTTTAAAAATAGTTAAAAATACCGGAAAATTACGGGGTTTTGGTAGGAGGTTAATAAGGTAGTTAGTAACCTTATATTAAAATTTGGACAGGTTTGGGAGTCCCGATGATGGTGATTGGCTCGAGAGAGCCGTATGGCATGCAAATCGAGGGGCAGCTCGGACGGTCTGTGAGTGGACCTTGTTTTCTAAATTGGTGCATGCATAAATGTTTATTATATGTTTTAATACATGTTTGGTTGTGGTTACATATAAGAACGTATTTTGAGGTTTCGGCTTTATACGGTGCTTATACGGGTCAGTATTTCTTTAATGGTTTAAATGAATTGGATTTGGATTTCGAATGGATAAACTCGGGTATGAGACCCATTTGGTTGGTCTCGAGCATATGACGCTATGGATGACCTTCGGTTCTGAGTCGTAGTCGCGGCAGGTGCTTGGTGCACGACGACGGACAACGTGACGCTCGCCTCCGGATTGGGATGTGTTCCTTCCGGCGAGGTCACGATGCACGATTCGTGGTCGGGAAGCCTGGGGAGGCTCGACTTCGGAGTGCTGATGGTTCAGGATATCGATCGGTGATGAGTGCACCATGATCTTGTGGTGGTCGCGTCGGTTGATTCGTTCATGGCGATATACCAGGATTGAGGGCGGTCTTGGATGGACGGTTGCACGCATCACTACGATCGGAGTCGTGACTGACCCTTAGATATCAGGCACGATGCCCAGCTGATGTCATATGTTCGGGCACGAGACCCAGTTACTTCACGGTTATGATTTCGGGTCAGGGACCCTAGATGGATTTCCAAGTTCATGGCGGTTTATGGGAACCGGCATGAACCCTGGAATGGTTATTGTGGTACATGAAGGTTTATGGGAACCGGGCATGGAGGATGTTTTATATATATATATATATATAAATGGTATGGATGCAATAGATCATGACGGTTCAGGGGAACCGGGCATGAATATTTATGTTATGTATATATATATATATATATTCATATACATTCCTTTATTTCTATTATCTCCTCTAGGGACGGTCGTTGGCCTGGGTGGACCCCGGAGTAGTCACGGAGCACCAACTGAGTGGAGTCACCCCCTAGTTGGGTTCCTTACTCTCAGGAAGGCTATGGTTACTATAACCTCGGGTAGGGTCAGTGGTCCGCGGACATTGACCTTGACTTTGAGAAGACTCAGATTGAGACCAGGGTAGCACGCGCGTAGCTTTGGAAACCGTGACAGGATTGGTTGTGTAACTTATATATGATCTATGTTATGTGATATGTGGTGTGCACATGTGTGCACAAGATTTGAGCAGTGGCTCATGTATTTGGTTTCAGTATAGTTATGGTTTTGGGCTAGGTCCCTTATTGGTTTCTTATGGATTTGGGCAGTGGCCCGTATGGTCGATTTCTTTATGGTTTTGGGCTTAGTTACCACATATGGTTTCTTTGGTTAAACGGTTTTTGAATGCATGCATGCTTTTTAGTGAAGGGTACAAATGTCTTTCTTATGAAATGTTTTTATATACTGGTTGTTTTATCCACTCACAGCTGTTAATGTTTTGACTGCCCTTCAGGTTGACAGCGGATGTGGACTGTAGCATAGACCAAGATATCACATACCTCCTCTGGATCCTTGCGTACTCTGATAGCCCGGGAGAGCAAAAGTCAGAAATATCCCTTGTCTGACACCTCGTGTCAGACGGGAGCAGGGTCATCCCGCGTTAATCTCGGGGGGATTGGGACGGGTCCTGTCAGTGTGGTATCAGAGCGAGGTTGTCTCTATTCGAGCAACCATGGAGCTCTCGGAGTGGTACGCAGGTCGAGGATGTGATATCTCAAGGGGCTACAGTTCGTTATCAACCTAATAGTTGGGATGCAGGTACGATAGTTAGTAGGATTGGATCATGGAATGTCTTGGGTTGGCATTCGATGCCGGGGTTTCCATAGTTCTGTCAAGGTTGGCAGTGGAACCCTACAGAAGGATTAACGTAATAGTACGTTAAAGTTTGATCGTGAGACGGTGAGTTGGGATCGTCTTTCAAGATGTCGTAGGATTGTTTTGACGACAGTTTGGTATTGTGACCATTGATGGTTCAATTTGGTTGAGTTAAATGGATTTACTGCTGGGAGCAGCTGGGTTCGTGGAACTCTAGTTGAACTTATGGCAGTTAGCAGTCGTATTCTAGGAATCCTAGTTGGATTAACGGTAGGATTGGATTGACGTGTTTACGATGTCAAGACCGCGGGGTCGGTCAGATTGTGGACTATAACGCAGATAGCAGTGGTAGCTAATAGTTGGGTTCAAATTGACCCTAGGGCGTGATTGTGGAACCCTACATTGGGTTGTATGGTTCGGAGATGTGAGTTGGCGAGTGGTCTCGACTTCGATGAGATCGTCGATCGAGTCATGTCAGCTTGAGTGATGGGACTGCGCTCTGCAGTTGAGGTTGTACTTATCGGTTAGACTTAGTTGGTTGTCGTACTATGGTAGTTGTGATGGATTGTTGGTACAACTACGGTCATGGACGATCTGATAGACGACATTGGTTGAGTCGAGTTACGACTAGTTAGAGTTTGGTTGGACAGGTTATCAGGGTTGGTACTTGTCGATGGATTCCCGAAGTGGGGATACGGAGTAGTTAGTACAGGCGATTGATTCCGTTGGATGCAGAGTTTAGATCGTGGTGTCTGGTGATTAGATCTGTACGAGTTTGTGGCAGACACTACTACCGAGAGTGGTTGTAGTTACAGTTGTTGGGAATCGGGGACGTTCAGGGGACGTTTCCTTTCCTTGTATGCGTTGTCAGGGTGACTGTACCCAGAGTTGTTGGGTACGAGGGACGCAGAGTTTCTCCAATCTGAGTAGAGGTACGGGATCCTCGCTCAGTATGAGCGGAGATCTAGGATTGTCTGATTCGTACACTTTGTGCTGATGCTGGCAGGTGATGATACTGGTACTAGTGCTGGTGCTGGTGCCGGTGATTGTTCGGCATGAGTCACGAGTCGGGATGTGACTTCGTCGAGTTGGGCATATGTTCGGTATCTGTGGTTCGGGAGTGGATCACGGATAGTTGGGGGACACGTGCTTGATGTCCGAGTATGTTGTTCCCAACATGGTTGATCTTCGGAATCGTGAGAGTTGTGATTGAGGTGACACGAGGAATGCGAGTTTTCCGCATTGGTAATGGGTATTTCGAAGTCATTTTGGGTGACTTCTCAGATTCTACCATGATTGATGATGGTAAATGATGTTGATGATGTAGATGTTGTTGGTTGCCACTAGTACACCAATCGTGTATTGGTTGGTGGACCCATGATTTGTCTTGGGTCATCAGGTGGAGTGAGTATATCAAAGTTAGGTGACTGAGATTTCTCATTCTCTACTTGGTGGCAGACGATGTCAGGTTACATGACGTGGTGAGTGCAGCGAGGGTTGTTTGCATTCACGTAGGATGGATTTTGATGTCATTGTCTTGGGTCATTCTTAATTTTTCCTCAGTGGAATGACAAGGATCGATACGAGGTAATTGGAGAGAACCCACAGTCTCGACGTGTCTCGTCGTTGACTGATCTGTTTGGATGTGGGAAATAGTTGAGGACTTTGGGCGTCGTGACGATCCTCGATCGTGACGTCTATGGTCGGATGACGTAGTGATGGATCTGGATCGGGATCTTGATGATCCAGAAAGGTGGTGAGTTTGTCGATCTTACTTGGACGTTTGAGTTGAAGATGTTGGGACTGAACTTCTTTTCGAAGTGAATCCCGTATGATATATTACTCGGGTGAGTAAATGTCTGACGAGGTCCGATTTTTTCAGTCTTAGAGATGTGCGGATATTGTGATTGGCTTCCCTATGAAGTCAATCAAATGTAATGTGGTAATCGATTTAGCAGGTAACCGAAAGGTTCAGTTTTGGTGCGTCTCGGTAGACGAGAACGAGATTTCGGGTTTTGGAATCAGATTTCTGGGTGACGATTCGAGATTCGATTTTGGAACTTGAAAGTGGATTTATGGATTTGGGTTCGGAATGGTCATTTCTAATACTAGTTTACGGAATGATGATTTCGGATTCGGATTTGGAAATGGATAATGGGTCGGAGTTGTAATCTGTCAAATACCGGATTGGACAGATGGACTTCAAAATTGAAACGTGTTTGGCTATGACCTAGGTGGTCGTGTTGTTGGTGTTATTGTTGTGGTTGTCGTTGTTGTGGTAGGTTGGTAGATAAACGTATGTACCTTGTACGTGGTTCGAGGTACGATACCGGGCAGACTTGTGATGCCTGGTGACAGTATATAGGTTATACCGTAGTACGTTGGTGAGCGTATTGGTAGTCGGCTTAGTTCTGATACCATTGGATCAGTTGAGGTTGTGACCTGGACATCAAATATTGTGCATTGGGTCATAGTATTTCTGGTGGGTCCAGTTACACACAGGTTGAGTGCTTTGTTGGTATGCGTATACTCAGGTTGAGTGAGTTGGTGGTTAGTGTAACCACAAGTGAGTATCAAGTTAGATTTCGACTGGCGACTGTCAAGTGGTGACGGTTTGTCAAAGGTGTCAGCGTGGATCGGTTAGTGAGATTTGTTGACTCCATGTGGGAGGAGATAGCAGCATAGGTTGGTAATTGGGAAAGAAACCATCGAGTTGTTCGTGTCAACGAAAATGGTAGATTTGACAAGTAGTGTCAACTCGGAGCGTGTGGTTTCTGTAACAACCCGTTCCGAGAGCCGGAATTAGTAGACCAACTAAGGTGTGATTAGTAAGGTTAATCCGTGGTTAGTTGGTCCCGATAAGGTCTTTGGCGTAGAATGACGATTTTGCCCCTAGTTTGGGCAAAATAGTTGACTTTTATTCGGGTGGTCAATTGGGTATTGACCAGTGACCAGGACGTAGTTGAGGACGTCACGAACTCGTAGACATGAGGTACGTTCGATTCCGACATCCGAGGAGGAAGTTGTGATGTTCGGAAGGTCGAGGGTATTATCGTAATTTTGGTAAAATAGGGGGAAAAGTTGACTTTTTGAATAATCGAGTTTTGGTAGGTTGACCTAGGATGGTTAGGTAGCTTTCGATGTCCTGAGTTCGATGACAGGCGGCACGTACTCATCGGACTTACGAGGCGAGAGTTATGGGTCTAGGAAGTTTTGACAAAACCGTAAATATGAGGTAAAAAGAAGGGTAATTTGGTCTTTTCTGCACATTGGGATTTGTGCACAGAGAAAGGAAATGGACGGCTGGGGTTTAACCAAGTGGGATAAGGATTGAGTGGATTGTGACATGTGGCAAGGGGCTAGAGGATTCTGGGAGAATCCTGTGTGGTCTCAGCCCAAATAATTGGGGTGCACTCGTGCTTACCCGTGTAGTGTTCTTCGAAACACAGAGAAACATAGAGAGCTTGTGAGGAGAAGGTGAGGATTGATCGTGGTAATTGACGAGTCCTGGTGAGTGAGAGAGGAACAGGGAGGTAAGAGGAAGCTGCTGGTCGTGATTTGGTGCACGGCGGAGGTGCGGAGAAGGTTCTGGGGAAACAGGGAGCCTGAGAGTTCGAGGTGGTGGCTACGCCGTGAGGCGGCTCAAACCACGACTGTGGGACGTTCAGGAGGTTGCAGAGAGGCCAACGAGCACCGTGGTAGGCGGCGGTGCGCACGGCGGAGCTGCAATCGAAGGGTAAGCTTCCTTGCTCTGTTTTCCCGTGAAATTTCATTTGGAAAGTCGTGGACCTAGGGCTAGAGTCGAGGGATCTGGAGGTTAGGGTGAGACTCCTGAGGGTCCTAGGAATTGTTTGAGTGTGCTGCCGTGATGGGTGGTGCACGGTGGTGGAGGGCACGACGGAGGGACCTTCAGTACTCTGTTTTGGCCGTGGGTTCAAACGGCGAGTCGTGTAGGTAGGGGCTGAGTCGACGGTATAGGAGTGTTGGTCTAGGTTCAGTAAGGCCCTAGGGATTGTCTGGTGAAGCCACCGTGAAGGGAGGTGACCGGAGCAGAGGGATCGTGAAACAGGGGGAAAGTGGCCGTCTGGTTCGAGCCTGAGTCGACGATGTAGGAGATGAATAGAGGTGAATGGAGTTGGTTTCGGGTTAATCGGACGTCGTATGAGTTTAGTCCCGCGAGGGTGAATGTTTAAGGTCCCGGGTCTTAGGTTTTCGATTCGGGGATTTTGAAGGAATTTAGGCGAACCTTCGTAGACGTGTTAGTGACGTAATTTGGTGATTGGCAGGATCGGGATTTCCCGAGGAAGCCGAGGAACGTGCTGGACGTTCGGGACACGATTGAGGGCTTGGTACTGTGAGTGGACCCTTTCTCTAAACTCGAGCATGCATAACTGTTTTCTATAATTGTTTTACGGTTTTGATTATGATTCTATGTTTATTGAATATGTTTTGGTTGGTTTTCCATTATTGCACGTTTTTCGAGAAAATACGGTATTTGACACGTTTTACGCGAAATGTCGATTTCTGAGGAAAATGCTAGGGTTTTGGGATTTTTAAAGGATAACTAGTTTGATTGTTTACAAAGGGATTTTGCAACATGATTTGGTGATTAAATGATTTTCGGAAAGTGGATTCCGGATTTGGATTCGGAATGACGGTTTTGGATGCCGGAAGGGTATCAGACCGGTGATTTCGGATTCGGGTTTGGATATGGATTGGTAAACGGTTTTCAAATGGTTTTGGGATTGGATTTGCTGGATCTGGATATTGGGTTTAAAGACCCGGATTTATGTGACGGGGGACCGGCCGGATTGGGTTTAAAGACCCGGATTGAGTTTAAAGACTCGGGAGTTTAAAGACTCGGATATATCCCCCATAGGCCTTGAGTTTAAAGACTCGGATATGATTAAGGCCTGGATTGAGTTTAAAGACTCGGGAGTTTAAAGACTCGGATAGATCCAGCAGGTTTGATCGGAAAATAATGAATTGCAGTTTCTGGATTCTGATATAGTTTTATAATATATATATGCTGTGATTTCTATAAATGTTTTATAGTGTTTCTGTTTCTTATGATGTGGTATATGGTACTTTGGTTTCTAACCGTTTTAATAACTGGGTTATGCATGTGGTTTTCAAAACGGAGGGTTAAACTCGGTTTTCTGATAAGTGGTTTAAAAACTTCTCTTATATTGTGGTCCACTCACCTTCTGTTTTGAATTACCCTCCAGGTTGTGGAGTGAGCGCGGGGTCTTGACGTCGAGGCAGTGACCGAGGCATAGAAGTCACGCGAGGGGTCCCGGAGTAGTTTAAAGTCTTCCGTGTGCGTGTAATTCATCGGTTTTTAGTTCCTTGTATTTTCGTACTATGCTCTGTAAACAATAACTTTGGGATATGTTGTTTAATTACTCATGCGTCTGACCGGGTTTGAGTGAGTTTTACTCGAGTGTGGTGTCGGGGAGTCAGACGGGAGCGGGATTTACCTCGGGTTTCGGGGTGGAACCGGGGTGGGTCCTGACAGTTTTTGTCATTCGACGAGGTCGAGTGTAGTCAATGTAACGAGATTGTTAGTGGGTGTACGAGTGTACACGTATCGTGGGGTCGAATTATTTCCACGAGGTGGGTGTGGAATCAGGATAGTTGGAAATTCGAGAACGAAACTAATTAAGGAGGGAAGAACAGTTGAACTTAGGTCAGTTGGAATTTCGAGGACGAAATTAATTAAGGAGGGAAGGTTGTAACAACCCGACCGAAATTCCTAGATTAGATTAGTGACTAATCACGATTAGTGAGGTTAATCGGTGATTAGTTGGGCGAAATCGGACGAACGATGCAAAATGACAGTTTTGCCCTGGCACGCTCAATTCCGACGTTCGAGGAAGAAGTTATGACTTTCGGAAGTTAAAGGGCATTTTGATAATTTTGGTTAAAAGGGGCCAAATTTTGACTTTTTGACCGGAAGGCCCGATGGCCGAGTGCCGAGGACCGTTACTAGATCGGGATGATACGAATCCATAGACAAGCGGCACGCTGGAATCAAACTTCGAATGAGGAAGTTATAGGTAACGGAAGTTCGATATCACTATGCACGTACTTCGAGGCATTGATGATTTGGCAATTTCTGATTGGCCAAGATATTTTCAGTAGGTCCCATGGATGAGTGTCACTCATCGCATTGGCCAATTACCCTAAAAAGTGGATCTACTTAATTAAATATTATTATTCCTATTATTTTATAATTAATCCAAGTACCACTAAATCCTAGCCCTCCATTCCAAATTCATCTTTAAATCAACACCACTCATCTAATCTATCTCTCTTTTCATCTGATCAATATCATTCTCCTTCTTCATTTCCTCATAACCCGAACCCCCCTTCCATCTTTCTTCTTCATTTTCTATTTTCATTCTCTCCATACAAACACAAACACCACACCTCCATAACCATTAGGGTACTCATGTGTGACCGTGTGAGAGAGTGAGGGAGGACTGAGAGGGCTGTGACGGCCAGCCACGGCGGAGGACACGGCGGGGGAAATCCCGAAAACCTTAGGTAAGTATTCAAAAATTCAAAAATCGGGTTTTGTGGGTTTTTGACGGTTCTCTTTGATTGGGTTGACTTCTGAGGTCCTTAGGAGGAAGCTTTGAATCGGTTTTGAGGCCTAGGACGGCCAGAGGCCACGGCGAGGACGACTTGCAGGTGACCGGTTCATGTATGAACATTCAAGTGAGTTTTAATCCATTTATTTCGGTTTTTAATTAGCTAGAAAGATAGGAAACATGGTTAGGAAGATATTAGAATTGAAATGGGTTAAAATGGACTGAAAATGGACGACTTGGGGCCTTGAACCGGTCCAGGCCGGTTCGGCTGGTCCAGAACCAGTCGAACCCGATTCGGCTGGAGGTTAAGGACACTGCTACAGTGGCTCGTGATCTCACGCGCAGGTGAATTGATTGGGCGCGTGGGGGCACGTGTCCCATTGTTTGGGAATGTGTTCAACAAGTGAAATCTTCTATTCGATGTAACAAACATTTTGGGACTGGTTTCGTGTCAATCGGACACTGTCTCGATAATGTTCGGGCCATCAGAAGGTTTTGGATCGGGTTTAAAAATAGCTAAAAATACCGAAAAATTACGGGGCTTTGGTAGGAGGTTAATAAGGTAGTTAGTAACCTTCTATTACAATTTGGACAGGTTTGGGAGTCCTGATAACGGTGATTGGCTCGGGAGAGCCGTATGGCACGCAAATCGAGGCGACAGCTCGGACGGTCTGTGAGTGGACCTTGTTTTCTAAATTGGTGCATGCCTAAATTTTTATTATATGTTTTAATACATGTTTGGTTGTCGTTACGTATAAGCACGTATTTCGAGGTTTCGGCCTTATACGGTGCTTATACGGGTCGGTATTTATTTAATGGTTTAAATGAATTGGATTTGGATTTCAAATGGATAAACTCGGGTATGAGACCCATTTGGTTTGGTCTCGGGCATATGATGCTATGGATGGCCTTCGGGTCTGAGTCGTGGTCGCGGCAGTTGCTTGGTGCCCGGCGACGGACGACGTGACGCTCGCCTCCGAATTGGGATGTGTTCCTTCCGGAGAGGTCACGATGCACGATTCGTGGTCGGGCAGCCTGGGGAGGCTCGACTTCAGAGTACTGACGGTTCAGGATATCGATCGGTGATGAGTGCACCAAGATCTTGTGGTGGTCGCGTCGGTTGATTCGTTCACGGCGACATACCAGGATTGAGGGCGGTCCTGGATGGATGGTTGCACGCATCACTACGATCGGAGTCGTGACTGACCCTTAGATATCAGGCACAATGCCCAGCTGATGTCATATGTTCGGGTACGAGACCCAGTTACTTTACCGTTATGCTTTCGGGTCAGGGACCCTAGATGGATTTCCAAGTTCATGGCGGTTTATGGGAACCGACATGAACCCTGGAATGGTTATTGTGGTACATAATGTTTTATGGGAACCGGAAATGGAGGATGTTTTCTATATATATGAATGGCATGGATGCTATAGATCATGACGGTTCAGGGGAACCGGGCATGAATATTTATGTTATGTATATATATGTTCATATACCTTCCTTTACTTCTATTATCTCCTTCGGGGAGGGTCGTTGGCCTGGGTGGACCCCGGAGTAGTCACGGAGCACCGACTGAGTGGAGTCACCCCCCAGTTAGGTTCCTTACTCTCAGGAAGGCTATGGTTACTATAACCTCGGGTAGGGTCAGTGGTCCGCGGACATTGACCTTGACAGGATTGGTTGTGTAACTTATATATGATCTATGATATGTGATATGTGGTGTGCACAGGTGTGCACAAGATTTGAGAAGTGGCTCGTGTATTTGGTTTCAGTATGGTTATAGTTTTGGGCTGAGTCCCTTATTGGTTTCTTATGGATTTGGGCAGTGGCCTGTATGGTCGATTTCTTTATGGTTTTGGGCTTAGTTCCCACATATGGTTTCTTTGGTTAAACGGTTTTCGAATGCATGCATACTTTTTAGTGAAGGGTACAAATGTCTTTCTTATGAAATGTTTTTATAAACTGGTTGTTTTGTCCACTCACAGCTTTTAATGTTTTGACTGCCCTTCAGGTTGACAACGGATGTGAACTGTAGCAGAGACCGAGATATCACATACCTCTTCTAGATCCTGGCGTACTCTGATAGCCCGAGAGGGCAAAAGTCTGAAATATCCCTTGTCTGACACTTCAGCAGGGTCATCTCACGTTAATCCCGGGGGGATTGGGACGGGTCCTGTCAGTGTACTTTTCTAGTGTGTTACAGATGGGGTCCTGTCATTTGTTATTACGAGTCTATTGGTTTAGTTTTCAATGTGATCGGGTATCGTATCAGGGTAGTTTTGATTGTCCCAAGGTTTATGGGCTGTTTTAAATTCGTTTAAAAATCCCAAAAAATTATGGGATTAAAGTATAAGGTAATAGGGATGATTATTGACAACTAGAAGTGGTTTATGACAGGCTTCCAAGGTTTCAGAATTTACATAAATGCGTGCAAGCCGGTATTAGACTGTATAGACCGAGTCTGAGTGGACCATTTTCCTTCTTAGACTTATTTCGAATGCATATTTAATTGTTTAAAATACGTTTCTATGTGATTTTGATGATATTTGGTTGGTTGTGATTTTATATGAATTTTAATGATTTTATGGATTATTTTAGTAGCACGTTTTACGAGATTATGCTCGAGTTGTGTTTTAGGCTTAGGTTCGGTGCTTTGAGTTGTGGTTTTGGTTGGAAATGTTTTATGTGTGTTATAAGGTATGTTTCTGGATTTTCGGTGATTTTTGGATGATTTTACAATAACTATTTAATGCATGATTTGCGAGGAATTGGTAAATGTTGTATTCTGGATTCTAGATTTGGTTCTGAAATTGATATGATTTATAAGAGTATGTTTTCTTGGTATTTGAGATGTGTTGTGACAAATTTTGGATAACCCTCATTGTGATGCCGATTGGTTGTGTCGTTTTGGGCTTCGAGATAATGCTCTGTATTCCTAAGACTGTGGGCAGTCTCAGACGTCGAGGTAAAACTCTGTATTCCTGATACTAGGATCGTGACTCAGACGTCGAGTTGGGCTCTGTATTTCTGAGCCAGCCCACACTCAGACGTCAAGCTGGGCTCCGTATTCCCGAGTGATTTAGTTTACCGGTAGTGCACCTGTGATATGATGACATGACTCACCCCGATTATCACCCCGATAACCGGAACGAACCCTACTCCCGTCTGACAACCTAATACAAAAGACCGAAACAACCTCACCAAAAACCCACAACTTTACATTGCTAGACCAGGGAGAATTCAAAATCCAACAAGTCAACAGCGATACAGAGCATAGTACAATACAGGGTAAGACAGAAAACCTACTAAAAAGTTACTACATGCACAACGAAAAAGCTCGTAACGGAAAACTCTAGAATACTCTAGAAAAAACTCCGAAAACACTCTATGCAAACTCTATGCCTCTGACTCTGCCTCAACGTCAGCCCCAGCGCTAGCACCACGACCTGAAGGGTATTTAAAACCAGAAAAGAGTGAGTGGACTAAAATAAATAATAGTTTCAAAAACAGTTTAATAAACAAACCAGGATTTTGCCCTCCGTTTTAAAAACATGCATGCATAACCAAGTAGAAAAAACAACGATATAAACAGTATGATGATCATTATGAAAACATTATCATTAAAAGCATGAAATACAAATATCATCATCCGATCAAACCTGCTGGATCTATCCGAGTCTTTAAACTCCCGAGTCTTTAAACTCAACAGGCCTACGAGGGAAATATCAATATCCGAGTCTTTAAACTCTCAAGTATTTAAACTCAATCCGGGTCTTTAAACCCATTCCGGGCCCGTCCCCCGTCATATCATAATCCGGGTCTCAAACACTTCATTTAAGCTTACCCTATTTTCCCCTACTTGTTCAGATTACGATTTTACCCTTCACTTTCTAGACCCGTATCTCACTCGTCCGATGTCCGATGACAGCGTGCCACCTGTCATTGTACTCAGGACGTCGAGATCTACCTAACGGTCCTCGGTTTGCGTAAAGAAACCTTGTCGTTCAAAAAGTCAAAAAATGCCCCTCTTTTAACCAAATTACGAAAGTGCCCTCAACCTTCCGAACATTATAACTTCCTCCTCGGATGTCGGAATCGGGCATGCCACCTGTCAACGGACTCGTGACATCCCGAACTATGTCACGGTCATCAGTCACTGCCCAATTGACCGTCCGAACTAAAAGTCAACATTTTGCCCAGTCTAGGGGCAAAACTGTCATTCTGCGCTAACTGTCCAAAAGTAACCAACTAATCACCAATTCTCTTCGCTAATCTATCACTAAACCCTAATCTAATCCCGACTTCTGGAACGTGCCGTTACATATGATGATTTGTTTTGTAGACATTGAGGATGGTTTGAGTGTATATTGTTGTGGATATGGTTTTTGATATGGTTTATGAATGCTTTGTGTTTCGATATTATCGGATTTTCTACTGTTTGCACGTATTTTGAGATTTTGTGACTATTATCCGTTTTGTTGAGGTTTGGGAATTTCTTGTATGCATGCAATGATTTCTTAAAGGCGGGTAATTATTATGCTTTTTTATTGTGTTTTCAAAACTGTGTTCTAAAATATGCTTTTTAGGTTCACTCACACGTTTTTCTGGTTTTTAAACCCTTCAAGGTCGCTGCACGGAAAATGAACCTGACAGACAGAGGCATGAGCTAGTGAGATATATGTGTATCCTTGGTCTGATAAGAATCAAGGGTAATTTTGTAATTGATGGGTTGCTTGTTAGACGAGAGCAGGGTCCGGATATGATTAACGAAAGGTTTTAGGGACAGTTCCTATCACAAATCAAATATTTCTGCTCAAGTCTTTCATCAGAAATAATTTCTCCATAACTTCCCATTTGACTGATTACTTCAAATAATCTATTCAAGCAACTATCTAACAATTCATCATCCTTCATTGTACAATGTTCAAAATCTTTTCTCAAGGATTGTAATTTAACTGCTCTTACCTTGGTAGAACCTCTATATACTTTCTCAAGAACATCCCAAGCTGATTTTTCTAGGGTTTCATTTGAGATTCTCGGAAATACTTCATCTGGAAGTGCTCTTTGTATGAACCCAAGAGCTTTTGCATCTCTCTTGATGTTGTTCTTCAATTCCTTCTTCTGGGCTTTTTCCAAAACTTCCGAATTTTGAGGAATTTCAAAGCCATATTTTATCAAGCTCCACAACTCATGAGATAAGAAGGTAGTCCTCATCTTTATTCTCCAAAAGTAGTTGTTTACTCCATTGAAGATTAGAGTTTTTAATATCTCCATCATTGCTTGAATTAGTCATGAACTTGAAGACATTGATTCTAAAGTTTCACTTAGAATTTTCCCCCCTTTCAGAATATGTAACACCCAATCCACCACACTTTATTTCTTAATCAACACAACTCTGATACCATGTTTGGAATTTTGTTTACTTCTTCTGATTCGCAACTGTTTCAGTTCTAGAGAACAGTTGCAGTCGAGTAGTTGCAGTTCCAGTGAACAGCTGCAATCGAACAACAAAATAGTTTCGGTTAAACACCGAAACAACTTTAGTTACAGTTACAATTGAACAGCTGCAGTTGGACAAAGAGCAAAAGAAACAGAGACGAGAGATTTTTGCAAAAGACTTCTTACTGATATTTCTCACATAATTTAGTTTTTATACTAAGGCCAAATAACCCAAGCATTCATCTTAGCTAGCTAGAAATGTGACAAGTGATTAGAAATTCAATAATAGTATAAGTTTACCAAAATAGAAAATTAATTAAATAACAAAGCATTACAACATTTAACATTGATTTTGTATTCAAAACTAAAGCCAAAAGACCCAGTTCTTTCATACTCACTCGATCTTGGCTAATATATTGATGATTTCATGTACGTGGCTTTTGCCAGCTCCACCGCCTCCATTGGCTCTAAGTGGGTCTTCTTCTAATTCAGCTTCTACGAACCCGAGTTTTGCTAATAAGAAGGATAGGTTTACTCTCATATTTGACGGAAAGTTAATAGACTTGACAGAAAATAAGCAGCTTTAAACGAAGAAGGGGTTTCATGGGGTATCTAGGGAAAAATCCAAGTTCGAAGTTCATTTTAAGACTAAAATTAATGTTCATGAGGTATCTTGAGTTGTCAAAAAAAAATTATTTTTTCGTCGGAGCTCAATCTAAATGTGAAATGCCAAAATATTCTGACTTTTTATAGCATCACACCATCTCATTCACGGGAAATACCCACTAGGTAGCGAGAGCCAAATCAAATTTTCAAAGTTTTCCAAACATATTTGACAATCGCTAGAGCATTTCCAATAAAAGATGTAAATTAGCTAGATTTATATCTCCGAATCCAATTTTGTGGTCCAATGGGCCAAAAAAAGGAGATGTAAGTTAAATATATCACTGAAAATTGTAAGAATTATTGTATATATTTACAATTTTTTTTTACATCACCTTCATGGGCCACCATGTATTAAATCGGGATATTATTTAATGACAAATAGTTGCATTTTAATGCATCGGCTATATATTTAAAAGTGCAAATTTCACTTCATTTGGAATCGAGAATTGAGATCAAACTTCAATTATACATGTCAAAATTTTCCAATTTCATATGGGATCAAAATAGTTTGATATTTTGGAATAAGGAGCTACTTTTGGCGCTCCACAAATTACTTGTTGGCTCCATCTTTTTATTTTAATGTTTTCTTACTTTTTTTTATGAATCAAAATTCCAAATTTACTTTTCCATCTCTTAATTTACTATGTTTCGTAAAAATTTAAAAACCTGCAATAATTTAATATCCTAACAATAAACCATCATCGAGCATTACTATTTAATCCCACCCATGTGTCTCTCTATCATTTTACAACAATTTTTTTTTTTTTGATTATGTATATATACCGTAAATTGTCCATATAATTTTTTTTGATTATGTACATATACCGTAAATTGTCCATATAATTTAAGCAACATAGCACTGTCATTACACTTTAGTGGTAGAAACATAGTTGTCATAATTATAAAAATAGAAAGCAGGAGAGATATGAAGTAGGAGGCTAGGGTTATCAAGAAAAAAAACACATCCAAATATTTTACATAAACAAAAGAAATAAAAAGAAATATATTAAATTCAAAATATAATTTATCTCCAAGGTGCTAAAAACTGTTTAGTGACAAAAACAATTTAGGGCCTATAGGTCCCATCCTATCTCCGAGATGGAGGTTTAGGTGATTTTTTAATTAAAAGTTAATCATATAATGAGTATTTCCAAAACAAAATAACTGCAATTTGAAAACGACAATGTACAAAATTGAAGTTCAATCATCAACATAAACTTGCAAAATGAAAAATACCTAAAAGATTAGCCCTCTAATTCTTCTTATGCACATCCTTCCCCATATCCATTCTCTCTGTATGAACTCAAACCTAAACCCCAAACAAAAACACTAAACTGTTCACACCGAGCTGCCGCCTACTCGCCATGAAGTTTTTTTCCTCTGATTGGCCCGGAATAGGCTCGGCAAGAGAGCACCAAACAAACACCACCGAGGTGGGACTTTTGGAAGGAAAATATTATTTTCAGAGAAAGTTGGCGTATTACAATTCAGTTCATTATGTATTTCATTAATTGGTGCTCAAGTAGTCAGGTGCATCAACTTATATAAGTTTGGTGTCCGCTCAGATGTGTTGATTTGATTTGTCATAGGCAGGCGCCCAAATTGCAAACGAGGAGACGTACAAGTTTTTCTGTACGAAAGTGAAGCAGCTCTCAAAAACCGAAAAACCAACTAAACACTGATAAGGAAATACCAAAGAATTCATCCAAACCGAGAAATGAAATAAGAAAACAATATATGAATTTTAATTAGAAGAAATGACATGACATACAGATCCCTGATAAACTTGGTTTACAATATGAACCCCATAGCAGGGGTTGGGAAGACCATTTTACAAAATCAGCGTACGTTCAAGGACATTCATCAAAGAAGCTTTGGCATAATAAAACACAACACAACCCGGATCTAAAACAAAAGGCCCAAAATAGTCTACATTCTGTAGCAAAAGTACATATCAGGGAATAAAGCTTAAACGGAGGAACACAATTTGTAGGTTTTGACAGGTCAGCCACTTAGGAAGAAGCACCACTACGAAGGGCTTGCTTCTTGGATTTGCTAGTAGTCAACTGGGTCTCAGGCTGCAATGAAACATGGAAAATTTGAGACCAACCACCGAGGAAAAAGGCAACTAACTACTGACTGGACTCCCACAATTTTAACTGACGAGTATAATATGCAAATTACCTCTTTCTTGACAGGTTCTTCCTTCTCAGACAAAGTCAGCTCAATATGGCAAGGGGACGACATATAGGCTGCAAAAGGTTTATCCATCAAATAATCGATATAGAAACAAGGGTTCTTAACAATATAAGGGATCAAGGTTGGAACATACGGTTTATTCTTCCGTGAGCACGGTAGGTTCTACGCCTTTGCTTCTGTGCTTGGTTGACTTGGATGTGAGATATGACCAGAGAATCGACGTCCAAACCCTTAACCTGAAAGATTGTTTCGCAATTATTAGTCTCAAGATCAAACGAAGCCAACAAATGAAAAACCAAATACGGCATACCTCAGCATTGCTCTCAGCATTCTTAAGCAAATCTAATATAAACTTGGCTGATTTGACAGGCCAGCGTCCCTGTCCATTGGAATGCCTGTTCTTTGCCTGAGCAGTACGCCCAACACCACGGCAGAAACGACGGAAGGGAATAGCCTGCTTATGGACAAGAACATCCTCCAAATATCGCTTAGCCTTAACCAAGGGCAACTTTCTGATAGCAAATGCGGTCTCCCTTGTGTTCTGTTAAAACAAAGCAACATATAGGTCCTCAATAGGAGTCCTGAACCCCAAAAAAAAAACAAGGCATTTTATGGAAATCACTATTAATCTCACACCACATAGAACATTGCATGTACAGAGACACATCAAAACAATACAATTAATCATTGCTAAATTAACAGAAGCCCAGCTCACACAAGACAACCACGTGCTGCTTCCTTAGTTGGATTTCAAAACACTTCAAATACCCGTACATTTTAAAATGTGCCATCGTTAACTGAACCTTCAGCTATATGCATGCAACAAATGCATTGTACAGAGGTTCACCCAAAAACAATGAAATATCTTTTCCTGAAGTTTACGGGAGCCTAGTTCACAAAAGACAGCTAAGCCCTGCTTTTTTAAAGTCAGGAGTAAAAAGAATTGAAATACTCATGCATACTCAAATGTGCCATCATTAACTGAACCTTAAGTCATATATATATGCAACATATGCATTGTACAGAGGTTCACCCAAAAACAATGAAATATCTTTTCCTGAAGTTTACGGGAGCCTAGTTCACAAAAGACAGCTAAGCCCTGTTTTTTTAAAGTCAGGAGTAAAAAGAATTGAAATACTCATGCATACTCAAATGTGCCATCATTAACTGAACCTTAAGTCATATATATATGCAACAGATGCATTGTACAGAGGTTCACCCAAAAATAATGCAAATAATTTTCCTGAAGTTTACGGGGGCCCAATTTACATGAGGCAATTAAGCCCTGCTTTTTTAAATCAGGTTTCAAAACAAAATTTTAGATATTCATACAAAAGAAAATGTGACATCATTAACTGAACCTTCAGTCACAAGATACAACTGATGCAAAGTACAGAGGTTCACCCAAAAACAATGCAAGTAATCTTCCTGAAGTTTACGAGAGCTTAATTTACATAAGGCAACAAAGCCCTGCTTTTTTCATCAGGGTTAAAAACAATAATGCATGCATATATTAAGAAGCTTTAAGCATACCAAATTCAAGCCAAGAATAAGACCAGAAACAACAAATGAGCACAGTATCAGCCTATTTCATCTTCATATAATAATACCTTACTAGAAAACTTTTAAATATCAAGAACTATATTTACCCAAACTGAACTCACTACAGAAAAGCAACAAAAATCAAACAGATCTTCACAATGAAATTGAATTCACATAGGCAATATGACTACTTATTTCACCAGCTAGCAAGAATGACACCAAATCTATGATAGTAACAATACCTTGAAATGAACTCTGAGGTCAGAGCCTCTTGCTTTGCAAGCTGAAACATACATAATTACAAGTCACTATCAGATCAAATCTATTTTCCCAGAAAGGCAAAAATGGAAAACTAAATCAAAACCATTCGGCTGGGATTTAAAAAGATAAAACCACGAGATCTAGAACCGTAAAAAGATGAGAGAGCATACACTTCGTGGGGTTGTCGGGCTCTCTGGAGTACTTAACCTGAAACCCAAAAAAAAAAATCTTGGTCAATCCACTGGAAGATGTACAGATTCAAAAAACAGAAAAGAGAGATAGCGAAAGAAGATTTAATCCAAGGAGGTGAGAAGGGTTTACCATGGCGGCTGATACTGCTTCCGCTTCTGCTTCAGTGAAGGGGTTTACGTTTTGCTTATGAGCAGAAGAGACGAGCTAGTTTGCGACTTGTGGTTTTATAAGAGAAGAAAGGAAAATGAAACCCTAGAAAAGTAGCACGTAGTAGACCGATGGTCATGGACCTCACTAAAGCTGGGCTGGCGGGTTTCAGAGTTTGATTTGGTTTGGGCTCATTTGGGCTTTTACTAACAGATGGGCTTCTCTGTGGACACCTGTGGTCGGTCCACATAAAAGATTGGATTCACTCGTGTATTTCGTTTCATTAATCCAATCAAATTGCCTATAAAAAAAAAACTTATTACTCATTTTACTCCCTTAACCGGACATTAAATATCATGTTGTTCCTTGAAATGATTTAAGTTCTAATGTTTTGTCACAACTGTACATTTAGTTGCACCGTTGCTACATTCGTTACCATCTGTTAATCTAGTGCTTACGTGGCAACCTCTGATTGGTTGGTTAATTATTTACCTAAAATTATTAAAATTAACACACACAAAAGAAGAAGATGATGAATAGTGAATCTAAGTTCATCATCTTCTTCCTTTTTCATCTAATAAGGAAGAAATCAAAGACCTTCCTGCCATTCAAGAGCAAACTAGCCCTTGGATTTTTCAAAATCCCTAATCTGCAAACCAATTCCAAAAATGCAACTAGAGGGAATTCCACGAAGACGTCATTATGAAACAGAGCAGCGAGCATATCAATATGAAGACGCCAGAACAAAACCTAATAATGACAACGGTTCTTTTGTGCTTTTTTGACTCGACTGAGTCAACTCAACGCCCTGGATATCTTGTGCAGTACTCTGCCTTTGCCCAAGTGGATTGTTTGGAGGTGGAGCTTGACCCTCTTCTTCCATCGATGGGGTTGGACCGAAAAATGGCGTCATCGGATCACATTCTGTTCGAAAAATTTTGCCGCATAGAAATGGGTTCGGAGAAAACGATGAAGGCTCGAAGTGGAGCAGTGTCGGAGTGATGGGATCTGCTTCAATAAGATTGTTCTCAGAGACATTAAACATTTGGAGTGAGGATTGATTCAGAGCCAGGATTGGTCCGGTGAATAGGCTTCTTCCATTAATAGGGTTGGACCGAAAAATGGCATCGTCAGATCGCATTCTTTCCGAATAATTTTTCCACATAGAAACGAGTTCGAAGAAAACAATGAAGGCCTGAAGCGGAGCAGTGTCAGAGTGACGGGGACTGCTCCGGTAAGGTTGTTCCAGGAGACATTAAACTTGCTTCTATCAGCAAGTTTCTGCACAAGAATATGCTCAACCTTTTCTCATTTCCAATGAAATACATTGAATGCTAAAGCTGGTCCCTTGTCGAATTTGATCTTTGGCACGTAGATTTTGACCAGAGGAATTCCCTTTAGTTGCATCTTTGGGTTGCATTTTTGGAATTGGTTTGCATATTGGGGATTTGAAAAATCCAGGGGCTAGTTTGCTCTTGAATGGGAGAAAGGTCTTTGATTTCTTTCTTATTAGATGAAGAAAGAAGAAGATGACAAACCCATATTCACTATTCATCATCTTCTTCCTTTTGTGTGTGTTAATTTTAATAATTTTGGGTAAATAATTAACCAACATGTGGAACCCAAAAATCACCCGAAAATTGTGGAGCTGCCACGTGGCCCAAAATTTCTGAAATGACCAAATTGCCCCTGGCAATAATACAAATGACTTGCAGACACTCACACATTAAATAATCTATTTACCAGCTAAATACGTTATTTAATCGGGTTAAAAGTCCCTGTAATATTAATATTCTCCCTGAGAGTTAATTGTCATTGTTCTAAATAACGGAAAATTAAATATTAATATTAAATCACAATAATTATCATTATTATCATAATGAGCTATTATTATAATTATTAAATAATATATTTAATTAATAATATATTATTTATTAATTACAAATTCAACCGACCAATCAGAACGCTAGGAGGCTCCCAAGGTTTCCCTATATATAGCGGAGCTCATTTCACTTTCCAGGTAATTCTCTTCAACACTACTTAAACTCTTGAGATTTCTCTTTCGAAGCTGACTTAAGCATTTGGGCGTTCTTGGTCGAACACCCCCCGGGTCTCGATCATTGAACGAACGATAGCTTACTGTTTTGCTTGTTTGCAGGGATCCTTGAGTCTTTTGAGTTTAAAGGACGAATTCTGCTTCAACACAACCAATCAGGGGCTGCCACGTAAACACTAGATTAACAATGGGTAACAGATGGAATAACGATGTAACTAAATGTGCAGTTGTGACAGAACATTGGAACTAAAATGACACGCCCATCCTAATCCCCCTAAAATTAACGCTGGATGTGTCATGCTCTCGTCTAACCCACAAGTGACAAGAAGGGCCAGACAAGGGATAACCCAAACCATAGCTCAAACGGGGCTTCCAAAGCGCCAGGATCAGTGGAGGAATGTGATGTACTGTGATGTCTCGGTCTATGCTACAGCCCGCATCCGCGTTAAACCTAAAGGGCATTAAAAACCATAAAAGCTGTGATGGACGAAAATAAATAATTTAATAAAACTTATTTCATAAAGAAGACATTTATGCTCTTCACTTAAAAACTATGCATGCATACAAAAGCCAGTTAATTCAAATATAATAAAACCGTTTATAAAACCAAAGTTATTTCCTTCCTCAAATCATTAGGGTCTTAGCCCAAAACCATAAAACCAATCATATGGGAATTCAGCCCAAAACCATAAAATCCAAATCATGTGGGTCACTGCCCAAATCTATAAATACAGAAATTCGTAAATCAGTAAATCCAATAAAACACAATTATAGAAATCCTTGGCGTCCCAGACGTCATGTCACGGTCTAAGGCTACGAGTACCGCTCGGGGTCTCTCCGAGCCTATCTATGGTATCCCAGATGTCTGACGTCCCAGACGTCTAATAATAACAATCCTGCTCCTAAGTCACTATACGGCCTGGTCGCTCCGTGCAATGACCCCTCGCAGGCAATGCACTGTAACTACCCCAGTGTCCCAGACAACTGGAGGAGACCATCCACATATCCACATATAAGGATGGTATATGGAAAACCTTTTATAAAATCATTTCAAAACCTTTCAAAGGGGCATATGCCCGGGATTTCCATAAAACCATCATAAATCCATTTCATAAACCATAACTGGGCCTCCAGCTCGATAGTGTAAACCAAATGGGTCTCATCCCGATACCTCATTTCTAAACAAAAACCAGTTCATTAAACCTCCATTGAAATACCAACACGTATAAACATAATATAAAATCATAAATCGTGAAATACGTGCAAATACATAAATAATAAATACCACAATCATCATCATATAAATCACATATATAAAACATGTAAAACAATTATGCATGCATCAAATTTAGAAATCAAAAGTCCACTCACAAACCGTCCTAGCTATGCCTTGATACATGTGCCATAAGCCTCCCTAGGGCTAATTCACCATCTCCGGAACTTCCGGACCTATCCAAATCATACCAACGGTCACTAACAAACTTTATAAGGTCATACCTAAGACTTATGAATAGTCCCAACCCGGGAACGCGTCCCAAACACGCTTCCTTAGGCTAAAAACCTTGATTTGACCAACCTAACGATCTGCGATCGACCCAAAACCACAAAAATTATATCTGAGTCGTCAAAACCTTTGAAGTGACACTGGTCTCACCTCGAAATTCGTGCCCACGTGCCCCCACGTACGTGGTCAATGCAAAAGTCAACGTTGACGTTAGAAAAAGTCAACGGTAAAAGTCAACGCTGACGTCAGCCTGTCAAGTTCTGACAATGCCACGTGTCAGCTTGCCACTGGTCCACATCACTGCCATGTCAGTGACACGTGGCAACCTGTGATTGGGCCAGTCACTGACATGTCAGTGCTGACTGTGCACTAACATGTGACACATGTCATCCTTCTATTGTCCTACCTCTGACATGTGTCAGTCTGACATGATGACGTCATCAGATGACATCATCATTGATGTCACTTCATCTTTAACCTTGGGCAGGTCAACCCGATTACCTGCAACTGGGTAACGTAGACCCGCGACCCTGATCCGGCCCTAAAATGCCCATTTCTAACCCGATTTCATCATAGTTTATTCCTATATGATCGTCCTCAACCCAGGAATTGATCTATCTACTTAAAACCATGAAAATCAACTTGAATCATACCTGTGCGAGGATGAATAGTAACCAACCACATGTAACCCCGTTTTGCTATCGACTCCAACCACCGTTGCCCTCGATTTTGACCTCCCTGAGCTCGTCTTACTCCTTAGAACATCATCCCAGCAACCAAATCGATCAACCAACCCTAAAATTCAATTTCAAATTTTGAACATAAACCTCACCGTGTCGGGTTGCCGGCCACAGTGCACCGCCGTCCATCCCGTTAGTACCGTCATGATCGTCTCCCTTCACTCTCTCATTTTCATTCACAAACCAGGTTCATATGATGAGGATGGAAGGGTGTTTGGTGTGGGATTGAGTAATACGGGGTATGGGTTTCACGGGTTAATGGAATAAAGGGATGAGGATGAATGATGAAGATAATATCCCCACAATCTGGGGATTTAGGCCAATCAGATGGGTGGCACTTGTCACTTATCTAGTGGTCCCCATTAGATACTTATCCCATCAAAACAGTCCACGTGTCCAATTTATCGGTTTACGTGAGTAGTACTGATTTTCGTTCTAAACGCGTAACTTTCCCTTTGAATGTTCGATTTCGACGTGCTGCCTGTCTACGGACTTGTAACATCTCGATCTACATAACGATCATCGGTCCTCGTGCATTTGACCATCTGGGTCAAAAGTCAACTTTTCGCCCATTCTCAAGGGTTAAATGGTCATTTTACATTGTCCATCCTAATTCCCTTGACTAATAAGGGATTAGTCACGATAATCCTCAATTAATCCTGAAATTCGGGTCGGGTCGTTACATAAAACCTTTTCGGGGAACAAAGTGATATTTAATGTCCAGTTAGGAGATCAAAGTGAGTAATAAGCCTAATAAAAAAGTAGGTGAGACAGGACCTTCCCCATAATCCCCCTTGAGTAGCGTGGGATGACTTGCTTCCATCTGACACGACCTTGTAAAATGACCTTATTGCCCTTGGGATTAAATAAACATTCTATTTACGTGTCAGACCCGGAATACTACCAAATACTAACCAAAATAATCAGAGTACGCACTCACCGTCATGCCTAAGCCTTCACATAGTCTGTGTCCGCGATCAACTTGAAGAGTGCCAAAACCAATAAAAAGTGTGAGTGGACAAAAAATAAAGCTTTGAAAACCATTGTGCTCAAAATTGCAATCAATACATAAATTATAAACCATGGGTCCAATGACAGGACCCATCCCAATCCCCCCGGGATTACCGTGGAATGTGCCCTGCTCCCGTCCAACAAGAGGTGTCAGACAAGGGATAACCAAGAGCCACTGCCCAACGGGGCATCCAGAGTGCGCAAGGATCGATGGAGGAGGTGTGCAATGTCCCAGTCACTGCTGCAATCGCATTCGTAATCAACCTGAAGGGCATTAAAACCAAAAGCTGTGAGTGGAAAAAAACCAATAAGTTTACCAAATACATTTATAAGACATTTATGCCCTCCAATAAAAACGTATGCATGCCACCAAAAACCAGTAACCAAAACGTTTGCTCAACCGAGCCATTAGGGCCTTAGCCCAAAAACCGTTAACCAAAAACCAAGTGTGGGAACTCAGCCCAAAACAGTGGAATACCACAACCATACATATTAAAACCATGTGGGCCACCACCCAAAGCCATAAATATAAATCCATAAATCCAAAACCATTTAGGGTCCCTGACCCGACATACCAATTCATAACCAATAATCCATTTTTACCACATAACACATATCCAACCGAAAAGCCATTTTATAGATCCATTAATCCATATTTTACCATTGCCATCACCAGCATCCCAGATGCTTAGCGTCCCAAACGCTAGACGTCCCTGACGTCATATCTCACGGTTTCATAAGCTACGCGTGCTGCCCGGGGTCTCTCCGGGTCCGTATATCTGACATCCCTGATGTCTGACGTCCCTGACGTCAATCATAGCAATCCTGCTCCTGAGTCATCATACGGTCCGGCTGCTCCGTATAATGACCCCTCGCAGGCAATGCACCGTGACTTCCCCAGTGTCCCAGACATCTGGAGGAGACCATCATATATCCTTGTATCCAGATGGTATATGGAAAACAGTTTTATTAAATCCTTTTATCACATCATTACCATTGGGCCCTGCCCGAAATTTCCATAAAACCATGTAATTCCATTTAGGGTCCCTGACCCAAAATCACAATTATTAAACATAGGGTCCCTGACCCGAAATCACATTTATTAAACATAGGGTCCCTCACCCGAAATCACACTTATAATCCAACTGGGCCTCATGCCCGATTTTATGAACCACTGGGCCCATGGCCCGATTTGTAAACCAACTGGGCCCCTGGCCCGATAACATAACTCAAATGGGTCTCAGCCCGATTTCATACCAACTGGGCCCCTGGCCCGATTTCATTAACCAACTGGGCCCCTGGCCCGATTCTCAAATGGACTCCAAGTCCGAAATTTCCAAAACAAGTGGGCCTCAAGCCCGAGTTCATATTTCCAATTTCAAAACCATTTCATCATATTATATCCAAGTCATAAATATGGAAAATCCATGTAAAACCGGAAAACCTCGATTTACGTGCAAGCACGTAAATCGCCTCGAAATACGTGAAACCGTACAATTTACCAACAACCAAATCAACATCATACAATCACAACCATAATCCATATAAAACATTTAAGCATGCATAGAATTTATAAAACCAAAGTCCACTCACAGACCGTTTTAACGGTATGCCTCGATACGTGTGCCACCGGCCCTCCCGGGCCACACCACTATCACCGGGACTCCCAATCATGTCCAAATCACATTAGAGGGTCACTAACCTCATCATTAACATCCTATCAAAGTTCCGTAATTTTCCCGAATTTTTACTTATTTTTAAACTTAATTTAAAACCTTCGGACATCCCGAACAATATCGAGACGGTGTCCGATCGACACGAAACCAATCCCAAAATGTCCGTTACATTAAATAGGACAGAAGTCATGTTGACCTCACTTCGAGATTCGTACCCACGCGCCGCCGTGAGTGGCTGCGCGTGAAACTCACGCGCCTGCTACAGTGCATCGTCCTAACTCGTATGTCTGGTAAACGGGTCCAATTTACCCGCGATACAACCCGGTTCAATGTCCATCAATTCAGCATTAATTCCTTCAATTGAGCATTCAGTTAGTTTCGTTTTAAGTCTAATTTAAGTTCTGTAAACTCAATTACACGAACACTTACCCAGATTTCATCGATTCCACGATGAACACGAAGAACACTCCGGTCACTGTTCAATCATGGGATTCCTTCAATGGCTGCAGGTTTCATCCAATTGATGCATCCAGAAGCATCAATGGACCATGAGGAACAATTCCCCCACATCAATTTCGTCGAACTAGTGCTCAATCGTCACGACTTAAGCTCGAACACCGTCACTGTTCAACCATGGAGTTCTGTCAACCACAGCCGTTTTCTTTCAATTGATGAACCCAGAAGCATCGTGGGATCATGAGAAGTAGTTTCCCCACCTCAATTTCGTCCATCGAAGCCTCCAACTTCACGACTCAAGGTCGAATTTCCTCCTCTGTCACCAAGTGTGATCAGAGCCAAAACAGCACCAATTCATCTCGTTTCTTCGACAATTATGATCGTTGTGATCCCAAGAAGCTCGAAGTAATCACCAATTCGATCCTCACGGCCTAATTCTTCCATTTCGAATTTCCCCCCCAATTTTCTAAAATTCAATTTTTCAATTTCCAGCATCCTCTCTGCATCTCGTGTTTCCCAGCCAATTCAGTCTCTCTCAACCTTCAATTTTCTCTCAAGAACGGCCAAGGAAGGGAGCCAATTCTCCCAGCTCACACACTCTCTGTTTTGCTCACGGTGTAAGGAAAATATGGAGATAATTAGGGAGAAAATGGAGGAAATGATGAAGGAGAAATGATGATGTAGGAAATGATGATGTTGGGAGGGAAACATGGATCAGAATTCAGGGGATGGGTGACACTTGTCACTCATCCGGATGTGCACAGTCAACAGTCACTATTCATTATTATATTATTATTTTAATCCGAGCCTCGGTTCGTAAATTCGTTTCCTTGACCATAACTTCTTCGTCGAATCTCCGATTTCGGCATGCCGCCTGTCATTGGATTCGTATCGACGATACCTACGTAACGGTCCTTGGCCCTCGTCCATCGGACCTCCCGGTCAAAAAGTCAACATTTTGCCCACGACCAAGGGCAAAACAGTCATTTTGCATATTTTGTCCGATTCCGCCCTACTAAGCACCGTTCAACCTCACTAAACGAGATTAGTCACTAATCAAATCCCGGAATTCGGGACGGGTCGTTACAATCTTCCCTCCTTAATAAATTTCGTCCTCGAAATTCCAACCGATCTAATTTCAACGTACTTCCCTCCTTAATTAGTTTCGCTCTCGAAACTCGACTACCTTGATTCCACAAACACCCCGTGGAAAGTGGAATCGACCACGCAACACGTGTACACCCGTACACCAACTACTTAGACAAAACTTGTCTACACCCAAACGTACCACTAGTGCTCAAAACGCAACGACTACATTCGACCCCGTCGAATGACTGAAACTACTTGTTTCGAATTTGACACCACTTGTCAAATCAACCCTCTCGTTGACGCAACAACTCGACGGTTCCTTTCCCACTCCCACTAGGAGTCAGCTGACCCCACTCAACAATCTATGTTGACACATCCTGACAAACTGTCACCACACAGTTGTTGTCAGTCGAAAACTGACACTAGACTCACTCGTGGCTACACATGCCACCAACGTACTTAACTTAGTAAACATTTACCGACCTTTCACACGACCTGTGTGTAATTAAACACATTGGAAATACCATGACCCATTGCATAGTAATGTCCGGCCCACAACTAATCTCATGGTATCGGAACCAATCCGACTACCAACACGCTCACCGACACACCTCGGGTATAACCCATTGACTAGACTACAACCACCTAGGTCGTAGCCAACACGTTTCAACAATGGAGCACCATTTGCCCAATCCAGCATGAGACAAATCGAAACTCCACCCATCATCTATTTCTAATTCCAAATCCGAATCCGCAATTTTGTAAGAAATCCCGGATCCAAGCCCAGACATCACATTTTTAATTCATTTCCAAATCCGAATCCGAAATCATTATTCCGTAAGCTAGCATTTGGAATAATCATTCCGTACCCAAATCCGGAAGTATACTTTCAAGTTCCAAAATCGAATCCTGAATCGTCACCCAGAAATTCGATTCCAAATCCCGAAATCTCGTTCACATTTACCAAGACACACCAAAACCGAACCTATAGGTTACCCGTTCATTACACTTGATTGACTTCATAGGGAAGCCAATCCAACCTCCACACGTCTAAGGTTGACAAAATTCAACTACCTTGAAAACCTACTCACCCGAGTAGAATACCATACGGGCCCCACTTCGAAAAGAAGTTCAACCCCGTCATTTACGACTCACATACCCAAGTTCGTATCGATCCTTGTCTTTCCACCTAGGAAAACCAAGAATGATCCAAGAATGATGACGTCAAAACTCATCGTACATGGATGCAACAAAACTCACTGTACTCACCACGCCATGTGACACCACATCGTCTGCCACCAAGCAGAAAATGAGAAATCTCGTTTACCTAATATTGAATACGCAACTCCCTCTGATGACCCCACAACACACATGGGCTCACCAACCAATACACGCTCAATGTACTGGTAACTACAGTCAATGTCTGCCAGGGCAGAAAGCAAGAAGTCAACCCCAATGACTTCGGAATACCAATCACCAAAAATGAACACCACTCTCGTTCCCCAATCACAACTCTCCTCGACACTAAGGTTCCAACCATGTTGGAAACAGACATGCTCCCAACAAGACGTCAAGTCTAACCACTAGACTTCCTACCTCCTCAATTCACTTGGACAACCACGTGTCCACAATCGATCTGTTATTGTCCCGTTCGCACATCCCAACCTTTATAGGTTCAACACTCGGTTTCCCAAGTTCTCAATTATACCTTTTTAATCCACTCCTTACTGGTTATCTCACCACCATTGGGACTTATCCCAACACAGCACAATCTTAACTGGATCCCATCCAGTCCATCACTCAACCACTACCGAATCTCAAAGACCGAACATATGTTCATCATGACGGAGTCACACCCCAACTTGTGGCTCATCGTCAACACCATCACCGACACTAGCACCAGCGCTAGTACCAGCACCAACATACTATCAACAACACTAGTATCAGCACACAGGCATCCATATTAGCATCAGCACAAAAGTACCAACCCACAAACATCCATACTGCACACCGTGTGCAAATACGACAACCCTGGATCTCCGTTCATACCGAACGACGATCCCGTTCCTCACGACTATGGGTACCACCACTCTGACAATCCACATCAGGGAAATGAACGTTCCCTGAACGTCCCCTGATCCCCAAGTATTATAACCACACCAATTACCCTCGATAGCCAGTCATCTCTATATGACTACCGACTAACTGTCATTGCTATTGAGATCCGCATCCACACATCACACCAATACCCGATCCAACACGGGATTCCATAATTTATCTCAGAACCGTATCCGTAAATCGAATCCCATAGTTCTGACGAGACTCACCAGAGCCATCCACATGGTCATCCATGACCTCAGCCACTCGTCGCAGCACAAGTTCTCATCCACTAGCCACAATTAAGGTTTACCTTTTTAATACTTGGGTTCCACAATCACACCCTATGGTTCAACCGAACCCAACCACTTCCCGTAATATAAAATTCACAACCTGACCGACCCCGCGGTCCTGACATCAAATAGACGTCAAATCCAATCCTACCATCCCATCAACGTGGGTTCCACCACTAGGTCATCGGCCAACTCCGATGAATCAACATCCCTCACACTAGAAACCACCACAAGGGTTCACATTTTTAAACCATTACTCACATGAGGTTCCCCGAACCTGGCTGCACCTAGAAGCACAACAATCCAATATCACATGACCGAACCGACGGTCCCACAATACCAGTTCATCACAATCAACCCCACTTGGGTCGAATCACATTAACGCACGGCGTATCGGGCCAATCACACTCCATCCACTATCCAAACCCAAAAACTATCTATCAGGTTGATAACGAATTGCAGCCCAAAGAGACATCACACCCTCGACCTGCGCGCTCAAATAGAGCAACCGTGCTCTGATACCAAGTTGACAGGACCCATCCCAATCCCCCCGGGATTACCGTGGAATGTGCCCTGCTCCCGTCCAACAAGAGGTGTCAGACAAGGGATAACCAAGAGCCACTGCCCAACGGGGCATTCAGAGTGTGCAAGGATCGATGGAGGAGGTGTGCAATGTCCCAGTCACTGCTGCAATCGCATTCGTAATCAACCTGAAGGGCATTAAAACCAAAAGCTGTGAGTGGACAAAAACCAATAAGTTTACCAAATACATTTATAAGACATTTATGCCCTCCAATAAAAACGTATGCATGCCACCAAAAACCAGTAACCAAAACGTTTGCTCAACCGAGCCATTAGGGCCTTAGCCCAAAAACCGTTAACCAAAAACCAAGTGTGGGAACTCAGCCCAAAACAGTGGAATACCACAACTGTAACAACCCGTTCCGAGAACCGGAATTAGTAGACCAACTAAGGTGTGATTAGTAAGGTTAATCCGTGGTTAGTTGGTCCCGATAAGGTCTTTGGTGTAGAATGACGATTTTGCCCCTAGTTTGGGCAAAATAGTTGACTTTTAGTTCGGGTGGTCAAATGGGGGTTGACCAGTGACCAGGACGTAGTTTAGGACGTCACGAATCCATAGGCAGGTGGCACGCCTGATTCCGACATCCGAGGAGGAAATTGTGATGTTCGGAAGGTCGAGGGCATAATCGTAATTTAGGTAAAATAGGGGGAATAGTTGACTTTTTGAATAATCGAGTTTTGGTAGGTTGACCTAGGATGGTTAGGTAGCTTTCGACGTCCTGAGTTCGATGACAGGCGGCACGTACTCATCGGACTTACGAGGTGAGAGTTACGGGTCTAGGAAGTTTTGGTAAAACCGTAAAACTGTGTAAAACAGGGGGTATTTTGGTCTTTTTGGTTTCTGGGGATTTGTGCAGAGAGAAAGGAGATGGACGGCTAGGGTTTAACCAAGTGGGATAAGGATTGAGTGGATGGTGACATGTGGCCAATGTGGAGTGGTTTCTGGGATGTTCTCGTGTGCGCGCACCACCCAAATAATTGGGGTGCACTCGTGCAACCCGTGCAGTTCTTCGATACACAGAGAAACAGAGTGAGCTTGTGAGGAGAAATTGAGGAGTGATCGTGGCTGGTGAGGAATTCTGGTGAGTGAGGGAGGAACAAGAGATGGAAGGGAGGCTGGTGGTCGTGAATTGGTGGTGACATCGTGCACGGCGGCACGGCGGAGGTGCGGAGAAGTTTTGGGTGAAAACAGGGAGCCTGAGAGTTCGAGGTGGTGGCTACGCCGTGAGGTGAGGCAAACCAAGGTGAGGGGAGGCTGAGGAGGTTGCAAGGAGTCCAACGAGCACCGTGGTAGGCGGCGGTGCGCACGGCGGAGCTGCAATCGAAAGGTATGCTTCCTTGCTCTGTTTTCCCGTGAAAGTTCGTTTGGAAAGTCGTGAGGTTTGGTTGAGAGTCGAGAGGTTAGAAGGTCAGGGTGATGTACAGGAGGGTCCTAGGTGTCGACTAGGATGGTCGCCGTGACGGGGCCGTACACGGCGGGGCTCAGGCAAAGATGAGCACTTTGGTGCTCTGTTTGGCCGTGAAATTCAAATGGTGAGTCGACGAGTTTGGGGGTGAGTCGAGGGTAACGGAGATTGGTTCTAGGTTCAGTAAAGCCTTAGGGATCGTCTGGTGTCGCCACCGTGACGGGAGGTGACCGGAACAGGTGAATCGTGAAACAGAGGGAAAAGGGCCGTCTGGTTTGAGCTTCAGTCGTGAAGCTGGGAGTCGAATCGAACCAGGGGAGTGTGGGGAATGGATTCGTGGTGTCTGGACGAAGCTGCAGGAGAAGAGAGGGAGTGAATTGGTGGCCGGACGGTGGAGAATGCTTCTCACCGGTCCAAGCCACGGCGGCCGGTTCAGCACAGTCATCTCGAGGTAGGGGATGTACTGTAGCTGGCGCGTGAGGGCCACGCGCAGCCACTTTGGGCGGCGCGTGGGGGCGCGTACGGCGGCGGATGGGAAAGTGGTCAACATGGATTTTGGTCTAGAAGTTATGGTGAGTTCAATGGAGTTGGTTTCGGGTCAATCGGAAGTCGTATGATTTTGGTTCCGCGAGGGTGAGTGTTTAGGGTCCCGGGTTTTCGGTTTGCGATTCGGGGAGTTTTGAGGGAATTTAGGTGAACCGTCGTAAACGTGTTAGTGACGTAATTTGGTGATTGTGAACAGGATCGGGATTTCCCGAGGAAGCCGAGGAACGTGCTGGACGTTCGGGACACGATTAAGGGCTTGGTACTGTGAGTGGACCCCTTCTCTAAACTCGAGCATGCATAACTGTTTTCTATCATTGTTTTATGGCTTTTAACCACTATACTATGTTTATCGAATATGTTTTGGTTGGTTTTACATTGTTGCACGTTTTTCGAGAAAGTCCAGTTTTTAGCACGTTTTACGAGAAAGTGGTTTGTTTCTGAAATGGATGCAATGATTTTGGGATTTCAATTGATAAGTGGTTTTCATTGGTTATAAAGGGATTTTGGAACATGATTTCGATAATAAAGGTTTTCGGACGGATTTCGGAAATGGAAGTTGGTTTTAAAATTGGAAAGTGGATTCCGGATTTGGGTTCGGAATGACGGTTCTGGATGCCGGAAGGGCATCGGACTAGTGATTTCGGATTCGGGTTTGGATGTGGATTGGTGAATGGTTTTCAAATGATTTTGGGATTGGATTTGCTGGATCTGGATATTGGGTTTAAAGACCCGGATATATGTGACGGGGGACCGGCCGGATTGGGTTTAAAGACCCGGATTGAGTTTAAAGACTCGGGAGTTTAAAGACTCAGATATATTGATTTCCCCCGTAGGCCTTGAGTTTAAAGACTCGGATATGATTAAGGCCTGGATTGAGTTTAAAGACTCGGGAGTTTAAAGACTCGGATAGGTCCAGCAGGTTTGATCGGGAAAATGATGATGTGATGTTATGATTTCTGATATGGTTTTATGATTCACATGCTGTGGTTTTTCTAACTGTTTTATAGTGTTTCTGTTTCTTATGATGCGGTTTATGGTAAATTGATTTATAACTGTGTTCGTAATTATTGGTTATGCATGTGGTTTTCAAAACGGAGGGTTAAACTCGATTTTCGTGTAAAATGGTTTTGAACTCTTTTACTGTTTGGTCCACTCACACTTTCTGTTTTAAATTGCCCTCCAGGTTGTGGAGCGAGCGCGGGGTCTTGACGTCGAGGCAGAGTCCGAGGCATAGAAGGGACGTGAGGGATTCCAGAATAGTTTAGAGTTTTCCGTATGCGTGTACTTTATCAGTTTTTATTTTTCCTTGTGTTTCGTACTACGCTCTGTAAACGATAACTTCGGGATATTTTGTTTAATTACTCCTGCGTCTGATGGGGTTTGAGTGAGTTTTACTTGAGTATTTGTGCCGGGGAGTAAGACGGGAGCGGGATTTACCTCGGATTTCGGGGTGGAACCATGGTGGGTCCTGACAACAACCATACATATTAAAACCATGTGGGCCACCACCCAAAGCCATAAATATAAATCCATAAATCCAAAACCATTTAGGGTCCCTGACCCGACATACCAATTCATAACCAATAATCCATTTTTACCACATAACACATATCCAACCGAAAAGCCATTTTATAGATCAATTAATCCATATTTTACCATTACCATCACCAGCATCCCAGATGCTTAGCGTCCCAAACGCTAGACGTCCCTGACGTCATATCTCACGGTTTCATAAGCTACGCGTGCTGCCCGGGGTCTCTCCGGGTCCATAAATCTGACATCCCTGATGTCTGACGTCCCTAACGTCAATCATAGCAATCCTGCTCCTGAGTCATCATACGGTCCGGCTGCTCCGTATAATGACCCCTCGCAGGCAATGCACCGTGACTTCCCCAGTGTCCCAGACATCTGGAGGAGACCATCATATATCCTTGTATCCAGATGGTATATGGAAAACAGTTTTATTAAATCCTTTTATCACATCATTACCATTGGGCCCTGCCCGAAATTTCCATAAAACCATGTAATTCCATTTAGGGTCCCTGACCCAAAATCACAATTATTAAATATAGGGTCCCTGACCCGAAATCACATTTATTAAACATAGGGTCCCTCACCCGAAATCACACTTATAATCCAACTGGGCCTCATGCCCGATTTTATGAACCACTGGGCCCATGGCCCGATTTGTAAACCAACTGGGCCCCTGGCCCGATAACATAACTCAAATGGGTCTCAGCCCGATTTCATACCAATTGGGCCCCTGGCCCGATTTCATTAACCAACTGGGCCCCTGGCCCGATTCTCAAATGGACTCCAAGTCCGAAATTTCCAAAACAAGTGGGCCTCAAGCCCGAGTTCATATTTCCAATTTCAAAACCATTTCATCATATTATATCCAAGTCATAAATATGGAAAATCCATGTAAAACCAGAAAACCTCGATTTACGTGCAAGCACGTAAATCGCCTCGAAATACGTGAAACCGTGCAATTTACCAACAACCAAATCAACATCATACAATCACAACCATAATCCATATAAAACATTTAAGCATGCATAGAATTTATAAAACCAAAGTCCACTCACAGACCGTTTTAACGGTATGCCTCGATACGCGTGCCACCGGCCCTCCCGGGCCACACCACTATCACCGGGACTCTCAATCCTGTCCAAATCACATTAGAGGGTCACTAACCTCATCATTAACATCCTATCAAAGTTCCGTAATTTTCCCGAATTTTTACTTATTTTTAAACATAATTTAAAACCATCGGACATCCCGAACAATATCAAGACGATGTCCGTTCGACACGAAACCAATCCCAAAATATCTGTTACATTAAATAGGACAGAAGTCATGTTGACGTCACCTCGAGATTCGTGCCCACGCGCCGTCACGCGCCGCCGTGAGTGGCTGCGCGTGAAACTCACGCGCCTGCTACAGTGCATCGTCCTAACCCGTATGTCTGGTAAACGGGTCCAATTTACCCGCGATACAACCCGATTCAATGTCCATCAATTCAGCCTTAATTCCTTCAATTGAGCATTCAATTAGTTTCGTTTTAAGTCTAATTTAAGTTCTGTAAACTCAATTACACGAACACTTACCTAGATTCCATCGATTCCACGATGAACACGAAGAACACTCCGGTCACTGTTCAATCATGGGATTCCTTCAATGGCTGCAGGTTTCATCCAATTGATGCATCCAGAAGCATCAATGGACCATGAGGAACAATTCCCCCACATCAATTTCGTCGAACTAGTGCTCAATCGTCACGACTTAAGCTCGAACACCGTCACTGTTCAACCATGGAGTTCTGTCAAGCACAACCGTTTTCTTTCAATTGATGAACCCAGAAGCATCGTGGGATCATGAGAAGTAGTTTCCCCACCTCAATTTCGTCCATCGAAGCCTCCAACTTAACGACTCAAGGTCGAATTTCCTCCTCTGTCACCAAGTGTGATCAGAGCCAAAACAGCACCAATTCATCTCGTTTCTTCGACAATTATGATCGTTGTGATCCCAGGAAGCTCGAAGTAATCACCAATTCGATCATCACGGCCTAATTCTTCCATTTCGAATTTTCCCCCCAATTTTCTAAAATTCAATTTTTCAATTTCCAGCATCCTCTCTGCCTCTCGTGTTTCCCAGCCAATTCAGTCTCTCTCAACCTTCAATTTTCTCTCAAGAACGGCCAAGGAAGGGAGCCAATTCTCCCAGCTCACACACTCTCTGTTTTGCTCACGGTGTAAGGAAAATATGGAGATAATTAGGGAGAAAATGGAGGAAATGATGAAGGAGAAATGATGATGTAGGAAATGATGATGTTGGGAGGGAAACATGGATCAGAATTCAAGGGATGGGTGACACTTGTCACTCATCCGGATGTGCACAGTCAACGGTCACTATTCATTATTATATTATTATTTTAATCCGAGCCTCGGTTCGTAAATTCGTTTCCTTGACCATAACTTCGTCGTCGAATCTCCGATTTTGGCATACCGCCTGTCATTGGATTCGTATCGACGATACCTACGTAACGGTCCTTGGCCCTCGTCCATCGGACCTCCCGGTCAAAAAGTCAACATTTTACCCACGACCAAGGGCAAAACGGTCATTTTGCACATTTTGTCCGATTCCGCCCTACTAAGCACCGTTTAACCCCACTAAACGAGATTAGTCACTAATCAAATCCCAGAATTCGGGACGGGTCGTTACATCCAACCCGAAGTCACATAAAAACACAAAGGACCTCTAACTCACATTTTACTAAAATCACTGACGCTTAGCCGTTTTGAAAAAATTTGCACAAATCACAGTTATTAAATGCCAAACCTGATCTCGCTAGTCCAACCAACCTAATGTCAAACCTCGTCATGCTGGTCCAACTAGCTGCTAGTCCAACTAGCATCTCGTGTGCACTACTAGTAGGAGAGTATGGGTCCTACAGGGTCCAACCCCGATTACGTCTTAGCCCCTTTCTAAGAATCCAAGGAGTCCAACTCCGAATACAGCGATCCAATCACCTAAGGTTGACTAATCCAGCAAACAATATCCAAATCGACATATAGTTTATCACACAGGTGCCAGCCCAAAACTGTTATCACATGGGCACCAGCCCAAAACAGTTATCACACAGACATCATTGTTATCACACGAGCACCAGCTCAAAACAGTTATTACATGGGCACCCGCCCAAAACATTTAACTCTAGGGCACTATGTCCAAATCCCAGTTTTCCAAAACCATGATAAAATCAATAACTAGAAATCATAGCGATAATATACTCAAACCATTCTTTATCTAATATGCATAAACATAATCATAATCAGGCCATACCATGTCATAAAATCAATAAAAACATATATTTAAGCATGCATAAAAGTTATGAAAGAAAATGTCCACTCATAGTACCGCCGCTCGCTCAAATTACGAGCCGTAAGCCAATCCGAAGCTTCCGGGACGTCTGGGCCTATTCAAATCACACCCGAGGGTCACTAACAATTCATATAAGTCCATACAATAAACTCTCAAAAACCCTGGAACTGAAAATGCGTCTCGAACACGCTTCCGGAGGAGAAAACCTCCAAAACACTAATCAAATGATCTTCGATCTACTTGAAACCACCATAATTGGATTCAGAATGTTGAAATCTTTCGAACAAGATCTGTTTAACCGCAAAATTTGTGCCCACGCGTCCACACGCGCCAGTCAAATTTTGGTCAACGCTGACGTCATTTCCTAACGTCACCTGCTCACGTCGTCCTGACATCTTACAACATCTGACAGACTGCCATGTGGCACCACCTGATAGCTGCCACATTGTCAGGACCGATCCCAAATCCCCCGGGATTAATGTGGGACCCGCCTGATCTCATCTGATACAAAGTGTCAGACCAGGGAACATTCCATCTCTAGCCCTCGTCAGGGCTATCAGAATGTGTCAGGATCGTAGGAGGAGGGGAGTGACGTCTCGTCTCTGCTACAGCCTGTATCCGCGATAAACCTGAAGGGAATTAAAACACGAAAACTGTGAGTGGACAATTTAAACATTTTCATTTAAAAAAACCTTTTCGCATAAAGACCTTTATGCCCTTCATAAATACATACGCATGCATTCAAAATCATTTATCAAACGTTCATAAAAAAACCTTGTCAAACATTTAGAAAACCTTTCAAGGGTTCATGCCCGGCCCCATAAACCGTCATGACCCATAAATCTATTTGGGTCCCTGACCCAAAATCACAATTCAAAACCCGTAGGTCAAATCAATATGGACTCAGCCCAAATCACATCACATGGGTCTCAGCCCAAAACTATTCTCAGTGAAATACCAAAACATACCATACGGGGTCTCCACCCCCAAACCATTTCTAAATCATAAAACACGTGGTCCTCGCCCCCAAATCACTTTCTGTAAACACATACGTACTCGTACGTATAACCCATCCTCGGCACTTCCGGAGAAGATGCCAACTCGGGGCACACAGCCCCTAGGGAACACATCCCCGATATAGTCACGATGTCATCAATCTATCTAGTGTGCACACTACTCGAGGTCTCACTCCGAGTCTTCTCTCAAGAATCTCCATTTGGGAGGCTCAATCTCTGGATCTAGTCCGAGCTCTCTCTCTGGATCTAGTCCACATATCTCTCCGGAATCTGGTCCGGGACCACAACATAATAAGTAATCACCACTCCTGGAACGGGATCCCTATGGGGATACCCACTCTGGTCTGTGGATCGTGACTCTCCAGGTCGACGTCTGGAGGAGACCATATAATCAACATGGAGGGTTCATTCATTTCAAATACTTTCTTTCTTTTTCTCTTTCTTTCTCAAAACTCATTTCTCAACTGGGTCTCATACCCGATTCATTTCAACAGGATTCCTCGAATCCGATTCAAATCACTTCAACAAGCCTCGACCTAAATCCTCAGTTCAATAGGGTCTCATGCCCGAATTCTCATTTCATAAACTGAACTGGGACTCAAGCTCGATGTTACAATCAACTGAGCCCTAAGCCCGAACCATGACTCAACAGGACCTCGCGTCTGATTTCACAACCAACGGGGCCTTAAGCCCAATAACTCCATGAAATGGGTCTCAGGCCCGATATCATAAATCAACGGGGCATCAAGCCCGATAGTACCATTAACTGGGCCACAAACCCGAATCGTAAATCAACTGGACCCTCGGTCCGATCGTATGGCTCAAATGGACCCTAGGTCCGAATCCTCGCTGAATCAAATGGACTCCAAGTTCGAGAGTTTGTAAATCAAATGGGTCTCATGCCCGATTTCATATTTCCAAACCCAAAACTAATTCATTGAACCCTCATTGAAAACCTAGCACGTATAAGCATCGTATAAAACTGTAAATCTCGAAATACGTGCAAATACGTAAATCCTAGGCTACCACAAACAAATGCACTCATGGAATCACAAAATATATTCTAAAGCACTTATAAAACATTTATGCATGCATCAAGTTTGAAAGAAAGGTCCACTCACAGATCGTCCAAAGCTGCGCCTCGATACGCGTGCCATAATCGTCTCCCGGGTCAAACCTCGTCTCCGGGATTCCCAAACCAGTCCAAATTCATTTAGAGGGTTACTAATAGCCTCATTAACCTCTCATTGAAGTCCCATAATTTTTCCGATTTTCTAACTATTTTTAAAACCGAACCTAAACCTTCGGACAGCCCGAAACCTATCGAAACGATATCCGATTGACACGAGACCAGTCCAAAATGTTCGTTACATCGAATAGATGATTTCATATGTTGAACACTTCCCAAATTACTGTTCATACACCCCAAGAAGTCCATGTGCACTATTCATCATCTTCCACACACAGCGGACTGGTCCAGCCGGTCTAGTTGGACCGGCGTAACCGGTTCACGACTCTAGACTCCCCATTTTTCATCCTACTTCTTCCTTTTGATTCCTTTCTTCCTATTTTGATGTTTTCTATCAATTCCAATCCTTAAACTCAACCGAAAACGTCTAAATCCCATGGTTTGATTTTGAACCAAAAGGTTCAATGGTTCCAAGTTTTTCCCAGGGCTTTCTCAGCCGTGAACCCCCTTCCAAAACATCTTAGGATCATCCTAGGGACCTAATAACCACTTCCTAATCATACAAAAACAACCATAATGCGAAAATTGAAATAAAATGGAATTTGGACCTTACCGAGGACCCTCTCGGGTTTGTCTCCTCCAAGCCGCCGTCCAAGGCGGTTCTGGCCATCCAGGCCGGCCACAAACATCCAACATCCTCCCTCACTCTCTGATCTCTCTGTCCTGATCATCTGGGGTTGGGTTGGATGGGTTTTGGGTTGCACAGAGAAGAGGAAAAATGGTGAGATCGGGCTTGAGTTTTGGTTTGAAGAAAAAATGATCGATGCATGAAGATATAAGGGTGGCCTGTGGATGGGTGACAAGTGTCACTCATCCATTGGGCCTCCATAACATATCTGGGCCCCACTAGAATCCAAAAGTTAACTCGTCTCGAAATTCGTGAAATAGCGCACTTGAATTTCCGTGAACCGTAACTTCTTCGTCGAACGTCCGAATTCGACGTGCCGCCTGTCTACGGATTCGTATCGTCCTGACCTACGTAATGGTCTTAGGCCCTCGACCATTGGACTTCCCGGGTCAAAAGTCAACTTTTGGTCCAAATTACCAAAATGCCCTTGAACTTCCGAACGTCATAACTTTTTTCTCGGACGTCGGAATCGAGCGTGCCACCTGTCTATGAACTCGTGACGTCACGAACTATGTCACGGTCATCGGCGAAAGTCCATTTGACTGCCTGAATGAAAAGTCAACGATTTGCCTATTCTAGGGGCAAAATCTTCATTTCGCCCGAACGTCCGCTAATCCTCGTCTAATCTCCGATTAGTCTTTGATTAGCGAGGCTAATCCGTCATTAATTCTTAATTAATCCCGTTAATCCGGGACGGGTCGTCACACACGTGTCCTAACTGACGTCACCCGTTGACGTCATCACTTTCACGTCCCCTACCACGTAAGCTCTGACACTCCTGACATCTCGCCACGTGGTTCCAGCCACAGTCCGCCATGTGGGCTGACAGGATGACATGGCAAGCCACGACATCATCGTCTTCCTCTGGTCGGGGTCGACCAGCGACTTTGTAACGGATTGTTCGACCCAGAAGCCTAACCCAGTTTGTTCTCCCTCGATTCTCCACCATTTCTCTCTATTCTTTCACCAATCTAAACTTCTCTCACCTAGAAACATTTATATAAGTCCAAAACAAGGAAAATGTAACTAAGAATACCCGACCAAGCTTGATTCTTCACGAGTCATTTTTGAATTCGACCCCTGGACTGTTCCCACGTCCCTTTCTTCCTTTTTTTGATCATGGTTACTAGTTCAACCTCAGAGAACACAACCAAAGCTTCAGCTACTGCTTTAAGCATCCAGAAATCCTAAAATCCGAATTCAAGCCTTAAGGGTTTGTGGTTTACCTGGGTTTTCGGGTTTTCCAGCCAGCTGCCATGGCTCCGCTTCCCACCGTCTCTCTCTCAGTCCCTCTCGACCTCACTTCTCACTCTCTGCTTTCCTCAACCAGCATCAAATGCTGAAGACAAAGAAGAAATGGTGGGGTGGGTTTTTAGGTTGTTCAAATACAAAGAGAGAAACGAGATGCATGTTAGGGAAATGGGCCAATGGGATGAGTGACACTTGTCATTCATCCATTGGTTTAGAAACTAGATATTTTCGACCCCCAATTAAACAACTAAAGTTAACTCTCAACGCAAAATGTGACACCGTAACAATGACTAAAACCTTCATTGACCCGTAAAATAACCATCTAATGTCCAAATTCGATATGTTGCATGTCTACGTAATCGTAATCTCTCGATCTACGCAATGGGCCTCGGTCAAAGTCCAAATAATCAATCGGGTCAAAAGTCAATATTTTTCCCTTTCATGGGTAAAATTGTCATTTCACCTCGACTAATCCCGATTATTCTCAATAATCTCTAGATAATCCCGTGATTACGGGACGGGTCGTTACAAATTGATCGTCCCATGTTTGTGCCATTGGACTCGAATTCTTGAGTGATCTGGACCCATATGTTGAAAAGTAACACAATATGACTTAGAATTCTTATTTTTAACGATAATTAAGGTATATTAATTAGCAATTATTATAGTAAATTTAGGTCTATAACAATAGTGATTTAACTACGGTAATATGCGTTAATTTTTTTACAACGGAAATTAGGTACAAGATGGGATTTAAGTCACTTATTTTGTTTAAAAAACAAAATTGACAAAACAAAATAGTAGTATTCGGTTTGATTCTTTACAAAAAGAAATTTCGGTAATACTATATTTAATTATTTATTAGGTTAATTTGGTGGGAATGTATTTGAAGGCAAAATTTGATGTTTTTTTTTTCTTTTTCATTTGAAGTGGATGACAGCGGATTATACATAAAAAGGAGAAATATAAAGAGTAAATAAGAAAGCAAATAGAAGAGTTCAAATTCTAAACGAATGAAAATGTGACTGAATTGGTCCTTTCAAATTTACTTCTAAGTATAATATCATATAAATATAAAGAAAAAAAATTAATTTTACCTTCAAAAGAAAAATGAATTTTGGGATATATCAAGCCCCTTAAGTATATAAAATTTGGCGTCTTGTATTTTTTTTTGGGATAGATATGATTGGGTAGTAAGTACTATACAGTTACTTATTTTGTATAAAATACTTTTACTTTCATTTTCTCTCATTTATTCATGGAGATATCTTACAGTTTACACACAAAAAATTAAATACCTGACTAATATTTTGCTTTTTATTATATAGGTATGTTGCTACTAGGTGCATTGAATAATATTTTAAAATAAATGGGTGTGGTGGTTTCAGCCACAACCCTATACATTTACCAAAATAGACACTACTTTATATATTTTTTTCCCTTCTTTGAGTTGAAATCCGCAGCAAGATTATACACAACCTATAATTCTTTTATCATCAATGAGAATTGCTTTTCCTATTAAAAACAAAATTAATAATGGGGAAGGTAAATTGTAATCTGGGATGACCGACCCACTAAATATTGAAGAGGTTAGCATTAGTGTGTAATAGCATTGTTGTGGTAGAAATCGTCCGATTTTGTGAAATTCTTTCTCGATCCCTACACATAATAACGAAAATCAAACGGAGTTAAGGTTGAATCTCAAGGGGTGGTTCAACCGTAAACGCTCTGATGCTTAAGTCAGTTTTCTGAGAGAGAATAATCTGACAGAGTGTTTTGCAGAAATTTTTTATTACCTTTAAACGTGAGATGAAATTTTCTATTTATTGTGAAGTCTTGAGAGTTACCGGAGCGTCTAATTGGTTGAAAGAGAAAGTATTAAATAAGTGATGGTACCGAGTGTAATAATTTATTTATTAATGAATAAATAATTCGCCGGAAAGTTATTTATGATTGACATTGATCTGATTAATTAATATATTTATCCGGTAAATATATTGAATTAATGCGGAGATCGTAACGTATCAATGTCAATTTTACCAAAGGTAATATTGACATTATGTGAATTGTCGATTACGTGACAGCTCCAGAATATTCTGGTAATTTATGATTCCACAAACATAATTTTTAATAAAGATAAATTGTACTTTGAGATCGACCTCATGTTTTGTGACCCACTAAATACTGAATAGGGTAGCACTAATGTGTAGTGGCATAACTTTTAATTTTTATTTGTGAACGGTTGTTTTAATTTTCATATAATTTATGCTTGTCTACTAATTGCTTTTTGCTTTTGTGGGAAAACATTCGCATATTTGTTTTTTTTTTTTCTATGGGAATCATGTATTAATGAGACAAAAATACATAAAAAGCGAACAATAGATAACCTCGTCGAAACCTTTACTTATTCAAACTTAATAATTTTGCAGTCGTTTTGAACGATGGAAATGTCCCTCAAGCTTATATACAGAAAAGATGTCAGGCGCAATTGTATCCCAGCAAGTGCACTTTATCAGATTGCGGGGAAAAGTGTTGGAACAAACATCACGCTACGGGACACCAGTGCATTGCCAACGCCGCTCAAACCGATTATGCTTGTTATTGCTTCTTCAATTGTTGATTTATATAATTGAGTCCATAGATTTTCAGTTATTTACGTGAAAGCTTAGGAAGAAATAAATTTATAGCTGCCTTCCATGTACCATGGAATATTTTAATTAATATTACCAAAGAAAAGCAATTAGCTAATGAGTTAGCTTTCTTTAATAAAGAAAATATATACAAGTTGGTGCTACCTCCATTCTTATATTCTAATTACTGTCATTCAGTATTTTATTTCTCTCTCATATATAAGTTGAACCTCATTTATTGCCAAATAGTGGGAGGAGGCCGGACGTTTGATTGGCATGGCAAATGGGAGGATATATGCTGAATATTTACTTGGCCGGGCGATTGGGAGGATGCCAGACGTTTGCTTGGCTAGGCATTATGTTTAAGGGATTAAGTCAAGACATTAGGGCATCGTTTAGTATGCCGTACTGTACTGACTATTTCAATCGGATAGACTAATCTGTCCACCGGATAGACTGATTATTTAGTCGGGCGTTTGGTACTTTTCCGGATTAGAATGCCGACTATATTATACTGACCGGATTATATTATAGTAATTGACGAAATACTTATATCTTAAATATTAATTATGTACGTCATTATTTTTATTATTATTTATTTTAATAATAATAATTATTACTATTTATTACATTTTTATTAATTAATTATTTTTAATTTTATCATTATTATTTATTAAAATATCATTAATTATTAATTATTAATTTATTATTATTAGTATTTATTACTTTATTACTTTTTATTATTAATATTTACTAAATTAATATTTTATTTTTATTATATTACTATTTATTATTATTATTATTATTATTATTATTATTATTATTATTATTATTATTATATTTTACAAGATTACTAGTTATCCGACTATTTAATACGGATAATTTCGAATGTATTATTTTAGCATGTCTGGACAGTATAAAAATATTCAACCGTATTAACTTATACGGTGACTAATTAATACGACTGGTACCAAACACAGGTTTCAGATTATTTAGCCTATACGAACCATAATACGGCGTACCAAACACACCCTAGAAATTCTATTATGCACTTTGGATTTTTCAAAATCCGAAAACAAGCCAATTTAATTTATTTGATAATATCTAAATCATAGGAATTTTTTACGATCAGAAAGTAATTTAATTTATTTAATATTTAATAATTACTTTTATATTTGATAATTTAGATCGTTGTCTTCTGACTCTAAGCTTGAGGACAATGAGAGTGATAATGATGATGTTTTATTGCTAGTTTTCAATCTAGAAAGTAAAAGTCATGATGTCTCGGAGCTAGTAGAACCTAGTATTGTTGGATTCCCCCCTTTTTCATGGTAATAAGGGATATAGAGGGAGTTGAATTGTTTTCAATAAGATCAAACAGCTCTCCTTGTGCGAGCTGTCGACGAAGGCGAGGGCTAAAGCTAGGGGAGAGAGCTTCGTAAACGAGCCTTTCCCGTTTCTTCTTTTCAAATCCGGCCTAATTAATCTCATTAGTTGGGCTACATTGTAAGTTCGCGGAGTTTTAAATTTACTATATTTCAAATAATTTGTTTGTGGGCTACCAGAGGGACTCACATTAATAATCCAATTCACTCCTTTAATCCAGCCTAAAACAACACAGGTTCTTAAGAGATTCCAAGTAGATCATTGAACATTTCATTGCTTTTTGGTTGCTCCATTTCTTTGGTGAGGCTCCAATTCCACTGTTTTTAGGGAAAACTTCGTTTATACTTCAAGGTTTGGGGTGCTTCTCAAAATGGACTATTGGACTATCAAGCCAGTATTGAAGTTCTCAATTTACTCTATGTTTTTCAAAACACATCAACTACTTTGACCACTAGTCTTCACTTAAATTTGTAACTTGACAAGTATGGTAGCAATTTTATGCTGATATGTTGATAAAATTTTTTTTCTTTTTCTATATGCTAGCGAAGGATAATTTTCTTTTGTGTTATAAGTACATCGTCGTATAGGATTTCCAATTCACTTGTTATAAAAATGTGTGGATCACTTGTTATAAAAATGTGTGGCTTTTTACTAGATACCACACCAAATTTTGTTATAGACTTCAATGAAATACTAAAGTCTACACTATGCCATTTTTGCCCTTAGACGACAGTAAAAAAGTGTCGTCTGATTGCAAAAAAAAAAATGTTGTCTATGTGAGTATCATCTATTTAAATAATAGCAGATGACACTTTTTAACTGTCGTCTAAAGTAATATCAGACGACGTCAGACGACGGTTTTGAAAAACCGTTGTCTGTTGAAGGAAAAAAAATCAACCCAGAAAAACCGTCGTCTAAAGGCTTAATATATAACGCCTTATATGCAAGAAAGTGTCATTTGATGCACTATTAGACGACACTTTTACTGCAAAAGCGTCGTCTATGTTAATATAGACATTTTTTTTTTAATTAGATGTTGTGTGATATACTTTTAAATGACAATTTTTTATAATTAAGACAAAAGTAATTCACTGTTGTAAGAAGCGTTTTAATTTGATTAGAAAATGACATTTGTGTGTCAATTCCTCGGGCACCTGTCGTTGGTTCACATAAAATTTTTCAATTAATAATAACAAATTCATCAAACTGGCATTCTTATATTAAATCAACTAAAAGCAAAAAGACAAAATAGTCGTACATTGTGATCCCAAAAGTACAAGAATTGGCTATGTAGCTAAGTGCATGCCTCTCAAGATACAACTTTAACCAAAAGGCAAAATTAACAGAAAAGTATATTGTTTAGGTCATACTATTCAATTGTACTGAGTCATTTCATATACTACATAAACCTACGTTACATAATTTCCTAAAAAATCTGCCCACTCACCATGTACTTCATCTATCTCCTTTTAGGTGTAAGTGCTAGTCGTTCTCTTCTCCCACTGCAATATTAAAAAGAAATTCAATCAAACTTAAGCTCCAACAAAGCAAAAATCTTACACTTTGTCAAAACATCATATAATTCATTGCTAGTGACTTGTAAGTATTAAACACATTTTGCCAATAAAAGCTGAATCTCAACACTTTCCAATATTCAACCTAGAATGTAGAAGTACAACCACTTCAAATTTCACTCTTCCAAAGACCAAACCAAAAGAAAATGCATAAATTTCCAGCAAGCTAGGGAGTGAGAATAAGGACATTTCCAGTAAGTTAGGAAGTGAGAATAAGGGCTATATTTTCATCAAGCTCATTTTCAATCAAGTAAAATGTAGAAATCCAACAAAGTTTCCAGAATAAGAGTAGATTTTCAGCAAGCTGGGAGTGAAAATAAGGGCTATATTCTAGTCAAATAAGGTCCAAAAAATGCAGAAATTCAGTTAAATTTCCAAACACACCACACTGATCAAAATATAAAATTTCTAGCAAGTTCAAAGGTCCAACGAAGCATAAAAAAAGAAGAATAAAACGGAAATAGCCACATCATAGCAAATTTCCAGCAAGCTCAATGATAGCAGATTTCCAAGTACCTTATTAAATGTCAAGTTTTTGTCTTAAACAATGTCCTTCATATTCATCAAGAAATAACCACATTCTTTATCACTTAGTTGTTGAGGAACGCCCTAACGAATATATTAGTTTTAATATCAACCATTATCATGTGCAAAAAATCATCTTTAAAATAAAATGTAGGTGAAGGAACATATGGCCAAGTTCTTCCATTGTATAGGTTTGCGGCCTATTCTTTTGTGCATTCAAGATTTGAATGGCACTTCAGCATGCCAAAAAATTTGAATTAGAATTCCACTAATATAAGAATAAGCAAAGTGGATGAATTTGAATGAAAAGAAACTTACTCATCAACAACATTTTTCCACTCGTTATCCACTAAAGGTTTTCGTAGCGGGTCCATATCCTAGACAATAGCTTTGTTCGGATTGACAATTGTTAAAGTCTAATGGAACCTGGAAAAATTAAAAAATCAATATTAAATGTCATAATATACATGGGAAACGAAGTATTGCCCCCTCTTTGACTTTCATTCTTACCCATTATTAGTAGGTACCAAATAGATCTATTCATCACTGCCTTGTGACATTACTTCTACTATGTAACGTGATCGTTGAGTCAAACTCCCACATCCCTTTGCACCAGTTTTAACAGGATCAACGAAATCAAGTATGCTTAACATTTTGGACATTATAAGAACATTGTAAAGGTACCTATTATATACACACACAAATTAAAAATCAGCTGCTCATCAACTAAAGAAGAATCAAATGCAAATTCCGTGAAAGAAAACTCAGGATAAGATGAACAAGCTTCATGACCAACACTAACCAATTTTGCCTCATAGGCATGTAAAATAAGGTAAATAAACTCTTCGTAAGCCCTCATTCCTTTGATAAACAACAAAATGCATGAAGCAAACATAATAAATGACCTCATGTAAACCACTATGCAATTGGCACCAATCTCTTTCATGGCACCAAAATTCAGAATATTTTCTTGCAAGACATGGACCTCGCGAAAATATCTAAACACTTCTTTCTTATTATTGAACACAATTGTTATTTCACTCAATGCATCTCTTGCATAATCACATAATAGTCTTAAAGACTTTGGCATTTTTTGCTTAATTGCCACTTCCTTTGATCGTGGTTGTCTACCTTCCCAATTTTTCTGTGGTTTCTAACTATAGAAATAGAATATGTTATGACCATTATCACTAGACATGATAAACAACCATCACAATTATAAAATTGCCTCGTTCTTCGATAATAGGACAAGATTTTTCGACCACACTACAAATGATCCAATAGCCTATCCAACCTTCTCCATTTCGTCACTACTGACGTCAGCTTGACAACCTAACATCTGACAACTTCTGAAAACTACCACGTGGCACCCTCTGGTTGGTTCCACGTGTCACCACCTGACACGCGCCACGTATTACATGCTGATGTCATCATGACATCACTACTAACGTCATCCTGCCACATCACTTCTGACAATGTCTGATAGCTCTCCACATGACACTAACCCTGGTCTGCCACGTGGCATAACATGATGATGTGGCTTGCCACGTCATCGTCGTCTACCTCCAGTTGGACCGACCCACGACCCTGTAACGGGTCGTTCAACCCGTAAGCTTGACCCTGTTCTTTCTTCGCTATTTTGCAACCAAAATCCACCATTCTTCACTGTTCTACTCGTAATTTACCCAAAAATCATCCTACGGTGTTAAATCTGAGAAACCATATGTGAAAACGTTGAGCCAAGCTCGAATCCTTCATGGCTGTTTTTCGAGCTTCCATCTGAGCTCATCCTTAGTTTCACGTTCTAGAATTGAAAATCCAAAACCCAAATTCAAGACTCACAGTTTACCTAGTTTCTTCATGGGTTCCAGCTTTCTGTCATCCAACTAGTGCCCAGCATCCACTCCCTTTCCTACTCAATCCACAATCTCATTCTCAGCCTCACTCGAGGCTCCTCAAATTCGCACAGAGAGAAGATGATAATGTGGGAAATGTTTTTTGGGGTGGTTCGAGGTGTGCTTGGAAAATGGGAGAGCGAGGAAATATGGATGAAGTGTAAGGGTCATCGGATGAGTGACACTTGTATAAAATAGACCATAGTTTTTATATAAATTACGACTAATGCCATCCAATTGTAAACTAGTCCAACAACAATTTGAAAAGCACTTAACAAAATCTATCATGATTTCAACATTACTTTTTATTTTTATTTTTTTATTATAAGATTATATTGAGGATTATGAAAACATTACTCTTATTTATATATTTTTTTTCACTTGCTCATTTTAAAAGTAATATGAGTATCTAATCTAACTTAAAGTAAGATAATTAAAAGCAATAATTCTTCAAAAATACTTTTAAATTTTAAAATTCTTTTATCTTCCGATATTAAATAATTTGATTAATTTAGTATAGTTTAGGATTTAATTCTTGAATTTTATGTCAAAATTCAAGAATTAAACCATATGTCGTACGATTTTGTACCACCACCACCACCCCCCCCCCCCCCCCCCCCCCCCACAAACCCCCCAAAAAAAAATTATATATCCTACCGTTGAATCACAGACAATACAAACTTTATTTTTTATTTTATAGAAACAATTCAATTGTAAATATATACTATATATATAGTGTGTATATATATAATATTTATTATATGCATAATATAATAAAGGGCCTAGAGGCCAAAGAAATCAAACACTAAGGGCACATGTGGCAAAAAAGACAAAAAAAAACCAATGTTATTTTTTATTTTTTTAAAAAATTCTCAATAATTTACTCATCCTCTTTATTGAGACATAAAAAGGTATATGTAAAATTTATTATTTACAAATTCTGTTTAAGGACTTTTAAAGATTGGACTTTCAAGAAATCCAATTTTACATGGTCCAAATAAACATATTGATGTGAGATTTCACTTGTTACATGAGCTTACAAAAGATGGGATAGTTGATTAGGTGCACTTCAGTACACAAGAGCACCTGTCTAATATCATGACTAAACCTCTTAAGCTGGAAGTTTTTCTTAAGCTGCGAGATATACTTGGCTTGTTCGAGTCTTTAGCTTAGTGATTTACTCTTGTTTAATAAGGCCCTGGTTTGTAGGGTAATTTGTTTTTGAATTGGTCTTAGACCCACTCATTGCGTTCTTAGGAGCTGTGAGCGTGGATTTTTTTTCTGTTTGATTTCCTCTTGTAACAGGCTTGTATAAAGCCATTGCTTTTGCTATTCAATAAATGTGTGCTTCAGCCTAAACATTTTGTGTTTTATTTCTGAGAGCTAACAAAACCAGTCTTCACCTCCGTCAAGGCCTTTGCACCCGCCACGATGCAAATTTCTGCCCAAGATTTGACTTTCTTGGCTGTTTCATCAATGGGCTAGGTGACTTCGTCTCCCTCATTTTCGACCTCCACGTTTCTCCGGCGAGATTTTCATATCTGAGATCTCAAGTGTTGGGTTAGGAAAAAGGTTTAGGCTCCGAGTTAGGATCCAATACAACGAGCGTAACTACGGCGGCGACTATGGTCAATGAATATTTTAGTTGGAAATTGGAGATCGAAGACCTTCTAAACGCAAGGCTGAAATCGAAACAGAAATTCTTTGGCTACCACGCTGATATCATCGCGCTAGCAATCATGAGTGGGTTTGTGTTCATAAGTAAAACACTCAGAAATTCTATAAAATATCTTGATCTACTTTATGGGGTTTTCACGAGTGGGTTTAGATTTTTCTATTTGTTAGATCTAGTTTTAGTTTTTATTTTTTATTATTGAGTAGTTGTCGCTTGACTTTGGTGCGAAGGCTGTTGAAGAAAAAAATTGGAATGAAGGACGTTATCATTTGTTTTGGTTTCGATGGTATTGGTTTGTTTTGTAGGAGTGCAACCACCAGTCTTATTCATGTGTGGGGTATGAGGTTTGTTTTGTTTTTGGGTTTTATAGGATTTTGGATTCTAGGTTTTACTGAGCGTTGGATTTCTGGGTTTTATGGGGTTTTGAATTCTGGGTTTGTGTTTGGATTTGTTCGAATATTCCAATCTTCATCTTTATTTGTTCGAAGGGTTTATGAATTTTTTGGATTTCTGGGTTTAATTTGGAGTCCGTGTGCAGGTGACATGTCGAAATCGGAGGCCAGATGAGTTTATTGTGGGTCAAAAATAACTAAGGGCATAATTTTAGCTTGAAGTGTTTTAGTGTGTGTGTGGGGGCATAATTTTAGCTTGAAGTGTATTAGTGTGTGTGAAAATGGTGTTCGGTGGGTGGTGGCCGAGAGGGAAAAAATTAGAGTAAAGGGAAGAAAAATAAAAGGAAAGGGAGAAGGACCAAAGGGAAAGGGAAAGGAGGAGAGTTCTGAGGAAGAAGGATGAGGAAAGGGAAGCTAGAAAGAAGAGGAAGGAGGAGGCATTATACTCAAAACCCAAAAACCCAGTTAAACTCATGTATCTCAAAAGTGGTTATGGGGAAAATTATACTCAAATAGGAAACCAGGGACACCAGAGTGATCCTTAATCCCTGGCGAGTAAAACCAACCTAAAATCGAAGAACTTTAGGCGAGAAAGGCTTGGGTTGCAGATTGGAAGCATGGTCGAGAATCGAAGGAACTGAAACTTGAAACTAAAGTGAGTTTTCTCGATTCTGGTATCATGGATCTTCTTCTGGGCTTGTCTAGATAAGAATGGATAGTTAGAACACAAGAAAGAGACATAAAAACAAGGTTTTAGAACGAGGCCAGGTCTCTCGAGTTGGGTATGAGTTGTAAAAGGTCTCCTAGTTGTCGGGCAACGATCCAAGAAGCAACAATGCTTGAAGCTCGTCCACGATCTTCATGTCCTTCGTCCACGATCTTTATGTCCCTCGTCCACGATCTTCATGTCCCTCATGGCCAATTGATTGACGATGATTTGGAAGTTTTTGAGGTGTTCATCCACTCTATGCCCTCCTTGTACTTCATATTAACAAGTTCTTCGCTCTCTTGGAAGCGGCCTTTTGCTTGAGCAATGACTTCAACTTCAATCAAAGAGCATGGGCGTCAGTCTTGTTGGACACATGGTGAAACACACTATCATCCACCTATTCATGAATCTAACCAATAGCCTTGCAATTCAAGTTCTTCCATTCGACAACTCCCATATTCTCCAGCATGCCTTCCTCTCCTTCTATGGGTTCATGCAAATCCTTGCAATAGAGAATATCCTCCATTCTTAGCTTCCATGTAATCCAATTGGAGTGGTTGAATCGAACCATTATACTCATTGAGTCTTCCATTCTAACTATCCACCAACTTAGAGCTCTGATACCACTATTGGGAAAAGTAGTAGAATAGAAATAATAACTCAAAATGCAAAAAAAAAAAAATGCAAGAAAAAAAAAAGTAAGGAATAAAAAATATCAGATATAACGTGGTTCGGCAAGGTGCCTACGTCCATTGGGCAACAACAAAGAACCCCCACTAATGAAATTAGGGGTACAAAAAGATGCACAACTTCAAGAACACCACTCGAAGGAAACCCTTTCTCACACACTTGTTTTGCTACATACACTACAACAATCAACACTCTCAACTTGAAGTGGGGACTCTTTACTCTCTACATGGAGGAATATGTTTCTCTTGGATTAGATTGATGGAATGAGCAAATGACCTCTTCTTATACATGTCAATGAGGAACTATTTAGCTACCTTCATTAATACTTCATCCACCTACCTATTTCATGTAACGACCCATCCCGGAATTCGGGATTAGATCAGTAACTAATCATGATTAATGAGGGTTAATCGGTGATTAGTTGGGTGGAATCGGACGAACAATGCAAAATGACCGTTTTGCCCCTAGTTGTGGGTAAAACGTTGACTTTTAATTCGGGCGGTCAAATGGACTTTGACCGATGACCGTGACGTAGTTTGGGACGTCACGAGTTCATAGGCAGGTGGCACGTCCGATTCGGAAGCTCGAGGTGAAAGTTATGACGTTCGGAAGTGCAGGGGCATTTCCGTAATTTGGACGATTTGGGGGAAAATGTTGACTTTTTGAAATACAATTGATTTTCACTCGATTCGAAAACTGTTAGGTTCGTCTCGAAGCCCCGAGTACAACGACGGGCGGTACGCTTGAAACGGACATCAGATGACCAAGTTACGGGTCACGGAAGGTGAGGGGCAATTTGGTAATTTGCCAACTGAGGGCATTTTGGTTATTTGCACGGCGGTTACTGTTCACCACCGTGAAAAATAGAGACTGCACCATCGTGCTGTGAGTGCTCTGATCATTGCCATTGTTTAATCAATAGTGGACTGTCTCAGGGGGATTGTTTAAGTGCTTTGAGGATGTGGAAACATCCAGTCATGGACTGGGCAGGAACTCAGAGCACGGGAGAGTTTTAAATTTGTCTATGGTCTCTGTGTTGCGGGAAACAAATTCCAGGGAGTTTCAGAGTGTCACCCACGAGTTGTCGTCCATTCTGATCAATTACTTGAGTGTCCGGTGAGCTGGGGAGCCATTCTGTTGAGTGTGAGAGTAGAGAGCTGGAGAGAAACCGTGGAGAAAACCATTTCGGGTTTTTGGAGGGAAAATCCAGAGTTTGATTTCTACGGGTTATGGGACCAATCTAGACACTGAGGGAGTTTTATGGGAGTGACTGGAACACAACCGTGCAAGGATTGAAGAGGTTTGATCAAGGTTTGCTCAGGGACTCAAGCTCTAGTTTCAGAGAAAAACAGTTTTGGAGGGAAATTCGATTTCTCAACTAGGAGTCGAGTTGAAGGAAACTGAGGATCGTATTAATCCTCTGGGATCATTTGGAAACCAACCGCATCAATTTCGGGGAAAATCCATCACAGACAGGCCATGAATGGAGGCCCCTGGTTTCAGCGATTTTCGAGTTTGAAGTCGACAACCTCCAGGTATTATTTCCTGAAATTGACAGTGCTAAAGTATTCGCATAGGCTCCTTAAAACTCCTGTCTAAGTTAATTCAGGAATGGGTTTGTTCTGGGTGAGTTCCGAACTTCGACCCGATTAGAGGTTCAAGTTTGGGCTGATCGACTTAGGGCTAATTCAAGATAATTAATGTATGGGATCTTAAATTAACTTGATAAAGAACAATTACGTGGAATAAAGGAAGGTTTAGAGTGAGAATTGAAGGCTAATTGGCCGGGTCGAGACGCGGGTGGAGGATCCGGATTGCAGGCCAGTCGGGTGAAGGTGGTGACACTGTAGCGTGTCACTGTAGCAGGCGCGTGGCCTACACGCGCAGCCACTTTGGTCGGCGCGTGACGGATATTTTCCGATTACGGTCAACATGAAACTTATTCCTTTCAGCCTAATTAACATTTTATCTTTAGAGTTCGAGTTGATCGGGGGTCATTCGGATTTTGATGCCACATTTGGGGATTTCCACCGATAAAGGTTTTCAAATCATGATAAATGGGTTATGAAATATGATTTGTGATTACATGTGGTTTTGGTATGAAAATGGATATTTGCCGGATTTGGGTTCGGAATGACGGTTCTGGATGCCGGAAGGGCATCAGACCAGTGATTTCGGATTCGGGTTTGGATGAGGATTTGGTAAATGGTTTTTAAATGGTTTTGGGATTGGATTTGCTGGATCTGGATATTGGGTTTAAAGACCCGGATATATGTGACGGGGGACCGGCCGGATTGGGTTTAAAGACCCGGATTGAGTTTAAAGACTCGGGAGTTTAAAGACTCGGATATATATTGATTTCCCCCGTAGGCCTTGAGTTTAAAGACTCGGGAGTTTAAAGACTCGGATATGAATAAGGCCTGGATTGAGTTTAAAGACTCGGGAGTTTAAAGACTCGGATAGATCCAGCAGGTTTGATCGGAAAAATGATGATTTGGGGATTATGGTTTTGATACGGTTTCTGATACTCATGTTATGATTTCTTACGGTATTTTATAGTGTTTCTGTTTCTTATGATGTTTTATAATGATTCTTTTGTTAATGTGTTTATACCTGTTGGTTATGCATGTGGTTTCAAAACGGAGGGTTAAACTCGGTTTTCTTATAAAATGGTTTTTGAACTTTTGTACTTTCTGGTCCACTCACATTTTCTGTTTTATTTGCCCTCCAGGTTGTGGAGCTAGCGCGGGGTCTTGACGTCGAGGCAGAGTCTGAGGCATAGAAGTGACGTGAGGGTTCCCAGAGTAGAGTAAAGGCTTCCGTGTGCGTATAGTTATCGGTTTTATTTTCTTTGTATGTTCGTACTATGTTCTGTAAATGCTACCTTCGGGACTTTGTGTCTAATTACTCCTGCGTTTGACTAGATAGAATGTGAGTGAGTTTTACTTGAGTTTTGCGTCGGGGAGTCAGACGGGAGCGGGATTTACCTCGGGTTCGGGGTGAAACCGGGGTGGGTCCTGACAATTGGTATCAGAGCATAGGTTTTGTCGAGTTTGTTGGGTCTGTCGGTTTGTGAGGTTGTGTTTCAGTTGTTTGACTACTTCTATGCCTCTTTCAGTGTGCGGTTGACGATGCCTCCGAGACGTAGACCCTCTCCACAACCTGAAGAAGTAGCCAGAGAGACGGAGAGTGCCACGATTGAGCGAGCCCAGCGGCTCGGGGCTACTACTTTTAGTGGTGGGGCTGATCCTGAGGAAGCCCAGAGGTGGATTACTAGACTGGAGCGGATTTTTGCGGTGATGCATTGTCCGCCGGAGGAGCGAGTATTGTTGGCTGCATTTTTACTAGATGGTGCGGCGTACGAGTGGTGGTATACCCTCGAGTTGTCCGGTTGGGATGTCCATAGTGTGACCTGGGAGACGTTCAGGGAACAGTTTCTGGAACAGTATTATCCTCGTTCTTTCCGGGATGCCAAGGAGGCGGAGTTTTTGCAGCTCCGGCAGGGGAATATGACCGTGGCAGAGTATGAACGGAAGTTTCAGATGTTGTCTCGGTTTGCTCCTGCCTTTGTGGCCACTGAAGCCGAGAAATGCTGTAGGTTTGAGTTGGGTTTGCGTGGTGAGATTCGAGCCGTAGTGACGGCTGGATCTTTTGCTACCCTCCGAGATCTGTCGGATGCTGCGGTGCGAGTTGAGGCTAGTTTTCCGGTACGACGCCGGGAACTATCTATTCCTGGAGCTTCGAGCCAGCGGACACCGAAAAGAGGTAACTTCGGTGGATCGTCCTCGTCGGGCGATGATCGTTTTGGTAGGCCTGGTAGCGCCCAGAGTTCAGGATTTTGGGGTTATCGAGTACCGCCAACTCCGCAAGCGAGTGCGACGTCGGTAGCGTCCACAAGGAGACCGAGTAGTGGACCAGGCTGGAATGTGTGTTTCTACTGCGGGGAGCGAGGTCATTTTCGACGTGAGTGTCCACTGTTGCCACAGGAAGGTGGGGTAGGCAGAGGAGTAGCGGAGTCCGGACAGAGTACAGCCTCAGGGACAGCGGGCACTAGAGGAGGTGGTGGCACAGCCACGAGTAGTTCGAGGGGTCGTGGTAGAGCGTCAGGCTCTCAGGCCCGGGTGTTCTCGATGACTCAGCAGGAGGATCAGGCGATACCAGACGTGGGGACAGGTACTTGCTTTACTTTTGGTTGTCCTGTTGGTTTGGTGTTTGGATTTCGGGGTAGAGTCTAGGAGTTAAGTTCCGTAGGAGGGTGACGGAAGGTATAGGAAAGGAGTGACTATAACTGATCGATTGGAGACTGTGGAAGGAGAGAACCCACAAGCTAGAGTTTGCCTTTAGGACTTTGTGGAGTTAGTCCGACCGTGGCCGGAATGGTAGCCGAGGGAGATGGGTGGTGGTATACGAGGAGGTACTCTATGACTTCTGTCGGGTACTGTGACATGAGGTATTTTATAATATCTTTGTTTTCTGTTCATAGAGTTTCCCTTGCGTACACCATGTAGTTGTTACATAGCTAGGGTTGGCTGTGGTAACAGTAGCTGGGGATGGAGTGAAATACCCAAGGTGGAGATGATAGACAGGAAACCTAGGAGGAGTTGTTGTTGATCTGTTGTTGATTCCGGGTAGGAGACCCTAGGTGTCGGGAACTAGCTGTGGAATTTCGGGGACGAAATTCTTTTTAGGTGGGTAGATTGTAACAACCCGTCCCGAGAATTGGGATAAGTAGAGTGATTAAGGTGTGATTAGTAAGGTTAATCAAGGGTTAGGTGGTCCCGAGGGGTCCGGGAACTTAGAATGACGATTTTGTCCTTGGGTCGGGCAGAAATGTTGACTTTTATTTCGGGTGGTCAAGTGGGAGTTGACCGGTGACCAGGACGTAGTTGAGGATGTTACGAATCCGTAGGCAGGTGGCACGCCCGATTCCGACATCCGAGGAGGAAGTTGTGATGTTCGGAATGTTGAGGGCATAACCGTAATTTGGCGAAATTAGGGGGGAAACGTTGACTTTTTATACGAACGGGTTTTGGTAAGTTGACCTAAGACCGTTAGATAGATCTCGTCGTCCCGAGTTCGATGACAGGCGGCACGTATTCATCGGACGTACGATGTGGGAGTTACAGGTCTAGAAAGGTAGTGGCAAAGTTGTAATTTTGGGTAAAACAGAAGGGCATTTTGGTCTTTTGTGCTCTGGGGTGTGTGCAACAGATAAGGACAGATGAAGGGTTGAGATTGAGCCACATGTGAGATGAAGGGTAGGATGGTGACACGTGCTAAAGGTGAAGTGGTTTCTGGGGGGTTCCAGTATGTGCACGGTCCAATTATTTGGGTGCAACCGTGCAAGTGTGAGTTTTCTTCGACCCAGATAGAAACAGAGTGAGGCGGTGAGGAAAATTGGAAGGTGATCGTGGATGTTGATGAGTTCTGGTGAGTGAAGAGTGATCAAAAGGAGGTTGAGAGATGCTGGGGTGGTGCTGAGAAGGTTAGAAGTGTGCAGGTGGTGTGTGAGTGAGTTGAGAGCCACGGGAACTTCAGAGAAAAACAGAGAGGAACTGAGGGAGCTGGTGGTGCTGTGGCCGTGTGTAAGTGTGATTGACCTCGAGAGGAGGCTGAGGCGACGTTGTGGACTCCAGGAACCGCGGCGGCGAGCACGGTGGTGGACGGTTGCAGGTAATCCCTCATCCTTGTAAACTTGCCCTGTTTTCCCGTCGAGTTTTGAATCGAAAGTCGTGAGTCTAGGGGTTGAATCGATGGGTCTATAGTGGTTTAGGGGATTTAGTTGAGTCCTAGGAACCGTCTGGTTGTGTTGCCGTGACGAGAGGTGCACGATGGTGGTTGGCGCGACGGAGGGACTCTGTGTGCCCTGTTTTTCCGTTTTGTTTCAATCCAAGAGTCGTGATCCCAGGGACTGAGTCGAAGGTTTAGAAGAGTTGGATTAGGTTCAGTGAGGTCCTAGGAAGAGTTTGGGACAGTCACCGTGACGGGGGGTGACCGGAGTGGCTGGATCGTGAAACAGGGGAGTTCAGGCTGTCTGGTTCGAGCTTGAGTCGACGGTGTAGGGGCCGTGTCGAGTTCTAAGGAGGAGGGGGATGGATAGCTTAAGGTTGGACGATGAAGATGGTGAAGAAAGGAGGTGAAATGGTGGCCGGACGGTGGAGAACAGGTCTCGCCGGTCCGAGCTGCAGGCTACTGTTGCGAACTGGGTTGGCTCGAGGTTGACGGTGGCACTGTAGCAGGCGCGTGAGGGCCACGCGCAGCCACTTTGGGCGGCGCGTGGAGGCGCGTGCGGCGGTTCTGGGAGAAACGGTCAACATAGTTCTTGGTCTAGGAGTTGTTGTGAGTTCAATGGAGTTGGTTTCGGGTCAATCGGAAGTCGTTTGAGTGTAGTTCCGCGAGGGAGGAAGTTTAGGGTCCCGGGTTCTTACGTTTAAGATTCGGGGAATTTTGAAGGAATTTAGGTGAACCTTCGTAGACGTGCTAGTAACGTAATTTGGCGGTGTTTGACAGGATCGGGATTTCCCGAGGAAGCCGAGGAACGGGCTGGACGTTCGGGACGTGAGTAGGGCTCAGTACTGTGAGTGGACCCTTTTCTTAAACTCGAGCATGCATAACTGTTTTTATATACGTATTTTATGGTTTTACTTATGAATCTATGTTTATTGAATATGAAAGGATGATTTTATGTGTTTGCACGTTTTTCGAGAAAATGCTGGTTTTCGGATTTTGATGCCACATTTGGGGATTTCCACCGATAAAGGTTTTCAAATCATGATAAATGGGTTATGAAATATGATTTGTGATTACATGTGGTTTTGGTATGAAAATGGATATTTGCCGGATTTGGGTTCGGAATGACGGTTCTGGATGCCGGAAGGGCATCAGACTAGTGATTTCGGATTCGGGTTTGGATGAGGATTTGGTAAATGGTTTTTAAATGGTTTTGGGATTGGATTTGCTGGATCTGGATATTGGGTTTAAAGACCCGGATATATGTGACGGGGGACCGGCCGGATTGGGTTTAAAGACCCGGATTGAGTTTAAAGACTCGGGAGTTTAAAGACTCGGATATATATTGATTTCCCCCGTAGGCCTTGAGTTTAAAGACTCGGGAGTTTAAAGACTCGGATATGAATAAGGCCTGGATTGAGTTTAAAGACTCGGGAGTTTAAAGACTCGGATAGATCCAACAGGTTTGATCGGAAAAATGATGATTTGGGGATTATGGTTTTGATACGGTTTCTGATACTCATGTTATGATTTCTTACGGTATTTTATAGTGTTTCTGTTTCTTATGATGTTTTATAATGATTCTTTTGTTAATGTGTTTATAACTGTTGGTTATGCATGTGGTTTCAAAACGGAGGGTTAAACTCGGTTTTCTTATAAAATGGTTTTTGAACTTTTGTACTTTCTGGTCCACTCACATTTTCTGTTTTATTTGCCCTCCAGGTTGTGGAGCTAGCGCGGGGTCTTGACGTCGAGGCAGAGTCTGAGGCATAGAAGTGACGTGAGGGTTCCCAGAGTAGAGTAAAGGCTTCCGTGTGCGTGTAGTTATCGGTTTTATTTTCTTTGTATGTTCGTACTATGTTCTGTAAATGCTACCTTCGGGACTTTGTGTCTAATTACTCCTGCGTTTGACTAGATAGAATGTGAGTGAGTTTTACTTGAGTTTTGCGTCGGGGAGTCAGACGGGAGCGGGATTTACCTCGGGTTCGGGGTGAAACCGGGGTGGGTCCTGACAAATTGTACGTGTCATGTTTTAATAATGTTTTGAATATGAATGGGAGTATGATTTACGATGTTGACACGTATTTCGAGAATGTCACGGTTTTGCACGTTTTACGAGATTTCGAGTATGTCGTGATTCGATCATGATTTTGGTGATTTGATTGTGGGTTTGATGCTTTGACCTTGGGATTTGAAAAATGATGTGATTTCAAGGATTTAAAATGGATTTTGAAAAAGGTGATTTCGGGTTTGATGCTCGGGGCATAAAAGTAATTTTGATGAACGAGATTTCAGTTTCCGGAAATTTGAAAAACCGAATTCTTGGTTTGGGTTCGGGATGATGCTTCCGGATGTCGGCTTACGGAATCATTATTGCGAATTCGAATTCGGGAATGAAAAAAGATTTAATAAAGTGGTTTGGTATGATTGTACATGCCCCGTGTGTAATGATGATTTGAATATGATTTGCGAAGTAAGACTTGGGGATTTGAATGTGGAAATTCGGACCATGAGTCCTGTTGTGAAAAAAAAAAGGTGATTTCGGGATGGATCCCGCGTTGTTGTGATTGTCAAATGTTTTGGGGTTTAAAGACCCGTTGAAAGCTATTTGGGTTTAAAGACCCGGGTGCTATTGCTGGAGCACGTTTTGAGTTTAAAGACTCGGTTAATTGATGACGGTGGAGGACCCTTAATGAGTTTAAAGACTCGTGAGTTTAAAGACTCGGTTACTGTGATACCCCCGAGGCCTATTGACTATGTTCTGAGTTTAAAGACTCGTTGATATCCCGGGAAGGCCTATTTATGCGCATGGTTTTGAGTTTAAATGACACGACCCATCCCAATCCCCCCGGGATTACCATGGAATGTGACGTGCTACCGTCTGACAAGAGGTGTCGGACAAGGGATAACCTGTTGCCATTGCCTAACCGGGCTTCCAGAGTGCGTAAGGATCGATGGAGGAGGTGTGCGATGCTCAAGTCTCTACTGCAGTCGCATCCGGAATCAACCTGAAGGGCATTGAAAACAAAAGCTGTGAGTGGACGAAAATAAACAAGTCTGTTTAAAACATTTATAAGACATTTATGCCCCTCAGTAAAACCATATGCATGCGCCAAAAACCAATGATCACACATTTATTTAGAAATAGCCATTAGGGCCTTAGCCCGGAAACCAAAGCATAGTTTCAATTTCCAAAAGTCAATCCAAGAGTTATTTCATCAATCCAGTAACATGAACCATAAGGCATATAATATAAACCATAACCATAATTTTAGCCACTGCACTATACACTCCAATCCGACATCCCTGATGTCTGACGTCCCTGACGTCAATAAGGTCACAATCACAAGGCTACGCGTGCCACTCGGGTCTCAATTTCCGAGTTCAATCCCCGAACCCCGTTTGGGTACAGCATCCCCGATGCTTAGTGTCATAGACGCTGGACGTACTAGACGTCCGTGACCTCTCCGGGGTACCTCATCCGGAGGAGACAATATAATATGGAAGGATTTATACAGTGCAGTACTAAATACATTTTATTGATATCCACATGCAAAACATATAGGTATACATAGATAAAATCCGAACCAATCGTTACGTTTCATCAAACGGGTCTCATGCCCAAATACCGTGAAACGTGCCATAACCGAAATATCATCAAAAACCATTTATTGATTCCAGCATGTGAACATATATAAAATGTAAACCAGAAAACATTTATTCAATTCCATTTTAGGGTCCCCAACCCGCAATCGTATGTAGAAATCAACTGGGCCCCTGGCCCGATTCCACAAGTTAACTGGGCCCCTGGCCCGATTTCATAGTTCAACTGGGCCCCTGGCCCGATTTTACTTTGTTCAAGTTCGTAACCGTTTCATGAAATCATATTTAACCATATTTATGGAAATCGGTGGAAATCCGGAAAATCTCGGTTTACGTGCAAATACGTAATTCACCTCGGAATACGTGAAATCATTTTAAATTCACCGATATCCAAAGTAAATCATTTAATCATAATTATAACAATCATAAAACAGTTATGCATGCATCGAATTTATGAAACCAATGTCCACTCACAGACCGTTTAACCGAGTGCCTCGATACGCGTGCCATAGGCCTTCCCGGGCCACACCACTATCACTGGGACTCCCAATCCTGTCCAAATCACATTAGAGGATTACTAACCCCTTCATTAACATTCTATTCAAGTCCCGTAATTTTCCCGAATTTTTACGTATTTTTAAACTGGATTTAAAACCTTCGGACATCCCGAACAATATTGAAACGGGATCCGATCGACACGAAACTAACGCTAAAATGTTCGTTACATTATATAGGATAAAAGTCATGTTGACCTCACCTCAAGATTCGTGCCCACGCGCCGTCACGCGCCGCAGTGAGTGGCTGCGCGTGAAAGCCACGCGCCTGCTACAGTGACTGCTACAGTCACCATCTTCACCCGTTTGTCTGGTAAACGGGTCTGATTACCCGCGATAGGATCCGGTTCAATCACACCCAATTCGACATCAGTTCAATCCGTTCTTGATCCTACAATAATCATTAACCAATGAATTTCAGGTTTGTGACATCGATCAACATCAACCATTCCTTAATCAAGCCATCAACCCGTGATCACCCAAAACGGGTCAATCACCAAAACTCCTCCAATCCTCAACCATTGTCAAATTAACTTCATATGAAGCATATAAGGACTAACACGAACCAATTAGCATGATTAATTGAACACGACATTACGTCAATCGCCACAACTCAAGCTTGAGTTTTCCGGCCGTCCACCTCGTCCGTCCACGGCCCTAGGAGCCCCAAAGCTTGCTCCATTTGATCTGGTTCGACACGTTGAAGTTCCAGAAAGCTCAATCCATCATCAATTAGGCTTGGACTGGCCTAAAACTGGAAGTTTGAATTTGATTTTCCCAGAAACCATTTTCGGGGTTTTGAGCATTCCTCCACCATTCTCACTCCATTCCTCTCATTCTCAATCTCAGAGTCATCCTCTCGACTCACTCTCCATTCTATCGATCTAAATCAACCATTAAAAGCATCCTAAAGTGCCCCTCAGTCCACTGTGTAAATTCCCTGCACTGACCCGAAAACATGATAAAACAGTGCCCATGTTCATGTGATCGATTGCCAGCACCATCACATGTGCAATTCCACCTCAAACTGACCCAATTAACTCAATTAATTGATAAACAAATCGTGGGATCGATCGCAAAAAGCATCCACCTTCACGGCTGTTCAATGAAACAGTACCCCATGTGAAATTACAATTCTGCCCTTGTGCAGAAAATTACCAAAATGCCCCTCACGCATCCTGACCCGTAACTCGGTCATACGGACTCCGATTGATGCGTGCCGCCTGTCTACGAACTCAGGGCATCGAGACCTTCCTAACGGTCCTCGGTCCTCGGCCATCGGACCACCCGATCAAAAAGTCAACATTTCCCCCTTATTATGTTTAAATTACGAAAATGCCCTTGAACTTCCGTACATCATAACTTTCACCACGAACGTCGGAATCGAACGTGCCACCTGTCTATGAACTCGTGACGTCCCGAACTACGTCACGGTCATCGGTCAAAGTCCATTTGACCATCCGAATTAAAAGTCAACGTTTTGCCCACGCCTAGGGGCAAAACGGTCATTTTGCACAATTCGTCCGAAATCGCCCAACTAATCCCAGATTAGTAATTCACAATTAAATATTATTAAATCTCGATATTCGGGACGGGTCGTTACATTAAAGACTCGGGCGCACTTGATATCCAGCAAAATGATTGACTTGTGATTTATTGATGATTTCTGATGTTTCGGTTGAGTTGGGCAGTGGCCCGGTATGTGGTTGATGGTTTTGGATCATGTTGTGCATTTGGTTTTGATTTGTGGTTTTGGGCTGAGGCCCGGTGTTTATGATTGTGGGCTAAGACCCGATGGTTGAGAAAGGAAAAATGATTTTGAGTTCATACGAGTTTTCCTTATGTTGAAATTTGATACACGATTTTTCTTATGTTGAAAATGTTAACCGATTGCGAAATGAATTTTTTTCTGTATGCATGCATTGGTTTTACGCGGAGGGTAAAAACGTCTTTCCGTAACTGTTTTATAAGCTGATTTATTTTTGTCCACTCACACCTTTTGGTTTTTATTGACCCTCCAGGTTGTGGCGCGCTGATCGAGGCTAACCGTGAGGCGGAGGCATGAGTAAGCACATGTGGCTATCCCTGGTCTGGCACGTACTGAGGGTAATTTGGGGATTTCAGTCGTCTTTCCAGGCGGGAGCAGGACCGGGCACGGTTAATAATGCCCTTTCCGGGGGCGGTCCTGTCATTTCATTTATGAATCATCCACTTGTTTTGTTCATGAACCTTTTAAATATACATTGGGTTCATGCACTTTAAGATTAATTTAGAACCATAAATATGTTTTAAATAAGCCCAATAATTATGGAAGTCCAAAAACCCTTTTGTGTATATTAGGCCAGGATATTTTACACATGTGGAATATGATGAATATAATTATTGATAACGTCCAAGTTACGCATTAAATTAAACACGTAATTCGGGTGTTATGCAATTTAAACCTTTTTTGTGTAGTTATAGTATTGGTAAATAGGGATCGTTCTTAACCGGGGAAATTAGGGAACATTAATAATATGTTAATTAAAAAGAATAATGAATTAAAGAATTAAAGAATTAAATAATTAAGTAATTAAATAATTAAATAATAAAGAATTAAAAATAAATGAATTAAAAAAAAGAATTAATGAAATAAAGAATAAAAGAATAAAAGAACAAAGAATTAAATAATAAAAGAATAGAGAATTAAATGGGGGGTTTGAGAAGATTGTAATCATAGGATAAAGAAAACAAGTAAAAATAATTAAGAACTTAATTCTACTTCTATTTTAACTTTTATGCAAGTGAATTTTCTTCAAACACATATTTTTACTAACACTCTAACATCATACTCATATTGAACCAATTACGAAATCCTATTTTAATCATCTCAAATACATGCATACATGTTTCAATATTATAAATGCACCGAACAACGGTCATAAACATTTATAATACGATTCACCTTACGTTATTGATTTCAATGTGTGTCAAACATTTAAATATCTTCAATTTTTTACTAAGTGCACCAAACAGCGGTCATAAACACTTAGCGTAGAATTGAAGTTTAACCACTAAAACATATGAAGTAAAAGAAATTTAAAAAGTAAAACACATGGAGATTGCGTTCTTACTTACAAATGTTAGAAAGAAAATACCAACACATATATTGAATTATAAGTAAAACCAAAACAATAACAAGAATTTAAGTAATGAGAATAAAGTTACACTTTCGGAACCCAAGAACAGCTTGTGATTCCGAAAGTGGATGGAAATAATGGAATGTTATTCATAAGGAACACCGAACAGCGGCTAGAACCTTATGAAGATGGAAGATAAAACATAAGAATGCGGACTTAAATTTCTAGAATTATTTCGAAAGTACTTGACCTAGGTATTTCTTAAGGAAATCATAAAAATGTGTTTAAGAGATCTGAAAGAAAAATCACAAGAACAAAGTAAAGAATAAATGAAATTAAGAACTAACATAAGAATAACATAAATTAAGAACAAGAATTAAAAGAAAGCTAATTAAATAAAAAATATACAAGAAGTTAAAATGATCCCTAAAAATAAAGAACAAAAAAGAAGAAGATGAACTAAAAGAAGAGAAGAATTAGAACCTAGTTACTAAAAAGAGAAATAAAATGGGACAAAATGGGACCCCTTTACAAGTGAAACAACCTCCCTATTTATAGAGGAAATGCCACAATATTCAAATAAAAATACAAAATAAAAAATATAAAAATAAAAATAATTAAAATGATGACAAATGATGAAAAATGATGAAAAAGCTAATTTGGGGAGTTGGATTGGAGTAGGAAAATCAGAGGAAGCAGCAGAAAAATGGGCTGATAAATAGTTGGGTAGGTGGCTGGCTTTAATGACCCGTCCCGAGTGTCGGGATTGAATATTAATTAATTATAGTTTGGAATGACCAATCTGGGATTAGTGGAGTGAAATCGGACGAAATGTGCAAAATGACCGTTTTGCCCCTAGCATGGGCAAAATGTTGACTTTTAATTCGGGCGATCAAACAGACTTTGACCAATGACTGTGACGTAGTTCGGGACGTCACGATTTCATAGACAGGTGACACGTTCGATTCCGACATTCGAGGAAAAAGTTATGACGTTCGGAAGTTGAGGGGTATTTTGGTAATTTAGCTGAAAAGGGGCCAAATGTTGACTTTTTGTTTGACAACTAATTTTCACACGATTCAAGGATCGTTAGGTAGGTCTCGATGCCCTGAGTACAACGACAGGCGGCACGTCGAAAACGGAGTTCGGGTGACCAAGTTACGGGTCACGAAAGTCTAGGGGCAAAATGGTAATTTGTTGAACGAAGGGCAAAATGGTCTTTTAACATTGATTCTTGCTACCAGACAGTGACATCTGTCACTTTGTCATCTTCCTTGCCCCAGATAACATGGAAACGGGAATTATGGAAACCATGATGATTTGAGACACTAATCCCTCAATTAGGGAAAAATATGTCCTTAGCTTTTGCCTATCCCTTAAACCGTAATGGACATTGGATTGTATCAGTGGAGAGAAGGAGAGACTGAGTTGAGAGAAAGGAACTCGAGAGACTGAGGGGTGGTTGGTTTTACACAGTTCGAAAATTCAAGAAAAAAATTAGAGGGAATTTCGAATTGGAAATTGTGAGCTAGGTGAAGGGAAATTGAGGCTTGAATTAGACTTCTGGGATCCATATGAACCTCTCTGCAACAAAAATGAAGGGAAATCGTGTCGAATTGAGGAAGAACAGAAGCTTCCATTACTGCTCAAAGTCGAGCTTGGGTTCAACTAGTTAGAGGTAAGAATTTATGAAATTGAGCTTGTAAAAACGTTCCTTACACTCTCACGATACTCACTGTATGAATTAATTTGAAAACCCAGGACGAAATCAGCAAACCCGAATAGAAAACCCGTCGAAGGTTGATTGTGAGTTGTGAAGATTTAGACCCCATTTGTGGAAATTAAACTTACAGAACTTCAATTCAGTTGGATTAGATGGGATCAGTTGAAAGAATGGATTGATTTGAGGTCGAATTGAGGGAGATTGAATCGGGTTCTATCACGGGTTTTCCAACCCGTTTATCAGATTAACGGGCGAAGACGAAGCACTGTAGCATTACTGTGCTACGCGCGTGGCTTTCACGCGCAGCCGCTTGCGGCGGCGCTTGGGGGCGCGTGAGTGAGAATCCCAAGGTGAGTTCAACATGAGTTTTGTCCCATTTAGTGTAACGAACATTTTGGCACTGGTTTCGAGGGAATCAGATATCGTTTCGATAGTATTCTGAGTATCCGAAGTTTTATTTTACGTTAAAAATACGTATTTAAATTCCGGAAAAATTGGGAAAAATTATATGAAGTATTTTGAGATGTTAGTAACCCTCTATAATGATTTTGGACAGGAGTTGTGATTTCCAGAATTTATGGAAAAACGTGCAGCTCGGAAACGAACCGTTTAGACGGTGTGTGTGAGTGGACTTTGTTTTCTAACCGTGATGCATGCATATATGTTTTAAATGCTTTATTATATGATTTGATATGCTTTGGCATGATTTATGTTTCAATCCGGTGATTTCTCGGTCTTATGATTATTATATTATATTTTGGCACGATTTTCGAGAAATGATGAAATTGATGTTTTTGGGCTAGGCCCGGATTGAAAATGATGTTTTGACTCGGGTTATGAGTCAGGAAATTGAAAATGATATTTGGACTCGGATTATGAGTCAGTGATTGATTTTATGGATTTACGTGATCGTGGCAACTCGGGTTTACGGTTGCATGGATTTGCGTGAAAATGAGATTTTGGGCTTGAGACCCAATGGAATTGTGATTTCGATTAGATTTGTATTTCCATGTGATTACATAATGATATTGATGATTTTCGGATTTATAAAGTAAATCGGGACTTTGGTTTTCCGAATTTGAGGAAACTATATTTTGGGGCTGAGACCCTGTATTGATAAATGATTTGGTTTTCAATGCAACTGTTTTCACTGGTTTTTATGATGATGATATGTTGCGGATAATTAGGGCTTTCAGGTGGAAATATGTTTTTCCCCGGAGTGCACCCTGGAGATAACACTCGCCTTCGGGAGGGAAGTGTTTACCCCGAAGAGGTCACGTAGCACGGTCTGTTGTCGTGCAGCCGAGGGAGGCTCGACTCAGACTAGAGATGTGCTGGATATATATATGGATCGGTAAGTGATGTGTTCACGAGATCCGGATTGCCGGCTGGTGATGTGTTCACTGCGGCGGATGCTCGGATTTTGAGCGGTCCTTGAGCCTATTGATTTGCACGCGTTGCAGGGATAAATGTGACTCTAAGCAACAGGATATGGAAATAAGTCCCGTGGTTTTATGGAAAATGATTTTGAGGAAACCGTGGTTTAAATATAAAATGACTTAAGGAAAACGTGAGTTTATTGAGATTTAAATTGATTTGATGAAAATGAGTTTCAAGGAAAATGTGGACATGGAATTTAGAAACATGTTGTTTGTGATTACGTACCGGTTTTGAGTACGAGTTTTTGGTCTTTGTGGCCAGGTGATGGTGTTCACATGTTTTGGCCTGAGAGCCGGGATTTGATGTTTTATAACTTGAACTGATTTGGTGAACATGAGTTTTACGGACCTTGGGAAAATATGTTTAGATTTTATCGGTCCAATGTTCGTACTTGAATGATTTCATACTATTACTCATGTTTTACGATATGCATGCATGTTTGTGAAAACTGGAGGGTAAGAATGTGTTTTGACAAATGTTTTTAATGTGTTTTGACAAATGTTTTTATAAGAGATCATTTTTGTCCACTCACACCTTTTCTGTTTTAATGACCCTTCAGGTCGCGTCGCGATGATCGAGGCTATCCCAGAGGTGGAGGTATGAGTGGGCACAGACGCAAATATCCCTTGTCTGGCAGGTGCTGAAGGGTAGTTTCGGATCTTCAGTTGACTTGTCAGACGGGAGCAGGACCGGGCACGGTTATCTATGTCCTTCGGGGACGGGTCCTGTCACTGGCGCAGATGGGATTGGGCTGTAGGTAGAAAGTGGTTGGGCTGTGCGAATTGGACTGGACCGGACTGTTGGTGCAGGCGGGTAGTTGGGTTGTTGGGTTGCAGCTGGGTTGGTGAATGTTGCAGTTGGGCCAGACGTGCATGGGCTACGAGAGGGTAGGTGGGCGTGCAGGCGGGTTGGAGGAGCAGGTGTACGTACGGGCTGGACGTGTCGCAGTGTAGCGGGCAAGGCAGATCGGATCGCTAGCTGGGCCACGCGGGTTTGCTGGAGCTGGGTTGAGACTGACGCTGGCTGGGCCAGGATTGTTGGACCTGCGCTTGGGCTGGGCGATGCGATGGGCTTGCAACTGAGGAAAGAAAATGGGCTGAACTGAATTTGGGCTTTGCAAAATTAAAATTAATTAATATAATTCAACCGAATTTCGTCCATAAGTTTTTCGTTATAATTCCGATCGGGACGATTCTTTCGCCAAAATACTCCAAATTACAAGTTTTATTTATTTAAACAAAAAATATCACAAAAAAAAATATTATTTTATCTAATTATTTATTATTTTAATATTAAAAGTTAAGTATAAAGGTTATAAAATAATATAAAATAATGCTTATGTGAGGACCTATCAATTATATGGAAAATGTACCTTGAATATAATTATAAATTGCATATAATTAATGTATATAAATGAGCTATGCCTATTATTATAGTAAAATTAAATTTCACGGATTTTGCGTGTATGATTTAGGTTAATATGCATTAATTTTTTTTACAAGGGCAATATACATTAATTAGGTACGATATGGGATTTAGGTTACTTATTTTGTTAAAAATTATGAAAACAAAACAAAATAGTGGTATTCGATTTGATTCTTTACAGAAAGAGATTTAGGTAATACTATATTTATTAGGTTCATTCCGTGGGAATGTAATTGAAGGGAAAAGCTCATGTTTTTGTCATTTAAAGTGGATCATGGGGGATGATACATACCATATAGAACGAAACATAAAAAGTAAATAATCCCCTCACCATAGAATAGAGCATGGAGATATCTATATTAAAAAAAAAAAAAATTGATATCTTAATTTTTTTTAGTATGTTTTATTATAGGTATGTTGCTACGAGGTGCATTTTAAAATAAATGGCTCTGGTGGCTTCAGCCACACACGTATACATTTACTATAATATACAGTATCCGTTATCCCTATAAATTACTTGTCCATAGACACTCTTGCGATCAAACATTCCACAAATTAAAATAGTCACCATTAGAGAATAGAGTTCGATCACATTGCTAGATTATATAGTGTTATAGATGGCTAGGTTTTCATTCTTGCATTTCTGCCTCCTCGTTATTGCTTTCTCAGGTTTGTTGGTTTAATTTTTTTTTTCTTCATTATTTTCGTATTTTTCTTCTTCTTTATATTAGAAACTATCTTTTATATTTTATATTTTTTATGTATGGTAGAAAACAAATTCCTTCGCACGTACTAAACCGAACTAATTTGCCTCTCAAGATGGTTAGAGCTATATAAATAAATTACAAAAAAATTTCAATGCAACAACCTTTAAATCAACAATAAGGTGGTGTAATCTTTTTCCTTTGCCGCATTGAATTCCGCAGCGAAATTTTAATAAGATCACATATGCACTATTTGTAATTTTTTCTTTTATCATCAATGTGCATTGCTTTTTCTAAGATTTTTTTTTTATAACAGATGAGGTGAATTGTAAATATTTGATATCGATTTCATATTTTTCGATGCACTAAATGTTGAAGAAGAAGAAGAGTAGCAGTAGACCTTTGTAATATTGGCATAAATTTTAACATTATATTTGTGAACTAATGTTTTTGTACAACCCTTTTAAAGAAATTTTTTTTTTAATTTTTTTTATTTATGGCTTGTCTACTAATTGCTTTTTACTTCGTAGGGAGAACATTCGCTTATTTGTTTCTTTTTCCTATGGGAATCATGTATTCATTCAATGAGAAAAAAAAAAATTCATGAGGCGAATAAGAGGTGACCTCATCGAAATTTTTGCTTATTCAACCTTAATATTTTTGCAGTTATTTTGAACCATGAAAATGTGCCTCAAGTTTATGCACAAAAGAGATGTCAAGAGCAACTGTATCCTAGCAAGTGCACTTTATCAGATTGCGGGGAAAAGTGTTGGAACAAATATCATGATGTGGGACACCAATGCATTGCCAACGCTGCTCAAACTGATTATGCTTGTTATTGCTTCTTCAACTGTTGATTATATAATTGAGTCCCGGGATTTCTGGTCCTCTATGTAAGAATTGAGAAGGAAATAAATTTCTAGCTTCTATGTACGATGGAATATTTTAATTAATATTGCCGAAGAAAAACAATTAAGTAATGAGTTAGCTTTCTTTAATAAAGAAAATATATACAGCTTGAGTCACTTTCATTCTTATATTCTATTTACAGTCGTTCATTATTTCATTCTTATATTCTAAAGTGGATCATAGGGGATGTGAAGCATAAAAAGTAAATAAAAATGAAGTAGATCGAAGAGCCTAGATTATTCTAAATAGAAGCGAAAAAACGATTTATATTGAAAATGAAATGAGCACCACTATTTATAAGGAAGTCTTGGGAATCGCAAAACGTTCTGATTGGTCAGTTGATTTTGTAATTAATAAATAATATATTTTTAATAAATAGATTACTTAATAATTATAATAACTGGTCATTATTAAGAATAATGACAATATATTCTCGGAAGAACCCGATTAAATAATATATTCAGTTTGTAAATATATTATTTAATATTTGAGTGTCTCTGAGCCATTAATATCATTACCGGGGCAATTTAGACATTATATAATTTATAGGCCACGTCGCAGCTCCACTTTTTTGCAGTTATTTATAGTTCCACAAATGCCCCCACATCGTTTAGGAATTCAGGAAATTCTAAAGGAAGTAAGTTGTTGGAAGTCCCAATAAATAATGTTTGGAGTAGAACTCCATCTTATCTTGTATTATTTTTTGTGTGGAATGAATTTTGTTAGACTTGAAAATGTAATATCGAGTTGATGTGGATACGCTTGGGCTCAGAGCGTGATTTGTGATTGGGCTATGTTACCTCCGTTTGACTTGGTTAATGGCCAATTTGAAATTAACTCCCTAATTAATTTTAGGAGTTTGTAATCTCTAATTAATTTTAGGAGTTTATAACGTTTAATTAATTTTAGGAGTCTGTAACCTCCAATTAATTATCAAATTGATAGATGGAAGGTTTCATTTTCCTTTTATGGAAAAGTGATGTATGTTGAAAGGGAAAATTCTTTATCTCCTCTGTTATTAGGATACGGCTCATGCGGAGAAAATCTCTCTTTTAGCTTTCGTTGGTTAGTTAGGAAATATGAAGTTTTTTATGTTAATCTTCTTCTCACCATCATTCCAGATAGGTGGCAGAAAAGAAGAAATAAAAAATTTCTTCTTTCCTCTGCTATCTTAAAATGTGATTTCCAAGGTGGTGAGAAGTGGATGTCGCAAATCACTTTGAAATTTGTAGTTGATTGCAGATTGCATCAGCATCAGCAGTGATCAAATAGGCTGATGGCAGCTTGGAATCAGTACGTGGCTTGACTCATTCTCTAGCCATCCCTACGCGAAGTTTGGCTTCTAGGGATTGCAGCTGGCCATCTTTTGTTTATTTTTTTTTTTCTGATTGTAGCGGGTCTTTTTATTTGCCTTTTCATCTTTAGCAGCAAACATTTCGTCATTTTATTTACTTTTCTTCTTTTGCAACAAACATGTCATTTTATTTTCTCCTTCTTCTTTAGCAGCAAACATGTCGTCATTCCTTTATATATAAATATGTATGTATATATATAATATACAAATATATAATTACAGATGCTAATATAAATATTTTTTCTTAATTTCACTTTTTTGAGGATTCCAAAAGTTATGGGAGTCTGATTGCGTTGATTCATAAAGCAGTGAGCTCTATTTTCAGAGACAGTTATTGAGGCAGTGAGCTCTATTTTCAGAGATAGTTATTTCAAGATGCAAGAAGGTATATTTTCAGGGAAATTTTGAAGAACTTACTTTGTGGGAGTTATTAGTTGGTAGATGGGGAGGCGGATTCCAGGGTAGCATCAGTGCATTTCCTCTTTAAGTGTGATGATCGACTGGTGTAAAGAATATTCTACGGTTGACATTAGTATTATGGGGGCTGATGTCAACGAGTTTACACTCTCCTACCATGTGTGAGTGGACTTATAAAGGCTATTAGCGCGGGTGGATTCTAGCTGTCATCCGCTATCTATTTGTTAGTCCTTTGTTTGGCAGCTAGTGGATACAAGCAATGGATTTATAGAGGCTTTCGGTGCATGTGGGATCTAGTTGTCATTCGTTGTCTGTTTTTCAACCATGTGATTTGGTAGCTAGTGGATGAGAGCAATGGACTTATGGAGACTTTCGGTGCATATGAGCTCTAGTTTTCATTCGATGTCTACTTGTCAGTCATGCAGTTGGCAGCTAGTGACTTCCGATTTGACTCGGCGATTTTGTTCCTTCTCATGTGAATGCGACTTGGTTTGATTGGAGGATTCACACATTAGAGAGCGAGGTGGGTACGCTGGAGACAAGTCACGTAGAGAAAATGTTTTTTGGAAGAACTGAGAAATGGCCAAGGACTAGCTAGCTTGTTCATTCTTATCCTTGTTAGAAGAACTAAGAAGTTGGGAAGGACTGTTTGACTTGTCAATTCCTGTCCTTATCAGAAGAATGGCTTATGGTTGACCACAACCTTGCAAGGGTGCCTTCAGTGTGACTTTTGTGCTTTAGATATGTATTAAACTTACCACTGTGTGAAATTCCACTTGTGATAACGCGGGGTTAGATTTAATCCAGCTTTAGGTAAAACATCCTCCAGCGTTGGATGAGACTTGATCTTGAAGGCCCTATTGAGGTTGAAGTAGGGTGGCACTAAGGTAGGACTCAACAATCGAGGATTGGACATGTCCCTTGTGAAGCTTTTAATGTTTCTTTTCATTATCCTAGCCAGTTTGAAGGAAGAGAACTTGGATGTTCTATCTGTGAAGTTGACACACCTAGCAAAAATGTCCATACTATCTTCGTTGCGAGAAATAAGGAATTGGTCCTTGATCTCATGACGAGTGGCATGTTGATGCAGAGTGCCAAAGATGCATCCGTTATTTAGGATGACATCAAAATTGTCTTTGTGAAGCTAAAGTTGTTGCCCCCATTGTTCATGAAAGAAGAACTTGAAAACTTAAAATTTAAGCCATATTCTCTGTTGCATGCCTTCAAATTTTGCATCAAATTGAAGACTAAGCTCCTTCAACAAGTGCAGAAACTTGAGGACTCCGTGGGAGATATGAGGCGGAAGTTGCATGTGGAAAAATCGCAGTGAGTCAGGTAGTGGCATCTCTTGCATCAATATATTTTGGCCAATGGTTGCCTTAAACTTAGTAATGCTTGGGATTTTTTCGAAGTGTTGGAACTTTGGTTTTCCCATGTTTCTTTTTGAAGAAAGGGACTTCTTGGTTGTAGTGCCATGAGTATCCACTGAGAGCTTTTTTATTCCAGCTGCCTTTCGGAGAAGGACTTCGCTTTGCCCTCCGAAGAAAGATTGTGCATTGTCTTCAAGAAAGTGCTTTCAGAAAAAAAAAACGATTCTTGGAGGGAGACATGGAGTTCTTATAAGAGGAAGAATTGAAGTGCTTCCAAGAAGAAGGTTATGAAATGCTTCATGTGGGAAGGCTTTGATTTCCTATCGGAGGAAGGCTTGGATTTCTTCCCGAAGGAAGACTTGGATTGCTTCCCAAATGAAGGATTGAATTGCTTCCTAGAGGAAGGCTAGGAGTGCTTCTTTGAGGAAGGCTTGTATGGATTCCTAAAGGAAGGCTTGGGGTGCTTCTCTAAGGAAGGCTTGGATTGCTTCTTGGAGGATGGCTTGGAGTGTTTTCAGGAGGAACGGTTGAAGTGCTTCCAAGAGGAAGGCTTGAAGTGCTTCATGGAGGAAGGCTTAGGGTGCTTCCAAGAGGAAGACTTTGATTTCTACTTGGAGAAAGGATTAGATAAGACATGGATTGCTTCCTAGAGCAAGGCTTGCATCGTTTCCCAGACCAAGACTTGGATTGATTTCCGGAGGAAGGCTTGGATTGCTTCTTAGTGGAAGGCTTGCTTCTTAGATTAAAGCTTGGGTTGCTTCATGAAGTAAGGCTTGGGTGCTTCCCAGAAGAAGGTTTTGAGTGCTTCCAAGTGGAAGACTTGGATGCTTCACGGGATGTAGGCTTCGTTTTCTTCTCGGAGGAAGACTTGGATCTACCACTCTAAATACTAGTAGTGAAGTAGGGAAGGTTCTGAATCCAACCATGGGAGTCGGTCCCTATGTCATGATGGGTGCTAGTTTCATAATTTGGTGTGTCCCGTGGGGAAATGGTTCAGGTGTTTATCATGATTCCCAGCATGTGTTCTACTCACAACCTGAGTTGTAGAGAAGGAAGCAGCATTTTCGGATGAAAAAACTTATTATCATGTTCTTATTGAACGATGAACGAATTTTAAGAACAAAAAACAAAGTTAATGAATGACGAATGAAGTTAATGAAAAACGAACGAACTATAGAGCACTTCTTGAGCATTTCTGAATTCAAATCTCAATGGAAAATTTGCGAGGAAAAGACTTGGATGCTTAGCGGAGCAAATGCTTGGATATACTGCTCCGAATACAAGCAGTGGGATAGGAAAAGGTTATTAAACCAATATGGGTATCGATCACTTGTCCCGATGGGTGTCATGATAGTCACATAGAAGGAATGACTTTGATGTTTTTCTAGAGTCACAGTGTGTGCTCCGCTCCTAGTTGGCGTTGCAGAGGCCAAAACACCATGTTCGAATAGATCGTCGTGTTGTTTCCATGCTAAATTGTGAGGATTGAAAGGAAAGTTTGATAAACGATGAAAAAAGTTAAAGAACTTCGAACATAGTCGACGAACGACGAACAAAGTATGATGAATGATGAACAAAATTCAAGAACTTCGAATAGAGTCGATGAACGATGAAGGAAATATGATGAACGATGAATAATGTTGATGAACGATGAGTGAATTAGTGTCAGGACCCACCCCTAATCCCCCGGAATTAAGGGCTAATCCCGATCCCGTCTAACTTACGCATGACACGAAGGTTAAACTGACGTCCAACCTCCATGTGACACGTAAGTCGGACAAGGGATTCTCGATTCGACCGCCTAACAGCAACCGAAGTTCCCAGAGCGTGCTGAATCTACTGTGGATCGCGGGTGTGATGTCTCCATCTCTCTCGATCAACAGCCCGTGCCGCAACAACCTGGAGGGTATCGAAAACTGACTGTGAGTGGACAAAAATAAAGTATAAGTTTAAAAACAGTTTATAAAACAAGTACATTTATACCTTCCGTTTCAAAAACCAATGCATGCATATCAAATTCAGGTCATAAAACCATTTAAGAAAACCAAACACAGTTTCCTTTTTCCAATTCCCGGGCCTCAGTCCAAAACCATCGAAAACCATTTCATCCGGGCATAGCCCAAAATATCGGAAAACCTTTACTGGAAACCATATCACATTTCCATTCATCGAACCTGCTGGATCTATCCGAGTCTTTAAACTCCCGAGTCTTTAAACTCAATCCAGGCCTCAATATAATCCGAGTCTTTAAACTCCCGAGTCTTAAACTCAATAGGCCTACGGGGGAAATATCAATATATCCGAGTCTTTAAACTCCCGAGTCTTTAAACTCAATCCGGGTCTTTAAACCCAATCCAGGCGCGTCCCCCGTCAATCATAATCCGGGTTTTTAAACCCAATAACCAGATCCAGCAAATCCAATCCAAAACCGTTTGAAAACCATTTTCCATTTCCGAATCCGAATCCGCAATCTCATCAGGATCCCGAATACAAACTCAGAACTCATATCCATCTCCTTTCCAGATCCGAGTCCGCAACCATCATTCCGTAAGCCGGCATTCGGAATAACCATTCCAAACCCAAACCCGGAAATCCACTTTCAAGTCCCGAATCGAATCCCGAATCGTCATCTGGAATTCCGATTCAAAAACCCGAAAATCACGTTTCTTAAAACCACTTTTCTGAACTGGGCCTCTAAGCCCGAAGTCATTTTTCGAAAACACTTTGAAATCATTGATTCTAACACATTTTTCAAATCCCGAAATCAAACCATTAAAACCAGGTTCAAATCACAACATCCGTCAAATCCCGTAAAACGTGAAATTCCATAGTTTCCTCGAAAACGTGCAAAAATCGTAACTATCACAATCATAAATCAAATTATAGAATCACGTATAGAAAACGTATAAAAAAATATATGCATGCATCAAGAGTTAGAAAGCAAAGTCCACTCACAGACCATTCCGATGTCGCCTCGATACACGTACACTTAAGCCGTCCACGGCCATTCCGCTATCCTCGGCTTTCCCGAACCTGTCCAAAACCCATAACAAGGTTACTAACTACTTTATTAAGCTTATACTTAATTTCCCCAATTTTTTCCGGATTCTAAACATAGCTAATTGGGACCCTAAACCTTCAACCTCTTAGAACTAACACGAGACGTTGTTCGACTGTCCCAAAACTTGTCCCAACAGATTCTTTACAACGATTAGACCAAAAGCTATGTTGGAAGGTTCCCCAGAACAGCCACCATGCGCCCTCACTCGCCGCCCAAAGTGGTTGCGCGTGGGCCTCACGCGCCTGCACACAGAGCACTGTTCATCGTCTTCTTCGATGGTCAGACCGGTCTGAACCGGCGTGACCGGTTCCCCGTCACTCTCCATCCATTTCTGTTCCTTTCAAATCCCCTAGCTTCGTCTTACCCGAAGCAATCCATTCCCCTACTCCAAACACAACAACACGGCCTCTAACCCGTCTCCCAAACTCGAAACAGTAACCCGTCCAAATCCCCTGTCTCAGCTCCTGGCCACCAGGGCTTCCTCCCGTCACGGTTTCACAACCAGAAGCTTCCTAGGAACCTACTGAGTCGACTAGCACTCACCAAACACCTCGACTAGTCCCCAAACGCCACGACTTAATGTTTGAACCTAAACTGGAAAATAGAGGAAATAGAGGAAGAAGAGAAATTACCTGCCTCCCAGCCCCACCTTGAGCACCGCCGTGCCTACTCGACTTCCCTCAGGCCTCTCGACACCACCACAGGTTCAATTCACGGGTTTGATCACAACACAGCAACACCACCACCTCGATCCTTCTCTATTTTCCACAGAAACTCACATTCACACACACACACACACACACACACACACACACACACACACACACACACACACACACACACACACACACACACACACACACACACACACACACACACACACAGATTCCCTCACCCTAGTTCCATCCAGAACCACTCACCAGCTCTCACTCAGTCTCTGTTCACTCTCTTGATCACCAGAACACATAAACATACACTGCAATCGATCAATTCCTCCCTCAATCTCACTCTCTGTTTCTCCCTCTTCGAACACGACTACCACAGACACAGCTAAGTACTTTGCCCGTGTACCCTAGAACCCACTACTCACACCCCACGTGTCCACAATCCCATGGTCCCATCTCAAAATATCCAATCACACACTGCACACTTGTCCTCATCTCCTTTGCATAAATCCCAAGGCACCAAAAGACCAAAATGCCCCCTGTGAGTCCAAATTACCATTTTGCCCTTCGTCGTTCTAAACCCATAACTCACTCGTCCTACGTCCGATGAAAACATGCCGCATGTCATTGAACTCAAGCCGATGAGATCTACCTAACGGTCCTCGGTCTATGTGTAAAAACCCTGTCGTACGAAAAGTCAACTTTTTCCCTCTATTTAACCAAATTACGAAAGTGCCCTCAACCTTCCGAACATCATAACTTCCTCCTCGGATGTCGGAATCGGGCGTGCCACCTGTCTACAGACTCGTGACGTCCCAAACTATGTCACAGTCATCGGTCAATACCCAATTGACCACCCGAACTAAAATTCAACAATTTGCCCAAACTAGGGGCAAAATCGTCATTCTACGCCAAATGTCCAAAGTAACCCACGAAACACTGAATAACTCAGCTAATCCGTCACTAAGCACTTTACTAATCCCGACTCCCGGGACGGGTCGTTACAATCTACCCTTCTTAAAAGAATTTCGTCCCAAAATTCCGAATCTCGTACTTCCGTAACTCACTAGGGAAAATCCAACTGAGCTTACACCTGGGTCTCCTATCTGGTGTCCAGAACCTGCCAAACCAAAACATCCTGATAGTGCCCAAACTGTCACCACATTAGGTCATCGAGACTATCGCACTGGGGTCATCCCAAATCCATCTTCGACTATATACCACACATCTAGATTGTGGGTTCTCTTTAATAACCTCAAATCGATCAATAACCTCTTCCTTATCCTTGGCTGCACCTAGCAGCACCATATTCAGTCCGGCCGTAAGTCGGCCCAACTCACGGTTTCCCCTCAGGTACTTCTCACTATCCCACGGGGTTTCTCAAATCATCGCCGTGATCCGGGTTATCCGAACCCGCAACTGCCACTCAACCCAACTAACCACAAGGTCACCAATCGATACACTCAACATCCAAACACTATCCGGCCCAACCGGCCACCATCAACCGGCCTCCTTGGCCTACGTATCTCACTAATTCAACAAGCTACTCTCAGGCCCCTCAGGCCGACCAACCTACTCATCTGTAGCTCACCGGCTACCATCCAGGTTAATCCTGCTAGTGTACCTCCGACCCTTATGGTCCATCCATCAGTCAAAAACCAGTGCCAAAACACTAACCGTTCAAGCCCTAAGTCGATGTACGTCACACCTCGTACTGCGTATCGAGCGACAAACCTCCTGACACTAACCACCACTGCTAACTAACCATAACGAACATACTATCACTATCGTATCCAAGTTGCTGTCGGGCTATTCCACGTCGAGACATCACATCCACAGTAGCATCACACCACCCAAGTCGACAAACCAACGACTCTAGGAACGAAATCTTACGCAGAACACACGAAACCTCGCTCTGATACCAATTGTCAGAACCCACCCCTAATCCCCCGGGATTAAGGGCTAATCCCGATCCCGTCTAACTTACGCATGACACGAAGGCTAAACTGACGTCCAACTTCCATGTGACACGTAAGTCGGACAAGGGATTCTCGATTCGACCGCCTAATAGCAATCGAAGTTCCCAGAGCATGCTGAATCTACTGTGGATCGAGGGTGTGACGTCTCCATCTCTCTCGATCAACAGCCCGTGCCGCAACAACCTAGAGGGTATCGAAAACACGAAAAGACTGTGAGTGGACAAAAATAAAGTATAAGTTTAAAAACAGTTCATAAAACAAGTACATTTATACCCTCCGTTTCAAAAACTAATGCATGCATATCAAATTCAGGTCATAAAACCATGTAAGAAAACCAAACACAGTTTCCTTTTTCCAATTCCCGAGCCTCAGCCCAAAACCATCGAAAACCATTTCATCCGGGCATAGCCCAAAATATCGGAAAACCTTTATTGGAAACCATATCACATTTCCATTCATCGAACCTACTGGATCTATCAGATTCTATAAACTCCTGAGTCTTTAAACTCAATCTGGGCCTCAATATAATCCGAGTCTTTAAACTCCCTAGTCTTTAAACTCAACAGGCCTACGGGGGAAATATCAATATATCCGAGTCTTTAAACTCAATCCGTGTCATTAAACCCAATCCGAGCCCGTCCCCCGTCAATCATAATCCGGGTCTTTAAACCCAATAACCAGATCCAGCAAATCCAATTCAAAACCGTTTGAAAACAATTTTCCATTTCCGAATCCGAATCCGCAATCTCATCAGGATCCCGAATACAAACTCAGAACTCATATCCATCTCCTTTCCAGATCCGAGTTCGCAACCATCATTCCGTAAGCCGGCATTCGAAATAACCATTCCAAACCCAAACCCGGAAATCCACTTTCAAGTCCCGAATCGAATCCCGAATCGTCATCTGGAATTCCGATTCAAAAACCCGAAATCACGTTTCTTAAAACCACTTTTCTGAACTGGGCCTCTAAGCCCGAAGTCATTTTTCGAAAACACTTTGAAATCATTGATTCTAACACATTTTTCAAATCCCGAAATCAAACCATTAAAACCAGGTTCAAATCACAACATCCGTCAAATCCCGTAAAACGTGAAATTCCATAGTTTCCTCGAAAACGTGAAAAAACCGTAACTATCACAACCATAAATCAAATTATAGAATCACGTATAGAAAACATATAAAAACATATATGCATGCATCAAGAGTTAGAAATCAAAGTCCACTCACAGACCATTTCGACGTCGCCTCGATACGCGTACACTTATGCCGTCCCCGGCCATTCCGCTATCCTCGGCTTTCCCGAACCTGTCCAAATCCCATAACGAGGTTACTAACTACTTTATTAAGCTTATACTTAATTTCCCCAATTTTTTTCGGATTCTAAACGTAGCTAAACGGGACCCTAAACCTTCAACCTCTTAGAACTAACACGAGACGTTGTCCGATTGTCCCAAAACTTGTCCCAACAGATTCGTTACAACGATTATACCAAAGCTATGTTGGAAAGTTCCCCAGAACAGCCATCACGCGCCCTCATGCGCCGCCCAAAGTGGCTGCGCGTGGGCCTCACGCGCCTGCACACAGAGCCCTGTTCATCGTCTTCTTCGATGGTCAGACCGATTTGAACCGGCGTGATCGGTTCTCGGTCACTCTCCATCCATTTCCGTTCCTTTCAAATCCCCTAGCTTCGTCCTACCCTAAGCAATCCATTCCCCTACTCCAAACACAACAACACAGCCTCTAACCTGTCTCCCAAACTCGAAACAGAAACCTGTCCAAATCCCCTGTCTCAGCTCCCGGCCACCAGGGCTTCCTCCCGTCACGGCTTCACAACCAGAAGCTTCCCAGGAACCTACTGAGTCAACTTGCATTCACCAAACACCTCGACTCGACCCCAAGCGCCACGACTTAATGTTTGAACCTAAGCTGGAAAACAGAGCAAACATAGGAAGAAGGGAAATTACCTACCTCCCGGCCACCACCCTGAGCACCGCCATGCCTACTCGACTCCCCTCAGGCCTCTCGACACCACCACGGGTTCAATTCACGGGTTTGATCACAACACAGCAACACCACCACCTCGTTCCTTCTCTGTTTTCCACAGAAACTCGCATTCACACACACACACACACACACACACACACACACACACACACACACACACACACACACACACACACACACACACACACACACACACACAGATTCCCTCACCCTAGTTCCACCCAGAACCACTCACCAGCTCTCACTCAGTCTCTGTTCACTCTCTTGATCACCAGAACACACAAACACACACTGAAATCGATCAATTCCTCCCTCAATCTCATTCTCTGTTTCTCCCTCTTCGAACACGACTAACACACCCACACACGGCTAAGTACTTTGCCCGTGCACCCTAGAACCCACTACACACACCCCACGTGTCCACAATCCCATGGTCCCATCTCAAAATATCTAATCACACACTACACACTTGTCCTCATCTCCTTTGGACAAATTCCAAGGCACCAAAAGACCAAAATGCCCCTTGTGAGTCCAAATTACAATTTTGCCCTTCGCCGTTCTAGACCCGTAACTCACTCGTCCTATGTCCGATGAAAACATGCCGCCTGTCGTTGAACTCAGGACGATGAGATCTACCTAATGGTCGTTGGTCTATGTGTAAAAACCCTGTCGTACGAAAAGTCAACTTTTTCCCTCTATTCAACCAAATTACGAAAGTGCCCTCAACCTTCCTAACATCATAATTTCCTCCTCGAATGTCGGAATCAGGCGTGCCACCTGTCTACCGGCTCGTGACGTCCCAAACTACGTCACAGTCATCGGTCAATACCCAATTGACCACCCGAACTAAAAGTCAACAATTTGCCCAAACTAGGGGCAAAATTGTCATTCTACGCCGAACGTCCAAAGTAACCCACGAAACACCGAATAACTCAGCTAATTCGTCACTAAGCACTTCACTAATCCCGACTCCCGGGATAGGTTGTTACAATTAGAGCTCGACTTGAGTATTTTTCAATTCGGTTCTCACTGAAAGTACTAATTGTTGAAATTGAAATCATATTGGCTTGAAAAAATCTTTATAACCCTTACAAATAATAAACAAGAGACAATCAAAGTTAAGGTTGAAGCCTTGGAGGGTTGTTCAACCAAGAATGTTCCTATACTTAAGTAAGCGAGAGGAATCATAAATACTTTGAAGTGAAGAAATGTCTTACCTTGAAAGTAAGACCAAGGGATTATAGTAAAATTATTTCAAATTTGGACAACTCCTATAATAAAATGTTAAGTATTACTAATATAATTTGGACCACTCCTAAATCATTGAGCAATTACTCATACTGAATGAGAACTAAGAGAGTATCAACGAAGACAAGAAAGATAATTGGAGTTCATACATGTTTCAATCTTCTCACTTGGAATGGAGACCAATGATATCTTCTTCGAAGTAGGTGATCATCTGACCAATCCTATGATGGATGTTGTCTAACCTAGTTGTTGAACTTGTGCTGAGACTCCTTAAAAAGCCAATATTTTATTAACTTCAAACAATATCAAACAAGATATGAACCTTGCAGTGTTTAATTAAGACTTGATCTGTAAGAATAGGAACCCATTGAAAACCCAAGAGTTTGTGTGGTCAGCTAGCCGCATTTGGCATTTATAAGCGCTGCCTTTTATATCAAATTGAATTGGCAAAGACATTGTCTTAATGATTGCCCACCATTAGTTTTGAGCCTTAGATATCTGACCATACAAAGACTTCTGTTAAAAACTAAATTTTATCTTTACATATAATTAAATAACTTATAATAAACTTGTTGAAGCAGAATTCATCTTTACTCTTAGAAGTCTCCTAGATCCCTGCAAATAACAAACAATAAACTATCGTTTGCTCTAATCGAGGCCATGCGGCTTGTTCGACTAAGAACACTCCATTTATAGAGAATCCTTGGGAGCCACATATCGTTCTGATTAGTCGGTTGATTTTGTAATTAATAAATAATATATTTTTCTTTAAATATATTATTTAATTATTATATTAATTGCTCATTATGATGATAATTATGACAATTTAATATTAATAATAATTTCCCATTATTAAGAATAATGACAATTAATTCTCAGGGAGAATATTAATATTGTTGAGACTTTTAACTCGATTAAATAACGTATTCAACTGGTAAATAAATTATTAATTGTGCGAGTATCTGCAAGCCGTTAATGCTATTGTAAGGGGAAATTTGGGCATTTTCAGAATTATAGGTCACGTGACAGCTCCACAATTTTCAAGTGATTTTAGGTCCCACAAATGCCCCCACATTGCTTAGGAATTCAGAAGATTCTAAGGGATGTACAAGCTTTGGTATATTTTCGAGAAATTTCCTTGGACTTGAAATTGTGGATCGAGTGAAAATTGTTTTTGAGCTGTGATGTTTAGCTAACAAGAATTAGGCTTGTAGCTTGAAGGACATTTGGGCTTGTATGTTGATTTTTCTGATCCCATTTCAAATTAAATGATATTTATGAGCTAGGGTTTAATTTATTATTTAAATATAATTGCGTGTCCTTATTTTTCAAAAAAGGGAAAAAATTCTTTATCTTGGAAATTTTGGGAAATAAGCTGTTGTCCTATCAAGGTGAAGGAATGCTTGATCAGGTAGATTTTTCCTTTCCATCTCCTCTATTTTTCTCAGTTATTTTTTTTTCTGTATAAAAAATGGAGAAAAGGCTAAATTAGTGAGTGTGAAAACGACAAGGATGCTAGCGGTGGACTGTTAGCTGCAATGCGGATGTGCTTGAGGCGAACACGTGGCGGCTTACGATTGGACATTGAAGTTGGCAGGCCAGGCCGCTGTTGCTAGCCTGCGCAGTAGCGACATGGGGGAACACTTAATTAGGTATTGGAACCTGTGGGACATGGCTGTTGTGGTGTACAAAGAGGCATACACATGGGCTGCGGTTGGTGGCGTGTTGGTCAAAGTCAGCCATCGACTAACTTAAGCTGTCGCGTGGGCTCACCCGATTGGCACTATAGACTGCGAGCCTGGCCTGTCGGAGCTGATGTATATGACTTCCAGGAGGTAGCTGTAACGACCCGTCCCGAGAGCCGAGATTAGTAAAGTCATTAGTAACGGATTAGTAAGCTTAGTTGGTGGTTAGTTGGCTACTTTCGGGTCCGTTAGCATAGAATGACGATTTTGCCCCTAATTTGGGTAAAAAGTTGACTTTTAGTTTGGGCGGTCAATTGGACATTGATCGATGATCGTGACATAGTTCGGGACGTCACGAGTCCGTAGACAGGTGGCACGCCTGATTCCGACATTCGAAGAGGAAGTTATGATGTTTGGAAGGTTGAGGGCACTTTCATAATTTGGTTAAAATAAGGGGAAAACGTTGACTTTCTGCTAGACTGGTCATGTTCACGTAGAACGAGGACCGTTAGGTAGATCTCGTCGTCCTGAGTTCAACGACAGGCATCACATTTTCATTGGACGTCGGACGAGCGAGATATGGGTCTAAAATGGCAGTGGCATAGTCGTAATTTTGACTCACAAGTAGGGGTATTTTGGTCATTTACACATTGGGATTTGTTCAAATGGGATCAGGACAAGTGTACAGTGGAGATGGGGATATTTTGGTTTGGGACCACAGGGTTGTGACACGTGGGGTTTGGCTAGAGGTTTCTAGGATGTTGCACGGTGCAAAATTAAACGGGTAGTCGTGCTTCGTGTTCGAAGAAGAGAGAAACAGAGACTAAGATTGGGAGAAATTGGTCGAGTGGCCGTGTGTGTTTCTGTGATCTGGTGATTGATTAAGTGACTAGAGTTGAGTGAGAAGCTAGTGAGTAAGTGAGAGTGGAAATCGTGCAGGGAAAACTAGTGTGAGATGAGGGGCGAGTTCTCAGGAAAACAGAGAAGGTGTTCGGTGGTGGTGCAGCCGTGTTTGGTCAATCGAGGCTAGTGGTGGTGTCCAGAGAACGAAGGAGACTTAGAGGAGTTGTGTTGTTACTATGGAGCTCACGACGGCGGCCTGAGCACAGGTAATTTCTGGCTTTCCTTTCGATGCTCTCTTTTTCCCGTTTTGTTCAAATGGTTAGTCGTGACGCTAGGGGCTGAGTCGAGGTGCCTGGTAGGTCCTAATCGATTCCTTAGGTCCTTAGGAACCTGCTAACAATGAAGCCGTGATGGGGGGTGATACGAGTGGCTGAATGGAAGAACAGAGGTTTTGGTTGGTCACGGGTTCGAGCTAGGGACGATGGGTTAGAGGTAGGATTGTTGTGTTTGGTTGAGGGGAATAGGCTGCTTAGGATGGGACGAAGCACTAGGCTTGGAAGGAAGGTAAATGGTGGACGGAGGACAGGGAACCGGTCACGCCGGTTTGGTTTGGCTGAACCGGTCTGGACCGCTGGGACAGAGGTTGACGATGACACTGTAGCTGGTGCGTGGGGCATTTTCCGACGAACCTTCCAACATAGTTTTTGGTCTAGATGTTGTAACGAGTCTATTGGACTAGGTTTCGGGTTAATCGGACGTCAATTCGAGCTAGTTCCGTGGGATTGAAGTTCTAGGGTTTCGTTTTACGTACGTTTGAAGTTCGTGAAAATTAGGAGAAATTAGGAGGACCTTCCTTGACGTGTTAGTGACGTCTTTGGTGACTTGTGACAGGATCGAGACTTCCCGAAACAGACGAGGAACTTACGGAACGTACGGGGCGCGAGTTACGTGTCGGTGACTGTGAGTGGACCTCTTCTCTAAACTCGAGCATGCATAACTGTTTTTCTATAATTGTTTTATGGTTTTACATGTGATCTTATGATTGTTGAATGTGTGATGTTGGTTTTACATAATTGCACGTTTTTCGAGAATAACTTATTTGACACGTTTTACGAGAAAGGGTTGTGTTGACACCATATCGACCGACCACCCTAGCACAGGTCCCACCAGGACAGGAAGGCCGCAGACCGGCACCCTCACGGCCTACGGTCCGCCGATCGGCACCATACTGCAGACCCGCCATTCGGCACCTGACAGTGAACAGACGACAGCTGGCTGCGACAGTCACCTAACCAACTCTGCCACACCAACTCCCTGACGGAGGCAGGTTGGGACTCCAGCTAGCGCCTCCTCCGGATGTCCAGGGCTTGTCAGACGGCTCTCAGCCACAAAGCACCACCTGCTCCCGTAATAGTAGCCCACCTACCGCAGTTATGGCTACTATAAATACCCCGAAACCCTTCACAAATGTAAGGGACTCGGAACCGATCCAGAGCACTGTATTTATTTGCCGCTCGGCATTCAGAGACTAACTTAGGCATCAGAGCCCCTTTGGCCGACACCACACCGGTGTCTAGTTTTGCAGGATCCCTGCCGAACCACAACGCCCCCGGCAGGCCCGAGACACCACGCGGCTGGTCCTAAAACCCCCAGCGGGTCTCATCGAGTTGGTCATTTCAGGATCAAACAATTGGCGCCGTCTGTGGGAAAGAGTTGACAAACACCCACTAACTCACATACCCCTGCTCGACCCTCCACCGACGAACAATGTCTGCCGAACGGGACGACGGTGAGCTCAACAACACCCCTCAGGGAGATCGCGGCCGAACCCAAGCCAGCCTACCTTCCGATGACATGCTCGAGATGTTGAGGACCCTCCGGTCGGAGGTTGCCGAACTCAGGAAGAGCAACGCTGCCATCGAGAGCAGGAACCACGTATGGGGGGAACAGCATGGAAGCACCCTGGCCATCTTGCAGTCTACACGCGAGGAACTGGAGGAGCAGCGGGAGGCAACCAAACGGGCCTTAGCCGCTGCGTCTCGTCGGCCGGAGTTCGATGCCGGCCGGGTCGAGATCGGTGACACCTGCCGACCGGAGGCGTCCAGCCGCCTACTCTTCCATCAGACCGACATGCATGGGCCCTCGGGAACACAGATCTACCGTGACGCTCGCGAGCTGCTCGACAGGAGACAGACGCAGACCCCGGCCAACCGTCTGACTTACCCTACCCATGACCCCCGCATTCAGGCACAACCACCTCTGCCCGTCCTATCCCAGGGCGCCCGGTCAAGGTCCGGATCGGCACGCCGACCTGCACAGCCTCCGCGGCTCTCCGTCTAGCCCCCAGGCAGTCCTTCCGCGCCGGTCGGCAGGCACCAGCCGGAAGACAACGCCAGCTCAACCACGGCCTCGTCCGGACGGCGACTAGTGCAACCCACGAAGCCCAGGGGCGGCAGCGCAAACCATCCTGTCGACGACCGCCCGAGTGGGGCAGATCGACCCGACCAATCAAACGAGGTGGTTCGGGAACTCCTTCAGCGCGTGCGGGAACTAGAGGCCGCCAGACCCAAAGCTGGGACACTACCCCGACCCCGGGCCAACATTGGTCCCTTCACGGACCGCATCATGCGGTACCGCCATGAAACGGAGGTCAAACCCCTGAAGATTGCTTTGTATGACGGACAAGGCGACCCAGACACCCATATCAATAACTACACTCAGCGCTCGCCTTCAGAAATATCTCCGACGAGGCGCAGTGCCTAATTTTCAGCTCCACCCTCACCGGGGCCGCGCTCAATTGGTTCTATCGCCTGGAACCACAGTCTATCGACTCATTCGACCGCCTACACACGGTCTTCCTGAACCAGTTCATGATCCAGACGGATCGACTGCTCACAACCGAGGACTTGGGAACCCTCCGACAGGGAGATGGCGAGCCCCTACGCCAGTACGCCGCTCGTTTCAGCCTGGAGTACTCCAAGTGCCACGAGACGGACAACAAGGCCGCCTACCGCGCTTTCCGAAACGGGCTGCGGGAGTCCACCTTCAAGTACCATGCCTTCACCCAGGGTTGGGACGATTACAATGAGCTCATGTGGCAAGCGGCAATACACGCCAAGGCGGAGCACTTCAACTCTCCCCAGGTCGCGTCCCGACCTGACGTGAATAGCGCGCGCCCTCCGCCTCCCAGCAACCGGCAGGCACGGTCACCTCCGCCGACCAATAACGCGCATACGGATCACCAATCCGACTCACACTCCGGTAAGCGGAAGGGGACGTACAACAATGACCATCGTGGGAGGGACAAGTACCACAACAAGGGGCAGGGATCAGGCCACCACCAAGCAGGCAAACCTCATACGGAGCCCACCTCAAAGTACGAAACCTATTCAATCCTGAACACCTCCCTCGAGAATGTCTTGATGAGCATCGAGGACACGATCCCCAAGCCACGGGCACGACCGCCCGGCCCCCGCCCAGGCATCCAATCCAACTTGTACTGCCAGTACCACAAGTTCAATGGCCATACCATCGACGAGTGCGTGGCCTTCAGCGACATTGTGGAAGCACTCGTAAGGGAGGGGAAGATCAACCAGTTCCTCCAACACGCACGCCCCGGACAGGGACTGCCACAGATAAACACGATCAGCGGGGGCCCTACAATCTCTTCCTCCTGCACCTCCAATGGGGCTAAGAAGAACTTCATGCGGGCCACGACGTCCAACCATCAAATATTCAACATCACGGATGGACGCGCCGCCAAGGTCGCACGGGCGGGATGGACGCACATCACTTTCTCCGAGGAAGAGGAACGGGGAGTTATTTTTCCCCACGACGACCCGCTCATCATCCGCGCTCAGATAGCCAATTTCGATGTTGGGTGGATCCTGGTGGACACTGGTAGCTCTGTGAACGTCCTCTTCATGGACATTTTCAACCAGTTGGGCATCAATTCCACAAGCCTCACCCGCGCTAGTTCTCCGCTACTCAGCTTCTCGGGCGATTCTGTCATGCCCCTCGGCACCATCTCCCTGCCTATCTCCCTGGGGAGCGCGCCTAAGATCGCCGCAGCCATCACCACATTCCTGGTGGTCGATTGCCCCACCGCTTATAACGTCATTTTGGGTAGGGGACTCCTCAACCAGCTCAGCGCCGTCATCTCTACTTGGGCCCTTCTCATGAAGTTTCCGACCATCATGGGCACTGGCCAAGTCCGTGGTAATCAACAATCCGCCCACTCCTACTATCAGACCGCCCTGACAAAGCTCAACCCATGCGACAAGCGAGAAACCATGGCCGTCGCCGAGGCTGCTTACGAGGCCGACCCTGTCGACTCCGAGCTCCTTGAACAAATACGGGCGGGTCCCCCCGAGGACCCGCGCGACCTCTCCGTCGTCTCGCAGCCGCAACCCGTGGAGGATACGGAGCTGATCACCCTTTGCCCGCATAACCCCGAGCGGCAAGTGAAAATTGGGAGCACCCTCGCTCCCGAAATCAGGACACAACTCATCCAATTCCTCCGGGACAACAGCGAGGTCTTTGCTTGGTCCTACGCCGACATGCCTGGCATCTCCATGGATGTCATCTGCCACAGGCTTAACATCAGCCCCTCCTTCAAACCAGTCACCCAGAAGCAGCGGACTTATGACGCAGAGCGACAGCTAGCCATGCAAGAAGAGATCATTCGGCTCAGCACCATCCACTTCGTACGCAAGGCCGTTTACGCCACGTGGGTCGTAAACGTCGTACTCGTCAAGAAACCCTCCGGATCCTGGCGGATGTGCATCGACTTCACGGATCTCAACAAAGCCTGCCCGAAGGATAGCTTCCCGCTTCCTAAAATCGATCTCTTGGTCGACGCCACAGCTGGCCATGAACTCCTCAGCTTCATGGATGCGTACTCTGGATACAACCAAATCCGGATGCACCCCGACGACCAGATCCAAACCAGTTTCCGCACTAATCTGGGAGTCTACTGCTACAATGTTATGCCCTTCGGGCTCAAGAACGCCGGTGCCACCTACCAACGGCTTGTCAACTTCATGTTCGCGGATCAGATTGGCAAGACCATGGAGGTGTACGTAGATGATATGCTCGTCAAGAGCCGGACGGCCGACCAGCACGTGCCTAACCTCCACAGGATGTTCCAGGTCCTTAAGCAATACAAGATGCGGCTCAACCCCGCCAAATGCGTCTTCGGTGTCCGTTCGGGAAAATTCCTCGGTTACATGATCAGCCAACAGGGAATCGAGGCTAACCCTGAGAAAATCAAGGCCATCCTGGACATGAAGCCCCCGCGCACACTCAAGGAAGTCCAAACCCTTACTGGCCGGATTGCTGCCCTCACCCGGTTCATCTCCCGGGCGACAGATAAGTGTTTACCATTCTTCAAGGTCATGAAGACCCAGGGCCGGCACATCAACTGGGACGCAATGTGTGACGCCGCCTTTGAAGCTCTGAAAACTTACATGAGCACCGCGCCCCTACTTACCCGACCTACCACTGGGGAACGGCTCACCGTCTATCTTTTTGTCTCCACATCTGCTGTCAGCTCCGTTCTCGTCAACAGTCGGGACGGCGCGGAGTTCCCAGTATACTATGTCAGCAAGGCGTTCTAGGACGCAGAGACCCGGTACAACGACCTGGAGAAGTTGGCCTTTGCCCTCATTGTAACGGCCCGGCGCCTCCGCCCATACTTTCAGGCACATCCCATGTTAGTCCTTACTCACAAACCCCTTCGCCAGGTGCTCCAAAAGCTAGACACTTCGGGGCGACTCGTCAAATGGGCAGTGGAGCTTAGTGAGTTCGATATCACATTCGCCCCAAGACCAGCTGTCAAAAGACAGGTCATCGCTGACTTCTTTTCCGAATTCACATACAACACAACGCAGTACATGCCCGACACTCCGGATCCCAATATTGCGGCACCCGCCGCTCCTATCTGCGAGTCGCCAACCCCGTCCACCTTGGACTCCGCCCGACCAATTTGGACTCTCTACGTGGACGGATCCTCCTGCCATACTGGCTCTGGCGCCGGCCTCGTACTCAGCACACCTACTCAGGAACGGCTGGAGTACGCGTTGCGTTTTGGGTTCCAGGCTTCCAACAACGAAGCCGAGTACGAAGCCCTCCTTGCTGGCCTCCGGTTGGCCACCGACCTCTAAGCACAACAGTTGCAGGTTTACAGCGACTCCCAGCTCGTCGTCCGACAAATCAACAGCCTCTATGATGCCAAAGACGCCTCCATGACCCGATACTTGGCAAAAGTGCGGTCCCTACTCCGCCACTTCCGCGGCTACGAGGTCACTCAAATACCACGGTTGGAAAACAGCCACGCCGATGCCCTGGCCCGCCTGGCCTCCTCCATCGACGACAAGATAGGGCGCCGGGTTCCCGTCGAATTTTTGGCATCCCCGAGCACAAACGAGCAACCAGTCCTGGTCGCAACACAGGAAGCCTCTTGGATGGACCCCATTGTCCGGTACCTCACCATGGCCAAACTCCCGCCCAACCGCAACGAGGCCCGACGCATCCAACGCCAGTTCGCACGATACACTATGGCGCATGGCCACTTATACCGACGGGGATTCGACACCCCCCTCCTCAAGTGCCTCCCTACGGATAGGGGCATGGCGGTGCTCCGAGAAATTCACCAGGGAATCTGCGGTAACCACTCCGGACCCAGGTCCCTCGCACATAAAGCCTTTTGGCAGGGATACTATTGGCCAACAATGCGCGCCGACTCTATGGCCATCACTCAAAGGTGCGTCCCATGCCAATGGTGCGCCCCTGTACCTCATTCTCCTGCTGAGCGCCTCACTCCCATGCTCAGCCCCTGACCCTTCTCTCAATGGGGACTGGACCTCATCGGCCCCATGCCACGAGGAAAGGGCGGCGTCGAACACGCAATCGTTGCAGTGGACTATTTCACTAAGTGGGCCGAAGCAAAGCCCCTAAAAACAATCACGGCCGCCGAGGTCGAGAGCTTTGTTTACCAGAACATCATCTGTCGCTTTGGTATCCCACACACGATCGTCACAGACAATGGCACTTAGTTCGATTATGTTCGTTTTCGACACTTTTGCGACATCTATGGCATCCAGCTCTGCTTCGCCTCGGTGGCACATCCACAAGCTAACGGACAGGTGGAAGCTGTAAACAAGCTCATTAAACACATTCTCAAGGCTCGACTTCATGACACCCCGAAGGGCCAACGGTCTGACCTCCTATCTGATGTTCTCTGGTCATATCGGACATCCTATCGAACATCCACACAGGAGACGCCCTTTGCCTTGACTTTCGGGACCGAAGCTGTCATACCCGTGGAAATTGGGGAGACCTCTTATCGAGTCCTATCCTATGATCCACACGAGAATGCGGAGCTCCTCACACAAAATCTCAACTTCATTGAGGAAAGCCGTGAACAAGCCAATCTCCGCAACATAGCGTACAAACAGCGAATCGCTCACAACTACAACTCTCGCGTTCACAGACGCAGTTTCCAGGTCGGTGACTGGGTCCTTCGCAAGGTTAGCCTGGCCACTAAGGAGCGTGCTGATGGGACCCTCGGGCCCACGTGGGAGGGCCCCTACCTGGTCACTCGAATTTGTCGTCCAGGCACTTATGAGCTCCAAACTACGGATGGACGGTCGCTTACACACCCGTGGCATGCAGATCATCTCAAGTTCTTTTATAATTAGAAACACACCCCATGTACATTGCTTTAAGCTTTGCTGTAATTCGACTTGGCTATCTCCAGTCGAACTTGCCTTTCCAGCAAAATGTTCTTTCATTTATCTAAGTGTTAGTCTAGTCCTCAACTACAAGTAGCCTATCCACTATTGCCGATCGGCACTCCCGGTGACCCACACGACACCTACTTTACCTACCGACGCAAGCTTACTTGGTCCACACAGTCAAGTTCACTTAGCTTTCGCTATTACGATCTTAGTTCGGTGGTTATCTCCATTATGGTTTGGGTTTACGATCATGACTGTTCGGTCCTTATCTAATCTATAACTCTGTGGATCGGCATGCATACACATATGCGCAAAATTTGCCTAGTACTCGCCTATCAGCAGTTCTTATTCAAAAAAAAAAAAAAACAAAAGGGGGCAATAGGGTGATACATGTCAACTTCGCCAAGTACAATTTTATTACGTTTCAAACTTCCGAGCTACATGCTACACGGGGCATCCCCCGGATTACAACAAGGAAACAAAACCGAACATACAAAAAGCAATCTACACGGCCCTCGGCCTCAAACGACCACCACCTCCACCTCCTCCTCCCCCGCTCTGTCCTTCCCAGAGGACCACGCAACGGCACCCTCCCCGCCAGCGCACGGCACCTCCCCTTCACCCGCCGCCGGACCGACTTCAGGGTCCTGCCCCTCCAGGGCGAACGTCTTGGTCAGCGCCGGGGGCTCATCCAGCCATGGGAAGTTGAGGGTGACGCCTGGGTTGAAGTACAGCACCCGCTGCACGCAATCATCTTCCACTTCAGCTAAGGCCAGGTCAAGATGATTGGCATACACCGGGTCGGCCATAAAATCCTCCAGGGTCTTCTGCTGGTCGGCAGCGAACAGGCCCCTCAACCTCTCCACTTCTCCCTGCAGCTCCCCCATGATCTTTTCTTGCTCATTCAGCTGCAGGGAGAACGGGTGTGCCGTCTCCTCCCGTTCGGCGATGCCCCGCTCGGCCACCTCCGCTCGGGACCTCTCCCGTTGGAGCTCCGCCTCCAGCTCAGCCACACGGCGTCGAGCAGCATACCCCTCCTTTTCCCGCGCACGCAGCTTCTCCTCCCTCTGCCGCGCGGCGGCCTGCTCGGCCTCCAGCCTCTGCATGCGCCGAGAGGCTTTCTGCAGGGCCACATAGGTCTGCCCAAAGCACTGTCGAACCATGCACACTTGTCAGCAAACATATATCCACTAAATACACAAACAAAAACAAAAAGCCAACTCACACAAATACTCACATGGGCTTGCTCGGCGAGCAGGGCAGCGAACCGACCCGGGTGGGAGCCGGAGCCGATCTGCTCAATCTCTGCCGGCGTCACCTGGGAGCCGAGCACAAAGGCATTGACAACCGGCGCCAATGACCTGTGCACCTGCTGTGTGACCGGCACCCACGCCTCCCCGGGCTTTGCCGACCGAACAACCTCCCCTGTCTCCACGGGATCCATGAAGGCGGCAGCAATGCCGGGTACCCTGTTCGGCACCCTTTCCTTGGCCGGCGGTGGCATCTCCACCCTGGCCTCCTTGTCCTTCTCCATCGGCGCCTCGGGAGCCTTGAGGGCCGCCTCCCTCTTGCGTCGGCGGTCGGAGCCCTCTCCCTCCGACACCCCTGCCGCCGGAGGAGACTGCCTAAGCCGCGCCGCCTTCAGCTTCCTCTGGCGCTCCCGGGCTTGGTCCAGCCCGCCGATGAATGGCCGCTTCAGTCCCCAGACGGGACTCTTCGCCTGCTCGGCACCCTGCCGCGGATCAAGCCTCGTCGGCTTCGGCGGCCCATTTGGCCGAACGCCCAAACTGGACCCCGACAGGGGCTCCTCTCGGCCGGCACCCCTGGGCTTCACTGCCATGGTCTTTTGCCTCCGCGGCTGTTGGGGGGTTACCTCCGGCTCCTTGTCCTTTCCCTCGGCAGCCGAGCCGTGCTTCGCCACCGCCTCACTCATCTTCTTCTGAGCGGCTTGTTCAACTTGGGGGTGCACTGCAAAACAAACTGTTAGTGCCCCGGCATGCCTACATACTATAACTTCAACACTACTTGCTTACCAGGTGGCGAGATGAGACCCACGGCAAGCAGGTTCGACGGCAACTTCAGGACGCACCGGCTGCGTTCCAGGTCGGACAGCTTCTCCTGCACCAGGTTGCACGCCTCCCAATCCTCTGCTGTTACCGTTGCCTTAGACGGACCTGCACACACAACAAACACCATCAGTCTCCGCCTCGGTAGCTACAATTGACGCCTTATGACTACTAGCCAAACGGTAGACCAACAACCTCCAGACTGGAAGTAGCTGGGAATCCTTGAGCGGACCCCACTGACGTCCCCCTCCCACGGCCCCGATACCCAGCAGAACCGATGCCTCCAGCTCTTCTACGACGTCGGCACATCCGTGATGAACGCACCCCGTGCACTCTTGTGCATGCACTCCATCTGGTACCACCCCGACCCGTAGGTCTGCCTCTTGAAGCGGTACAGGGCGCACAATTGCCCCCAGGTCGGCTCCGGCAGTCCCGCCAGTCGGAACGCCGTATACAGGCTGATCAGGATGATCTAGCCGTTGGCGTTGAGCTGCCCCAGGGCTAGGTTCGTCCTCGCCATCATGTCCTGGAGCCACGGGTGCAGAGGCAGCCTCACTCCATGTTCAAAGCAATCGACGTAAAACAGCGTCGACCCTTCAGGAGGACTACTCGGCCTCTTGCTGTGCGGGGGTACCGTCAACTCAATCTCCGCCGGCACGTTGTATGGCTTCCGGAACAGGTCCAAGTCGGACTGCCGAATGGTGTTCATCTCGTAGTCCACGGCGTACTCCACCTTTACCACGCCGTCGGCATCTAGTTCCATCGGCGAGCTCGTCTCCGTATCGCTACCTTCAGCCTCGAAATCGACGGTGGCAACGGGGGGAGTACGGGGAGACGTCCTCCTCTCACTTGGCCGATCGGCACCCGATGTGCTGCACCCGCCCTGCTGCCTCACCTCTTTTCGCGGCAACCTGAGAGCCTCATCCAGGCTGTCACCACTGCTGGATGACGAGGTGCTACTAGTGGACCCACTAGTAGACGTTGACCCACTGCGCCCGCTCGGCACGTCGTCTGCCGAACTGGACGGTGTTTCCCCGCCAAAAGCTTGAGGGGACCTAACCCCAGATCCACTGTTTGACTCTGACTCTGACATCTACAAATTACCAAAAGAAAAGAAGCTACAACTAAGCACCTACGCTACGGAACACATGTTGAGCAGAGATGCCGAACGGCAGAGATTATACCTTTCAAAAATTTTGCTCGGTCGAATTGGTCTCACGTGTCTTCTTTTGGCTCGGCAGTCTCCAATTCAGTCGGCACTTGCAGTTATTCCACAGATGCTCTGAGTAAAAAGTGAAAAAGTCAAAAAGCTTTCGCCCCTTTTATAGGCCCCTGGCCCGCCTCGAGATGCGCGCTTCCGATCTGACGGTCGCCAGGCTGATACGGCCACCATTCGGCTACGAATACCTTGTACTGTATACCCATCGGTATCGTACATTCTCAACTACAAACGTACATACGTACATCGCTACTGGTATGCATCCATACCGCCTGCCGACCGGCGCCTCTCGGCATCTTGCCCGACGACATGCTTCCCCTCTTCGTCGGCAAGCACACTGCTACCGCCGTCTCCCCGCCATTCCCCACGGCCGCCTCTCCACGATTTTTCGGTCTTTACGGTGGGCAGCTTCCGGAACTCGGCAACGGGGACTCTTTTCAAATCGGACATACGGTGCACTTCCTCGCTCCATGACTTGGGGGGCTACTAGGGATACAGGGCGCACCGCCTTGGTCGGTCGACAGGTACTGGCCGTCATATCAAGTCCTCGACCGAGGAACCCCACCTCAGTCAAAGACTTAGGGGACTTATGTTGACACCATATCGACCGACCACCCTAGCACAGGTCCCACCAGGACAGGAAGGCCGCCGACCGATCGCCGGATCGGCACCCTCACGGCCTACGGTCCGCCGATCGGCACCATACTGCAGACCCGCCATTCGGCACCTGACAGTGAACAGACGACAGCTGGTTGCGACAGTCACCTAACCAACTCTGCCTCACCAACTCCCTGACAGAGGCAGGTTGGGACTCCAGTTGGCGCCTCCTCCGGATGTCCAGGGCTTGTCAGACGGCCCTCAGCCACAAAGCACCACCTGCTCCCGTAACAGTAGCCCACCTACCGCAGTTATGACTACTATAAATACCCCGAAACCCTTCACAAAGGTAAGGGACTCGGAACCGATCCAGAGCACTGTATTTACTTGCCGCTTGGCTTTCAGAGACTAACTTAGGCATCGGAGCCCCTTTGGCCGACACCACACCGGTGTCTAGTTTTGCAGGATCCCTGCCGAACCACAACGCCCCCGGCGGGCCCGAGACACCACGCGGCTGGTCCTAGAACCCCCAGCGGGTCTCATCGAGTTGGTCATTTCAGGATCAAACAGGTTGATTTCTGATTATGATGCTATGGTGTTAGGATTTCAAATTATAACTGGTTTTCAATGATTATCAAGGGATTTTGGAACGTGATTTCGATGATCAAGGCTTTCGGTTTTAGAATCGGATTTCGGTAATGAGATTTGGTTTTAAAGTTGAAAAGTGGATTTCCGGATTTGGGTTCGGAATGACGGTTCTGGATGCGGGAAGGGCTTCGGGCCAGTGATTTCGGATTTGGGTTTGGATATGGATTTAGAAATGGTTTCCAATGGTTTTGATTGGATTTGCTGGATTTGGTTATTGGATTTAAAGACCCGGATATTGTGATTGACGGGGGACGAGCCCGGATTGGGTTTAAAGACCCGGATTGAGTTTAAAGACTCGAATATATTGATATTTTCCCCCGTAGGCCTGTTGAGTTTAAAGACTCGGATTATTGAGGCCTAGATTGAGTTTAAAGACTCGGGAGTTTAAAGACTCGGATAGGTCCAGCAGGTTTGATCGGATAATGATTGTTTGGTATTTATGTTTTATGATACGGTTTTATGATGTTTATGACGTGATTTCCATAACCGTTTTCAATTCTGTTTTCATGATGATCCTTATGTGATTTATAACTATTTCCAGCAAATGGGTTATGCATGTCTGTGTTCAAAACGGAGGACTGAAACCCTGGTTTGGTTATAAAACGGTTTTCGAAACTATTATTTTTATTTATGGTTCACTCACACCTTCTGTTTTATTTGCCCTCCAGGTCGTGGAACTAGCGTGGGGGTTGACGTTGAGGCAGCGTCGGAGGCATAGAGTACGCGAGAGTGACCCCGGAGTGGTTTAAGTTTTCCGTTGTGCGTGTACTCTGTGTATCGGTTTTTGCTTTCTTAGTTTGGTACTATGCTCTGTATAACTGCTGACTCTGGATGTTTTAATTTTCTCTTGCGTCTGACAATGTAATTTTTGGTTTTCGTGAGGTTGTTTCGGTCTTTCGTTTTTGGGTTGTCAGACAGGAGCAGGGTTTAGTCCCTAATCCTGGGGGATTACGGGTGGGCCCTAACAGTAGCTTTTGAGTGGAGGGAGTAGGTAGTGGGTCCCGCTTCTCGGTTGGCAGACTTGAGAGGAAGACAAGTAGCGGCTTTCAAACAAAGGTAGCGAACCAAGGACCGCGTTTTAGGCACGTTGCAAGAGTCTCTAACACACCTGTGCATTAATTGGACGTACCTACCTGCGTTGCAGTCCCTGTCGGTGGCTAGTCGGGCGCGTAGAGTGCACCTGTGTGGAGATGTTTTGCTGCTGCTGGAGGTTGACGCATGGTCGATGTTTGGTGTGATGGGCATATAGGTGTGTATGATTGGCGGTTAAAAGATACTGTTATCAGCTTGCATCAACGTGTCTTCTTGGATGTCGTCAACTGGTGTGGAGAGCTCGCTGCAGGTGACATCAACTTTTTAGGGTTGATGTCAATGTGAGGCGCTCTCTCCTGCCATGTGTATCCGATTCGATTTATCTAGAAGCTCGACTCGGCTCATTTTTCGTAGTAGTTTTTATTTTTTACTGCTATATTTTTGCATTCAATATACATATTAAATATATTATTAATTGCTATTTATATGACTTAAATATGTATATTAATAAACATTTGATGTTTCTAGCAAATATATTTGTGTATTTAATATATATATATATAAATATATTAAAATGTGTATTTAATATATTAACATTATTAATGTGTTTGATAATAACATATCTATATAGAATAAGCATATGTGTGTACGTATTCAAATGCGTATTAATATACTTGGTATATATTTATTCCATAAACTAAGAAATTTGTTTCTTCATTGTAGGTTGACCTTTTTTAGGACTCTGGGAGTTTGGAGTGTCCGCTTTCCTTGATTCAACTGGTGAAAAATTTCTTTTCCGAGATGGTTATTCGAGATCCGTCAATGTGCACTTATGGATAGGTCTAGTAGGCTTGAAACGTGGGAGCGCAATGGCTCGCGCAATCCAAATTCGTTCGCGGGAGGGATACAGACTTCGAGGGACCCGAAGAATTCAAGTCATGGAAGATCCGCAATAAACAAGCATTTCCAAAAGGGGTACTTGTAGAACTTTTTGACAGATGCTCCTCCATGAAGGCTCCTAAGAATGGTAGGGCAAAAAATTTGAAATTGGGTCGATGGACCAAATTCCATCCTTTGATCATCAGCTGGGGATTCAAATTCTTGTTTTCAAATTTTTTCTCCTGGATCCTCAGTCAAATGGGTTGCTCTCCTGCTCAGCTGGATGTTGACTCTTATAGACACATTATGTGTTTTGAGAACCTAAACGAGTTCTTTAGATTGGCGCTTTCTGACGAGGAATTCTGGAATTGCTACTCCATAGCGCATGATGGGCTATATGGCAGAAGTTTTACACAAGTTATTCCTAAAGTGGAGTTATTCGTGAATACTATTTTCACTGATGGGGTGTATAGATAAAGCTTCTATGAGGTGGGAGGCACATGAGACTGCAATAGTAATAGTAATGTGAGGATTGCATCACGTTTCTGTACTCGCGATGAATTGTTTTCTTGTTTTGAAAGTCATCCTGATCTTAAAAAGATCGACAAAGCTTTGAAATCTCCTCCTGAATTTTGTGAAATGAAGTGGTCACTTTGCCTATCCAGAGATTCTGATGGTGGAAGACCCTCTATTAGCTTGGTTAAGGAATGGTTAAGTACTCCGCTACGCATGAAGAGAGCTGTTATTCAGACAAAGGACAATAAAGAGAGACTTGCCACACCTTCTGAGAAGAAATCATGCCTTAAAATGCCTTCCCAGGTTGTCTAGGATTCCACACCTTGTTATGCTTGTCCAGCGATATCATCCAGTAAGCACAGAGTCTCAGATGGCCATTCAGTGCAAGTAGTTGAACCTTATAAAAGGTTGAAGGTTGTCTCCGCTTCCCCTGAAGTGATTGAGGAAAAAGGGCTCAGAACGACTAGTGGAAAGGACATAACTGACATCTAGAACTGTGGATACAGAAGTTGCCCATGTGATTGCGAAAACTATGAAGGTAGTGTCACATGATGCTTACAATAAAGTTTTTCAAAGACCTTAGGATTGCAAAAGCTAGGGCCTACAAGTTGGTTGACATACTTTGTATGACAGGACCCGTCCCAATCCCCTCAGGATTAACGCGGAACGACCCTGCTCCCGTCTGACACGAAGTGTCAGACAAGGGATATTTCATACTTTTGCCTTCTCAGGCTATCAGAGTACGCTAGGATCCGGAGGAGGTATGTGATATCTCGGTCTGTGCTACAGTCCACATCTACTGTCAACCTGAAGGGTAGTCAAAACATTAAAAGCTGTGAGTGGACAAAACAAAGAGTTTACAAAAACATTTCATAAGAAAGACATTTGTACCCTTCACTAAAAAGCATGCATGCATTCAAAAACCGTTTAACCAAAGAAACCATATGTGGGAGCTAAGCCCAAAACTATAAAGAAACCAAGTACACAGGCCACTGCCCAATACCATACGAGACTCAGCCCAACACCTGTATACATCACATATCGTATATCATATATCATATATCATATATACATATAATTCACACAACCAATCCTGTCACGGTTTCCGAAGCTATGCGCTTGCTACCCGGGGTCTCAAACCCAAGTCTTTCAGAGTCCAAGGTCAATGTCCGTAGACCAATGACCCGCCCTAAGGTTACGATACATGCCTTCCTGAGAGTAAGGAACCCAAATGGGGGGTGACTCCACTCAGTCGGTGCTCCGTGACTACTCTGGGGTCCACCCAGGCCAACGACCTTCCCCGAAAGAGATAATAGAAGTAAAGGAAGGTATATGAATACATATATATACATAATATAAACATTCATGCCCGGTCCCCCTGAACCGTCATGATCTATAACATCCATTTAAGGGTTCATGCCCGGTTCCCATAAACCGTCATGTACCACAATAACCTTTCTAAGGTTCATGCTGGTTCCCATAAATCGCCATGAACTTGGAAATCCATCTAGGGTCTCTAACCCGAAATCATCAATGTAAAACAACTGGGTCTCGTGCCCGAACATATGGTATCAGCTGGGCATCGTGCCCGATATCTAAGGGTCATTCATGACTCCGATCGTAGTGATGCATGCAACCATCCATCCAGGACCACCCTCAATCTCGGTATGTCGCCGTGAACGAATCAACCGACGCGACCACCACAAGATCATGGTGCACTCATCACCGATCGATATCCTGAACCGTCAGCACTCTGAAGTTGAGCCTCTATCGGCTGCCTGACAACAGATCGTGCATCGTGACCTCTCCGGAAGGAACACATCCTAATCCGGAGGCGAGCGTCGTATCGTCTGTCACCGTGCACATAGCATCCGTCACGACCACAATTTAGACCTGAAGGCCACCAATAGGGTCATATGCCCGAGACAAAATCAAATGGGTCTCATACCCGAGTTTATCCTTTTGAAATCCCAAAACCATTTCATTTAGACCATCATAGATATACAGACCCGTATAGGCACCGTATAAGGCCGAAACCTCGAAATACGTGCCTATACATAACCACAACCAAATACACTCATGGCATCACCAAACATGTATTAAAAAATATAATAAACATTTATGCATGCACCAATTTAGAAAACAAGGTCCACTCACAGACCGTCCGAGCTGCCGCCTCGATTTGCATGTCATACGGCTCTCCCGAGCCAATCACCGTCACCGGGACTCCCGAACCTATCTAAATCGTAATAGAAGGTTACTAACTACTTAAATAACCTCCCACTAAAGCCCCGTAATTTTCCAGAATTTTTAACTATTTTTAATCCAGATCCGAAACCTTCCGATGCCCCGAACATTATCGAGACGGTGTCCGATCGACACGAAACTAGTCCCAAAATGTTCGTTACATCCAATACAAGATTTCACATGTTGAACACATTCCCAAAAGTTTGGACATGCACCCCCACGCGCCCAATGAAGTTCTTGCGCGTGAGCCCACGCTCCTACTGTAGCACCGTCCCTAACCTCCAACCGAACCGGGTTCGACTGGTTCTGGACCGGCCGAACCGGTCTGGACCGGTTCAAGGCCTAAACCCATACATTTCTACCCCATTTTGTTCCCTTTTTATCCTAATATCATCCTAACATCAAACCTAGTTTTTCTAGCCAATAAAAACACCTAGAAACCGAAGGAAATTCTACCTTCAAGATTGGCCATGGCGGTGGTGAGCTCCTCTGCCGTCCACTGTCCAGTCCAGGCCGTCCTAAGCCTCGAAAATAATCCCATTTGTCTCCTATGGTCCCCATAAACCGTTTCTAATCAATGAAAATCACTCAAACTCTTTAAAACCCGAAAACATATTTTTGAAACCATACCTCACGGTTTCGACTTCCCAGCCGTGGCCACCGTCGTAGGCCACCGTGCATCCCTTCACTATCCTCATCATCACACTCCCTCACGGTCACACAGGAGCTCACACGATGAAGATGAGCTAGGGTGATGTTTGTTGTGTTTGAAAATGGAGGATGAAGAAAATATGGGTTTCAGGTTTGTGAGGAAATGAAGAAGAAATGAAGTTTGATGAAGAAGATGTGGGATGTTGTTCAGATGAGAGAGATGAGGATTAGATGAAATGAGTGGTGAGGATTGAGAGATTATATTGAAATGAATGGCTAGGATTGAGTGGTAATTGGATTAATTATAAAATATTAAAATAATATTATTTAATTAAGTTAGATCCACAATTTAGGGATTTTAGCCAATGGGATGAGTGACACTTGTCACTCATCCATGGGTCCCACTCAAAATATTTGCCCAATCAGATATTGCCAAATCAGCATCGCCTCGAAGTACGTGCATAGTGAAATCGAACTTCCGTGACCCATAACTTCCCTATTCGAAGTCTGATTTCAGCGTGCCGCCTGTCTATGGATTCGTATCATTCCGATCTACGTAACGGTCCTCGGCCCTCGGCCCTCGGACCTCCCAGTCCTAAAGTCAACATTTTACCCATTTTAAACAAAATTACCAAATTGCCCTTAAACTTCCAAACGTCATAACTTCTTCCTCGAATGTCAGAATTGAACGTGCCACCTGTCTATGAACTCGTGACGTCCCAAATTACGTCACGGTTATCGGTCAAAATCCATTTGACAGCCCGAATGAAAATTCAACGTTTTACCCAAGCATAGGGGCAAAACAATCATTTTGCATTGTTCATCCAATTTCGCCCAACTAATCACGGATTAACCTCACTAATCACGATTAGTCACTAATCACGATTATTCACTAATCTAATCCCGAAATTCGGGACGGGTCGTTACATTGTAGGACGACTGGCCTGGAATAGGAGAATAAAAGATTGAAGCCAGAGTGTACCAGCCTTTGAGAGAGTCGTGACCATTCCAACCGAAACAACAATGCCTTGGTGAAAAGAATTCGTTCATTGGAGAACAAGGTGCGTGAGCTAAAGACGAGTTGTAACACCCCAGATATATAAGAAAATAAAGAATGATCGTTTTGTCCTTTTAAGCTCAAATAATTGACTTTTCAACCTGGGCGTTGGTTGAACGTTTCCGAATGACAGCTACAAAGTTCCCAGATTCTTGAGTTTATTTACAGTTAGTAAGATGAAAACATATGTCAAATAAGTTTGTTACGGCTTAAGAACCTGTAGGGATAAAATGGTAATTTTACCACAAATGGTAAATTGATATTTTAGCAAGGAAGATCTAGAATAATCTAGACTCCTCTCTATCCTTCCTCCTTATCCATCAGTTTTCCATTGACCTACATACATATATTTGTGGTTGATGTGTGAAAGAGGGATTGGGTGGTTAATGACCGAATAAAGAGGAAATGAAGATATAAGAGTGAGACGAGAGAAAGGGTAGAGAGGGTGGGGAAATCAGAGGGGGAGAACGAGAAAAAAATAAGAGAGGTTGTAGTGAAAAGAAGAAATTAGATGGGAAAGAAGGCTAGGGGGAGACTCCTGAACTCAAAATCGAGAGTTCTTAGATGATCCCGAACCCTCAGCAAGTTTTGAATTTGTCCTAACGGTTAGCTAAGAGTTTTGGGATGTTAAGTAGGTCTTAGGACAGTGTTGGGACATAAATAGGAGAGATTTGAGCTTGGAATATTACAGGCCGAAGCTTGGAACCATGGCCGAAAGCCATGGAGTTGGGATGCTTTGAGATATGCTTTTTTATGTTTGACACTGTAGATCGTCTCTTATGGTTGTGTAGGTACTGCTAGATGGTTAAAATATGAAAATATGACATGAAAACGCGGTTTAAAAATTGGGTCACGATCTCGGGTTGGGCGACCTGAATCACAGACTCCGCTAGAGGTCAGGGGCGAGTGGCCTTATGACTACATTTGCAGTTGCGTATGAAGCCCACACACAGAGGTCTTACCGGTGCGTGTAGGCACGTGCGACGACAGTTCTCCATCCAGTCAACATGGAAGTTTGAGTACTTGTTCATGTGAGTCCAATGGTGTAACTTTCAGGTCAGTTAGACATTGTTTAAGTACAATTTTGGTTTTTTAAAGTTTATGTATTATCTATATTTCCTAAATTAATTCCAAAGATTGAGGATTGTGCACATAGGTTTAAATTCAGTCTTAAAGGAATTCTTAACTGATTCTTGATGAATTAGAAGCGTTAGAAGGGTAAAGTCCAAGGAAATTGTTAAAAGATTGTAATGAATGGTTATGTTAAGGACTTATTTTGTTATTAAGATTTAAATAGATGGTTTTACTTGGAGACATAGTTTTTATTCTTTGTATACATCTATAATGTACTATATATTTATGAAAATACGAGCATGGTGTGAATACTAATAGAGTGATTATGTCTTTACGATGTTGAATGGGGAGATAATAGGATCTACATAACTAAATGATTATTATGGTAATTTCCTGTGTGAATATATGTATATTTGGAAAGTAATATATTCACTAAGAAATAACTATGAATTTATAAGTAGTAACCTTATGGAATTTGGTATTCATATAACTACCAATTATTTTCGGGAATTTATATGTTATTTTATGGTTTATATCAATTGTCATTCATTTAATACTTTTATGGAAATAGTTAAAATGCACGGTATACTCGATTTTACAAAAATAGAGTTGGATTTAGATCTAGATTTTAAAATGTGTTTTGGACTTGAGTATATAATTGAAATGTGGATAATATAGATGTGACTCACGAAAAAAAAATGTATATTGTAAATAAGTGTTCCTTGGTAATATGAATATTTGTGAACAGGGACTTAGGAATGTTAGTTGGTACTTGAATAACGTACCCAAGTAGCTATGTGAAGTGGTGGATGGTTAGTCTCAAATGATAAGGTAAAGCCCATAGTTTAAGCCATTTGTGTTCATTATTTGATATGATTTATATGACGATAAACTGAATTTTGGTTTCCAAAATATTGGTCACATGAAATTTGTGAAAATGGTGTTGACCTAGATCCAAAATTCAAAATGATGATTTGTTCTTTGTATGAATATGTGAGACTAAGTTGAAATCAGTTGTAAATGGTTACATGATGACACGGTGGAGACGATAATTGAAAATGGTCATGCTTGTTTTATGAAATTTTGGCCTGTATGAGCTTTGACCCAGGTTTTGGAACATGAATTGGAATTCTAGGGATGAGTATGTGCGATGAATGTTTGCCTTTTTTGATATTGGTGAATTGTTGTGTTATGAGTATGTTTTCATGGAATACAGAGTTACGCCTGAACGCTGTATCCATGGGCGGCCATTCGGATGATGTATCCTCTAATGGTTGAGGTATGCGGTTGACGTCCAGATGATGTATCTCTGTACGGCCACTCAGATGCTGTATCCCCGTTGAGTGAGGCGGTTGACACCCGTATGTTGTATCCTTGGGTGGCCACTCAGACACTGTATCTCTAAGTGGCTATGTGATATGATGTTTGGATTATCAGTAGTGTCGTGAGGTTATGTGTGTGACACCCAGATGCTATATCCTTGGGTGGCTACTCGGATGTTGTATCCCGAGTGGTTAAAATTTGTGATTACAGCTCATATGTTGTATCCCTGAGCGAACACTCGGATGATGTATCCCTGAGTGGTTTGTTTGCTAGCAGTATAGTTATACCCCGAGAAGTGAGTTGTAATGGTAAACTACCCGTAGGCAGAAAGAGGGAAGGGGGGGGGGGGGGGGGGGGGGGTTGGGGAAGGAGAATTAGAAGGGAGAAGGAGAAAAGAATAAGAGAGGTTATAGTGAAAAGAAGAAATTGGATGGGAAAGAAGGTCGAGGGTGACTCCTTAACTCGAAAACGTGATTTCCTAGATGATCTCGAACCCTTAGCTAGTTTGAAGTTGTGATAACGGTTAACTAAGAGTTCTGGGCTGTTAAGTAGGTCCTTAGGACCGTGTTGAGACGGAAAGAGGGGAGATTTGAGCTTGGAATGTTGTAGGCTGAAGCTTGGAACCATGGCTGGAAGCCATGGAGTTAGGACACATTTTTTTAGGTATGCTTTCTTGTGTTTGACATCATATATCATGTCTTATGGTTGTGTAGGTATTGCTAGATGGTTAAAGTATGAAAATCCGACGTGAAAACGTAGTTTAAAAAATGGGTCACGATCGCTGGTTGAGCGACCCGAATCACAAACCCGACTGGAGGTCAGGGGTGAGTGGCCTTGCGACTATGTTTGCAGTCGCTCGTGAAACCTACGTGTAGAGGCCTCGCTAGCCCGTGTGGGGGGGGGGGGGGGGGGGGGTGGGTCGGGCGCGACAGCAGTTCGTCGTCCAGTCAACATGGAAGTTTGAGTACTTGTTCATGTGAGTCCAATGATGTAACTTTCAGGTCAGTTAGACATTGTTTAAGGACATTTTTGGTTGTTTAAAGTTTATTTATTATCTATGTTTCCTAAATTAATTCCAAAAAATTGAGGAGTGTGCACATAGGTTTAAATTCAGTCTTAAAGGAATTCTTAACTGATTCTTGATGAATTAGAAGCGTGAGAAGGGTAAAGTCCAAAGGAATTGTTAAAATGTTGTTATGAATGGTTATGTTAAGGACTTATTTTGCTATTACAATTTAAATAGATGGTTTTACTTGGAGACATAGTCTTTATTCTTGTATACATGTGAAATGTAGTATTTATCTATGAAAATATGAGCATGGTGTGAATACTAATAGTGACTGTCTTTACAATGTTGATTGTGGAGATAATAGGACCTACATAACTAAATGATTATTATGGTAATTTCTTGTGTGAATATGTGTATATCTTGTTGAGTATCAGATTGTTGACTAAGAATCTCCCTAAAGCTCATATTTGGAAAGTAATATATTCACAAAGAAATAACTATGAATTTATAAGGAAGTAGTAACCTTATGGAAACATTACTACATTAGACTTATAATTTATATCGAGAAACTTTGGAGGATTTTAGTAATCTGATTATTTATGCTATGTGTGTGGATTTTAACCTTGAAAATTAGGAAATATTAATATTAATTTCCGTGGCGTCTTTAACGACATTTATGACTAATTTATAATAAGGAATTCTTGGTATTTGAAGAATGATAGACATGCATTTCGGAAAAAGTGTTCCTAACTAGTGTTCATCTCTTAGCGGGACAAGTGGGAAAGATGCGGGGGGTGCCCCATAAGAGGTAGATTCTGTTGGTTAAGTGATGAATAAAAACAGAAACAAAGGTAGAAAAATCCCTTGTCTGAAAAGAAGTGTCAGATGGGAGCAGGATCGACCCGGTTTTCATGAAATTTGGGATAAGTTCTGTCACAAGTCACGCAGAAAAGATGTTGATAGAGAGTGAGCGTGATACTGCTCTCAACGAGTGTGTTCTGTTGTGTGGGCATTTGGATGATTCATAAGATAAAGTCAAACTTTTGGAGGTTGAAATCCAAAATTTGAGAACTTATTGCCTACTACCATCACATGCCCGCAAAACTTTGTGCTTTAAGGAAAATAAAGTGCAAAATTTGGGTACGAAAATCAGAGCGGGATCACCACTAAAGAGTTGGAGCATGATCTAGGGCTACAGCTTGAGCCTGAGCTTGAGCCTGAACCTGAACTGGAGGCTAAGAAAGATGATGTCATGCCCCGTCTCCTCCAACAAGATATTGTCCGCTTTAGGCCCGCTCCCATCGGGCCCAACCTACACAAGTCCCCAACGTCACGGTTTTGCTCCTTGGGATCCCACCCTCAAAAGGCTTCCTGTTGGATAGAGGCGTGCCCAAATATATAAGATACATCCCCCATTTACCACCCCCCCCCCCCCCCCCGGGGGCGATGTAGGACTGCTCACCTTGCTTCCAAAGCATGGGTCCTCACAATCCACCCCCTTAGGGCCCAGCATTCTTGCTGGCACAATCAATTTTGACCGGGGTTGGGCTCTGATACCAAATGTCACGCCCCGCCTCATCCAACATGATATTGTCCGCTTTAGGCCTGCCCTCGTTGGGCCCAGTCCACACGAGTCTCCGCCCTCACGGTTTTGCTCCTGGGGGTCCCCACCCCCAAAAGGGCACTTGTCGGATAGAGGCGTACCCACATATATAAGGCACATCCTCCATCCCCACAGGGCGATGTGGGATTGGTCGTCATGCTTTCAAAGCACAGGTCTTAACAGATGATGTTTGTAAGACTCGTGTCCTACAGGGACGGTGAACGATACTACATTTATGCGAGGGGAATGGTGATGTGCCTTATATGTGTAGGCACATACCTATCTAGCGCCAGGCCTTTTGGGAGCTCACTAGCTTTGGGTTCGGTTGGAACTCCAAAGTTAAGTGAGCTGAAGCTGGTGCAATCCCATAATGGGTGACCCACTGGGAAGTTACACGTGAGTTCCGGAGAACAAAACTGCGAGGACGAGGCCCAAAGCGGATAATATAGTGCTAGATGGGTCGGGTCATGACAGAATGGTATCAAAGCCAGACCCCGATCGGGAAGTGTGCTAGCGATGACGCTGGGCCCTAAGGGGGGAAGATTTTAAGACTCGTTTCCTGGAGGGAACGGTGAACAATCCCACATTCTTGTGAAGAGAATGGTGATGTGCCTTATATGTGTAGGCACACACCTATTTAGCGCCAGGCGTTTTGGGAGCTCATTGGCTTTGGGTTCGGTTGGAACTCCAAAGTTAAGCGAGTTGAGGCTAGTGCAATCCCATAATGGGTGACCTACTAGGAAGTTGCACGTGAGCTCCCGAAAATAAAACTATGAAGGTGAGGCCCAAAGCGGACAATATGGTGCTAGATGGGATAGGTCCTGACAATGTTCCTAAAACTGACGAGTCGCCATTTGACGACGTTTCCCTACTTTCAGCAGAAGAGTGGACGGAGTTTCGAAAATCTATGGGCTTTGAAGACTTGAACCCGCAATTATTATAGGGTATTTTTTTATGTTGGCTATGAAGACCCGTGCCCTAGAGGCATGGTTAGCAATCCCACATCGTCTGGGGACATTTGGGGGACGCGCCTTATATTTGCGGGCACGCATCTATTCAACAAGAGACCTTTTGGGAGCTCACTGGCTTTGGATTTCTAGGGAACTCCAAAGTTAAGTGAGTAGGGGCTGGTGTAATTCCAAGATGGGTGACCCACTGGGAAGTTGCACATGAGCTTTCGAGAATAAAACCGTGAGGGCTGGGCCCAAAATGGACAATATACTGTTGGAGAAGGTCAAGTCATAACAATTTGGTATCAGAGCCCAAACCTGGCCGAAATTGAGTGTGTCAGCAAGGACGCTGGGCCCCAAGAGGGGTGGATTGTGAGGAACCGTGCCCTAGAGGCATGGTTAGCAATCCCACATCACCAGGGGAGATCTGGGGGATGTGCCTTATGTGTGTGGGCGCGCATCTATCCAACCGGAGGCCTTTTGGGAGCTCACTGGCTTTGGATTTCTAGGGAACTCCAAAGTTAAGCGAGTAGGGGCTGGTGCAATCCCAGGATGGGTGAGCCACTAAGAAGTTGCACGTGAGCTCCCGAGAATAAAACCGTGAGGGCTGGGCCCAAAGCGGATAATATCCTATTGGAGAAGGTCGGGTCATGACATTGACGATTGTATTTTCATACTAGTTTTGAATAAATGGTTTTAGCGATTGATATGTAATTTTCCAACTGCCTTTCAAATGAATAAAAGAAAATAGTCACTTACGCAAAATTTTGAGTTACCAATTTCTGATTTCTTCTTCAAACTTTATTAATCGTTTGATCTAATCCAAACTAGTTCATTCATCAGATGCCCTCATTGTAGCCATGGGCGTTTAACATTGGGTTTTAGCTAACATGGTTAGCTTGGTTTTTTTATGTGTTGACTTCAAGGAAGGGCTTTTTCTTCTTAAAAAAATACTCGAAGTACTTCTAGGAGGAAGATTTGGGGTGCTTACAGGAGGAAGACTTGGGGTGCTCCTAGTAGAAGGCTTTGAGTGTTTCCTAGTGGAAGGTCTTAAGAGCTTCCCGGTGGAAGGCTTTGTAAAACATAAGATTAACTTAAGAGTGACTTGATAACTTTATTGATAAGTTAAATAAAACATTCTTTAAAAACAAGGACAACATTTAGAACATACCAAAAGCTAGACTAGTTTATGGTTTGTACTAAACATAGTATTTTCTGAGGTGATGAGCGTTCATGGCACCGCTCATAAGCTTTTCTTCCATGGTTTCTAAAGTGTAGCTCCCTTTTTCCCACCTACTTGGTAGATGCAGAAAGGTCCTCCCCATAGGGATTTGAGTTTTTGAGATCCAAGACGGTTGGCTATTGTGAATTTCTTTTTGAGAACGAGATCACTAGGGAGGAAGTGTTGGACTCTTGCGTTTTTGTTGTAGAAGCTTCCGACTTGCTGTTGATAATTATGGATGAGGTTTACCACTTGTTCCCTTAACTCTTTGTTGAGATCAAGTGAAGTTCTTAGAGCAATGAAGTTGACCACATGATCATCAAGTTTAGTAAATGGCACTAGAACAAAAACATGTAGTGGGATAACAACGTTGGTTCCATATGCAAGAGTGAAAGGAGACTCACCCGTCGTACAACGTGGAGTTGTGCGATAAACCCAGAGCGTGTCATTCAACTCCTCTTCCCATAAGCCTTTCTTATGTTCAAGTCGCTTCTTGATACAATCGAGGATTATCTTATTGGATGCTTCGGCTTGGCCATTGCCCTATGGGTGGTAAGCTGTCAAAGCAAAGCATTTTATCTTCTAAGACTCAAAGAACTCACTTATTATGGCGCTAGTGAATTGAGTTCCATTGTTTGTTAGAATGACCTTGGGGTAAATAATCTTGCTCCAGATGAATTTTTGAACATCAACTTGGGTAATGTTAGCTAAGGCTTTTGCTTCCACCCATTTGGTAAAGTAGTCGGTGGCAACGATCAAATACTTCTTATTTGCGACTGGTGTGCTTGGAAGAGGTCCAACGATATCAATTACCAACTGCATGAATGGCCAAGGGCTTATCTGTGCGTGCAACTCCTCTGATTGTGCCAATTGGTTGGGCTTGAACCTTTGGCATTTGAGTAAGTGGCCATCCACCAAAATGATTGCCGCAGTCTCCTTCATAAATTTCAACCAAGACATTCAATGTATAGGGATGCTTTAAACATAACAAGTTTGGTTCGATGAAGCTCTCACGAAAAAAGTCGGCCCTTGTCAAAATAGTATCGTGTAACTTTCATCTAGATTTTGCGAGCTTCTAATCGATCACCAAGTAATGTGCCATGCTCTAGGTAGTTGATAAAAGGATCTTTCCAACTTGGTGATGAATCAATTTGTCTCACTTCAATTTCCTTGCTATTGATATTAAGTTGTTCAAGATACTCAATCAGGATTGAGCGCTTGAATCGATAGTCAAGTGACGATGCTAGATTGCTAGTGAATCAACTTGTGCATTTTCAGCTCATAGAAGTTGATGAAAAGTGAAAATCATGAAGGCCATAAGCATTTCTTAAACCTTGTTATTGTATCTAAGTATCCTCGCATCACGTGCAACATATTCACTGATTGACTAATTAGTGATCAGGTACGAATAAGAATTAATAGAGAATTTTTTGACTCCCAACTCCTTGGCGAGTGTAAGCCCATAAATCAATGCTTCATATTCCATTTCATTATTCGATGCTTTGAATCCAAACTGAACTATGACAGGACCCGTCCTAAATGGACTTTGTTAACCGTGCTCGATCTTGCTCCCGTCTGACAAGTCAACTGAAGTTTCAAAAAACACCCTCAGCACTTGCCATACAAGGGTAAAAACATAAAAACATAAAAGGTGCATAGACATCTGTCACAATATCACAACAGCACTACTCAACAAGTGCACATATATCAATCACAGTATTATCACAGCACTACTCACAAGTGCACAATCATCACATAAACACATGTCACATTAGCCCTACATGTAGGCAACCAACAAGCCACCTTCTCGGGATCAGACACATCTGGGCTCAACCCTCGGGATCAGTCACATCTAGGAGAATACCAGATCCCTAGGGTTAGACGCATCCAAGTGGTACATCCAGGATCAGTCGCATCCGAGAAGCCATCACACCATGACAACTCGAGGATTAGACGCATCTGAGCGGAACTCCCGGGATCAGTTACATTTGAGGGTTAGACACATCCGAGCAGTCCCCTTAGGCTCAGTCGTATCCGGAAGGTACAAACAACTCATAAAGTTAACAACTAGGCTTTCATAAAAGCCTTGGTTCAAAACCAAGTCAAACCATCTCAAAAGGGTCTCAAGCCCAAAACATCATTTCCATGAAATTATTTCATAAATCCGAAAATCATCAATTCAATTATTGTAACTCAAATCAAGCAATAAATCATGGAAAATATTTAACTATTCATACATAACGATTTATAAAACAAACATCCATTCACACACTGTCCAAACTGGTCAATTCTAAGATGCACATTTTTTTTGTAAATTCCAGGAACCATCAATCTTCGGAAAATGTGCCCACGCGTAGTCACTGTTCATTGTCTCATTCACCCGTTTTCCTACAGAATGGGTCACGCGATCCGGTTCTTGACCCGGTTCAATTTTACTCAATTCTGCACCATTTCTCATGTTTCAAGCACCCAACTGCATCAAATCAATGCCAAATAAGGATACATAACCTCAATTGTATGTTTTCTTTCCTCAAACCCGTTGAATTTCAATTCGAATTTCGAAAGAGTCACAGGCTCTGTTCTAGGTTTACTCCCCACTAATTCTCTTTGATTTCCAGATGGTTTTGTTCGAAAGGATCCCAGAAAGAAGAATCTAAGTTTAATTGCTTCAATTAGAGTCTAAATTCAAGGTTCAATTCTAAAAATTCCAACCCCTGGCTTTCGAGTTCTTGGGTCTGTTTTGGGTTTCAGTTCAAAATTTCCCTCTCATTTTCTCTTCTTTTTCTCAATTCCCAGTTCCTCTGTGTCTCTCCATCTCTCTGTTTCTAAGTGTCCTCCAGGTTGGTCAATTGAACCACCAACATTTTTGTTCGAATGCCCAAAAGAGAACATACTCCTACACGTATAGGCCATCAATCGATCTCTAATGGTGACATATGTCACCCCCTTACAATCACAGAAAAAGACCAAATTGCCCCTTGCGTTTAAAATTACAAAAATGCCTTTGGTCGTTTTAGACCCATAAAAAATCCGTTTGAACTCTGATTTTAACATGTCGCTTGTCTACTGACTCAGCGTCTCGAGACCTACGCAATGGTCTTCGCGGAAAGTCCAAATAGCATCCCTGTTAAAAAGTCACCTTTTGATCCCATTAACCAAGGGTAAAATCGACTTTTCCCTCTAAAATTTCCAAAATTCCCTTTTTTGAATTTCTGGGTCGTCACAACTGCGGGTTCCATTATTGAGCCATCAGGAGTGATGAGGGCAATCCCCGCTCCTACACCCCTCTAGTTCAAGGAACCATCAACGAAGTGCTTCCATTGGAGATTGGAAGTTGACGGTTACAATGAAGAGGAATTAACACTCTGATTTTGTGACAAGGAAGTGCCAGTCACCCTAGGGATGTTTCCTAGTTCGTTGTCATTTTCTCCCACCAATGATGCTGGTGCGAACTCCACGAAAAAATTTGCTAAGGCTTGGCCTTTGATAGCAGTTCTAAGACAATATAGTAAATCATGTTGACTCGACTCTATGGCCCATTTTATTACTCGTGTTGATACATCGGGTTCATGTAGCAATGAATAAAGTGGATATTCTGTCATGAAGACTACTCGATGAGCTTGAAAGTACGACCACATTTTTTTTGTGGTGACCAGTAATGCCAAGATCAACTTTTCAAACTTCAAGTATCGACTTTCTACATTGAGGAGATCTTTCAACGTATAAAATAAATGAAGTTGAATCTCACTCTCTTCCTGGAAAAGTGCGGAGCTTACTGCGACATCAAAAACACTTAGATATAGGAACAGGTCCTCATTATCTTTGGGTTTTGATAATAGTGGCGGAGACATCAAGTAGGTCTTGAGATCTTGAAATGCTTTCTCGTAACTTTCATCCCACTTATCCTTGGATGCTTTCTTTACTGCTTGGAAGAAAGATCGACATCGATGTGTTGCCTTGGACAAAAAATTATTCAGAGCCGCTACTCGGTCAGTGAGACTTTGAATCTCTTTTAGAGTTAATGGTGACTTCATCACGAGAGTCGCCTTGATTTTCTTTGGATTAGCCTCGATTCCACGCTCGGTCATGAGGTAACCTAAGAACTTCCTTGCAGATACTCCGAAAGTGCACTTTAGAGGGTTGAACTTCATCTTGTACTTTTTCAGTAAATTAGAGGTCTCTCGTAAGTTGGTGATACGATCCTCTCGCTTTTCACCTTTGACCATGATGTCATCCACATAGACTTCCATGGACTTGCCGATGAAATCCTTGAACATTCGATTGACAAGTCTCTAATACATTTCTCCTGCATTCTTGAGGCCAAACAGCATGACCTTGTAGTAGTATACACCTCAGTCGAAGAAAGGGTGTCTTGTCTTTGTCTTTTTCACGCATGAAAATTTGGTTATAGCCCGAGTATGCATCTAGAAAGTTAAGGAGCTCATTTCCTACGGTGGAATCCACCAAGAGATCAATTCTTGGCAAAAGATAATTATCTTTCGGAAACACGAGATTGAGATATGAGTAATCAACGCAAGCTCACCATCGCCTTGTTTCCTTCTTCTTGACAAGTACAATATTTTCTAACTATTCAAAGTGTGGAACTTCTTCAATTGAACTAGAAACGAGTAACTTTTCAATCTCTTCTTAGATGATAGAAATTTTCTCGGGGGAGAAATTATGTATCTTCTGCTTGACTAGCTTATGGTTTAGATTGACGTGCAGCTTGTGGCAAGCAATGGCAGGGTTAATTCCTGACATGTCAGATGGTGACCAAGCAAAAACTTCTTTTTCCTCGAGTAGGAACGAAGTGAGTTCTTCTTTCTCTTTATCACTCAACTGAGCGCCAATGTGAGCATATCACTCAAGATATTGAGGGTCAAGCTAAATGAGGGTGTCGTCCTCTTTTGGTTGCCATCTTTCTGGAGTTGGAGGTTCCTCATAAATGTCCAAATCTTGACCCACAATTGGTTCTATTTAGGGGATGAAGAAGAGAGTTTTCCACCAGCGGATGACCTAATATGGGGAATTAACTTAGTCTCTTTGATCTCTTTCAGCCCTTCGGTAGTCTCTTTGATCTCTTTCAGCCCTTCGGTGAGGCACCACCGAGCCATAGTCTGATCGCCCTTTGTTTCCGCAATTCCTCCTCCGGGGATTAGAAATCGAATTTTCTAGTATAGGCTCGATGTGCTGGCTAGAATTTTGTGAAGTCATGGTCTTCTTAGTATTCATTATGTAGATGGTTTGGGACGTGATGATGGGCCTGTGTGCACATCCTGCATGAGGGTGTCAACGGTCATACTTGTTTATCCGTTAAAACCTCGAAGTGGAACAACCCTTTTAGTAGTGAGGTTCTCAAATCCCATTTTGCGAATAGTATCCAGACATAGGATATTTGATGCGCTTCCTTCATCGACGTGGATCCGATCAACTTGAGCATGCGTATTCTGGATTGACACGACTAGAGTATCATCGTACGGCCAATCAAGTGCTACCTTGTCTTTCAAAGAAAAACCAACGACAAAGTCTGACCTACTTTTCATTTGCTGGACTCCCTATGGCCCAAATTTTCCATGGGATTCATCCTTATTGGAGGTCTTTTCGCTCACCCCAACATGATCATGTGTACTAATGACGCTCTTCTCATTCTCCCAATATACGTGTCGTTCTGCCAAAGAGAGCATCTTGGTGAGACTTCGTGCATTACTTATGAGTATGTCTCCGTTGATGGTGTAAATTGATGAATTTTTAAACCGGAGTAAGAAATCAAAACGTTGTGAAAGTGGTGAAAATGAGTTTCATGTGTAAATTGATGAGTTTGAAATTTTTTGCCTCATATTCATAGCTATATGTATCCTTTATGCATTGCAGAAAGTCCTTGCCACTAAACCCAACCAAATTTTCACATCATTTGTTGGTTAGAGTCATCAAAAAAATTATAAGCAAATTACATTTACTATCTTGTTGTTAATTATACTTAATTTTTCAAATTTTACATGATGTATTCTGAATGTTTTAAACTGTAACAATCTAACTAGTTTTCTTGGATCCATAATTAATATAAAATGATGACATAAGCTCCATATAGCAAAAAAAATTATTAAATTACTTCTAAAAAATTAATATTTTTTCCCCTCTTCTTCCTCTTCTTCTTTTCGGGTCTCCGTTTTATTCTGCTACTCTATTAATTTTTCCATTAAGAATTCTCAGACCCACAATTTAACATAAAATGATGACATAAATACCATGTGGCAAAAAAAATATTAAATTACTTTTAAAAATTAAATTAAATTTTCTTTTCCTTTTCCTTTTCCTTTTCCTTTTCCTTTTTTGCTTCTTCTTTCTCGTTCGCTTTTCTCGTTCACTGTTATCTTCTTCTTTGTTTTTTCTCGTTCGCTGTTATCTTCTTCTTTGTTTTTTCTCGTTCGCTATTATCTTCTTCTTTGTTTTTTCTCGGTCTCTCTTCTTCTCCTCCTTTCTAGAATTCTAGAATTTTTGAAAAAAATATGAATTTTTCGTTACTAAAGGTTGATACACCTGTAATGATGACTTTCATGATGAACACCGACCCAAAAAAAATACATTTGTTGCAGTGCTGCTCATATCAAATAGTGACGAAAAATTCGTAATTTCTTCAGAAATTATACAAATTCTAGAAAAAAAAAATCATAGAAAAAAAAGTAGAAGAACTAAGAAGAAAAAAGACAAGAAATAAGAAGAAAGACAAGAAATAAGAAGAAAGAAGGGGGAGAAAGAGAGAAGAACGAAGGAGAGAAAAGAGGAGATGGAGAAAGAAGAAGAAGAAGAAAGGGAAAGAAAGAAGAACGAAAAGCATAGAAAGAAGAACGAAAGGACAAAAATTAATAAAGAAAAAAGGAAAAAAATTAATTTTTCAAAAGTAACTTACTTACTTTTTTTGGTTACATGGTGCTTTATGTCATTCATTTTAAATCAAATAATTGGTCCCAAAAGTAACAAGTCAACATTTAACAGATTTCTTAAAAATAATTAACGATAAAGTCTAAGTTATTATATTTTTAAAAATTCAGAGTAAATAAATATAAAATAAAAAAAGTCATGAAATTTAGTGTAAATCATAGAATACGAAAGTATAATTTACTCAAAAATTATTCCAATATTCCTTATACAATGTCATGAAGAGAAAATGACTGTCTATATTTGATAAACCACAAGATACTAAAATATAATTTACTCAAAAATAAATATTCTATATACAAATACAAATAAATATTCTTTATACGAAGTCATGGAGCAAATGATTGTTTATATTTAGTATCTACCTCACATTTTACAATAATCAAATTTAAAATCACCCATTAAATAGGGGAAAGAAAGATACCACTAGATTGGAATGGCATTGAGTATTGAGTACAATGTTTCAGTTGTGAACTATTATTTTTGTACTCTACTTATATTTAAGAAAAAAATGTCCAGTAATTCATACTTGTTAATTTCTGCAGTTGTTTTGAATAATGGAAAGGTGCCTCAAGCTTATGCACTAAACAGATGTAAGATGGTACTCATCTTCTACGTAAGTGTTTAAGTCATGTAACTGATTCCAAGTACCTTGGAGCAGAACCCAAAGCTGTTGGATTGCTCCATTTCCATGGTGAGGTTGCAAAGGCAAACAATCTAATTGCAAATATATGTAGAAGGAAGCATCAAAGATGAATAATATAAACTAAATATATTGCTTAATTTATTCTATGACCTCACACTTCCTAAACCAAATTAGGGTTACACAAAGTACAAACTAAATGCACTGTTTAATGTATTCTATGATCTCATTTTGCAATGCCTTTAGAAGATATAACTTGACAGAAAGCTAGAATAAGCAACCACATCTACCCACTCCGGAAAGAGGCCTTTTAGCTTCTTGGCTTCATCAACCATATATTGGTCTACCACAGAAACTTCCACCCTCAAATCTTCAGAACTGCTAGCCTGAACTCATCACAAACAGAATTGGTTGATTCAGCCGTGCGTGTTATGAGAGAGATTTGACATATGAACATAGACTGAAAGCAAACAAATTCAGCATATGTTAAGGGCCCTTTACCTCTAACCAGAAGGTCCAATTTTCAGGGCTAGCTCCACTAAGTCGGCAAATGTACGATGGTGGACCTCCATCAGCTGTTTCAGTAGCTGTACCAATTTCTCAAAGGTAAGAGTTTCATGTGACAAAGTAAAACCGGAAAGCAATTCAAGAGCATCTGCAGAAAACAAAAATGTTCTAATACCTGGAAGTTTATTGTCTGCAAATGACCAACTAGATAAAGGACCTGTTATATTGAGGACGGAAACCCATACCTCATCCAAGGAACTGATATTAAGGTACCACGACAGAAAAGAGTGTTACAATTTACAAATGAACAGGCAGAAAAAAAAAATCTAGAATCATATTGTTCAACTCACCCTAAAGATAGTTCCAAGAATATTCTCCGAGATTCCCCGCTAAAAACTGTATGTGGCTCGTAAGTAGACAGATGGGGGAACTGTCTGTATTGCTTCAAAATACTATCACTTCGTGCAGGGAACTTCAAGCTTCCTGAGAACAAAAAAGACACAGGAAAAAGTCCCTGCATATTCACACAAAAGGAAATCAGAGATTTTTTCACACGATGCTCATGCTTCAATTAGTGTTGAAGAAATAACAGAAAACAACTTATCCATAAAGAATACGAACGAAATATTCCACTCTAACTAACATGCTCAAATATTACTTGACCAGCAAAGCTCAGGTGGCTAAAAGAGGGCAGCTGCTTTTAATATTTGGTTACAACTTAGGGTCCGTTTGAATTCAAGGATTTAGAATGAGGGAATTTAAATTTGAATTTTGTGTAACTTGCTTAATTGAACCTTAGATGTATTAGTTTTTACTGTTAACAATAAAATGATTGAAAAAGGGTAGCTTTATTTCTTGAGTATTTGAAATCCTTCCTTTCTAATAATCATATATGAATGTTATGAACATGATAAATTAATATCCAACCAATACAGTGAGGAATGGTTGGTTGAGATTAACATCAGTGCACAAGATCATTAATGTGATTATAGACACAGAAAAATGAGCAAGTGGTGGGAACAAGGACCATGGCTATTAGCCAATTACCCAAGGATGAGTGATCCAGTCTCAAGGATAAAGCACTTTAGAGTTTAAAAAAGTCATACAAGGCGATTTTAATCATAATTTCCATAATATACTTATAAACTAACATACCATCCAACTCTCTCGGTGAGATGGCTTTGCAGTTTCAAAAGACAACTCTGAATTGATGTGTAATTCCTTTGCCACCTCAGGTGCATGTTTGAAAAGAAAAAGTAAAGAATTGGAATCCACAACAGAAAAATCATAGCTGGAGTCAGCAACCTGATTTGCATCTGTCATAAAGAAGATAACAGTTTAGATGAGAATGTAAGACAAATCCAATAAAAGTTAAGTGAAAAGAAAAATAATATGATACCGAAATTCAATTAGAAAAACCATGTCCCCGTTAGCCATTCTTAACCATCAGACGTCATATGGATTCTGGAATTATACTCCGCGAAAAAAATGAAAGGCCAAAATTAACTTTTGGTATCTTAAATACCTGGAGTAACAAATGTATGCTGGAAAACAAGCCTCTTAGGTGCATCCATGCTATATGGAAAGAACTGAGATGACAAAGCCAAGCCTAGAACACTAAGATGCAGCAAAACTTGCAAAATGGATGACCTAGCTAACCAGCGACCACAAATAGGTATCACAGGGCCTACACACCAACCAGTCACAACTCCAACTACCATTGCAATCACAACGTCAGGAATAAAATAACCTGCAAAAAAATTCCAGATGATTAAAGGATGCTTTTGTGAATTTTTTGAAACTGGGAATTCAATGTATTTTACAGAAAAATGAAGATTATATATTGAAGTTTAAGAACGAACAATATTTAACAAAATGAAAATCATATAGTGAATCAATAATAAAAACTGACGAAAATTTATTGACATTAGATGTAAAGGTAACACATACCAGTAAAGACAGAAAATGTCAAAATACTAACCATAGGGAGGTGGTAAAGCACCCATCATACCCATCTTTTCAACCAGAAATTGAACAAGAAATCCACCAAAATATACAGAATATGCAAGGTATGGAAGTATAGGTAACATGTAAAGCAATGTTGACCTGAAAGAGATAATACAAAATTCTTTTAAACTGTAATTCCTTTTTGAAACTGTGAGAAAATAACTAAAATGTTAGTGAATGCTGTAAAATCGGAAAGACACAAACACACCATTTACATAGTAACTATAGAAGTAGAACTGTTGAAACCAGTACCTGATTGATTGACGACCATATAATTTGATTGATAAGCGATATAAAATCCATCCAGGGAGCATAGAAGCAGACAATGAAAAAGTCAAGAAGCCTCCGCCGAGCCCAGCAAAAAGGCAAGCCTGCTTTCACTCAAGTAATTTTAGCTGTCTCGGATTTAATGAAGCAAATATGAATTCATGTGTCTGACGTTCATGATTCATCCCTTTGAGTGATCAGTAAAATTGTCAAGTGAAAACTATGTAACCATGCCACTTACCAAAGTTAATATGGCGTATAATCCAAATGCTCCCCAGAACCTTGCTTCATCAGATAAAGCCTGCGAGATTCAAGCCTATCATATCTACCTGCTAACTTAACATACTGAGATTTCTGAAATATCTATAGACATTAGGACAATACAGGTCTAAAAACCAAAATAGAAACATGATGGCATCAAAATTAATTTTTTAAAGGTAAAATATAAGCCAACGCAAAAGATTTATTGGTTATAGTTGCAAAACCCTTTTTTTATTGTATGCAAGATGTTTGACAAAAGAGAGAATATAATCAATGAGACTTGAAAGAAATCTCAAAGTTTTTAACCCATAAATTAAAAGAATATTTCTCAACAATCTCTCTTTTTTGAGTCTTAAAATATATTGAAGCCACTACACATTTGGCCCAAAAAAAATGTCAAACTTAAGAGTAATAAGACAAATTAATATGGAGTAAAAAAATAAGCGCAGTCTTGTCTGGTTCCTAAGAGTACCTCCTTTAAAGACTTGAGAGCTGATGAATCTTGAGAGAGAGGAAAGCTACTCCAGATAACTCTGGGAATCAACAAACCGACAAGAGAACAGGGAATGAACATCAAGTATGCCAAATAAGGATGAGCGAACCTGCATTTTAATCCAAATTGTCAGTGCTAGTTGACCAGGTTTGAAGCTCCACTTTAAGGAGATACTTCTGAAGAACTTGAATAGATTTTTTTTTTTTCCTGTAGGAGGAAGAATTATATCTAGTGAGCTACAAAACATACATTGTAACTTCATTAAAGAATATAATCATGCATGGCATACTAAGTGAATCGAGTTGGCCGTGACTCTACTGAAAAAGCTAAAAGGGTCATCTTTTTCATCAATGTTAAGAGGCTTACATGCTGAAAATAAAGTTTCTGATTGATCAAAGGAAATCAAAAGTACTACAAAAAAATTCTGCCAATTAAATTTGTTAGTTCATATGAGTTAACTCAAGACTTGTAAGAAAATCTAAATGGACAAACACAATGTTATCTGTAGAAAAAACTGGGCTATAGTTTATAAGAATACAACACAACAGAATATGAACCCACCAGTTCATTGCCCGACTAGTGAACAGCAATCTCAGAATGGAAAAGATAATTGGGAAAACAATTGCCAGAAAAACCCCAGCAGCATACAAAATCATTCCTGAAAAATTACAAATTCTTGACAAATGTCAGTTTGTGATAAGAAGACAAGTTTCAAAGTTAATTAAGGATTTCCACCTGGTGAGTAGAGAACCAGAACTTCAAGTGCAAAACTAGGACTCCAAACAAGGTTCCATGAATGTTTTTAGTGAGAAAAAAAAAAAAACTGGTTTACCTTTGGTAAAATCCCACAAAGTAACAAACCGAGAAACGATCCCACGATTCTGCTTCTGGGAGAAAAATGGCATCGCTAGGAAGATGGAAATAGGAATACTGTGAAGTACATTAGCTACCTTCCTTGTATAGTATATCTGTAATATTGAGAGAAAGAGAGAGAGAGAGAACGAGTGACATCATAAATCAGCCAAGAACATACTTGTCCAATCAACGGTGTCATGAACATGAAATTTGAAGCGTACCATGAACAGTGTTAAATAATCAAAGAAAACAGCACGGCCTCCCTCATTCTGATTGTCAGGAGATACATTAGAGACTCTTTTATGTGTTCTTTGTAGCTTAGAAGAATTGGTGAAGGCCTTAATTATGCTAAACAAATTCTCTCCGCGAGCTTGTATACTTCCAGGTCTGGAGGAGTTGGAATGTATCAGAGGAATTGCTCAGGGACGAAGTGATTTAAAAATTAAAATTAAGTAAATATATACCAAAATAGCAGATGTAATGCATACAATAGTCTCTCCATTGTATCATAGGATGTATGGTAAAAATAACCACCAAGGAGAAAGATAATATCCAAGCCAGGAATGTCACCATAATCTTGAGAGAATATCCGGTAATCGGTATCTCCAGGAATAACAGGAAAAACATCCTGTAAATTGAAAATAAATCATTCAGAAGAGAGTTGGAAGACAAGCTAATTGAAATACACAATGTCTAATCAATCACTCACTGAAGAGTCAAAGATAATAGATGATCATAACATTAATTGTAAAGGCACCACTATTACTCATTACCATTATTAATAGAAGATCAAATTTGTGGTCAGGAAAAAGTTAAGTGATGCATTGACAAGGGGAAAATTTTGAAGTTTATGAAGACAACAATGTAAAATATAAACGAACGATAAAATCCAGATAAGCTGCACTCATCAAAATGAATATTAATGTTCAGTAACCCATGAAAAGTTTAAACATTAACCTGAGCTGCACTATGTGCCATGGGATATACGGCTGATTGAGCATAGACCTCAGAAGGCCACGAACCGGGTCCTGATTGGCAAACTAAATCTGCAAAAATCAAGATTACAATTCACAAAGAATGTCGCAGCACAAGAAGTAATAAAAATGAAAGTGGAAATTCATGTTTTCTGTAAATAAGATTACAATTTCAAATACATTAATCGCTTATCTACTTCTACTGAAAATGTAATCAGGAATAAATAATATAAATTATTTTATTTAATCCAATACTGGTCACATCAAGAGATCATCTCGACAAAACATTTCATAATGCAAACACATCCATTTCCTCAAGATAATTTTATTATAATCTGGTCATCTAAGCAAGGTGCTTTGTGTATTCTAGGTGACGGACTGCTCCAAAATTATCAATAAAACGGAAAAGGAAAACCAATCAGTTAGTCCCAATCTGGAGTAGCAGCTACAAGTTAGTAATAAACTTCAACATATGCAGTAAATAATATTGATGGGTGATGATATCCTACCAGGACCGCCTGTCCCTGATGCTTCCACATTTATAAAAGCCCCAATAGTCTCACGCCATTTATGGGTCTTCATGAATCCATGAGAACCCTAAGTAACATAGAAAATCACCTCTAATGAGTTTAAACATACCAGAAGGCAGAAGGCGCTATGAGAATTATCAAATAAGCAAGACATTCAAAACAAAAGCTAAAAATTAAAATTATATACAATATTAATAGTAGCAGATGATTCAAGATTTTTTTTTTCCACAAAAATCATTAGTAAAACAACTTACCAACATAAAAAGTTCTTCTGCGCCATTAAAAAGAAATAGAACAGGCTGAGGAGGTATCCATCCAGAATCCACCATAAGTCTTGCTATTTCCAGCATTGATGCTGTGAAGGAATAGAAAAAATAATTAAATTATATGAACGTGCAAACAATGGTGAATATCCTATTTCCAACGTATTTCCAATCAGATAAAGATTAGTTCTTTCTACCCACCTACACATGAACCGCAATCGCCAGCACCTGGGGAACCAAGTGGACTGTCAAAATGGCCATTTAACAAAACTGACGGGTCTGAGTATTGTGAGTCTTCCGATGATATCCTGCCATTAATTAAAACATAACTGCATTGACATTTTCAAAACTGCAGCAAGATGAAAACTTCAACGCTACCCATATTTTTTGGGTAAACATAACAGCAATGCTACATTACTCATAAGATATTTATAACTAAGGCAATAAACAATACCAAAGACCACCTTTCTATTTAAGTATACTGGAACGTAAAGAAAATAAAGTACAATAGACAAAAAGTTCAATAAATAAGCAATCAGAAAAGTGTACAGTAGTACCTCATCACAATGTTTGTGTGGTTTCTGTAACCAAGAGATAAGCTATGGCCCAAAAACAGCATATTAAAGGTGCCATTAACAACACTCTCTTCTATCTCAATTCTGAGAAATAAATTATTAGGCATCATAGTCAATTAGTCAGTCATCAAACTCAGATAAACAATAAATTCCTGAAGCACGATGAAAAATAAAATAAAATCTGTGTACACACCTAATATTGGACCCAGCTCGGTCCTTTATCAATTCCAACTGCCCTGTTATATATCGAGCAGCTTCACTTAAACCAGGACGCCCTTCCTATCAATAACCATGCGAAATTGCTCATAAGTAATTCAAACCAAAAAAAAAACCGCAACACATTTCTCCAATAACAATTACAGTAGAGAATTCAAATCAAACCCAGCAAGTCCAAAATTAAAGGTTTTCAATTTGGACAAACAAACAAATGTAGAGGGCCTATTGAAAAGTGAGCTCACTTGGCGACCACTGATCTCCTGCGCCAGGACGCGAACGTGCTCGATGGCTCTAGCTTCTGAGAAGTGATTGAGAGGAGCGTCGGTCCCAAGCGGCTTAATGAAGTGCATGTGGAGAATGGAGTGAACGAGCATCGCAATGAGGCCGTACGTCATCGCCAAAATGAGCAAGAACTTGAAGCCAGACACGTCGCCGGAGCTGAACCTGAACGCCATACTTTTTTTCTCTGAAGTGCAAAGATGCTGACTCGCGTCTGGGTTTTGTACTGTTGAGTGGAGAGATCCGTGCGCCCAAAAGAAAGCACCTCCGCTACGGCACGTTGTGATTGTCCTCGCCCGGGGGCGACTATTACGAAGCTTCGTGTTCTATTAATTGCTTTAAATGAAATAGAAAAATCAATTTAGCATACCTACTATTACAGTCTAATTGTATTGACCGTAATATGTTTATGAACAATTTTGGGTCGCCTCATAAGCGTAGGTAGATTTAACTCTCGTACAAATTTTTGGGTCGACTCATATAAAATGGTCTTAATTTAATTCTCGCAAAAGATGAATTTCAGATTTGACTTGTACGCCTCTTACAAATGAAATATTACATTTAGTAGAGGGTTTGACTCTCTTCAATAACTAACTATGATCTAGTTGAGTATTTGACTCTCATAAATAACCTACCACGATCTAGTAGTATTTTTCTAATATAAAGTATGCCTTTAGAAAATGGCATTACTACGAATTAATAGTACCATCAACACTTACGCAGTCCTTATAATCCCCTTTTCCCCATATTATTGAAAGAAAGAAAAAAAAACATAGTTTATTTAGTTTGTTACACTCGTCATTTGAGTTTTCCTTAAAAAAAAGGCTCATTATTTGGTTGCTCAATACTTCTACGAGTTTTTTTATACAGGCGAAAATTATCATCACCATAATCAATTGAAAATCATCTTATGTTTCCCATGAATTAACAACTCTCAGTCTTCTGTAACAAAATTCACAACTCTTTATTTTATCAGAAGGGACAGTCCAGTACTAAAATCGAAAATTTATTTAATCACATAAATTATAACATTTTTAGTTAAATTAGATTAGTTGAGGCTATTATTATTATTGTTACAAGGACATACTATATAAAAGCCCCCAAATTATAGGAGTCATTTCAAGTTCATACTTAAACTATAAAAAAATTCCATCAAAATATCTAAACTATCGAAACACATCATCTTAATACCCAACTTTAGCGATCTATTAAATTACCAAGTGGTATTTGTGGGGTCCTTTTTTATGCTAACATAAACATAAAATAATTATTTTACTTTTATTTTTATTATTTTTAAATTTATTTATTTCTCTCTCTAACCTAGCCACCCTCTATCTCCTCGACTCGTCTTTTTCCTCACCTTCTCTGCAACGGCGATAGAAACCACCTCCACCACCTACATTTTTTACCATGACCAGCCTCACCACCACTCTCAAATGATGAGATCCCTAGCTGGTATTATAATTCAATAATTAAGTTAGTAGTTAGTATATGTATAAGTACTTTCGTATTAGTATTTTGTTATGAGTATTTATATTATGTTAAACTGCTGAGACGTATGATCGCTCAAGTGCTCAGCCTGTCCTCATGGAAATTATAAGTAAGCAGCAGTGAGAATGAAATAGAAATCAGAAAATTGCCCCCAAAGACTCTTTCTATTTTTTCCTTTCATGTTTTAAGTTCTATAATTCTGGTATCAGAACCTCATAAGGGCCAAGAAAGCAAGAACGTCGACCAACTTACAAAAGATGGACATGCTGGAATTGGACTATCACTGTGATCAATTAGAAATCCAAGTCCATGAAGTCCAAGGCACTATCGTGGCATTCACAACACAACAATACGAAATCTAGGTCGATCTCAAATTGTTGAGAGAATCGCTCATGGCAGTGCATGATGCCCAAATGTCTCACTCTAAATGACAGGGGACCCGTCCCGACCCCCCCTGTGACCTACCGGGGATGTGCCCTGCTCCCATCTGACATTGACTCTAAAGTACCGGAAATACCCTTAACGGGATTAAAGTCATTCGAATTAAATAAATAAGGTTAAACATGCAATCCTAGAATTCTACACTGTCAGACCAGGGATAATATAAATACAAAATACAGGCACAATGTCGGGTTACAAAACGGTGCTCAACCTACCCAAACAGGGTGTATAGGTGCGCAACAGGGAATCTATGCCTCGGACTCCAGGTCCTAATCCTCTAACTCGAGTGCACGGCCTAGAGGGGTCAATAAAACAATAAAGAGTGAGTGGACAAAAAATAAACAATATTTCCAAAGCCAGATTAATATTATAATAATTATAAGGTTTTACACCTCCGTTTTTAAACTTGCATGCATTTAGTCAAAACATAGGTAGTCATAGTAGTATCATAAAGCCATATATCCAGCATAAGGAAACAATCATGATAAGAATAATAGTGCACTGTACAACCTAACCCCGACATCCCTGATGTCTGGCATCCTCGATGCCTAATAATGTCACAGTCCTAAGGCTACGCGTGCCACCCGGGGTCTCAAATCTCAAGTCTCCCCAAGGTCCACCCAAGTTAATGACCCGTGGATCATTGACCCTCCCTGGGGGTATCATCCATATCTGCACTCCTAATCGCGAGCCACCCCTCGGGGTCAACCCCTCTCAAGCAATGCCCGTGGCTACTCCAGGATACTACGGGACGTCTAGAGGAGACAGTAATCATAAGGTAGGTATACACTGTGCCATAGTATCACATTCCACAGAACTCCCCGACTTACTTAGAAAACCAAATCGTACATATATCCAGACGGGTCTCATGCCCAAAACATCATAATACGTATAGAACCCCATAATAAAGTGTCAAGACTTATCTAATCACAATCATGAAGTAAAACAGTGAAAGCAGTTATGCATGCAATCATTTTGAAATCAACAACCCACTCACACACGGTCCTTGCTGCTCAACGTACAGCCTAAACCTTTCCAAACACATCCAAAGGTCACTAATTAACCCTACTAGGTCTAACATCCAACCCTAGAACAAAATCGGCCCGGGAATGCATCTCAAACACGCTACCCGAGGCTAGATCCCTCAATTTGACCAACCTAACGATCTCCGATCGACACGAAACTACCACCATTGGATCCAGAATGTCGAAACCTTGGAAATGGTACGAGTCCCACCTCGAAACTCGTGCCCATGCGCCCCCACGCGCGATGCATCTGGTCAAAAGTCAACAATGATGAAGTTAGCATGAAATCAATGCTAACGTCAGCATGACCTCATCTAACAATGACAAACTAACCGGTGTTAGATTCTGACAGGTTCCAAGCGTCAGTCCAGGATTGTTCCACGTCACTGACACATGTCAGGTCCTGATAGTGCCATGTGCCAAGTCCTGACAGTGCCACGTGTCAGCTACTGGTTGGTCCACGCCACTGACATATCAGTGACACGTGGCAGCCACTAATTGGGCCACGTCACTAACATGTCAATGCACAGTTAGCACTGACATGTGACACGTGTCACATCCCTACTGGCCCACGTGTCTGACATTCTGATAGGTGGATGACGTCATCAGCTGACGTCATCGTCCCTGTCCTCCGACGGGTCTGCTATTCGGGTCGCACAGACCAGCGACTTGACCTGGCCATATCTCGCTCTTTTTCAACCCGTTTAAAAACCGTTGCTACCTCTGTGATCGTCTAGGTTCCTAGGTTGAATCTGTGGGTTCAAACAAAGCTAAAATGCAGTAGAAACATACCTTAGCTCAATCGAACATGGAGGTTCGTTTTCCGTCCAGTTCCTCGTCGACCTTAACGCTGCCGTGCCTAATTCTGGGCCTCACTCGACTCGTCCTGGTCCTACAGAAAAGCCAGGGTCTTCAGACTCGCTCAACACAGCCCCAAAAACCCAACTCGAATGTGATCTAACTTTGAGGGCTTCAGGTTTTTACCTGGGATTTGTCTCTCCGCTGTGCACCGTCGCTTCTAGTCCTGCGTCGTTGTCCAACGTCCCTTCTCAGTCACTCCTCAGGTTTACTAATGGACACAGAGGTTTTAGGGAATGAGATCGATGGTTGGGTATGTGTTTGTAGAAAAAGGGTTCACGGTTCGAATGAAAATCGAAAGGGAGAAAGAGTAGATACATGCATCCAATCTATTGGGTAATTGAGCCAATTAGATGAGTGACACTTGTCACTCATCTGATTGGTCCAATATCCTAGTTGACCAATCCAATAATGCCACTTAGCCCGAACAACGAAAAATGTAATAGTAGCCTTTGTACTCCATGACCTTAACTTCCATACCGAATCTCCGATTTCGGCATGCCATCTGTCTACAGACTCGTGGTGACATGATCTACGTAATGGTCAAGAGTCCACATCCAAATAGTGTCTCGAGTCAAAGGTCAATATTTTACCCTAACTAGGGGCAAAATGGTCATTTTACATATAATTTCCCAATTTACAATAATACCGAAAATCCGGGTCGTTACACTAAATTTCAGCAAACTATGCTTGACGAGATGCGACAACTCAGATCGGCAACACATATCAAGTTGTAGTCTTTTGAACATCTGCTGAGAGGACCCTTCACGAACCAACTAGACAATCCTGATGGATCCTGCTCCTGTCTGACAGTTACCATTCCAAAAGACAAAAACAGTCACAAAAAATTTCATAACCATAAACAGTCAACTACTAGACCAAGGATGCATACTATCATATTTTTTCATACACAAAGCACAAGTTTAAAGTAAAAAACATATATACAGAACTCATACACTAGACACACTAAAACACGTCTATGACTCTGCTCCTAACAGGTCCCCGTCCTCGTGCCACGGTCTGAAGGGCAAGTAAAACCATAGAGAATGTGAGTGGACGAAAAATAAACTTTAGAAAACATATTTTGGAAAACATACACAATTTACCCTCCGTTTTAGAAACTCGTGCATGCATATAAGTCATAAAACTCTGTGGAACACAAGATAGTTACAATCTCGAAATACGTAAAACAATCGTAAAGCAATTAACTAGAAAACAACCATTATTCATCAGACCAACTCAACTCTAGATAACAACACATCACAAACATAATCATCCATCACATCAACACCACATATCCACACCATATCTAGTATTCCAATAACACATAAATCTATATACATCACAGTTAATCAATCATACCGAACCATCCACAAAGCACGAGCACAATCTTAATCATCATATCACAAGTGCACTACCGGTAGGCAGTCTACTTAGGAACTGGAGCTCTACTCGACGTTCGAGTGACACAGACTCGGGAATTGGAGCCCTACTCGACGTCTGAGTCATCACAACAATACAAGTCTTAGGATCTGAAGCCCTTGGCTTGACATCTGATATAACTAACCAACAAGCACCATCACATATAACCAAACAACCAATACAACACCAATTCACATGCAACTCCACATGTAGCCATATCGCATCTCAATATCATAAGTCAAACCCACAATCAGAACCTCGGGCCTGAGGCTAAAACCAAGCTTCGTAAAACGTGCATAAAAAGCATTTTCCATAAAAATCATTCGAAAATTATAAGAAGACCGTGGTTACTTCAAAATCAGCTAGTTTTGTAACTCAAACCTTGTTTAGCCCAAATATATAATAAAAACAAAGCTCGGGAACATAAACTCAAGAGAATTCCGTAAAACGTGCCAACAAAGAGTTTTTGAAAAACCATCCAAATTCATATAAATTCACCAACAATTCAACATTATAACCTCTCAAATAACAAGTCATACTCCAACTTCAAACCACATTCGAATCGGAATCCAAAACAAAAATTATAGAAATCCTCTTGAAATGCGCAATAAAATATTAATAAAATATTGATAAAATCACTGAAAATAAAACAATATTCCCAATCACACAACTATCATCAAAACAAATATTAGAACACTTAAAACTCATAAATATGCCTGCATAATATTTTAATAAAATAAAACATCCACTCACAGTGCAATTCCGTTGCTTAATCACGTTTCGTACGTTTCTCGTCAACTCCAGGAAATTCGTTTCCTATCCACAAACATAATACGAGGTTATTAAGGTTTCTCGAAACCTTAGGTAGCCTCCTGGTACAAACTCTAACTCCTGGTAATTTATATTAATTTTTAAATATTAAATACACCCTTCAGACACTCTAAACCACCCTGAGACGGTGTCTGATTGCCTTGAAACACGTGTCAAAATGTCCGTAACACCAAAATGATGAACTTTTGTGTTGATCATAAACTCAAACTCCTTGCCATGCACCCCACGCTAGAAACGGCTGCGCGTGGGATTGGCGTGCGTGCTATAGTTCCTGTTACTGTTCATTGTCCTTGCCTGTTTTCTCTACAATTAGAGTTATACGACCCACAACTTTACCCGACCAATTTATCAACTTTTTCAGTTCTATTTCGACCAACAACTTCTAATTCATCTAACTAGTGGACCAGCAATCTCAAAACGCAAAAGGAACGATGGAAAATTGAGGACCCATACCTCTAGTTTAGGCTAGAATTTGGTTCTTCAGTTCAGGGCATTTTCGACGTCCAACTCACGAGCTAAGGGGTGAGTTAACACCACATGGACTCTAGAAAAGTAACCTCCTCCTTGTTTACAAAGTTCCAAGTCGAAGATGAAGTCGTGACCCTGAAACTTGAACTTCTTTCACGGGTTCACCTGATTTTCTCTCTCTCTCACGGCCCAGGCTCAATATCTCACTCTTCATTCTCCTATTTACTTCCCTTTTCTCCTACCTCTCCCCGTTTCCCCTGTTTCTTCCCCTTTGTTTTCCGTCTTTTCCTTTCGGCTGTGCACACGTCCATAGCACACACAAAACCCTTATAACTCAACACACACATAACACAATGATGGTGGCACCAAACCCAACCAGATAAGGGAAACTTGTCCCCATCCAATTCAGCCACCAAAAAGATCTCACAAGAAATAAAATTCCCCTTCCTTAAAAAATTACCACATTGCCCCTATGTGGTTTAGACCTTGAACGTAACCGTCCAATCTCCATTTTTTGGCATGCCGCATGTTAACATACTTGGGAGACCAATACCTTTTTAATAACTTTTTTGAAATCACCAAAAAATCGTTTTGGTCAAAAAGTCAACATTTTGATCTTATTCAAAAAGTCAACCCTTTGACTTAGGGGTAAAATGGTATTTTCCAACTCCTTGAAAGTCCAGGCTGTTATCCTTACAGAAATTTTGTCCTCAAAATTTAAATAAGTATGTCCAACCTACATTCATATCCTAGTGAATATCCGGATATTCGAGTCGTAAGTCAACACTCACGATTCCCTAAGCAACATTAAATAGGCATTTCAAAACTACCATAACACATGAATCATACTCAAATGTAAATAACACACCTGTCATCGAGCCTAGTGGTTCACAAACCTCTGATCGTCTCATAGCAAATGCATGAGCTTGTGGCCCGGAAGAACGGCCACGTCCTCTAGTTCTACTTTCCGGCTTCATTAGATGGTGTTTGACTTCTCCTTGATGTGCCGAAATTTTGGCGATAGTCGATTGCGCCTTGTCCTATCATGCCATCATCTAGTAGTTCGGACAATTTTTACGATATTGCCCACTTCTCCACACCCAAAGCAACACTTCATAAAAGTTCTACCTTCTTGTCTATTTGATGATTGTATAGAAGCACGACCATACAGAGTGGCTATCTGGGACCTCGACCTTGACCTCAAACTTTAGGTACCTTCTAGATCCATTTCTTTACTGTCTGAAACTGTGTCACTACCACCAAATGTTCCAGCACTAACACATTCTCCTCGAGGAATTTTTTGACTAGAAGTACCCACACACAGATTCCCATATTGCTGGCTAGAAGTAACTCCCTGATAAGGCCTCATCAAACTTGCCTCTACCTAGATAGCAGCATCAGACAATTCTCTCAGTGTAACAAACGTACCTATTGTCACCACAGCTCGAATTTTACCTTACAATCCTAACTTAAACCATCTGCACTTGTCCGCCTCAGTGCCCACTAGTGCTAAAGCATACTGAGATAAACTCAAGAACCATTGTTCGTACTCTGCCACTGACATACTTCCCTCTTGGGTATCCCAGCCCGTCATCTGCAACCCTCGCCACCACTCGTAAGCAAGATCCTTCAACTGGAATGTAGCTATCAATATCTTGTCCCCCGGTGAACAACGTATAACCTCAAAAATCCTTTCCATTCGAGTGATTCAATCCTCTGCTTGTTCTAGTCTCACACCGCCCGAAAACGTAGTAGCTCCCAAACGTTGGGCTCTATCGATGTCCAGACCCTCATTAGCTCTTTCTACTCTATCTTCTGACAGTGCACTAGGAACTCGTTTCGGAGGCATAGTCGGTACCTAATCCTTGGATTAAACACAGGTTATCACACACCCTACACCCACTAGTGCAGTAAAAAAACAAACCTGTGCTTTGATACCAAGTTGTCAGAACCCCTCCCAAACCAACTAGACAATCCTGAGGAATCCTGCTCTCGTCTGACAGTTACGATTCCAAAAGATGAAAACAACCACAAAAACGTTTATAACCACAAACAGTTAACTGCCAGACTAGGGATACATACTATCGTATTTTGTCATACACATAGGCAAGTTCAAAGTACAAAACATATATACATAACTCTTACACTAGACACACTAAAACACGTCTATGCCTCCGCTCTTAACCGGTCCCCGTCGTCATGCCACGACCTAGAGGGCAAGTAAAACCATAGAAAATGTGAGTGAATGAAAAATAAATTTTAGAAAACATATTTTGGAAAACATACACAATTTACCCTCCGTTTTAGAAACATATACATGTATATAAGTCATAAAACTAAATGGAACACAAGATAACCTCAATCTCGAAATACGTAAAATAGTCATAAAGTAATTAACCAAAAAACAACCATTTTTCACAAGACCAAATCAACTTAAGATAACAACACATCACATGCATAATCATCCATCACACCAACACCACATATCAACACCATATCCAATATTCCAATAACACATAAATCTATATACATCACAGTCAATCAATCATATCGAGCCATCCTCAAAGCACAAGCACAATCTCAATCATTATATCACAAGTACACTACCGGTAGGCAATCTACTCGGGAACTAGAGCCCTACTTGACGTCTGAGTGACACAGATTCAGGAACTAAAGCCCTGCTCGATGTCTGAATCATCACAACAATACAAGTCTTAGGGTCTGGAGCCCCTAGCTCGACGTCTAAGACTACTAACCAACAATCACCATCACATATAACCAAACAACCAATCCACATACAACTCTAAATGTAGTCATATCACATTTCAATATCATAAGTCAAACTCGCAATCAGAACATCGGGCCTAAAGCCAAAACCAAGCTTCGTAAAATGTGCATAAAAAGCATTTTCCATAAAAATCATTCGGAAATCATAAGAAAACTGTGGTTACATCAAAATCAGCTTGTTTCATAACTCAAACCTTGTTTAGCCTAAATTTATAATTAAAACAAAGCTCGAGAACATAAACTCAAGAGAATTCCGTAAAACATGCCAACAAAAGGTTTCTGAAAAAACCATCCAAATTCATATAAATTCACCAACAACTCAACATTATAACCTCATAAATCACAAGTCACACTCCAACTCAAAACCACATTTGAATGGGGATCCAAAATAGAATTTACGGAAATCCTCGAAAAATGCGCAATAAAATATTAATTAAATATTCATAAAATCACTGAAAATCCAACAAAATTCCCAATCACACAACTATCATCAAAACATATATTAGAACACTTAAAACTCATAAATATGCATGCATAATATTTTAATAAAATAAAATGTCTACTCACAATGTAATTCTGTCGCTTAATCGTGCTCTAAACGTTTCTCGTCTACTCCGGGAGTTCCGTTTCCTATCCACAAACATAATATGAGGTTATTAAGGTCTCCCGAACCCTTAGGTAGCCTCCTGGTACAAACCATAACTCCCGGTAATTTTATATTAATTTTTAATTATTAAATATGTGCTTGAGACATTTCAAACTACCCCGAGGCGGTGTCTAATTACCTTGAAATTTGTGCCAAAATGTCTGTAACATCGAAAGGATGAACTTTCGGGTTAACTGTAAACCCAAACTCCTTACCATGCAACGCCAGAAGCTGCTACACGTGGGATTCACGCGTCTGCTATGGTACTCATTATTGTTCATAGTCATCACCCGTTTTCTTAGCAATTTGGGTCATTTGACCCGGGACTTGACCCGACCATATCTAACTCATTTCTTAACCTTTTCATTTCTATTTCGACCAAAATCTTCTAATTCATCTAACTAGTGGATCGGTAATCTCAAAACGCACACGAAACAACAAAAAATTGAGGAACCATACCTCTAGTTTTGGCCGAAATTTGGTTCTTCAGTTCAGGGCGTTTTTGACGTCCAAATTACAAGCAAAGGGCTGAGTTAACACCGCAGGGACTACAGAAGTGTAACCTCACCCTTGTTTCCAAAGTTTCAAGTCGAAAATGAAGTCGTGACCCTGAAACCTGAACTTCCTTCACGGGTTCACCGTCAATCTTTTATCTCTCACGGTCCAAGCTCAATATCTCATTCTTCTTTCTCCTATTTACTTCCTTTTTCTCCTACATCTCCTCTTCTCCCATGTTTCTTCCCTTTTTTTTCTTTTCCTTTTCGGATGTGCACACTTCCATAACACACACACACAAAGCCCTTATAACTTAGCACACACACTGTGTAACAACCCGTCTCGAATATCAGGATTAAATATTAAGTAATTATGGATTAGGAAGACTAATCAGGGATTAGTTGAGAGAATACGGACGGACAGTGTGAAATGACCGTTTTGCCCTTGGAATTGGGCAAAATGTTGACTTTTGACCTAGGGAGTCAAACATACGAGGACCGATGAAGGTGATGTAGGTCGGGACGTCACGAGTCCGTAAACAGGTGGCACGTCGAAATAGGACGTTGAACGGGGAAGATATGGTCTCAGGATTTGAATTAATTAAATATTAAGTTAATTAGGTGATTAATTAGTGTGAGCCCTTGGATGAGTGATAAGTGTCACTCATCCCATTGGTTAGTTTCCTTAAAAAGAGGATTTGTGTCTATTGGGTGAGGGAGATTAATTAATATTATCTTCATCATCTCTCTCCTATTCGATCATCTTCATCATTCCTTCATTTTCTTCCTTACTCAAACATATACTAAACACACATACAAACACCATACCATCACCTTTTATCCCACCATTATCTTCATCTTTACCTCTGGACGTGTGAATATGTGAGAGTAAACCAGAGAGTTTGGAAGGAGGCTGAGCAGCCACGGTCACGATGGAGTTGAGTGAGAACCCGAAACCCGTAACCCGTTTTGACCCCAAAAATGGAACTCTTTGTTTTGTCATGTGTTGATCATTTTGGTTGATCGGGTTATGTTCTAGGAATCAAGGCGACCTGGTTGGTACTGTTTTCGAGAAGCTCGGTGGCCTAAAACTTCTAGGAATAGAGCTAGAACTTTGTGGTCATTGTTCATCGTTTGGTGGTGAGTTTCTAGTTAGTTTTTCATGGTTTTGAGTCGATAGATCTGTTACTGGGTTTAGGATGAGCATTTAGGAAGAAGGAAGGATGAAAACGGTTGTGAAATAGGGATTTAAGAGCTGGGTCAGGTCGCGAGTCTATGCGACCCGGTTCCAGTTATTCGGGTCTGACCCGTCGAATGTAGGGAATGAAGTGACGTCAACGATGATGTCATCATGTTAGGTCTGACAATTTCAAACTGACATGTCAGACATGGACCAATAGGAGCTCGACATGTGGCACTGTCAGATCTGACAGGTGTTAGATCCTGTCAGTGCTGACGTTAGTGTTGACTTTTTGTTGACCAAGCACATAGGGGCACGTGTGCTTGAATTTCAGGGTGGGCCTAATGTCATTTTAAAAGGTTTCGATGATCCTGATCGAATAATGTTGGTTCAGGTCAATCAAAGATCGTTAAGTTGGTTAAATCGAGGTTTATCACCTCAGGAAACGTGTCCAGGATACGTTGACTTTTTCGAGAGTTTTGGAGTTTTATCCTATGGACTTATATAGATGGTTAGTGACCTTCGAGTGTGATATGAATAGGTCCGGAAGTTTCTAAGTTGGTGATTTAACCTCGGAAAGGCTTATGTTACGCGTATCAAGGCGGTAGCTAGGACGATCTGTGAGTAGACATTGGTTTATAAATACGATGCATGCATAACTATTTTATATGTTTTAAATATGTGATTTATGATGAATTTGATTGTGGTATTAAGTATTCACATATTTGCATGTATTTCGAAGTTTATGTTTTTATACTGTGTTTTTACGTGATTGTGGTTTTAATAATGGTTCAATGGTATGACTTCGGATTTGGAAATATGGAACGGGGCATGAGACCCATTTGATTTGTAAACTATCGAATTTGATGTTCATTTGATTTATACTATCGGGCTTAAGGCCCAGTTAGTTATGATATCGGGCTTGAGGCCCAGCTGGTTTATGAAATAGAATTTCGGGCAGAGTCCCTTGAATTTGGAAATTGGAATTGTGGAAATAGTTTATGCAAGTTATACTTCGGGCACGAGACCCATTTGTGGATTTACGATGGTTTTATGGAAATCCCGGGCATAGCACTTTAAAAGGTTTGAGATGATTTATGATATGTTTTCCAAATACCATCCTTATGTATGGATTGTCTCATCCGGACGTCTTGTAGTATCCTGGAGTAGTCACGACGCACTACCTGAGAGGGGCTGCCCCGAGGTACAACTCATGATCAGGAGTGCAATTATGGATGATAACCTCTAGGGAGGGTCATTGATCTGCGGGTCATTACTTGGGTGGACCATGTGGAGACTCGGGATTGAGACCCCGAGTAGCACGCGTAGCTTGGAAAACCGTGACAATGGTATTGATTAGGCATCAGGAATGCCGAGGATTGGTTATATTGTATTTCGATAAACTGGTTATTTAATGTTGATTGGTTTTGGGCTGAGTTCCCACGTACTTTGGACTTATGATGTTGGGCTAAGGCCCTAATGATTTAATTAAAGTAGATGGTTTGATTACTGATTTTTGAATGCATGCATGCTTTTTAGTGCAGGGCATAAACGTCCTTTCTTGAAATGTGTTTTATAAATTATTTATTTCGTCCACTCACAGCTTTTAATGGTTTTTAATGCCCTTCAGGTTGATCGCGGATGCGGGCTGTAGTAGAGACCGAGACATCACACTCTTCCACTGATCCTGGCGCGCTCTAGAAGCCCTGAACGGGTTGAGGTTTTGAGTTATCCCTTGTTTGATACTTTGTGTCAGACGGGAGCATTGCACATCCCATGTTAATCCCAGGGGGATTGGGATGGGTCGTGTCACACAGCACAATGACGGTGGCACCAAATCCAACCAGATAAGGGACACTTGTCCCTATCCAATTCAGCCACCAAAAATATCTCACAAGAAAAAAAATGCCTAAAATACCTTTCCTTTCAAAATTATCATATTACCCCTACGTGGTTTAGACTCGAAACGTAACCGTCCAATCTCCGTTTCTGGTATGCCACTTTCAACATACTCGGGAGACCGAGACCTTTCTAACGGGCATTTTTGGAATCGTAAAAAAACACTTCGGTCAAAAAGTCAATCCTTTAACTTAGGGGTTAGATGGTCATTTCCAACCCCCTTGAAAGTTTGGGCCGCTACATAAGCTACCTCGAGTCTCAGCCCCGTTTTCCTTAGGACTAACCGTGGGTGGTTTTGAATTTACGATGATGGGCAATCCTGCACATTCGCAAGTGATTGGGTTGCCACACCTTCAATCGAACAATCCAATTAGGATTACGGATACTTTGGGCATGCTACAGTCACCTTCAACACATCCTCTAATTCCCAATATACAGGCGCTGGTGTTTCGTAATATTACTGTGCTTACACCCCTGGCTCACCTGAACTACACTTACCATATCTATTCATTTCTCAATTCCGACAACCAAGGGCTCCTTCACAACTAACACAATTTTGGTACCTCCTTCACAACTTCCACCCTACTAGTAAATGGACCATTATCAATCTGTGCACTAGACGCCAAGGTCACCAACTAAATTAGGTTTCTTTCCACATCTCAAGTTGGAATTGTATCGCTTCTACAATAAAGACCCGTATGAGTGGTCGACCATAAAAGAGAGATTTTTATATTTCTATGGTGTAGAGGAGCAACGAAGGGTCTTTATCGCATAGATGCATCTGGGAGGTGATGCAGCTTTGTGTATGTGTTGGTTTGAGACCAAATATGCATCTGATTCATGGGATATATTTGCCAAGATGTTAGCCCAACACTTTGGGCGTGGCGAGGCTCTCCATTTCAACGTCTCTTATCCCACATCAGATAAGATGGTCCCAATAAAGAGTACATCACACTCTTCATCAAGCTTTCATGTAGGGATCACGAGTGGACAGTTGATTAGATCATGGGAGTCTTCATCGACGACTTTAAGTGTCAGGACCCGTCCCAAATATCACCTCAATACCCGGGACGAACCCTGCTCCCGTCTGACAATCACACTTAAAGTACCAAAATAACCTCAACATAATCATAAGCATAACTATCAGACAAGGGAGAAATATAATACAACCGTAATTCAGAGCATAGTTATACAAAACAGGCACCAAAAGTCCTACTAGGCTAATCTCGCAATGGAAGAACGTCGTAAGCTCTATGCCTCGGTCCCTGCCTCAACGTTCACCCCAGCGCTATCACCACGACCTGGAGGGTAAGTTAAAACCAAAAAGTGTGAGTGGACTAAAAAAAATAAAAAGTTTAAACGCAAGTTAAGAATAAAACAGTTTAAGGAAAACAATATGATTTACCCTCCGTTTTAAAATATGCATGCCTAACTAAGTACCAGAAAACCTCAATATAAAACAGTATGATAAGTATGCTAAGATCGTATCATAAAACCAAATCCGCAAATATCAAAATCTGATCAAACCTGCTGGGTCTATCTGAGTCTTTAAACTCCCGAGTCTTTAAACTCAATAGGCCTACGGGGGTAATATCATAAATATCCGAGTCTTTAAACTCCCGAGTCTTTAAACTCAATCCGGGCCCGTCCCCCGTCAATCAGAATCCGGGTCTTTAAACCCAATATCTAGATCCAGCAAATCCAATCCAAAACCAATTTAAAATCAATTCTAAATTCATATCCAAACTCGAATCCGAAATCCCCGGTTCGAAGCCCTTTCGGCGTTCAGAACCGTCATTCCGAACCCAAATCCAGAATTCCACTTTTTAAACCGAAAATCGTGATTACCAAAACTCATCTTTCATAATCCATGTATAACCATCGGAAAGCAATTATAATTTGAAATCACAAAGTATAGCATCAAAATCAGAAATCCCGCTTTTCTCGAAAAACGTGCGAAAACCCGAAAATGTCTGGAAAAACGTGCAAACATAGTAATCACATGCAATCATCATTAACAAGCATTAAAACATACTTTAAACCATAAAACATAAATAAAAACAGCTAGGCATGCTCATAAGAAAAGAAAGAGTCCACTCACGAATCAGAAAGTATCAATCGCGTTCCTCGACCGTCTCAGGCATCTCCCGTCCTGTCAATAGGCACCAAATAGGGTCACAATTACGTCAAAGATGTTAACCCTAATTTCCCCAAATTTTCGGGAATTTATACGTAATTTAAACTTAAACCCTAAACCGTCCGGATTCCCTAACTATCCCGTAACATCGTCTGATTAACCCCGAAAATTACACCAATGGATTCCTTAGAACATTTAGAACAAAAACCCTGTTGGAAGTTTGTTCGGAATCCTCCCCACGCCCCCCACGCGCCGCCCAAAGTGGCTGCGCGTGGGTCTCACGCGCCTGCTACAGTGCATCGTCTACCTCGAGTCACCCGGTTCAACTGTGTTGAACTGGCGCGACCGATTCTCCTCTATTCTTCCACCATTTCCGTCCAAACCAATCCCAGAAGCTTCGTCCAGTTCCTTGCAACCAAACCCAGTCCTAAAATCGAGGAATCACGGCCTAAAACCCATCGTCTTCATCCCTGAAACAAACGGCCCGTTTGCCCTGTTTTGGCCTCCAGCCACCCAGACTTTCCCCCGTCACGGCACCACACTCAGACGACTCCTGGGATCTTCAAGAGTCTCACCCTAACCTCCAAAACCCTCGACTCTAGCCCAAAGTCCACGACTTTCGAGTTGAAGGAAATGGGAAAAACAGGGGATTCGAATCATACCTTCGATTCCTCCTCCGCCGTCTGCACCGCCGTAAACCACGGTGTCCAATGAGTCCTCTGCGGTCATCCTAACTCCTCCTCAGCTTGGTTTGAACCACAACACGGCACAACCACCACCTCTGTTCCACAATTTCTCTGTTTTCCCCGAAAACTCAGCCTCACCACCGCCGTGTCTCTTGCACGATCACACTCCCAAAACCCGATCACCAGCTTCCTCTCTTCTCTCTGTCACTCTCACAATTCACCAAACCCTCACCCACACACTGAATCGATCACAAACTCTCCCTTTCTTCCTCTCTGTTTTTCTGTTCTCAAACCAAATGCACGGTTAAATTTTGGACAATTTGTGGCCGTGTACATTGTACACCATCCTAGAACCATCTAGCCCTCACCACGTGTCCATATTCCCGTGGACATCAGTACAAATATCCCAATCCACTCAAACCAATTGTTCCTATCTGATTGGGCCTTAATGGAAAAAGACCAAAATACCCCTAGAGTTAAAATTACCATTTTACCCCCAAACTTTCCAGACCCGTAACTATTTCGTCCGACGTCCGATGACAGCGTACCGCCTGTCGTTGTACTCAGGACGTCGAGACCTATCTAACGGTCCTCGGTCTACGTGAAAATCACAAGTCCACTAAAAAGTCAACATTTTCTTTTAATTAATCAAAATTACGGTAACGCCCTCAATCTCCCGAACGTCATAACTTTTTCTCCGATTGTCCAAATCGGACATGCCACCTGTCTACGGACTCGTGACGTCCTAAGCTACGTCACGGTCAATGGTCATCACTCATCAAACCTGTAAATCAAAAAGTCAACTTTAGCGCACTGTTCACAAGGGCAAAATCGTCCTTTTATACAAGTCTTTTACAAAATTACATTTGTACCCTTCCTGAAGGTACGAGTTGTTACATTAAGGATAAACTCCAAGAGGAAGTCCTCACTATGTCTTGAGGCTCTATTTCTAAGGCCATGGAATTGCTCAGCTATTTTACGAGGGAAATAACACGGTCGTTTTGCACTTGTGTTTAACCATGTTTTTTCTCCAGCTTATACTTCACGTGCAAAACCACATGCTCAATTCTCTGCCTCTATGACATCACATGCTTCTCCTTCCTTAGTAGTATTACAACGTCCTCAATCAGAAATACGTAATCAAATAGAGAAAGGTATATGTTTCTACTGTGATGAACTTTATCGATCAGACCATCGTGGTTCCAAGCCTTAATAATGTTGACCAAGGCTACGACAGAGGAATATGATAGTCCCAAGTTAGATTGCCCAACTTCCATTGACGGAACTGAAGAATAACTAGCGGACTTCCAAGATGCCTCTATCCAATTTCACTCGATTTCTAGGTATCGTCATCCTCGAGGCATACTATGCATTTTCAAGGCAACATAGGAATTCACCTTGTTCACATCATAGTCATCACTAGTGATGATCAATGTTTCACCAACCCAAGGATTTTCAAGTCTCTGCATAACCCAATTGATATGACGATGGTGGAAGACATAACAGTCACCTCTAGGAGTACTTGCCGCACTAAAGGCGTGATAATGAGCGTAGAGATAACACTTCAGGATTTTAAATTCATTTTTTACCTTTGTTTACTAGCTGTGGCAGGATGTAATCTAATTTTAGGAGCCAAATGGCTCGAAACCTTAAGATCGATTGGTTGGAATTTAAAAAAAAAATTAACGGAATTTACTCGAGAGAGAGCTAGAATTATAGGTTATTGGGAACTAAGAAAACAAATTTTCAAGCCTCACAACATGAATTGGTGTTAGGGGTATGAACTTGATGCAAAAAACATCCTTGGTGGTATAGCCCTTCATACCATTACCCCTATTTTTAGAGTTGTTAGCTGCATTTTCTGACCTTATCCCTAAACCAACATGCTTAACTCCACAGAGAGATATCTACCACAGCAAACCTATTATTTCAGGTGCAGACCCTGTCAAGATAAGACGATACTGATATGCCCACTATTAAAAAGATGAAATTGAAAGACAAATGGTGGATATGTTACAAGCATGCATCATTAGATAGAGTTCAAACATATTCTCTTCACGAGTCCTGTTAGTAAAGAAGAAAAAGGGAACATGGCATTTTCGTATTGACTAGCGGGGACTCAACCAAGTCACTATAAGCGACTGGTTTCCAATCCGAATTGTTGATGAACTACACGATGAAGTCCATGGTGTAACTATGATTTCGAAGTTGGACCTACGAATAAGGTACCACCAGATCAAATTGTGGCCACTATAGCATTTCGGACTCACGAAGGCACTATGAATTCTTTGTTATGCCTTTTGACCTTGCCAATTCTCTATCAACAAGTGTTAATGAATTCAGCTTTTCAACCATATGACACGACCCATCTCAATCCCCCGGGGATTAACGAGGGATGTGCCATGCTCCTGTCTTCGTGTTAGACAAGGGATAATTCATACCTTAGCCCATACGGGGCTCCCTGAGCACGCCAGGATCGGTGGAGGAGTGCGATGTCTCGGTCTCTGCTACAGTCCGCATCCATGATCAACCTGAATTGCATTAAAACCATTTAAAAACTGAGAGTGGACGAAAGTCAATAAGTTCATAAAACACATTTCATAAAAAGACATTTATGCCCTTCACTAAAAAGTATGCATGCATTCGAAAACCAGTAATCAAATCATTTACTTAAATAAACCATTAGGGCCTTAGCCCAAAAACCGTGAATCCAAACATGTGTGGGAACTCTACCCAAAACCATAGAATACTAAAACCGTAAATCCAGATCCAAGTGGGTCACTGCCCAAATCCATAAACACTGAAATACCATTATTAAATCCAATCATCCATATTTACCACATAAGCATCCCTGGCATCCCAGATGCCTAGCGTCCCAGACGCTTGACGTCCCAGACATCATATCTCACGGTAAAAGCAACTCGTGCTACCTGGGGTCTCTCCGGGTCCATATCTCTGACATCCCAGATGTCTAACGTTCCAGACGTCTAATTATAGCTATCCTGCTTCTGAGTTACTATACGGTCTGGTACTCGTATCAAGATGGTATATGGAAAACAGTTTTATAAAGCCATTTCAAAACATCTCAAAGGGCCCTACCCGGAATTTCCATAAAACATCACAAATCCATTTAGGGTCCCCGACCCGAAATCACATTTATAAAACCCAACTGGGCCTCATGCCCGATTTCGTAAACCAACTGGCCCCATAGCCCGATCACATAACTCAAAGGGGTCTCAGCCCGATTTCGTAATCCAACTGGGCCCCCAGCCCGATCACATAATTCAAATGGGTCTCATGCCCGAGTTCATCTTTCCAAAACCAAAACCATACCATTAAACCATTATTAAAACCACAATCATGTATAACCACAGTATAAAATCGCAACATCGAAATACAAGCAAATATGGGATTACCTCGAAATACGTGCAACCATGTGAATCAATAATGCCACAATCATCACTATAGCAATCACATATATAAAACATATAAAATAGTTATGCATGCATCACAATTTAGAAAACATTGTCCATTTACATACCGTCCTACGCTATTACCTCGATACGCGTGCCATACGGTCTTCCAAGCCACCTCACTATCACCGGGACTTCCAAACCTGTCCAAACCATACTAGAGGGTTACTAACTACCTCATTAACCTTCCATTAAATCCCCGTAATTTTCCTGATTTTTTAAACATATTTAAACTCGATCCTAAACTTTCGGACACCCCGAACTATATCGAAACGATGTCCGATCGACACGAAACCAGTCCCAAAATGTTCGTTACATCGAATAGATGTTTTCACATGTTGAACACTTCCCTAGAATGTCCCCCACGTGCCCACATACGCTGCCCAAAGATGCTACGTGTGCGCCTCACGCGCCTACTGTTCAGCTTCTTCCTCCTCGGGCAGACCGGTCCAGACTGGTTCACTGGTCCGATCGGTCCAACTGAACCAGCGTGACCGATCCAAGCCCATATATTAGCATTTTTTCATCCTTTTTCTTCCTTCTTTCTGACTACGCCCAAACTACGCATTAAATCAAACATGTAATTCGAGTGTTATGCAATTTAAACCCTTTTTGTGTAGATGTAGTATTGATAAATAGAGATCGTTCTTAACCGGGGAAATTAGGGAACATTAATAATGTGTTAGTGGGAGATGAATAAAAGAATCATGAATTAAAGAATCATGAACTAAAGTGAAATGATGAGTATGGGTGGTTTTTGGGGAAGATAAATAAAAAAAAAAGAAAAGAAAAGCATGAAAAACAGCAAAGAGAGGAATCTGGAGCTGCTGAAAAGAGGAGGGAACTTTCGGTAGGCGCACGCTGGAAAGGGGGCGAGTGGCCGACAGGTGCGTGCTGGAAAGTGGGCGGCTGGTCGGCAGGCGTGAGCTGGGGCGCAGGTCCTGTCGTCGGTAGGCGCTGGCCGAGCGTCTGAAGTTCCCTTCGGTACGCGCGCTCCGAACGAGAGAGAGAGAGGCAGGGGGAAGGAAGAACAAGCGGGCCTGGGCTGGCGGGCTGACTTCGCTGGGCTTCACGGGCTGACTTCGCTGGGCCTCACGGGTTCGCTGGACTGAGCTGCTCCTGGGCCGCACGGGCTGGGCTGGCGGGAATGAATGGGCTGGTTTTGTAAATGGATTTTGGGCTGCAGAATTTTTAAAAGAGAATTAATTCACTTAATTAATATTCGTACCGATTTTCGTCCATAATTTCTTCGTTAAAATTCCAATCGACACGATTCTTTCGCCAAAATGCACCCAATTACAAACTTTATTTATTTAAACAAAAATAACACAAAATAAATTAATTTATCTAATTATTTCTTATTTTAATATTAAAAGTCAAGTATAAAGGGTATAAAATAATATAAAATAATGCTTAATTAACGACCTATCAAATACCCCCACACTTAAACTTTGCTAGTCCCTAGCAAATACTAAAACTAAACTACGAATTCAAAATAAGTAAACCCTTAACCATTTGTCTCAATATTTCATTATTATCCTGGCCTAAAAGATTTTCACTTAAAACATTTAAACATATGGAATTCAAGAGTTAATACATGGTGACAAAATGTTTCAACAAGTAAGATAATGAGTAAATATGGTGAAATGGATTTCTGCATGATTAAGACAAGTATGAATCAACTCACAAGGATATGCACTCATAAGATCACTCAATTTGTAAGGGTTGTGTTTACACTCAAAGTATGTGAGAAATACTCACATAATCGAAATGAAGTACTTTTGCAAAATTTCAAACGAACACTTCAAGATAAAAACAAAACATACTTGCACACATAAACCAAAACCATAAGCTTACTCAAGTGATTGACTCCACTAATCAAAATTTACCATCTTAAGGATCATAAGGTCTTTACGAAGGTTCTAATGGGGCTAAGTTTAGAGGCAATGAAAATATAGGACAAGTGGTGCTCAATTCGTTCCAAGACTCAATAGACGCCCAAAACGTATCATAGCTTCCCAACCTTAGTGCAATGATGTCAGTAATCCATCCCTTCGAACATAGGCCTAATTCCATCATGTTGGGCCTCATAATCATTCTTTGTGTCGGATTTACAAATGTAAGGGACTTAACTCAAACATTACATAACCAAACCTTATTACCTTGATCGAGACTCAACTTTTTTTTTTATCAAGGTAATAACATGTGTCAACAAGACAACAAAACTTGAGTCGGTAAATCCAAAAAATTCACATAAAAGTCTTTTCAACATCATTATTTTCTCCTTACACAATCTTTATATCTTCAACCGAGTTCTTGGAACAAGGGTAAAGGATGTCTATACTAAGCTCAAGTGTTTAGATAATCATGGTGATGAAAGAAAGGCTTAATGTGGGCTCAAAAGGGTTAAAACTAAGGGGGTCGCAACTCGTGCGCACAAAATAGGGAATATGGATGTTTGAATTTGTGGTGTTCACCCTAATGCCTTAATCATATCCAAAATCAGAGAGTTTATTGACTTAAAAGCTTTGAAAATCACATAGAATAAGTTCTAGTACTCTAGAGTTCATTAAAAGCTATGGCAAGCAGTTATGAGGCATATGTATATCAATTTAAACAAAGAACTTATGAATCACTCATCAAAGATGTATATAAAGTTCTAAAGCTCACATAAGGTTCAAATGATTCATACTTTATCATATCATGCTTATTTATGTACCAATTTACATGCATTATCTTAAAGTTATAACACTTAATCACAAAATATTAACAAACAAATTCAAGTTGTAATGATCATCTTTATAGCCATAACATATTCATTTCCGTTCATTTATATCATTGACAAGTTAAAGGACAACTTGATACTCGTAAAAACACTATGCTAAAACAAAAAGACTCAAGAAAGCAATAATTTTTTATTTTTTTTATTTTTTTTATTTTGAGAAAGAAATAAAACAATTGCAAATTAAGAAAGACTTAATAAAACAATTTCAAATGCACAAATAAATTTGTAAACCATTCCCCCACACTTAAATTCTACATTGTCCTCAATGTAGGAAAATACGAAGTAATTTAAACATAGAATCAAAGTAAGGAAGATGATTTAAGAAAATGAAATAAGAAAGAAAAAAATAAACAAAGTAAAAGAGAGTGAAGGGTTGAAAGAAAGCAAATCTGTGTTGATGACTCCTTCACACTCGAGAACACATTGGGTTGCCTCCCAACAAGCGCTTGAAGTTTAACGTCCATCTAGCCTAGACCAAATTCAGTTCATCTGATGGGACGTCGTAGCACTCTTTCTGACTCCACATCGTGTTCGCCAATTGCCTCGATATAAGGCTTCAGTCTATGGCCATTGACCTTGAACTCTTTTCCAGTTCCAACGTGTTTTATCTGTATGGCTCCATGGGCAAAAATATTAGTGATAACAAAAGGTCCTACCCATCTAGAACATAACTTACCAGGAAAGAGTCTAAGCCGAGAATTGAACAGCAAAACTTTCTGGCCAATGTCAAATGCTTTACTCTTGATCTGTTTGTCATGAAATGCCTTTGCCTTTTCCTTGTAGATCAGAGTGCTTTCAAATGCATCATTTCTGATTTCCTCAAGCTCACTCAGCTGGAGCTTTCGATGCAGACCGGCGTCATCAAGCTTGATGTTGAAAGTTTTGACGGCCCACTATGCTTTATGCTCTAGTTCCACCGGAAGGTGACATGCTTTACCGTACACCAACCTATAGGGTGACATTCCTATAGGTGTTTTGTATGCCGTCCTGTATGCCCAAAGTGCATCATCCAACCGTTGGCTCCAATCCTTTCGATTAGGACCCACAGTTCGCTCTAATATCTTCTTGATCTCTCTATTACTGACTTCCGCCATTCCACTCGTTTGAGGATGGTAAGGTGTAGAGACTCGATGAGTGACACCATACCGTTTCATTAAAGCTTCAATGGTCTTGTTGCAGAAATGACTTCCTCCATCACTTATTAGGACCCGCGGGATCCCAAACCTGGAAAGAATGTTAGTTCTGAGGAAATTTGCAACAGTTTTAGAGTCATTAGTCCTGGTGGCCTTAGCTTCCACCCATTTTGATACATAATCAACGACAAGTAAGATATAGAGATAGCCATTAGATTGAGGCAACAGACCCATAAAATCGATACCCCAAACATCAAATATTTCAACAGTAAGAACATAATGTTGTGGCATTTCATCCCTTCGTCCTAAGTTTCCTGATCACTGACATTTATCATAGGCTAAGCAAAATGAATGTGCATCTTTAAAAAGTGTGGGCCAATATAGTCCAGATTCTAAGATTTTGAGTGCAGTTTTTCTAGATCCAAAGTGGCCTCCACAAGCATGGCTATGGCAGAACTCTAGGACTGACCTATGTTCAATATCAGGGACACATCTCCTAATCAATAAATCTGCACAGTGTTTCCACAAATAAGGTTCATCCCAAATATAGTGCCTAGCATGCTTCTTAAGTTTATCTTTTTGTGCACGGGAGAGGGTGGTGGGCAACTGCTTGGTGACTAAATAATTGACAATATCAGCATACCAAGGAGTACCTCCCTCGATCCTGAAGAGTTGTTCGTCTGGAAACATCTCTTGAATCGCCACAGGATCTTGTTCATGTGCAATGCGACTCAAATGATCTGCCACCACGTTCTCTACGCTTTTCTTATCTTTAATCTCGATGTCAAACTCTTGAAGAAGAAGAATCCATCGGATCAGTCTTGGTTTCGCTTCCTTCTTGGCTAGGAGATACTTCAGTGCTGCATGATCAGTGTAAATAATGACTTTAGTTCGAAGTAGATAAGAACGAAATTTATCTAAAGCAAATATAACAGCAAGCAACTCCTTTTCTGTAGTGGTGTAGTTCGTCTGGGCATCATTCAAGGTTCTGGATGCATAGTAGATGGCGTAGGGCTTCTTATCCCGCCTTTGTCCGAGTACGGCTCCAACTGCATAATCAGAGGCATCGCACATTAGTTTAAAGGGTAAGGACCAATCAGGGCACAAAGAATGGGGGAAGTGGTTAAGAGATTTTTAAGCTTCTCAAAAGCTTCCTGACAGTCTGCATCAAAGACGAAGGGTGTCTCTTTCTGAAGCAGTCGGCACAAGGGCCTTGCAATGTGGGAGAAGTCTTGGATAAATCTTCTGTAAAATCCTGCGTGACCAAGAAATGAACGGATTCCTCTCACCGAAGTGGGAGAGGGTAAGTGGCGCACAGTATCAACTTTAGATTTATCGACTTCAATTCCTCTTTTAGAGACAATATGACCCAAGACTATCCCTTGTCTAACCATGAAATGGCATTTCTCCCAGTTAAGTACCAGATTAGTTTCGACACACCTTTGTAAGATAAGTGCTAAGTGTTCTAAGCATGCATCAAAACTATCCCCAAAGACACTAAAATCGTCCATAAATACTTCAATTATTTTTTCGACGTATTCAGAGAAAATAGAAAGCATGCATCTTTGGAAAGTACCTGGGGCGTTACATAAACCGAAGGGCATTCTTCGGTAGGCAAAAGTGCCAAAAGGACAAGTGAAAGTCGTTTTGTCTTGGTCATTTTGAGCGATACAGATTTGATTGTATCCGGAATAACCATCAAGAAAGCAATAATAGGAGTGACCTGCTAACCTTTCAAGCATTTGATCAATGAAGGGCAAAGGAAAGTGATCCTTCCTAGTTGCTTTGTTTAGGCGTCTATAGTCGATGCAGACTCGGTATCCGGTCATTGTTCGTTGGGGCACTAGCTCCCCTTCACTGTTCGCAACAACTGTGACTCCACTTTTCTTTGGGACTACTTAGACTGGTGAGACCCATTTGCTGTCTGAAATTGGGTAGATGACACCACAGTCCAAGAGTTTGATGACCTCTTGTTTCACGACTTCCATCATTGGAGGATGGAGGCGACGTTGGGCTTCCCGAGAGGGTTTCACATCATCTTCCAGTAAGATTCGATGCACACAAGTTGTAGGGCTGATTCCCTTGATATCTGACAGAGTCCATCCAATGGCTGTCTTGTACTTCGTCAAGACCTGTACCAGTCTATCTTCCTGTGACTCGGTTAGTGCAGAAGACATTATGACGGGCAGAGTGTCGTCCGAGCCAAGATAGGCATACTTCAGGCGGTCAGGCAAAACTTTGAGGTCGAGAACAGGGGCCTGAATCACTGAAGGGGGAGTGGCATTAGTACTAATTGGAAATAACGAGGGTACCTGATGATTCACCATTCTGGGGGTCTCATTTAGGGTCATGACTTCATCCCAAATTTGAGGTTCTAGTTCGTAATCCGTATCCTCAACCAAGGCGTCCCCTGATTGCGTTAGGCCAACTCCTTTCTGGATTATCATGTTGAGTGTGTCTTCTCGAATTGAATCAAAATGTTTCTCTGCGAGAGAAGTGCACACGTCAATAGAAAAAGTAGTATGAGTTGCGGAACTAGGGTACCTCATGGCATCAAAGATGTTGAAGCCAATCTCCTCTCCGTCTACTTCCATAGTTAATGTTCCATTAAACACATCAATCTTTGTCTTGGCAGTTCTCATGAATGGTCTTCCCAACAGCATTAGCGGAGCTTGATTCGTAGGGGAATCCTCCATGTCTAGGACATAAAAGTCAGCGGGGAAAATGAGCTGGTTAACCTGCACAAGAACATCTTCGACGTATCCCTTAGGATACACATTAGAGCGATCGGCTAACTGAATGATAATATCGTCATGCTGTAATTTACCTAGACCTAGGGCAACATATAGTGAATATGGCATAACATTAATGGATGCTCCTAAGTCTAGCATAACTTTATCAAATGACTTGTTACCAATCACGCAGGGAACAGAAAAACTCCCGGGATCCTTCAACTTGGGGGGTAGCCGAAGCTGGATTACAGCAGAAACTGTTTCACTCACCATCACAACCTCCTTCTCCCTCGTCTGGCGCCTTGGAGTGCATAATTCTTTCAGAAATTTTGCGTATTTCGGCACTTGTTTGATGCACTCGATCAAGGGCATATTGATTTGCACCCTTTTGAAGATCTCCAAGATTTCCTCATCGGATTCATTCTTCTTAGATTTGGCAAGCCTACTTGGAAATGGTGCATGCACAAACGGGGAATTAGTAACAACCGAACTTGAAGGGATTGGGTTATTACCTTGTGTGTGGGTAGGTTGAACTGGCGGTTGTGTCGTGGTGGTCTTAGTTGCCACCTTGTGCTTTTCAGCCTCAGAAACGGCTGGATCTGGTTCTATTGCTCCGAGCACTTTACCACTTCGAGTGATAATGGCATTGGCTTCAGGTCTTACATTTGGGTTGGGCGTAGGTTGAGGTGGAAGCACCCCGCTAGCTTGGATCTTACCCATGAAGTCCACGACTTTGCCCATTTGGTCCTTGAGATCAGCGATGTCTTTTTGTTGATTTTGCTGACCTGTGACAAGAGCCTGAGTTGACGCCATTAGTGTTTGCTGCCCTTGGGAAAGAGCAGCCAGCATTTTATCATAATCAGGATTAGAAGATGAAGAAGTATGATTATTTGCATGATTATGAGAAAAGTTAGAAAATGGGACTGGGGGCCTTGGTTGCCATGTGGGCCTTGGTTGCCATGTGGGCCTTGGGAACTGGTCTGGGACACGGTTTGCCCCAGTCGACATGTGCTGAGGGTTTAGGACATTGTTCGGATCTCTCCAACTGTAACCTTGGGTCCTTGGCCCTCCTTGAAAGCCTCCAATGGCGTGTGCCATTTCAGTTTCGGAGTCTTCCTCCCTTGCAGTGTAGGGACATTGTTCCTCAAGATGGCATTGAGAGCATATGGAACAAACTGGAGCTACCTGTTTCTTTAGTTCAAGCATATTTGAAAGCATAGAGGTGATCTTATCTAACTTTGAATCATTTATAGCATGGGAACTTACCTTATGTACCTTTCTATAAATAGGATTGGCACCTTCGTATTGTGCATCATTGAGTGCACGGCTTTCAAGTAGTGCACGACCATCTACTAGGCTTCGAGCTAAGAAACTTCCATTAGCTGCAGCATCGAGCAGTCCTTTATCCCAACCTTTGAGTCCTTCATAAAAGTAGGTTAAAAGATAGCCTTCTGTGATCCCGTGAGTAGGGCATGAAGCACAAAGTTCCTTAAACCTCTCGTAGTACTGGCTGAAATTCTCATCATGTTCTTTCTGCTTGATTCCAGTGATCTCTTTTCTTAAGACCGTAATCTTTGAGGCAGGGAAGTACTTGGTAAGAAACTCCTGAACCAACTTCTCCCAAGAGTCAATATGATTGGGTGGGAAACCCAAAAGCCATACCCGTGCTCTTTCTTCCAAGGACAACGGGAAAGCTTTCAGCTTCATGATTTCCAAGTCCGCATCATCCGAACACATACTACCAACGATGAATTGGAACTCTGTTAAGTGCTTATGTGGATCTTCATTTCTGACTCCACGGAACTTGGGTAGCTGATGAAGGACTCCACTCTTAAGCTCAATATCTTTCTTGTTAGTTCTAGGCTCAGGATACTGGATGCAGAAGTTTGTAGTGCCATTTGTGTTTGCACATGTCTGCTCCCGGATACTCAGGTTTCGTGCCATGGCTATTGGTGTTCCGAAAGTCTGTTCTTCTTCTGAATTACTCTTCTCACTTATGGACTCACCGATTATTGGGGATGGAGGTCCGGATGAGCCGGTTTGCTTAAGTGCGTCTCTGAATGTCGCGTTGCTTGGTGAGATGTCAAGTTGTCTTCTCAGCCGATCAAGCTTAGATTGATGAGCGCGCATTCATAAGTTCGTACCTATATTAACAGAACACTATGTTAGAAGGCAAGTATACACAAGTAACTAGTGAAAGTTAATTAAGACAGGATAGTTGTTACAAAGTTAGGGTTAGTAGTGAAAATATAAGTCAAGGAAATCATAATTAGCAAGAAAATGTGAGATGTAACAAGTATGACTGCAAAAATTTTAAACCGATATTACATATGCACAAGAAGAGAGTAGAGACTTGCATAAAATATCAGAATCAACAATAAGTCATGTTTATGGAAAGAAAATACACAAGTTCCAAATGCAAAATAATAATGCAATAAGTAGAGTTTTAGAGTGTCATGAATAACTTTCCCCTTCCGCTTCTCATAGTACTTTCCTAGGCGTACGGCCTGCGCGTACTGATAACCACCATTCCACCATTCAACATTAATCATGGCCAGCTGAGATAGATGTAATGCGAGAAGCAAGGATAATTTTAAGAGCACCCCGAGGCTAGCTTGGCATATACTCCGTTGGTGTTTCTTTTCTTAATCCAAAACTTGTCACCAATCATAACTCTCCTAGACACCATAATTAATCCAAATGATGACGTAGAGAATTACCAAACCCTAGTGTTTACAAACTCCGCCCCAACCTCATGTCCATAGATTCGAGTCTATGGTGTGTGGTGATGAAATCCACATATCATGAAGGGTTAAGGAGAAAGTAAATAAGAGGGGCACTACCTGTTCCCGAAAGTAAAATTTTGAAGAAAAAGGGACTAAGAGATTCATGCAACTCTAAAACAGTTAATAGGAAACAATACTTACACTTTAGGAAATTCAAAGATGAATAAAGTTTCATAAAAAAATTTTATTTTTTTTTAAATTTTTTTATTTATTTATTCCGATTTTTTTTTTCATTTAAAATTTAAAGTTTAACAAGACATAAACAAATAATTGATTACATAAAAATAAAATAAGTGTAAACATAAAGTTAGTGGAACATAAAGGTTATGGAATAAAATTAAAAGAAAGTTAATGGAATAAAGTATAATGGAATAAATAAAAGTAAAAGTAAAGAAAAGTGAACATATAAAATATGCATTTATGAACAAGTATCAAATTTAATATGAAAAAATATATAAAAAAAATTATGAACATTTATGAACAAGGATAAATTAGAAATTAAGAATAAGTAAAGTATGAGCATTATAAACAAAAATAATAAGAACAATAATAAGATGGATAAATAAAATATAAACAAGTAAGTAAATGTTATAAACAAATATAATATTAACAAAAGTAAAATTCATAAACAAGTATAATATGCACAATTTATATACATACACTAACAAATTAAAAATGATTTTCAATTTCCCCGGCAACGGCGCCAAAAATTGACTACGCCCAAACTACACATTAAATCAAACATGTAATTCGAGTGTTATGCAATTTAAACCCTTTTTGTGTAGATGTAGTATTGATAAATATGGATCGTTCTTAACCGGGGAAATTAGGGAACATTAATAATGTGTTAGTGGGAGATGAATAAAAGAATCATGAATTAAAGAATTAGAGAATTAATAAATTAAAGAATAGATGACTAAGAGAATAAAGAAATAATAAATTAATGAATTATAAAGAATTAATAAATTAACGAATTAAAGAATGAAATAATAAAAGAATAAAGGAATTAATTAATCAAAGAATAAATAAATTAAAGAATAAAGGAATGAAAGAATAAAGGCATCAAAGAATAAAAGAATAAGCAATGGGGGTTTTGAAGAGGTTTGTAATAAATATGTAAAATGACAGGACCCGCCCCGATCCCACAGGGACCACAAGGGGACGTGCCCTGCTCCCGTCTGACACCCAATAATTCATACCAATTTTAACCTCAAACATTTAAAAGCATAAATAACCAAATTAAAGTCATACATAAAATCCGAATTAAACGAATGTCAGACAAGGGATATAATCCAAAATTACAAGTTTGCGAGCACGACTCTAAAGTAATCCTGCGGGTACACCGCCCAGCAGGGGTTCAGGTACGCAGAAGTAGATCTATGCCTCAGCCTCTGGTTCCTCCTCTACCTCAGTTTCCCGACCTGGAGGGGTTATCAAAACAGTAAGGGTGAGTGGACCGAAACACAAGTTTATGAAATCGTTTGATAAGTAAAACATATAATTTACCCCTCCGTTTTCCAAATATGCGTGCACCATAATTCCAAAATCATAAACCATATAATATGAACCATAAGGCATATAGCAAAACCATAACCATAATTTTAGTTGCTGCACTATACACTCCAATCCCGACATCCCTGATGTCTGACGTCCCTGACGTCCAATAAGGTCACAATCACAAGGCTACGCGTGCCACTCGGGTCTCAATTCCGAGTTCAATCCCCGAACCCCGTTCGGGTACAGCATCCCCGATGCTTAGCGTCATAGACGCTGGACGTACTAGACGTCCGTGACCTCTCCGGGGTACCTCATCCGGAGGAGACAATATAATATGGAAGGATCTATACAGTGCAGTAACAAATACATTTTATTGATATCCACATGCAAACATATATATACATAGGTAGAATCCGAACCAATCATTCAGTTTCATCGGACGGGTCTCAAGCCCAAATACCGTGAAACGTGCCATAACCATATTTTTCATATCATCAAAACCATCATTGTTTTAGCATGTGAATAAGTATAATAAAACCAGAAAACATTTATGCACACAAGGGTTTAAGAAAATGGCCCACTCACGGTACAATCCTGCTAGAAACCGAACGTATACCCTCGTCCTGGTACAAATGTACAATCCCTGTCAAGTCCAAGTATTCGTAAAGGTCAAATTAAACCCCCAACATTCAACCATGAAAGCCTAGGTCGAAACCGACCCGGGAAAGCCGCCCGAACGCGCTTCCCAAGGCAATAAACCTTATTTTGACCAACTTAATGATCTCCGATTGACCCGAAACCACCGCCATTGGATCCGGATCGTCGAAACCTAAAGAATGGTGGTGGTCCCACCAGAAACACTGTTCACACGCGCCCCCACGCGCCGGTCAACGCGGCGGTCAACGGTGGAACAGTCCTGCTGACGTCATCGCTGACGTCACTGCTGACGTCAGCATGACGTCATGCTGATGTCATCTGACAGCTGTCAGGTCTGACATGTCAGACTCTGACAGGTGCCACGTGTCAACATCTGATTGGTCCACCTCACTGATCTGTCAGACCACGTGTCAGATCTGACATGTGCCACGTGTCAGCACGGCACTGGTCCACGTCACTGACATGTCAGTGACACGTGGCAGTCCCTGACTGGTCCACGTCACTGACATGTCAGTGCTGACTGTGCACTGACATGTGACACGTGTCGGCTCACGGTTGGTCCACGTCATCTGACAGACTGACAGGGTGCCACGTCAGCACCACTGTCCTCAGACGGGTTGACCCGTTTTCCTGCAACTCGGGTCGATCAGACCCGCGATCATGACCCGGTTGCCATTCCTTCATTTCTGAATCATTTTGGTTCCTTTCAATTCGTATTTACTCGCCTTAAATCCTAGATTAGTTCTATGAAATCAAATTTGAGAAAAACGGATTGAATCGAAGGCCTACCTCGAAGAACAGCCCTGGCCTCCCGTCGCCGTTTTGCTACCTCCCTGAGCTCCACCGACCACGAGATCGATTCCAGTAAGTTCCTGGAGGTTCCTAGAGTTGGTTAGGATCATAATGGACTAAATTGAACGTGGGAAAAGGATTTACCAAAAATCTGGTTTCGAAACCGTTTCGGGTTCCCCTGCTTCCTCCCACGCCGCCGTCCTCCGCCGTGCTCACTGCCGCCGTTCAGCCTCGCCGGCAAGTCCCCAATACACAGACACAGAGAGTGGATGGTTTGCTGGAATGTTGGATCGAAATGGCTGAATGTGCTCTGCGGGTATGATTTATAAAGAAATGGAGGGAAGGAAATGGACGGCTCAGATTGAATCTCCAGATTAGATCAAGGGCTGAGATCTGATCTGGGGTTTCCAATCCAAAGGCTGAAATTTAAAGCTGGTTCAAATGTTAATTAATTCAATAGTGGATCTGATCCAATCTAGCCAATGGGTGAGTGACACTTGTCACTCCCCAGGTGTCCTTCAATCAGAATTTCTGAATATAATATTCGACACGAAAACCGAGACACGAACTTCCCGAATTCACGTTTCTGACCATAACTTCCTCGTACGAAGTCCGATTTCGGCGTGCCGCCTGTCTACGGACTCAGGACGTCGAGGCCTACCCAACGGTCCTTGAGTCAACTGAAAATTAGTTGTCAAAAGAAAAGTCAACATTTTCCCCCGGAAGTCCAAATTACGGTAATGCCCCTGAACTTCCGATAGCCATAACTTTTTCCCTGATCGTCCGAATTGGACGTGCCACCTGTCTATGAACTCGTGACGTCCCGAACTACGTCACGGTCATAGGTCAAAGTCCATTTAGTTCATCAATCAAAAAGTCAACAATTTGACCATACCATTCACAGGGGTAAAATCGTCAAATCACACAATAAATTACAATATGGAAATCCTCGAATTTTCGGGGTGTTACAACCTTCCCCCCTTAAGAAATTTCGTCCCGAAATTTCAAAGAAACAAATGAGGAAATTGTTCTCGCATCTGAGCCTCAGGCTCCCATGTGGCTTCTTCCACATCCTGGTTTCTCCAGAGAATTTTCACGAGAGGGATCGTCTTTCGACGTAGTACCTTGTCCTTCCGATCCAAGATCTGTACTGGTTGTTCTTCAAAGCTCAAATCCTCCTGTAGTTCGACAGGTTGTTCCCTAAGTACATGAGAAGCATCACGTACGTACATCCGCAACATCGATACGTGGAAAACATCGTGAACTCTTGATAGTTCTGGGGGTAGTGCCAATCTGTATGCAACTCTGCCAATTTTCTCCACGATTTCATAAGGCCCGATAAAACGCGGACTCAGTTTCCCCCGTCGGCCAAAACGGATAATCCCTTTCCACGGAGACAACTTCAGGAAGACAAAATCTCCCACTTCAAACTCCAAGTCTCGAATCCGTCGGTCGGCATAACTCTTCTGGCGATCCTGTGCCACCTTCAATCTTTCCTTGATCACGCGAACAGTTTCCATGGTTAAGTCCATTATCTCCGGCCCTACAGCCGCTCGCTCTCCTACCTCCGTCCAGCAGATAGGTGTCCTGCACTGTCGGCCATACAGTGCCTCGTAAGGTGCCATCCCGATGCTTGCCTGATAGCTGTTGTTGTAAGCGAATTCCATCAATGGCAAATGAGTATCCCAAGAGTCTTGAAACTGTAGTACACATGACCTCATCATGTCCTCCAAGGTTTGAATGGTTCTTTCAGACTGTCCATCGGTCTGTGGATGGAAAGCAGTACTGAAACGTAAGGTGGTTCCCAAAGTAGCTTGCAAACTCCGCCAGAACCTGGAAGTGAAACGCGGATCACGATCAGACACGATCGATTCCGGCGTACCATGAAGTCGTATGATTTCCTTCACAAACAACTGAGCCAGTCGGTTAGGTTTATAGGTTTCCTGAACTGGCAGAAAATGGGCTGATTTGGTTAACCGATCCACGATCACCCATACTCCGTCCACTCCACTCTGAGTCCTCGGTAACTTAAAGACGAAGTCCATGGTGATGTGATCCCACTTCCACTCAGGAATCGGAAGTGGCTGCATAGCCCCATACGGTCTCTGCCGTTCCGCCTTAACCTGCTGACAGGTTAAGCATTTGCTCACGAACTCAGCAATATCCTTCTTCATTCCTGGCCACCAATAATGGTTCCGGAGGGTACGGTACATCTTTGTACCTCCCGGATGCATAGCATAGGCCGAACTGTGGGCCTCCTCAAGTATCTCGGCCCGTAACTCTGCCACTGCAGGTACGCACAAACGGCCCAATTTCACCAGTGCTCCATCGTCCCGGATGGTAAAATCCTGTCTCCCATCCGCATCGACCTCAATTCTGTAAATACAGAGTATCGGATCCTGCAGTTGTGCTTCGATGATCCGATCAATCAGTACTGGTCGCACATGGAAGCTGGCCAACAAAGCTCCATGCGCATCCGTACCCAAAATAACTCCCGTCTTCCGGAGTTCCACTAACAAGGGAAGATACACCATCCCTAGGTGTGCAATAGTTCCCGCTGATTTCCTGCTAAGTGCATCCGCCACCACATTGGCCTTACCCGGATGGTACTCGATCGTACAGTCATAGTCCTTCAGTAGCTCCAACCATCTCCGTTGTCTCATGTTGAGCTCCTTCTGAGTGAATAAATATTTAAGACTCTGGTGGTCGGTGTATATTCGACACGTTGCGCCGAACAGATAATGTCTCCAGATCTTGAGAGCATGAACCACCGCCGCCAACTCCAAATCATGGGTAGGGTAGTTCAACTCATGAGTCTTCAGCTGCCGGGATGCATAGGCGATAACCTTGCCAGTTTGCATCAACACGCAGCCCAAACCTTGCAGTGAAGCATCACTGAAAACTACGAACTCTCCACTGTCGTCCGGCAATGCAAGGACAGGTGCAGTGGTCAATCGATCCTTCAACTCTTGAAAGCTCCGATCGCACTGCTCGTCCCAGATAAACTTTACTCCTTTCCGAGTCAGACGAGTCAATGGTGCAGCAATTTTGGAGAAACCCTCCACGAATCTCCGGTAGTAACCTGCTAATCCGACGAAACTCCGCACCTCGGTCACCGTTGTCGGTCTAGCCCAGTTGGTCACCGCTTCTGTTTTCTGGGGATCCACGCAAATCCCATCCGTCGATATCACGTGTCCCAGAAATCCAATACTGCTCAGCCAAAACTGACACTTGCTCAGCTTGGCATACAATTGTTCTTGTCTCAGTTTCTCCAAGACCAACCGTAGATGTTCTTCATGTGCACGGGCACTCCTCGAGTATACCAAAATATCATCGATGAACACAATCACGAACTTATCCAGGTAGGGTCGGAAGACCCGGTTCATCAGATCCATGAATGCTGCTGGAGCATTCGTCAAACCAAATGGCATAACAAGGAACTCGTAGTGCCCGTAACGGGTTCGAAAAGCAGTTTTCGGAATATCCTCCTCCGAAATCCTCAGTTGGTGATACCCAGACCGCAAATCAATTTTCGAGAAGCACTGAGCTCCCCGCAACTGGTCGAAAAGGTCATCGATCCTGGGTAGAGGATACTGGTTCCTCAATGTCACCTTGTTGAGTTGTCGATAGTCAATACATAAACGGAGACTTCCTTCTTTCTTCTTCACGAACAACACCGGTGCTCCCCACGGTGAAGTGCTCGGTCGGACATATCCCAAATCTACCAACTCCTGCAATTGAGTCTTGAGTTCTCGTAACTCGGCCGGCGCCATCCGGTATGGTGCCTGGGATATAGGTCGGGTACCCGGGAGTAGTTCAATAGTAAACTCAATCTCCCGCGATGGTGGCAATCCAGGTAAGTCTTCCGGGAATACGTCCGGAAACTCACAGACCACCGGTATTTCGTCGATGACCGGAGTATCGACCCGTTCCGACACGACATGCGCCAGATAACCTTGGCATCCCTTCCGTAGAAGTTTGGTAGCAGTAAGTGACGAAATCACTTCAGGAGGCGAACCATCACGTTCCCCCTGAAAGATAACTTCCGGCAAACCCGGGCTCCGCAAAATTACTTGCTTGCTACAGCAGTCGATGAGCGATCCGTGCTCCGACAGCCAATCCATCCCTAGGATTATATCGAAGTCGTGGATATCCAGAATAATTAAGTCTGCTGGTAGATCCACATCCTCAATTCTTACCGGGCACCTCCGAATCACCTGATTCACAAGGTACACGGTACCCATCGGGGTGCCAACACCCATTTCGCAATCTAAGGCTGATACCACACAATCAAGCAAACCAGCACAACTCTTCGAAATAAAAGAATGTGTAGCCCCCCGCATCCATTAATACACGTACAAGAAAATTAAAGATATGTAGTGTACCTGTGACCACGCCTGGAGCAGTCCTCGCCTGCTGCTGGGTCATTGCAAACACTTGGGCCCTCGGCCCTCCGTTCCGTCCGCGCCCGCGCGCGCCACGTCCAGCACCACGGTCACCTCCCTGACCGCGACCTCCGTTAGTGTGGGACGCCGTGCTCTGCACCACACTCGAGCCCCCAGCGTCGTTGTTTTTGGACAACTGCGGACAATCGCAGGCATAGTGGCCTTCCTCTCCGCAAGCAAAACAAGTTACTGGCCTTGGCCTGCCCGAATGCCCACCAGATGCACCACTCCAAGATGAGTGCTGTCCAGAGTTGTGTCCAGATCCTCTGCCCTGAGAGCCTCCACGTCGACCCGACCAGCCACGACCCTTGAAGGATGAGGGTGCTCCTCTGTAGCTCCCTCCCCTGTTGTTCTTTCGGCCTGATGGCCCATGATGTGGGCGATCCTGACGTCGCCCCTCCCCCGAAGGTTGTCGTGATTGGTGTGCCGCCAGACTGGCCTCGACACGCACCGCTGCGTCGACCATATCCCTCAGAGAAGCATGAGTGGTAGCAGTCACACTGGCCCGGATCTCCCCTCGGAGTCCAAGCTCAAACCGCTGGCATTTGTCCTCCTCCGTGCTTACGAATGAGGCAGCGAACCGGGAAAGTCTCCCGAATGTTTGCTCGTAGTCTGAAACAGACATGTCACCCTGCTCCAGCCGCAGGAATTCCGCCTCCCGCGCCGCGCGAAAGGATCGCGGGTAGTACTGATCCAGAAACCTGGAACGGAAAGCTTCCCAGGTAGTGGTATGGACAGACCACCCTGACATTTCGAGTCCATGCCACCACTGGTAGGCTCCTCCCTCCAGTAAGAAGGCCGCCAGAGTCACTCGTTCGCCCGGAGGGCAGTGCATCACCGAGAAGATCCTCTCCCACTTGGTGATCCAGTCGTGAGCATCCTCGGGGTTTGATCCCCCGCAGAAAGGAGTGGCTCCCAAACGTTGAGCCCTTTCGATGCTCGCGCATTCCATCCCTCTTTCTAGATCCTCGTCCGTTCGAGTATGCGGAATTCTCCTAGGAGGCATAACCAACTGTCAAGAGGCATAGATCAGAAAACAATATTCTTAAAAGTCGAAAAGTAACTAGTACTAATCGCTAGTCTAACATGCAGACCAATACCCTAGTACTGACCACAACCTAGTGCTCTGATACCAAGCTGACAGGACCCGCCCCGATCCCACAGGGACCACAAGGGGACGTGCCCTGCTCCCGTCTGACACCCAATAATTCATACCAATTTTAACCTCAAACATTTAAAAGCATAAATAACCAAATTAAAGTCATACATAAAATCCGAATTAAACGAATGTCAGACAAGGGATATAATCCAAAATTACAAGTTTGCGAGCACGACTCTAAAGTAATCCTGCGGGTACACCGCCCAGCAGGGGTTCAGGTACGCAGAAGTAGATCTATGCCTCAGCCTCTGGTTCCTCCTCTACCTCAGTTTCCCGACCTGGAGGGGTTATCAAAACAGTAAGGGTGAGTGGACCGAAACACAAGTTTATGAAATCGTTTGATAAGTAAAACATATAATTTACCCCTCCGTTTTCCAAATATGCGTGCACCATAATTCCAAAATCATAAACCATATAATATGAACCATAAGGCATATAGCAAAACCATAACCATAATTTTAGTTGCTGCACTATACACTCCAATCCCGACATCCCTGATGTCTGACGTCCCTGACGTCCAATAAGGTCACAATCACAAGGCTACGCGTGCCACTCGGGTCTCAATTCCGAGTTCAATCCCCGAACCCCGTTCGGGTACAGCATCCCCGATGCTTAGCGTCATAGACGCTGGACGTACTAGACGTCCGTGACCTCTCCGGGGTACCTCATCCGGAGGAGACAATATAATATGGAAGGATCTATACAGTGCAGTAACAAATACATTTTATTGATATCCACATGCAAACATATATATACATAGGTAGAATCCGAACCAATCATTCAGTTTCATCGGACGGGTCTCAAGCCCAAATACCGTGAAACGTGCCATAACCATATTTTTCATATCATCAAAACCATCATTGTTTTAGCATGTGAATAAGTATAATAAAACCAGAAAACATTTATGCACACAAGGGTTTAAGAAAATGGCCCACTCACGGTACAATCCTGCTAGAAACCGAACGTATACCCTCGTCCTGGTACAAATGTACAATCCCTGTCAAGTCCAAGTATTCGTAAAGGTCAAATTAAACCCCCAACATTCAACCATGAAAGCCTAGGTCGAAACCGACCCGGGAAAGCCGCCCGAACGCGCTTCCCAAGGCAATAAACCTTATTTTGACCAACTTAATGATCTCCGATTGACCCGAAACCACCGCCATTGGATCCGGATCGTCGAAACCTAAAGAATGGTGGTGGTCCCACCAGAAACACTGTTCACACGCGCCCCCACGCGCCGGTCAACGCGGCGGTCAACGGTGGAACAGTCCTGCTGACGTCATCGCTGACGTCACTGCTGACGTCAGCATGACGTCATGCTGATGTCATCTGACAGCTGTCAGGTCTGACATGTCAGACTCTGACAGGTGCCACGTGTCAACATCTGATTGGTCCACCTCACTGATCTGTCAGACCACGTGTCAGATCTGACATGTGCCACGTGTCAGCACGGCACTGGTCCACGTCACTGACATGTCAGTGACACGTGGCAGTCCCTGACTGGTCCACGTCACTGACATGTCAGTGCTGACTGTGCACTGACATGTGACACGTGTCGGCTCACGGTTGGTCCACGTCATCTGACAGACTGACAGGGTGCCACGTCAGCACCACTGTCCTCAGACGGGTTGACCCGTTTTCCTGCAACTCGGGTCGATCAGACCCGCGATCATGACCCGGTTGCCATTCCTTCATTTCTGAATCATTTTGGTTCCTTTCAATTCGTATTTACTCGCCTTAAATCCTAGATTAGTTCTATGAAATCAAATTTGAGAAAAACGGATTGAATCGAAGGCCTACCTCGAAGAACAGCCCTGGCCTCCCGTCGCCGTTTTGCTACCTCCCTGAGCTCCACCGACCACGAGATCGATTCCAGTAAGTTCCTGGAGGTTCCTAGAGTTGGTTAGGATCATAATGGACTAAATTGAACGTGGGAAAAGGATTTACCAAAAATCTGGTTTCGAAACCGTTTCGGGTTCCCCTGCTTCCTCCCACGCCGCCGTCCTCCGCCGTGCTCACTGCCGCCGTTCAGCCTCGCCGGCAAGTCCCCAATACACAGACACAGAGAGTGGATGGTTTGCTGGAATGTTGGATCGAAATGGCTGAATGTGCTCTGCGGGTATGATTTATAAAGAAATGGAGGGAAGGAAATGGACGGCTCAGATTGAATCTCCAGATTAGATCAAGGGCTGAGATCTGATCTGGGGTTTCCAATCCAAAGGCTGAAATTTAAAGCTGGTTCAAATGTTAATTAATTCAATAGTGGATCTGATCCAATCTAGCCAATGGGTGAGTGACACTTGTCACTCCCCAGGTGTCCTTCAATCAGAATTTCTGAATATAATATTCGACACGAAAACCGAGACACGAACTTCCCGAATTCACGTTTCTGACCATAACTTCCTCGTACGAAGTCCGATTTCGGCGTGCCGCCTGTCTACGGACTCAGGACGTCGAGGCCTACCCAACGGTCCTTGAGTCAACTGAAAATTAGTTGTCAAAAGAAAAGTCAACATTTTCCCCCGGAAGTCCAAATTACGGTAATGCCCCTGAACTTCCGATAGCCATAACTTTTTCCCTGATCGTCCGAATTGGACGTGCCACCTGTCTATGAACTCGTGACGTCCCGAACTACGTCACGGTCATAGGTCAAAGTCCATTTAGTTCATCAATCAAAAAGTCAACAATTTGACCATACCATTCACAGGGGTAAAATCGTCAAATCACACAATAAATTACAATATGGAAATCCTCGAATTTCCGGGGTGTTACACACTGGCTAAGCATCTCAAGTATTTACATACTCTTTGTTAGGTTCTTCGCTGTCACAAGCTCAAGATAAAGCTATCAAAATGCAGTTTGGTCAGTTTATTATTCAGTATTTAGGATATACCAATATAACTTAAGGGATGGCAGTGAATGACTCTTAAGGTCCAATGCATCAAGGATTAGCCTCAGCCTTCAACCGTAAGGGGGCTAAGGGGTTTCCTCGATCTTACTGGTACCGACTAGAAAGAATGGGTTCGTGTGGATAAGCATCCTATTGCATTTTTGAGTAAGACATTGACCCCTAAACACTTAGCCCTACTAGTTTATGACAAGTGTGGAATCATAAATTACTAGAAAATTGTGGAGCTGCCACGTGACCCATAACTCTCATAATGTCGATATTACCCCTAGTATAGACGACAAGGGCATAACACGATCTCTCCATTAATCTAATACATTTATCAGTTGCATATATTACATAATCAAAACATTGCCAATAATAAATAATCTCTCTATGAGTTATTTATTACTATTTATATAGTTGATAATAGTGATTTAGCTCCGTAGAATTACTTATTAAACACTACCTTCTTCAACCAATCAGACGCTCTTGTAACTCTCAAGACTTCACTATAAATACAGGGCCTCACTAACATTTAGAGGTAATTCAAAACTCATAAAAATACTCTGCTAGTTTATTCTCTTGATTAAACTGACTTAGGTATAAGAGCGTTCATGGTTGAACCACCCATTTCGTGTTTCAACATTAACCCTATTTATTTATTGTTATTGTGTTTAGGGATTGCGAAGGAATTCTACAAGTTTGGACGATTTATGCATCAACAAGTGGTACTTTCATTGAGAGTGGAATTGAGAATTCTCAATGCACACTATCTAGTTTTCTCAAAAAATATCATTATCGTTCATCATTCTTCATTCATGGCAAGAATATAAAGAATGAAACTATCTGATAGGCTCACCGCCTTTGTCACAACGACTCACGATAAGAGCAACTTGCTCAACCGAATCCGAGAGTTTTAACTGAATCACCCTTAATGGGAACTATAACCTGTTTTGCAACAAGAAACGGCGCAAGCCCACAGTTACAATGCTTATGTCATGCCCATGCCACTCGAAACTAGTGCACTCCTAAATGTTAATCCATTTCCAGCATTCAGCATGATGGCAAACTTCCAATACAAGAATGGCTGACTAGTTGGAGTGGCATCATAGTAAGCCCATGAAGAACACGACGTGACACCTTGCAACTAGAGTTCAGGCATAAGTCCCAACGCTCTGCACGACATGCACGAGGATGCACTTAAGCTCATGAAGAACGCTACGTTACACCTTGCCACCAGAGCTAAAGGTATAACTCTCAATGCTTTGTACGACATGCACGAGGATGCACTCAAGCCCCTAAAGAATGTGACGTGACACCTTGCCACCAGAGCTCGAATCATAAATCCCAACACTTTGCATGACATGCACGAGGATGCACTCAAACCCATGAAGAATGTGACATGACACCTTGCCACTAGAGCTCAAGGTATAAGTCCCAATGCTCCGCACGACATGGATTAGGACGCACTCAAGCCCATAACAAACTCGATGTGACACCTTGCCACCAAAGCTCGAGGCATAAGTCCCAACACTCCACACGACATGCGCATATGTTATACCATTCACATCCTCAAGTTGACTTGTCATAGTAAGTTGAACAACTAAGCAACAAAGACCAAGTCCAATCGGAGCTCTTACAACTTCTAGGAGACATTGAAACATCCAGAGCAACTAAAGTCGCATCATACCTCGTGAAGGACAAGGGAACATCCCAAAATGCATTAGCATGGAGCACATTGTTGTTGGACAATGTCTTGAGACACGTCACTAAGTAATTATGGAGAAGAAAGCTACATTCACGAAGTGAGAAGCCAACACCACCCAAGTCCATCGACCCATGAACGACTCGGAAAGTGCATCAAAGCACTGTTATACATTGTGTACCACGTAAGAGCCAACGACATCATGCAAACCCCCAGATTACACATGCCCGGTTACATGGATAAATTAACTAAGGCTCAAGACGTTCTGGCTACCGCAGTGAAGAAGAAGAGACATATTCACCAACACGTTCACAAGTTTTGGAAATGTTAACCTGAGGAAGTCAGTGCCACTTGACTCAATATCTCCCTCGTCGAGGCATACTACATGCTGAAGATGTCTAAAGGATGTTGGATCGACGCCTCCAAAGAGTCCGATGTGACGACGATCTGGAAGACGGCGTTCGATGTCAGATTCAACCATGCATCATCAATTTCAAGTGTTGGACCATGTCCTATGAAACTTCTGCAAGTGACTCCACCGAAGAAAGCTATATCTGTGGAACAAGAGTGCAGCTTCGAAAACAACTCTCTGTGTATGCCAACTGGGAGGGAAAGTTAGAGCTCTATCACACATCAAGGATATGCAAAGAAGTCGAATGGATCAAGCATTTACTCAAAGCACATGCACTCACCCTAGTGGACAAAAAGATGTGAGTTCAATTCTGACCAACCACTGTATTCAAGAAAGTGAGAGATATTCACCATCGAACTCCCATGGTTAGGAGATGATGGTGCGAGGAAAACTGACGTTGCAAATCCTATCCTCAACATGGCGTATCATGGGCCAACTTTAAAGCCACACCAAGTAAGTAAAAAAATGCAAGGCAACCCTACCCCTTGACACCCTGAATAGAAGGAACTTTAACAAGTAGTACCATGTGCCCCTTCACCAAATCTAGAGTGAAATCAAGTACAATCCATGATTTAATAGGCTAGCGCCCATCAAAGCCGACTAAGAGAACATGACAGGACCTGTCCCTAAATTCCATGAAAAATCGAGTTAGTCCTACTGACAAGGGGTATTATGTAATGACCCGGAATTTCAAAGGAAAATGAATTCGAGAAAAAGTAGGTAAAAAGATAATTTTTCCATTGGAAAAGTCAAAATGTTGACTTTTTTATTGGGACGCCTTTTGGGGATTTCGAGAAGACCATTACGATGGTCTGGAGGTATTGAGTTTGTAGACATGCGGTATGCCAATTTTGGAGAAAGTGTGAGGTTGATTCGAGTCAAAAACCCCTAAGGGATCTAGAAACATTTGATATTTTTCTTCTCTCACCAACTTACCACACCATATATGATTGTGGTTGTGACTGAGTTTGGGGTGTTCGGTGAGGAGGAACGGAAATACCATCAAAATCCCCCACTGTGAAAGAAAGACCAGAGGAAGAGGGGGAAACTAGGAAAATGATGGAGAGGAGGAGAGGAAGAAGAAACAAGAGATTAGAGGAAGATATGATGTGATAATTGTGAGGATAGGGGAGGAAACCATGAACAAAAACTGTGGACCTGTGAGCTGAGAATTGGGTTTTTGGCTCAATCGAAACTGGGTGTCCCTATTTTCTTCTAGAGTGCTTGGGATCATGTTAAACTCGAAAGAATGGATTTTTACACACATAAATGTCGTGGACAAGAACTGGAAACCATGGCTGAAGTTCATGGTTCCAAACCGGGTCATCGAGGTGAGTTTCCCCTCATTTTTTATCATATATCTTTTCCTTATTGAATTTTGATGAATTTAGATGGTTGATCGATGAAAAATGGTGAAAAAAAATTTGTTTTTGAAACGGGTTGGACTCGCCGGGTCGGGTGACCTGATTTGTAGGAATCGAGTATGAAGAATGAGGAAGACGATGAATAGTGGCCGCGCATAAGGCTCACGCGCAACCACTTTTGGTGACGCGTGGGGGCATATGCCACGTCATCTTAAAAAGTGTTCAACATAAAACTTCATCCTTTCGATGTTACGAGTCCAAGGTACAATTTTCGAGGCGATCAGTTATTATCTCGGGTCAGTTTTGATTCTCTGAAGGTTTAGGTATTATTTTAATACGTTTAAAAATCCCGCAAAATGATGAGATAAATTTTTGAGTCAATTGGGATGGTTATTGATCATTAGAAGCGATTTTTTACAGGAGGTGGTGTTCTCGGATTTTACGAGAAAGCATGCAATGCGGTTTGACTGTGTGCGATATGTGTGAGTGGACTTTCTTTTCCCTGAACCCTATGCATGCATTTTTATATGGTTTTACATGATTTATTATGTGAACTTCTTAAAGGCTATTTAAGCATGATTTTTATGGATTTTTGGTGAATTTACGGTAATTGCAACCTTGTACATTTTACGAGGAATTTGTCATACTATGTTCGGGTTTATTACTGAGTTTTGCAAAGTGGTTTTTATACTCGATATGATTTTCTTATATGATTTTGGTGGTGTTTGATGGATTGGGGAAATTTTATATGATTTTATGGAATATTTTAATGGCTCGTTTTACGAGATTTTGGCTCACTTGTGCTTTGGGCTTAGGCCTGAGTTTTGAGATTTGGTTTTAGTTATGAAAATGAGATATGAGTTGATTATGTGATTCCTAGATACATATGGTTTGATTGGATGTGGTTACTGGATTTTGGAATGGTTTGTGACGTGATGGGATGACCCTCCTCGAGTTGTGGATTGATGGTGTCTCAGACGTCCAGATTGGGGCTCTGTTTCCATGAGACTTGGACTAGTACCTAGATGTCCAAAGTCGGCCTCTATTTTCCTGGGGTCGGTCCACACCCAGACGTCTAGAGTTGGGCTTTGTTTCTTTGGGCGATACCCAGACATCTAAAGCGGGGCTCTTTTTTCTCGAGCACTCGAACATCCAGAGTAGGGCTTTGTTTTTCCAAGTGATATTGTGTAACGACCCGTCCCAAATTTTCGGGATTAATTAAAGATTAAATTGTCGATTAGCGAGGCTAATCGGGGATTAGTCGAGGATCATCGAATGTTCAAGGAGAAATTACAATTTTGCCCCTAGACTAGGGCAAAAAGTTAACTTTTGACCCGGAAGGTCCAGTGCATGAGGACCGAGGACCGTTACCTAGATCGAGTCGATACGAGCCCGTAGACAAGAGGCACATTAAAATCGGATATTCTTCGGGAAAGATACGGGTCACGGAAGATTTCTAGAAATATTTACGATGCACATTTCCCGAGGCAAAGTGAACTTTTGTCTTATGTGTGGGCCCCAGATATTTTTCCATGCCCAATGGATGAGTGACACGTGTCACTCATCCATTGTCTATCACTACACATACATGCACCTATCCCTTTCATCTATTCCATTCGAACTAATCTGAAACCCCCCAAAACCCATGCAACCTAAACACTCACCCCACCATCTCCTCTTGTGCTTAGGTTATTGAGAGAATGAGAATGAAGGGATAAGTTTGACAGAGGGGTTGAACGGCTGAGAACGGCAGAGCCACGACAGAGGTAAGAAACCCGAAAGCCCGTTTTATTTAAAATATTGGTTTTTGAGTTTTGTACGTTTTAGGTGGGTTCTGATGACTGGATGATATTGGTGGTATCTGTATGAGTATGTGGGTATCAAAAATAAAGGTTGAGGACGGCGGAGCAGCTCAAGCAAGGAGCTGGAAAACTGGGTGACTGTTCATCAAATTAAAGGTAAAATTCTAGGTCGTTTTTCAATGTTTTCATCATATAGATCCCTTCCTGGGATAAAGACGAAGAGAATGGGACTAACAGGATAAAAAAAGATGGTTGGAAGTGGAAGAACGGATCGGGTTGGGTCCATGTGTCTGCGTGACCCTGTTGTAGAGATCCGGGTAGACCCGAACAAAGGATAGGAATGATGACGTCATTGATGACATCATCATGTCAGGTCTGACATGTTAGTTGACATGTGTCAGATGTCAGCTATCAATGATGACGTCACTGCTAACTTTAGCATTGACTTTTGACCAACCACATTTGACCCGAGTGTGGGGGCGCGTAGGCATGTATTTCGAGGTGGGACCAGGACCATTTTAATGGTTTCGACAATACGAATCCAATAGTGGTGATTTCAAGTCGATCGGAGATCGTTAAGTTGGTCAAATTGAGGTTTAAATCCTAGGGAAGCGTGTTTGGGGCTCGTTGACTTTTCTGAGAATGTTGGGGGTTCTTGATATGGACTTGTATAGGTTAGCAGTAACCTTTGAGTATGTTTTAGATAGGTTCGGATAACCTAGAGAGGTCGGATTCGCCCGGAGAGGCTTATGGCACGCGTATCGAGGCGCATCTTGGACGGCCTGTGAGTGGACTTTGTTTTATGATTATGATGCATGCATAAATGTTTTATATGTCTTTATGAACATGATTTTAGATGCCATGAGTGCATATGATTTGAATAAGAATTGTTTGAATTTTCGGAGGAAAATCCGTTATTGCACATAGTTTGAGATTTCTATTTTATATGATGTTTGGGCTTCGGCCGAGTGTACTACGTGATTGTGTTTTATGTGATTCTAAAGGTTTCACGAGAAGCGTGAAATCTAGGAATTGATTTACAATTTTGGAGGATTTCACGGGGATGCGTGAAATCGAGATTCGGGCATGAGACCCATTTGAAAGACCCTGACTTAGCATGAAGTCGGGGATGATTTAAAAGTGCTTTGGAAATGAGAAATGGTTTTAGATTTGGAAATATCTTTTGGGCATATGACCCAGTTGATTTGAGGTTTGACTTAGAGTTTAGTTAAATGCAAGATAAATCAGGCTGTGATCCAGTTATGAGTTTTACGAAAGATATTTCGGGCATGAGACCCAGCTGTGGATTTTATAGAATTCGAGGAATCTTGGGATATGAAGTATCATTGGACACTAGATTTTCGGGCTATGACCCAATTGGTGATATTTCGGGCGGTGACTCATTTGATGATATTTCAGGCAGATCCCTTTGTGTGATACTACGGGTTAGTCACGGATGATCGGGTTAGAGTCCCGACTGATGATGATGACATTCGAGTTTGAGTCCCGGGTGTTACATCGCTCGCCTCCAGACTGTGGATGTGTTCTTTCTAGAGAGGTCACGATGCACTGCCTATTGTCGAGCAGCCGCTGGAGGCTCTGAATCCAGAGGGAGGCTCGACTTAGGAATGCCGATGTTATCCTTTGAGATTGATTAGTGGTGTGTCCATGATGGTCTAGAGACGGTCGCAGCGGGTGATGTGTTTACGGCGACTTGCTAGGATTGTGAGCGGTCTTGAGCTATTTGTACATGTGCTAGGATTGGAATCACGACTGACACAGAGATGAGGATGAGATGTGTTTCCACGTGTTCTATGATTTGGACTACGACCCCGTACTTGTTTTCTATGATTCAGTTTTTGGAATGAGGCTCTGTACGTGTTACCTAGTTTAGACTGAGACCCTGTATGATTCGATTTTGGGCTGAGACCCTACTGAGGTAATGGTTTCGATTGAGAAAGATTTTTCACTGTGTTTTGATTTGGGAAGCAATACGTCTTGCTTCCGAGAAAGTATTTGAAATAACTGTTTTATGATGTATGCATGCTTTTACGTGAAGGGTATAAATGTCTTTTCGATAAATGATTTTTATAAACTGTTGTTTTGTCCTTTCACAGCTTTTATGATTTTAATACCCTTCAGGTTGATAGCGGATGCGGGCTGTGGCATATATCGAGACATCACATGCCACCACTGATCTTAGCGTACTCTAGATAACCCCAAGTGGGTGACGAGCTTATCCTTGGTCTGACACACGGTGTCAGACGAGAGCAGGCATGTCCCACGATAATCCAAGGGGATTGAGACTGGTCCTGTCATATAGCCTATCGATAGTGCGTATTTGACATGATGATTCAGTTTGCAGGCGCCGAGGGTGGGTTAGTCGGCATGGTTAGTTGATTCGGTATGCTTGACGGATTAAGTATGAATGATATAACTGTGTGTTAGTATGTTGCATTTGTGTTGGTACTTGACTTGGGTTTTGACGGACAAGTTTTCTGATGTTACTAATTTTCTGATTATCGCACGTATTTCAAAATTTCTATTTATTAACGTATTTGCTGCATGCATAGTTCTTCTAAAATGGTGGGTATAAAGGTTATGTTTTGAACAATGTTTTAAAACCTTTATTGTCGTCCACTCAGACATTTTCCTTGGTTTTGAACCATCCAAGGCCATTGCACAAGAATCGAGGTTGTTTATGGCGCAGAGGCATGAACTCACGAGTATGCAAGTATCCATTTTTTGACCGGGTTTTGAGGGTACACTTATTATTCCAGGTTACTTGTCAGACGGGAGCAAGACTCGGGTATAAGACACGTTGTGTTTTTCGGGTCGAGTCCTATCAACTTGGTATCAGAGCTTGGGTTGTGATATGTGCTTGGAAATGTTTTGCCTCCGAGATATGAGCCTCGTGCATGACCTGATAGTGAGAAGAGAATAGGAGCCCCAGGGTCGTTTGAGACTGGACTTAAATTGGTTGTAAGTGATATGTGTTAATTGAGGTGTTATATGTGTTGTATGACAGTGTGTTTCTTTGATGTTTGTGATGTTGGACTGGATTAGTGTTGTGAATAGTGGATGGGGAAACAGTTGTATGAATTTAGCCAATAAGTAAGCTCACTAATGAAAATTAGTGTAATTGTCTGTATGTTGGACTCAGATGAGAAGGGTGAATATGTGTCCCCCGGTTGGAATAAGCGTTTTGAGGACTAAAGTTATGAAAGGTCCTATTTTGGATCCGATATGTGTGGTAATGTTTTGGTTAATAATTATAGGTAACAAAACTCAATTGACTGGGAATATCAATTGGGATTCTAATGGGAGACAGACTATTTGATTATGTTTTGGGTGTGGCTTGTGTTGTTGGACTGGATAAGATGCCGTTACGTAAAGATTTTGTGTAATCAATAAGTGGTAGTACAGGAGAAACACCCCCTGCTGTGGATAAGTGATATGTCTTCGTGTGTAAGTAGGTTAGATGTTTTCTTTCCTTATGATTGATCAGTGATTTTTTTATGTTGTTTGGATTAATTCCTACCCTTGTAATGCTTAGGGATTTAGTAAGGGTATTTCGGTTGCCTTTGACTTGATTATGACAAGGGTCATTACCCTAATAGAGGGATCTGTGGTAAACACATCAAATTTGAGTTTCTTTAAATTGGAAATGTAATTCTTTGAGATTGGTAGAAAATACGGAAAGGATATATTATTATAACGTAAGGTTTGTTAGTGGTAAATAAGGAGAAAGAAATTATTGGACATAGAGGACCGTGAAGGAAGTAAATCTAGAAATCGGTAGGCCCATAATGACAGGACCCGCCCCGATCCCACAGGGACCACAAGGGGACGTGCCCTGCTCCCGTCTGACACCCAATAATTCATACCAATTTTAACCTCAAAACATCAAATGCATAAATAACCAAATTAAAGTCATACATCAAATCCGAATTAAACGAATGTCAGACAAGGGATGAAATCCAAAATTACAAGTTGCGAGCACGACTCTATAGTAAACCTGCGGGTACACCACCCAACAGGGGTTCAGGTACGCAGAAGTAAATCTATGCCTCAGCCTCAGGTTCCTCCTCTACCTCAATATCACGACCTGAAGGGGTTACCAAAAACATTAAGGGTGAGTGGACCGAACTCAAGTTTATAAAACCATTTGATAAGTAAAATATATAATTTACCCCTCCGTTTTCCAAACATGCATGCAACCGTATTTAAATCATAATATGAACCATAAGGCATGTAATAAAACCATATGTATAATTTTAGTTGCTGCACTATACACTCCAATCCCGACATCCCTGATGTCTGACGTCCCTGACGTCTAATAAGGTCACAATCACAAGGCTACGCGTGCCACTCGGTTCTCAATTTCCGAGTTCAATCCCCGAACCCCGTTCGGGTGCAGCATCCCCGATGCTTAGCGTCATAGACGCTGGACGTACTAGACGTCCGTGACCTCTCCGGGGTACCTCATCCGGAGGAGACAGTATCATATGAATGGATCTATACAGTGCAGTACCAAATACATTTTATTGATATCCACATGCAAGCATATATATACATAGATAGAATCCGAACCAATCATTAAGTTTCATCGGACGGGTCTCAAGCCCAAATACCGTGAAACGTGCCATAACCATACTTTCCATATCATCAAAAACATTATTGTTTTTAGCATGTGAATAAGTATAATAAACCAGAAAACATTTGTGCACGCAAGGGTTTAAGAAAATGGCCCACTCACCGTACAATCCTGCTAGAAGCCGAACGTATACCCTCGTCCTGGTACAAATGTACAATCCCTGTCAAGTCCAAAGTATTCGTAAAGGTCAATTTAAACCCCCAACATTCAACCATGAAAGCCTAAGCTGAAACCGGCCCGGGAAAGCCGCCCGAACGCGCTTCCCAATGCAATAAACCTCATTTTGACCAACTTAATGATCTCCGTCGACCCGAAACCACCGCCATTGGATCCGGATCGTCGAAACCTAAAGAATGGTGGTGGTCCCACCAAAATCACTGTTCACACGCGCCCCCACGCGCCTGGTCAACCCTCTGGTCAACCGTGCTACAGTACTGATGACGTCAGCATGACGTCACTGCTGACGTCAGCATGACGTCATCACTGACAGTGTCAGAGGACACGTGTCAGCAGTCCATTGGTCACTGGTCTGACAGTTTCTGACATGATGACGTCATCATGACGTCACTGCTGACATCAGCATGATGACGTCATCAGCTACAGTAACCGGGTCAGAGAACAGGGTCACCGCAGACCCACGGCTCGACCCGATCACAGATCGCGATTCCGATCACCATTTCAGGTGAGATTTGTTCCTATGGACTCGTCTCAACCTCCACAATGGTTCTGTGCAATTAGAACTGGATTCTAGGTCGAAGAGATTACCTGAAAATCGACTGGAAGGTTGGCTGCCGGTTCTGGTTATCTTCTCCGGCGAGTCGACGACTTTCCAGTCACGGTCCTGGGTTCAAACTGGTCGTCAAGGTCCCCTGAATGTGTCCTAACAATAAGAAAACAATGTCAACGTAAAAAACAGACGTTTTGAAGCAGGGAAGGAAAACGCGCACTCATGGGTTTATCGTCCTATCACCGCCGTGTCGCCGCCGTACACCATCCAGATCAGTTCCTCGTCGTCCTGTCATCACGGTGAACCCAACCGTACGTTGGTTCGAGTCCCAGAGTGAAGATTTGGATGGTTTGGTGACTTGGGCTGTTCGGGTTTCCTTCTCGGGTCTGAGGGAATGCCAGCCGTGCAGGGCGGCCGTGGAGTGGTGGCCGGCGTCAGGGAGGTGGTGGTTGGTTGCCTGAGGTGTGGAGCTGAGTGGTGAGGGCTGGTGAGTTGGTTCCAAGAGGGAATCGTGCAATCGGGTTGAGAGAATGCAAACATGGGTGTATTATTTCATGCATTTTAATACAGATCAGAAAAATAAATCAAGGGCCAGGATTGAATCTCAGAATGAGATTAAGGGTGAGGATTAGATCTGGAGATTTCAGATCTAAGGGCTGTGATTAAAAGTGGGTTTTAATGGTATTTAAACCCATAGTGGATCTGATCCAATCTAGCCAATGGGTGAGTGACACTTGTCACTCACCAGGTGTCCTCCAATCTGATTTCAGAATAAATTAATTGGCACGCAAACCGAGACACGAACCTCCCGATTTCACGTCTCTGACCATAACTTCCTCGTACGGAGTCCGATTTCGGCGTGCCGCCTGTCCACGGACTCAAGACGTCGAGGCCTACCTGACGGTCCTTGAGTCAACTGAAAATTAGTTGCCAAAAGAAAAGTCAACATTTTTCCCTCCCGAAAGTCCAAATTACGATAATGCCCCTGAACTTCCGATAGCCATAACTTTTTCCCTGATCGTCCGAATTGGACGTGCCACCTGTCTATGAACTCGTGACATCCCGAACTACGTCACGGTCATATGTCAAAGTCCATTTAATTCATCAATCAAAAAGTCAACAATTGGCCATACCCATCACAAGGGTAAAAGCGTCAAATCACACAATAAATTACAATATTGAAATCCTCGAATTTCCGTGGTGTTACACATAAGCTAGATAATGGACCATAGGATGGATTGCTTTGTGTTTGGGGCCCATATCTACCAGTGTGCTGTTGGAAGTATATGTGGGAAAAAGAGTGGGTGATGGTTGTCATGGCCACATGATCCATGACTTGTGCAACATGGAGATTGAGTGTTATGGTCTCATTGTAGGTTTATGCTTATGTCTTTTGAAATAGATTATCTTAGCTATGAGCTGGAACAGTAGATTGCATTGGTGATCTTGATATAGTATTTGAATTCTTGATATTTATGAGATGTATGCTATCGATGTTATCTAAGGAAATGTGTGGAGCGGATAAAACCTTGAGTGAGAAATCGAGCGAATGGCTATGTTGCAACAACATGGTGCTGATTGGTGGTACTAAGGAGTACTACCATTCACAAAGAAAGTTATTGGTAAGGTGTCCTGAGGCAATGAGTGACAAAGTTGGGATAGATATTGCGATATGCTAGGAAGGAAGAGATCTCGGGAAGCCATGCAAATGTGGTAGTTACTTCCGAAGATGTGGGTTCCACTTAATGGTGAAATTTGGAATTTCAGCTTCTAAACACCCTAAGAAATTATGGTAGGGATTGAGAAATTTTGGATAATTGATAAGTCAACTACACGGAGTTGTAATAAATTGAATGTGTTTAGTTGGAATTTAAAGAAGAAAATGACCAGTCTAATAAGACTGCCCAAATTCTTAGGGAAGTGTAAGGAGGGTATTGTGTAAAATCCCTATTCGTATAGGACCTTATGGAATTGTTAAAAGGATGGGGTGAATGGATACAGTTGGCATTACTCTCAGAGCCCTCCTGGTGAGGTGCGGTGATATAGAAACTTCGGATATAACAAGACACTATTGTTGAAATAGCAGTTGGATGATTAGCAGAAGTGTTCGTGATTTGAGGAACTACTTGTACAGATTTGAGACAGATAAGGTTATGGAATAGGAAACCAAGAAGAAGATCAAGGAAAATGGAAAAGAGAAAGGAAAGTGTTACGAGGTTAACCACACATAAAAAAAAGGAAGGATAAATAGTGAAGGGGGAATTGGAGAACCTTGAAAGGAAGTTAGAAAGTGAATTTGTTGGTTATCATCTTATATAATGAATAGGAATTTGGAATGAACTCAAGATTCGTTGATGTTTTGATTTAAGGGGTAAAATGGAAGATGGATTGAAATTGGGATTCAGCTTAGTTATGATACTGTATGTGATTAATGTGCTTGTGGTATGGACTTTAAGATGACAATGTTAACTCAGTATTATTTGTTTCTTGGTATGGCGTCACATATGGATTATATTATTATCATTGTAAGGTGTACTTGAATATGACTAGGACACAATGTAGAACTATTTTCGAAGTGCTTTGTGCATTTCGGTTATCAAGATCAATATCTAAGTACTATGGAGTAGATGGTTAAATTACTAGGTTTAATTGTGAGTATTCTCATGATTGTTTCTGAGTAAGTTGTGTTAACTTGATGCCTACAAATTTGGAAATGTGAGGCCCAGAGAGTCGAGGTTTTGAATTATGGATTTGATTTGTGATGTTATGTTATGATATGATTATGTGAGTTCTCGGTATTCCTGATACAAAATATTGTTGGGATTGTTATGGTTGACATGGTTCCAAGCACCATAGTATGTGGTTACAAGATTCAAAACATAAGTGGTTGCTGACTTTCACCTCGAGTGATAACTAAATTTTTGAGATTTAGATGGATATGATGGCTTGAAGTAAAAGTTTATGTCTTGTGTTGTTGCTTGTTATAACGTAGGCTTGAGTTAGTAATTCGTTTTGCTTGGCCATGAGAGATCAAGCTTAAATGAACTAATTGAACTTCAGACATATCTAAAGGTAATGAGTAATTATCGGCATGGCTAGGCAATGCTGAGTCTAGTTCTTGGATAATTTATACACAAAGACTTGTTATACCTTGAGATACTTTGAACGAAACTTGGGTACGTTAGTGGATATTATATATGGTTGAAATGATGATTTGGTCTTGTGATTATGGATACTGGTACATGTCCGGATGATGCGAGTGCAGTCCTCGGACATGACTCGGATGTTACATGAGTGCAGTCCCCCAGCTAGCCTATGCGTAGTGTTGATATCGTGATCGATGTTTGTGCATTGATGAGGAGTGTTGTTTGATAACTATGGTTGATGTTGGATGTTGATGATTGATTATCATTGATGCTGATGCTTGTGACTTAGATGTTGATCCATGTAGTTCTCAAGGTCAGCTGATTTATGATAGATGATTTTTGAATCATGATGAAAGAACGTAGTAGGGTAGCTCTTATATTAATTCAGGGACTTGATTGCTATTATTGTTTGATTCCATACTTTGAGGAGGGCAATTACTTGTGTGTGACAAATTGGGAATTGCTTGTGTGATGGAAAAGTTATCCTTGATTACTTGTGCGTGACAAATTGGGAATTGCTTGTGTGATGGAAAAGTTATCCTTGATTAGTGTCTATGAAACTTAGTGGTTCTCAAACGTTATTATGTGTTGGAGAATTTCTGGGTCTAACCCCAACTAGCGACTGGAAATTTTAAGGGAGAAATTTCTGTAAGGGGGTATGACAGGACCCGTCGCAAGTTTCCGTGGAAACCAGACCGGTACTACTCCCGTTTGACAACTCTTGTTAGATAAGGGATAATACCGACTTAAACCATGCCCAAATTCTATTTGGTTAAACAAACCTAGTCCGTCCTTATGGGGATTTTTGCCCACATCCAACCCACTACTCCCGACAAGGGACGAAGATTACTAAATTTGATTCTATTCGGGATCTTCCTTCTATTACTAAAAATCATCATGGTTTAGCAATTACTTTGTTAAATACATATTCTCACTTATTATCGAAATTCTTATATTAGCTAACAGTATTCACCATATCTCACTAATTATTAGAATCATTTTAAGGCCAAGTAACATGAGAACCAAATACAATTAAGTTTCCCAACTTTCATCTTAAAACATCTTGATAGTATTAGTATTCTCATAAGGTTTAGGAACCTCTATACTCATAATAATTAGCACCACATGGTACACAATAATTTATACTCATAACTCAATACTTTAATTAAATCTTAAGTTCACATATGTTTCTAATCTTTCATAAAATATAATTAAGGGTTAAAACTAATTATACTTAAATTAACTTAAACCATTTGCCTCAATAATTCTAGATAAATGATCATATTCCCCTAAATCCCATTCATACACCTCAATGTAATTCATTTACTAACTTATAACCATGCTTCCATAATAATCCAAAGTTACCTATTTATATAAATAATGAAGGATATTTAAATAAACACATAATAACTTTGAACGATCATAACTTCAAAATACAAGGTCTAATTAATCCCAAACTTGATCCATTAAACTTTAAATTTCGAACTAACTTTCATGTTGAACACATCGCGAGATATGGCCAGACGCGCGCTCACGTGCCGCCCTTCTCTTTATGCGTGGTGGCTATACGCCACCATTGTGCATCGTCATCCTCAGTTCCAGACCCGGTTTCCTGCAACCGGATCATCCGACCTGCAACTAGGACCCGACTATCTTTCCCTCATTTTACCTTCGTTTCTTGTGTTTCCTTCGTCAAACTAAATCTTCTCAACTAAATAAACATTCATATGACATCCAAAGCTAGAAAAATGAGCTAGAGTTTTGAGTACATACCTTCAATTTTCCATGGCCAGCAGCTCTTTCCTACCTCGCCCCCAGCGTCCTAAACTTCCTTATTTCGAGCTTAGGACAACCTTAGGGCCTCTAGAAACACACGAATGTCTTTACTTTCATCGTCCCTAAGCCAGAACCCAAAACCTGAGTCTATCCTTCAAGGGTTCCTAGCTTCTGGTCCATAGTTTTGTCCCCTTTCCTCTCTGTTACCATGCCATTATCTCCCTTTTCCTTCTTCTTCTCTCTTCCCTGACTCTCTCCTTTCATCATGCTCATTCTCCTCATGGGTGGTGAGGGTTTCCACTTTTCTTCCCTTTCGACCTCTTCACATCGAAAACCACCATTCACACAACAATTATATAAATGGTGATAGTCAGTGGCAGGAGGAAAAATAAGAAGATTCTAGACCTCCCTAGAATCTCATGTCAAATGACCAAATTGCCCTTCATGCCAAACTACCAAAATACCCCTTGAATTTTTTTTACCCATAATTAATTCTCTCGATCTCCGATTTTTCTATGTCGTCTGTCTATCAACTCAAGAAATTGAGACCTTTCTAAAGGCCCTTTCGAATTATCTATAAGTAAGTCCCGATTAAAAATTCAACATTTGGATTTTTGGTCAAAAAATCAACTCTTTGAATTTTTAGGGGCAAAATGGTCATTCTTATTTTTTTTCCGAATATATGGGATGTTATAGGGTAGGTTGTAATGACCCAGAATTTCAAAGGAAAATGAATTTGAGGAAAAAAAAGCAGGTAAAAACACGATTTTACCTTTGATTTATGTTAAAATGTTGACTTTTTGATTGGGACGCCTTTTGGGGATTCTGAGAAGACACTACGATAATCTCGAGGTCCTAACTTTGTAGACAAGCGACATGCCAAAATCAGAGGAATTGTGAGGTTGATTCGGGTCAAAACCACTAAGAGAATTTTGGTAATTTATGCTTGAAGGGCATTTTGGTCATTTTGTATTATGAACTATTAAATAATGACAAATGACTATATCTAGAAACATCTGATATTTTGCTTCTATCACCGACTTACCACACCATATATGATTGTGGGTGTGCTGAGTTTAGGGTGTTCAGTGAGGAGGAATGAAAACACCATAAAAAATCCCCCACCGTGAAATAAAGACCAGAGGAAGATAGGGTAAACCAGGAAAAATGATGGAGAGGAAGAAAAGAAGAATACAAGGAAGATTAGAGGAAAACAATGATGTGAAAACCGTAAGGAGAGTGGGGATTGTAATTGTAACGACCCGTCCCAAATTCCTAGATTAGATTAGTGACTAATCACGGATAGTGAGGCTAATCCGTGATTAGTTTAGCGAAATCGGACGAACGATGCAAAATGACCGTTTTGCCCCTAGGCGTGGGCAAAATGTTGACTTTTTGTTCGGGCGGTCAAATGGACTTTGACCGATGACCGTGACGTAGTTCGTGACGTCACAAGTTCATAGACAGGTGGCACGTTCAATTCCGACGTTCGAGGAGGAAGTTATGACGTTCGGAAGTTTAGGGGCATTTTGGTAATTTTGGTTAAATGGAGTCAAATGTTGACTTTTTGACCAAGAGGTGTAACGACCCGTCCCGAATATCGGGATTTAATAATATTTAATTGTAATTTACTAATCTGGGATTAGTTGAGCGTTTCGGACGAATTGTGCAAAATGACCGTTTTGCCCCTGGGCGTGGGCAAAACGTTGACTTTTAATTCGGATGGTCAAATGGACTTTGACCGATGACCGTGACGTAGTTCGGGACGTCATGAGTTCATAGACAGGTGGCACGTTCGATTCCGACGTTCGTGGTGAAAGTTATGATGTACGGAAGTCCAGGGGCATTTTCGTAATTTGGACGATGTAGGGGCAAATGTTGACTTTTTGACCGGGATGTCCGATGGCCGAGGGCCAAGGACCGTTACGGAGGTTTCGTCGATACGAATTCAATGACAGGCGGCACGCATCAATCGGAGTCCGTATGACCGAGTTACGGGTCAGGATGCGTGAGGGGCATTTTGGTAATTTTCTGCACAAGGGCAGAATTGTAATTTTCTTCACGGGACACTGTTCCATTGAATTAGCCGTGAGGTGGATGCTTTGTGCGATCGATCCCTTGATTTGTTTATGAATTAATTGACTGAATTGGGCCAGTTTGGGGTTGAATTGCACATGGGGTTGTGTTGGCATCGATCACTGAACGTGGAAACTGGGTTTTTCTATGATTTTCGGGTCAGTGCGGGAACCTTTACACAGTGGATTGAGGACGGTTTTGGACGCCTTTAACGGCTAAATTGAATTAAAAGAATGAAGTGTGTGTCGAGGGCAGTTCACTGAGATTGAGAGATGGAAGAATGGAGTGGAAATGGTGGAGGAATACTCAAAAACCCGAAACTGGGTTCTGGGGAATTCAAATTCGAATTTCCAGTTTCAGGCCAGCCCAAGCCTAATTGATGAGTGATTGAGCTTCCTGGAACTTCAACGAGTCGAACCAGATCAAATGGGGCAAGCTTGGGAGCTCCTAGGGCCGTGAACGGACATGGTGGACGGCCGGAAAACTCGAGCTTGAGTTGTGACGATTGAGGTATTGTCGAGTTAAATTAATTATGCTAATTAGTTCGTATTAGTCCTTATTAACTTCCTGTGAAGTTAATTTGATTTTGGTTAAGGATTGGAGGAGCTCTGGTGATCGACCCGTTTTGGGTGATCACGGGTTGTCGACAAGATTGATCGACGGTTGATGCTAATCATGGACACAGAACTGAAATTGGTGGATTGGTGATTGTTGTAGGATCAAGAACGGATGGAATTGATATCGAATTGAGGGTGTTTGAAACGGATCATATCGCGGGTAATCTGACCCGTTTACCAGTCATTCGGGTGAAGAAGGAGCACTGTAGCAGGCGCGTGGCTTTCACGCGCAGCCACTCACGGCGGCGCGTGACGGCGCGTGGGCACGAATCTCGAGGTGAGGTCAACATGACTTTTATCCTATACATTGTAACGAACATTTTGGGATTGGTTTCGTGTCGATCGGACACCGTCTCGATATTGTTCGGGATGTCCGAAGGTTTTAAATCCAATTTAAAAATACTTAAAAATTCGGGAAAATTACGGGACTTGAATAGGATGTTAATGATGAGGTTAGTGATCCTCTAAATTGATTTGAACAGGATTGGGAGTCCCGGTGATAGTGAGTTGGCCCGGGAGGGCCTATGGCACGCGTATCGAGGCGCTCGGTTAAACGGTCTGTGAGTGGACATTGGTTTCATAGATTCGATGCATGCATAACTGTTTCATGATTGTTATAATTGGGATTATATGATTTATTTTGGATATCAGTGAATTTATATGTTTTCACGCTTTTCGAGGCGATTTACGTGTTTGCACGTGAATCGAGGTTTTCTGGATTTGCACTGATTTCCATAAATATGGATGGATATGATTTCATGAAACGGTTACGGATTTGATAAAGTGAAATCGGGCCAGGGGCCCAGTTAATTTGTTGAATCGGGCCAGGGGCCCAATTGAATTATGAAATCGGGCCAGAGGCCCAGTTAACTTATGAATCGGGCCAAGGGCTCAGTTGACTTATGTATGTGATTTCGGGTCGGGGACCCTAAAATGGAATTGAATAAACTATTTCGGATTTGATTCAACTATTTGGACTTATGACGGTTTTATGGAAATTCGGGGCAGGGCCCTTGTGATATTTTGGAAATGAATAATAAAATGTGTTCCATAAAACCATCTCGATATGAGGATATTTATATCCTGGTCTCCTCCAAGTGTCGGGGACACTGGAGAAGTCACGGTGCATTGCCTGCGAGGGCTCATTGTACGGAGCTACCGGACCGTATAGTGATCCAGGAGCAGGATTGCTAGACGTCATGGACGTCAGACATCGGGGATGTCAGAGATATGGACCCGGTGAGACCCCGGGCAGCACGCGTTGCTTAATACCGTGAGATATGACGTCTGGAACGTCAAGCGTCTAGGACGCTAGGCATCGGGGATGCCGGAGATGGAAAAATAATAAATGAATATTACTGGATTGATGAAATAACTCTTGGATTTACTTTTGGAAATTGAAAATATGCTTTGGTTTCCGGGCTAAGGCCCTAATGGTTATTTCTAAATAAATATGGGATTATTGGTTTTGGTGCATGCATATGATTTTACTGAGGGGCATAAATGTCTTATAAATGTTTTAAGCAGACTTGTTTATTTTCGTCCACTCACAGCTTTTGTTTTCAATGCCCTTCAGGTTGATTCCGGATACGACTGCAGCAGAGACTTGAGCATCGCACACCTCCTCCATCGATCCTTACGCACTCTGGAAGCCCGTTTGGGCAATGGCAATCGGTTATCCCTTGTCTGGCGCCTCTTGTCAGACGGGAGCACGTCACATTCCATGGTAATCCCGGGGGGATTGGGATGGGTCGTGTCAAGTGGTATCAGAGCAGGTTTTGCTCTTTTGTGCGCGAAGGTCGAGGGTGTGATGTCTCTTTGGGCTGCTGTTCCGTTGTCAACCTGATAGATAGTTTGGGGTTTGTATGGTGAATTGGGTGTGTTTGGCCCGATACGCCGTGCATTGATGCGATTCAACCCAGGTGGGGTTGTATACGATTAACTGGTAATGTGGGACCGTCGGTTCGGTCATGAGATGATGGATTGTTGTGCCACTGGGCACAGCTAGGTTCAGGGAACCCCATTTGATTGGAAATGCGAAACTCAGTTGAGTATTGGTCTAAGTTTTGGACCCTAGTAGTGTTGGCTAGTGTACGGGTGTTGGTGCATCGGAGTTAGCCGATGACCTTCGTGGTGGAACCCACGAAGGAAACCACGTTGAATTGACGATTGGATTGGATTGGACGTCTATACGATGTCAGGACCGCATAGTCGGTCAAGTTGTGGATTTTACTGCAGAAGGCAGTTGGGTTCGGTGGAACCCTAGGGTGTGATTTTGGAACCCTAATTTATAATTGATGGACCGAAAGGTGAACCTTAAGTGAGAACTTGTGCTGCGACGAGCGGCTGAGGTCATGGATGACCATGTGGACGACTCTAGTGAGTCTAGTCTGGATTATGGGATTCGATCCACGGATGCGGTTATGAGATAGAATATGGAATCCCGTGTTGGATCGAATATGAGTGTGAGGTGTGGTTACGGATCTTGACAACGATGACTGTTGGTCGACAGTTGTGTCGAGATAACTGGCTATCGAGGGTAGTTAGTGTGGTTTTAATACTTGGGGACGTTCAGGGAACGTTCATTATCCTGATGTGCCGATGGCAAATTGGAGGTACCCATAGTCGTGGGGTACGAGTGGTGTTACGGGATCGTCGTTCGTAATGAACGAAGATCCAGGGTAACAACTTTGCACACTGTGTGCTAGCATGGATGTTCGTGTGCTATGTATGGATGTCGGTATGGTGATACCTTTATGCCAATACTGGTATGGATGCCTGTGTGCTGATACTAGTATTGATGATGGTGCGTTGGTGCTGGTACTAGCGCTGGTGCAGGTGACAGTAATTGTGATGACGATGAGCCACCAGTTGGGGTGTGACTCTGTCATGATGGACAGATGATTGGTATCTGCGACTCAGTGGTGGTTGAGTCTTGGACTGGATGGGATCCAGTGGAGGTTGGGTCGTGTTGGGATAAGTCCTAACAGATATATGACGACAAGTGATGAACGGATAAAATGGTATGATTGAAACTTGGGGAATCTAGGGACGATGTTCCCTATGTCATGCGAGTTGGTGGATTTGGGGAGTTGTGGTCAACTCCGAGATTGGTAAGTTTGTGTACTGCTTATATCCCCTGAGAGTACAAGGAAATTATTGAAATTTGAAAAGTCGGGGAAACCATTCGTGGTGGTGATGTGGGATTTTGTGATTGTGAATCACTTGGAACCTGAGGATTGAACCTGTTAAGGTCGAGATGTGAGACGAAGGCAGTATGGTATGCACATCCAGGCAGAGTTGTGGATATTCCGTTCGGAATCGGGGTGTGTGCATACATGATTATTGACGGACGTGAGGCCCGAGTAATGAATCGATCTTGGACACGTGGTGATCCAAGTAAGGTATGGACGTGGGCAGTCCAGTGGTTGGACTTGACATCTCATTGGGAGCATTTCTGTTCTCAACATGGTTGGAACTCCCGTTTCGGGGAGAGTTGTGATTGGGAGACGAGAGGAGTGCTCGTTTCCACATCGGTGATTGGTATTCCGAAGTCTTTGGGGTTGACTTCTTATTTCCTGCCGTGGCAGATGATGATTGTTGCTACCAGTACGTTGAGTGTGTATTGGTTGGTGGACCCATGTTTGGCTTGGGGTCATTGGACACAAGAAGTTGAGTATGAATTTGGATTTGGTGGTGAAATGCGAGGTCATCTTTCCACCAAGGGAAATTTGGCGAAGGATTCAACTGAGGGTGTAAGACCCTACGATCAGCTTTCAGATGGATTGTTAGCTATGTGAGCATGTGTGGATCCTAGGTGGATCTGATTTGCGATGTTGTCGACTGTGGATGATGTGATGATCTAGGATCGTAATGTTGCTTGTCGGGTGACGTAGCGATGGACATGGATTGTGATCTTGATGATCCAGATGGGTGGAGAGTTTATCACTCTTACCTTGGTATGTGAGTCGTAAATGACGGGACTGAACTTCTTTTCGGAGTGAAGTCCATATGGTTGTGACTCGGTTGAGTAGGTTTCCGATGTGGTCGGATCTCGTCAACCTTTGACGTGTGGATATTGGGATTGGCTTCCCTATGAAGTCAATCGAGTGTTGAGCGGGTAACCGATAGGGTCGGTTATGTTACGTCTTGATGGACGTAAACGAGATTTTGGGTTTTGGAATCGAATTTCTGGGTGACGATTCAGGATTCGATTGCGAAGCTCGAAAATGGATTACTGGATTTGGGTACGGAATGGTTATTCCAATGCTAGCTTACGGAATAATGATTTCGGATTCGGATTTGGAAATGGATTAAAAATGTGATGTTTGGGTTTGGATTCGGAATTTCTTACGAAATTGCGGATTCGGATTCGGAATTGGAACTAGATGACGGGTGGAGTTCGTTTTGTCTCATGTTGGTTTGAGCAAATGTACTCCATTACCAGAACGTGTTTGGCTATGACCCGGGTGGCTATAGTCAGATTGATGGATTGAGGTACGTACAGGGTACGTTGTACGATGATTGATACTGGTTAGGCTGAGTGGTGCCTAATGGCGGTACGTGGGATGTACCAGTGGTGTGTAACTAATGTGTTGGTAATCGGCTTGGTTCTGATATCATTTGTTTGGCTGTATTGTGGACTGGACATTGGATACTGTGCGCCGGGCAGAGTGATTTTGTCTGGGTTCAGTGATTGTATGAGCAGGTGCTCTTGGCCACGGTTGGCTAGTGGAACCCCGATATTGATATGTGTGTCACTGCTGGGCTGGTATTCAATGTGTTCCAGTTACACCACTTGATTGAGTAAGTTGGCGGTATACGTACACTCAGGATGAGTGAGTTGGTGGTCAGAGTAACCACGAGTAGCCTTGCGTGATGCTACTACGCCGTTATATTTTCCAGCGTCTTGGTTCGCTGAGGGTGTCGGCGATTATGGACATTGAGATTTATTTATGTCGCAGGATGGGCTTGCCCTGCGAATTGAGATCATGTGGTTGATCTTGCGCTACATCGAGAGTGATGTAGTACATGGTGTTGTCACGGATAGACAGATGGTTGGGGCTTTACTAGGGTGGTAAAGTTTTGTGATGACAGTTTGACTGGTGGTGTCAGCGTGGACTGACAAATGAGATTTGGTGACTCCCAACGGGAGCAAATGTAAGGATTTATTGGCAATGGAAGGGAACCGTCTAGCTGAAGGAGTCAGCTAAATGGTTAAGCGATTTTATCGCGGATCAGGTGATCATTTCCACTCGAGGTGGTCGAGTGTTGTTGCTATTATGACGTATGACTGTGATGGGATGTCTGGGTACAAACGAGACTGGTGTTGTCCCAGTATGTGGGTGTACAAGTGTACACAGATGTGTGGTCGAATTGTTTCCACAAGGTGGTTGTGGAATAAGGTTATTGGTAATTTCGAGGACGAAATTCTTTAAGGAGGGAAGGTTGTAACGACCCGTCCCGAATATCGGGATTTAATAATATTTAATTGTAATTTACTAATCTGGGATTAGTTGAGCGTTTCGGACGAATTGTGCAAAATGACCGTTTTGCCCCTGGGCGTGGGCAAAACGTTGACTTTTAATTCGGATGGTCAAATGGACTTTGACCGATGACCGTGACGTAGTTCGGGACGTCATGAGTTCATAGACAGGTGGCACGTTCGATTCCGACGTTCGTGGTGAAAGTTATGATGTACGGAAGTCCAGGGGCATTTTCGTAATTTGGACGATGTAGGGGCAAATGTTGACTTTTTGACCGGGATGTCCGATGGCCGAGGGCCAAGGACCGTTACGGAGGTTTCGTCGATACGAATTCAATGACAGGCGGCACGCATCAATCGGAGTCCGTATGACCGAGTTACGGGTCAGGATGCGTGAGGGGCATTTTGGTAATTTTCTGCACAAGGGCAGAATTGTAATTTTCTTCACGGGACACTGTTCCATTGAATTAGCCGTGAGGTGGATGCTTTGTGCGATCGATCCCTTGATTTGTTTATGAATTAATTGACTGAATTGGGCCAGTTTGGGGTTGAATTGCACATGGGGTTGTGTTGGCATCGATCACTGAACGTGGAAACTGGGTTTTTCTATGATTTTCGGGTCAGTGCGGGAACCTTTACACAGTGGATTGAGGACGGTTTTGGACGCCTTTAACGGCTAAATTGAATTAAAAGAATGAAGTGTGTGTCGAGGGCAGTTCACTGAGATTGAGAGATGGAAGAATGGAGTGGAAATGGTGGAGGAATACTCAAAAACCCGAAACTGGGTTCTGGGGAATTCAAATTCGAATTTCCAGTTTCAGGCCAGCCCAAGCCTAATTGATGAGTGATTGAGCTTCCTGGAACTTCAACGAGTCGAACCAGATCAAATGGGGCAAGCTTGGGAGCTCCTAGGGCCGTGAACGGACATGGTGGACGGCCGAAAAACTCGAGCTTGAGTTGTGACGATTGAGGTATTGTCGAGTTAAATTAATTATGCTAATTAGTTCGTATTAGTCCTTATTAACTTCCTGTGAAGTTAATTTGATTTTGGTTAAGGATTGGAGGAGCTCTGGTGATCGACCCGTTTTGGGTGATCACGGGTTGTCGACAAGATTGATCGACGGTTGATGCTAATCATGGACACAGAACTGAAATTGGTGGATTGGTGATTGTTGTAGGATCAAGAACGGATGGAATTGATATCGAATTGAGGGTGTTTGAAACGGATCATATCGCGGGTAATCTGACCCGTTTACCAGTCATTCGGGTGAAGAAGGAGCACTGTAGCAGGCGCGTGGCTTTCACGCGCAGCCACTCACGGCGGCGCGTGACGGCGCGTGGGCACGAATCTCGAGGTGAGGTCAACATGACTTTTATCCTATACATTGTAACGAACATTTTGGGATTGGTTTCGTGTCGATCGGACACCGTCTCGATATTGTTCGGGATGTCCGAAGGTTTTAAATCCAATTTAAAAATACTTAAAAATTCGGGAAAATTACGGGACTTGAATAGGATGTTAATGATGAGGTTAGTGATCCTCTAAATTGATTTGAACAGGATTGGGAGTCCCGGTGATAGTGAGTTGGCCCGGGAGGGCCTATGGCACGCGTATCGAGGCGCTCGGTTAAACGGTCTGTGAGTGGACATTGGTTTCATAGATTCGATGCATGCATAACTGTTTCATGATTGTTATAATTGGGATTATATGATTTATTTTGGATATCAGTGAATTTATATGTTTTCACGCTTTTCGAGGCGATTTACGTGTTTGCACGTGAATCGAGGTTTTCTGGATTTGCACTGATTTCCATAAATATGGATGGATATGATTTCATGAAACGGTTACGGATTTGATAAAGTGAAATCGGGCCAGGGGCCCAGTTAATTTGTTGAATCGGGCCAGGGGCCCAATTGAATTATGAAATCGGGCCAGAGGCCCAGTTAACTTATGAATCGGGCCAAGGGCTCAGTTGACTTATGTATGTGATTTCGGGTCGGGGACCCTAAAATGGAATTGAATAAACTATTTCGGATTTGATTCAACTATTTGGACTTATGACGGTTTTATGGAAATTCGGGGCAGGGCCCTTGTGATATTTTGGAAATGAATAATAAAATGTGTTCCATAAAACCATCTCGATATGAGGATATTTATATCCTGGTCTCCTCCAAGTGTCGGGGACACTGGAGAAGTCACGGTGCATTGCCTGCGAGGGCTCATTGTACGGAGCTACCGGACCGTATAGTGATCCAGGAGCAGGATTGCTAGACGTCATGGACGTCAGACATCGGGGATGTCAGAGATATGGACCCGGTGAGACCCCGGGCAGCACGCGTTGCTTAATACCGTGAGATATGACGTCTGGAACGTCAAGCGTCTAGGACGCTAGGCATCGGGGATGCCGGAGATGGAAAAATAATAAATGAATATTACTGGATTGATGAAATAACTCTTGGATTTACTTTTGGAAATTGAAAATATGCTTTGGTTTCCGGGCTAAGGCCCTAATGGTTATTTCTAAATAAATATGGGATTATTGGTTTTGGTGCATGCATATGATTTTACTGAGGGGCATAAATGTCTTATAAATGTTTTAAGCAGACTTGTTTATTTTCGTCCACTCACAGCTTTTGTTTTCAATGCCCTTCAGGTTGATTCCGGATACGACTGCAGCAGAGACTTGAGCATCGCACACCTCCTCCATCGATCCTTACGCACTCTGGAAGCCCGTTTGGGCAATGGCAATCGGTTATCCCTTGTCTGGCGCCTCTTGTCAGATGGGAGCACGTCACATTCCATGGTAATCCCGGGGGGATTGGGATGGGTCGTGTCAAGTGGTATCAGAGCAGGTTTTGCTCTTTTGTGCGCGAAGGTCGAGGGTGTGATGTCTCTTTGGGCTGCTGTTCCGTTGTCAACCTGATAGATAGTTTGGGGTTTGTATGGTGAATTGGGTGTGTTTGGCCCGATACGCCGTGCATTGATGCGATTCAACCCAGGTGGGGTTGTATACGATTAACTGGTAATGTGGGACCGTCGGTTCGGTCATGAGATGATGGATTGTTGTGCCACTGGGCACAGCTAGGTTCAGGGAACCCCATTTGATTGGAAATGCGAAACTCAGTTGAGTATTGGTCTAAGTTTTGGACCCTAGTAGTGTTGGCTAGTGTACGGGTGTTGGTGCATCGGAGTTAGCCGATGACCTTCGTGGTGGAACCCACGAAGGAACCCACGTTGAATTGACGATTGGATTGGATTGGACGTCTATACGATGTCAGGACCGCATAGTCGGTCAAGTTGTGGATTTTACTGCAGAAGGCAGTTGGGTTCGGTGGAACCCTAGGGTGTGATTTTGGAACCCTAATTTATAATTGATGGACCGAAAGGTGAACCTTAAGTGAGAACTTGTGCTGCGACGAGCGGCTGAGGTCATGGATGACCATGTGGACGACTCTAGTGAGTCTAGTCTGGATTATGGGATTCGATCCACGGATGCGGTTATGAGATAGAATATGGAATCCCGTGTTGGATCGAATATGAGTGTGAGGTGTGGTTACGGATCTTGACAACGATGACTGTTGGTCGACAGTTGTGTCGAGATAACTGGCTATCGAGGGTAGTTAGTGTGGTTTTAATACTTGGGGACGTTCAGGGAACGTTCATTATCCTGATGTGCCGATGGCAAATTGGAGGTACCCATAGTCGTGGGGTACGAGTGGTGTTACGGGATCGTCGTTCGTAATGAACGAAGATCCAGGGTAACAACTTTGCACACTGTGTGCTAGCATGGATGTTCGTGTGCTATGTATGGATGTCGGTATGGTGATACCTTTATGCCAATACTGGTATGGATGCCTGTGTGCTGATACTAGTATTGATGATGGTGCGTTGGTGCTGGTACTAGCGCTGGTGCAGGTGACAGTAATTGTGATGACGATGAGCCACCAGTTGGGGTGTGACTCTGTCATGATGGACAGATGATTGGTATCTGCGACTCAGTGGTGGTTGAGTCTTGGACTGGATGGGATCCAGTGGAGGTTGGGTCGTGTTGGGATAAGTCCTAACAGATATATGACGACAAGTGATGAACGGATAAAATGGTATGATTGAAACTTGGGGAATCTAGGGACGATGTTCCCTATGTCATGCGAGTTGGTGGATTTGGGGAGTTGTGGTCAACTCCGAGATTGGTAAGTTTGTGTACTGCTTATATCCCCTGAGAGTACAAGGAAATTATTGAAATTTGAAAAGTCGGGGAAACCATTCGTGGTGGTGATGTGGGATTTTGTGATTGTGAATCACTTGGAACCTGAGGATTGAACCTGTTAAGGTCGAGATGTGAGACGAAGGCAGTATGGTATGCACATCCAGGCAGAGTTGTGGATATTCCGTTCGGAATCGGGGTGTGTGCATACATGATTATTGACGGACGTGAGGCCCGAGTAATGAATCGATCTTGGACACGTGGTGATCCAAGTAAGGTATGGACGTGGGCAGTCCAGTGGTTGGACTTGACATCTCATTGGGAGCATGTCTGTTCTCAACATGGTTGGAACTCCCGTTTCGGGGAGAGTTGTGATTGGGAGACGAGAGGAGTGCTCGTTTCCACATCGGTGATTGGTATTCCGAAGTCTTTGGGGTTGACTTCTTATTTCCTGCCGTGGCAGATGATGATTGTTGCTACCAGTACGTTGAGTGTGTATTGGTTGGTGGACCCATGTTTGGCTTGGGGTCATTGGACACAAGAAGTTGAGTATGAATTTGGATTTGGTGGTGAAATGCGAGGTCATCTTTCCACCAAGGGAAATTTGGCGAAGGATTCAACTGAGGGTGTAAGACCCTACGATCAGCTTTCAGATGGATTGTTAGCTATGTGAGCATGTGTGGATCCTAGGTGGATCTGATTTGCGATGTTGTCGACTGTGGATGATGTGATGATCTAGGATCGTAATGTTGCTTGTCGGGTGACGTAGCGATGGACATGGATTGTGATCTTGATGATCCAGATGGGTGGAGAGTTTATCACTCTTACCTTGGTATGTGAGTCGTAAATGACGGGACTGAACTTCTTTTCGGAGTGAAGTCCATATGGTTGTGACTCGGTTGAGTAGGTTTCCGATGTGGTCGGATCTCGTCAACCTTTGACGTGTGGATATTGGGATTGGCTTCCCTATGAAGTCAATCGAGTGTTGAGCGGGTAACCGATAGGGTCGGTTATGTTACGTCTTGATGGACGTAAACGAGATTTTGGGTTTTGGAATCGAATTTCTGGGTGACGATTCAGGATTCGATTGCGAAGCTCGAAAATGGATTACTGGATTTGGGTACGGAATGGTTATTCCAATGCTAGCTTACGGAATAATGATTTCGGATTCGGATTTGGAAATGGATTAAAAATGTGATGTTTGGGTTTGGATTCGGAATTTCTTACGAAATTGCGGATTCGGATTCGGAATTGGAACTAGATGACGGGTGGAGTTCGTTTTGTCTCATGTTGGTTTGAGCAAATGTACTCCATTACCAGAACGTGTTTGGCTATGACCCGGGTGGCTATAGTCAGATTGATGGATTGAGGTACGTACAGGGTACGTTGTACGATGATTGATACTGGTTAGGCTGAGTGGTGCCTAATGGCGGTACGTGGGATGTACCAGTGGTGTGTAACTAATGTGTTGGTAATCGGCTTGGTTCTGATATCATTTGTTTGGCTGTATTGTGGACTGGACATTGGATACTGTGCGCCGGGCAGAGTGATTTTGTCTGGGTTCAGTGATTGTATGAGCAGGTGCTCTTGGCCACGGTTGGCTAGTGGAACCCCGATATTGATATGTGTGTCACTGCTGGGCTGGTATTCAATGTGTTCCAGTTACACCACTTGATTGAGTAAGTTGGCGGTATACGTACACTCAGGATGAGTGAGTTGGTGGTCAGAGTAACCACGAGTAGCCTTGCGTGATGCTACTACGCCGTTATATTTTCCAGCGTCTTGGTTCGCTGAGGGTGTCGGCGATTATGGACATTGAGATTTATTTATGTCGCAGGATGGGCTTGCCCTGCGAATTGAGATCATGTGGTTGATCTTGCGCTACATCGAGAGTGATGTAGTACATGGTGTTGTCACGGATAGACAGATGGTTGGGGCTTTACTAGGGTGGTAAAGTTTTGTGATGACAGTTTGACTGGTGGTGTCAGCGTGGACTGACAAATGAGATTTGGTGACTCCCAACGGGAGCAAATGTAAGGATTTATTGGCAATGGAAGGGAACCGTCTAGCTGAAGGAGTCAGCTAAATGGTTAAGCGATTTTATCGCGGATCAGGTGATCATTTCCACTCGAGGTGGTCGAGTGTTGTTGCTATTATGACGTATGACTGTGATGGGATGTCTGGGTACAAACGAGACTGGTGTTGTCCCAGTATGTGGGTGTACAAGTGTACACAGATGTGTGGTCGAATTGTTTCCACAAGGTGGTTGTGGAATAAGGTTATTGGTAATTTCGAGGACGAAATTCTTTAAGGAGGGAAGGTTGTAACGACCCGTCCCGAATATCGGGATTTAATAATATTTAATTGTAATTTACTAATCTGGGATTAGTTGAGCGTTTCGGACGAATTGTGCAAAATGACCGTTTTGCCCCTGGGCGTGGGCAAAACGTTGACTTTTAATTCGGATGGTCAAATGGACTTTGACCGATGACCGTGACGTAGTTCGGGACGTCATGAGTTCATAGACAGGTGGCACGTTCGATTCCGACGTTCGTGGTGAAAGTTATGATGTACGGAAGTCCAGGGGCATTTTCGTAATTTGGACGATGTAGGGGCAAATGTTGACTTTTTGACCGGGATGTCCGATGGCCGAGGGCCAAGGACCGTTACGGAGGTTTCGTCGATACGAATTCAATGACAGGCGGCACGCATCAATCGGAGTCCGTATGACCGAGTTACGGGTCAGGATGCGTGAGGGGCATTTTGGTAATTTTCTGCACAAGGGCAGAATTGTAATTTTCTTCACGGGACACTGTTCCATTGAATTAGCCGTGAGGTGGATGCTTTGTGCGATCGATCCCTTGATTTGTTTATGAATTAATTGACTGAATTGGGCCAGTTTGGGGTTGAATTGCACATGGGGTTGTGTTGGCATCGATCACTGAACGTGGAAACTGGGTTTTTCTATGATTTTCGGGTCAGTGCGGGAACCTTTACACAGTGGATTGAGGACGGTTTTGGACGCCTTTAACGGCTAAATTGAATTAAAAGAATGAAGTGTGTGTCGAGGGCAGTTCACTGAGATTGAGAGATGGAAGAATGGAGTGGAAATGGTGGAGGAATACTCAAAAACCCGAAACTGGGTTCTGGGGAATTCAAATTCGAATTTCCAGTTTCAGGCCAGCCCAAGCCTAATTGATGAGTGATTGAGCTTCCTGGAACTTCAACGAGTCGAACCAGATCAAATGGGGCAAGCTTGGGAGCTCCTAGGGCCGTGAACGGACATGGTGGACGGCCGGAAAACTCGAGCTTGAGTTGTGACGATTGAGGTATTGTCGAGTTAAATTAATTATGCTAATTAGTTCGTATTAGTCCTTATTAACTTCCTGTGAAGTTAATTTGATTTTGGTTAAGGATTGGAGGAGCTCTGGTGATCGACCCGTTTTGGGTGATCACGGGTTGTCGACAAGATTGATCGACGGTTGATGCTAATCATGGACACAGAACTGAAATTGGTGGATTGGTGATTGTTGTAGGATCAAGAACGGATGGAATTGATATCGAATTGAGGGTGTTTGAAACGGATCATATCGCGGGTAATCTGACCCGTTTACCAGTCATTCGGGTGAAGAAGGAGCACTGTAGCAGGCGCGTGGCTTTCACGCGCAGCCACTCACGGCGGCGCGTGACGGCGCGTGGGCACGAATCTCGAGGTGAGGTCAACATGACTTTTATCCTATACATTGTAACGAACATTTTGGGATTGGTTTCGTGTCGATCGGACACCGTCTCGATATTGTTCGGGATGTCCGAAGGTTTTAAATCCAATTTAAAAATACTTAAAAATTCGGGAAAATTACGGGACTTGAATAGGATGTTAATGATGAGGTTAGTGATCCTCTAAATTGATTTGAACAGGATTGGGAGTCCCGGTGATAGTGAGTTGGCCCGGGAGGGCCTATGGCACGCGTATCGAGGCGCTCGGTTAAACGGTCTGTGAGTGGACATTGGTTTCATAGATTCGATGCATGCATAACTGTTTCATGATTGTTATAATTGGGATTATATGATTTATTTTGGATATCAGTGAATTTATATGTTTTCACGCTTTTCGAGGCGATTTACGTGTTTGCACGTGAATCGAGGTTTTCTGGATTTGCACTGATTTCCATAAATATGGATGGATATGATTTCATGAAACGGTTACGGATTTGATAAAGTGAAATCGGGCCAGGGGCCCAGTTAATTTGTTGAATCGGGCCAGGGGCCCAATTGAATTATGAAATCGGGCCAGAGGCCCAGTTAACTTATGAATCGGGCCAAGGGCTCAGTTGACTTATGTATGTGATTTCGGGTCGGGGACCCTAAAATGGAATTGAATAAACTATTTCGGATTTGATTCAACTATTTGGACTTATGACGGTTTTATGGAAATTCGGGGCAGGGCCCTTGTGATATTTTGGAAATGAATAATAAAATGTGTTCCATAAAACCATCTCGATATGAGGATATTTATATCCTGGTCTCCTCCAAGTGTCGGGGACACTGGAGAAGTCACGGTGCATTGCCTGCGAGGGCTCATTGTACGGAGCTACCGGACCGTATAGTGATCCAGGAGCAGGATTGCTAGACGTCATGGACGTCAGACATCGGGGATGTCAGAGATATGGACCCGGTGAGACCCCGGGCAGCACGCGTTGCTTAATACCGTGAGATATGACGTCTGGAACGTCAAGCGTCTAGGACGCTAGGCATCGGGGATGCCGGAGATGGAAAAATAATAAATGAATATTACTGGATTGATGAAATAACTCTTGGATTTACTTTTGGAAATTGAAAATATGCTTTGGTTTCCGGGCTAAGGCCCTAATGGTTATTTCTAAATAAATATGGGATTATTGGTTTTGGTGCATGCATATGATTTTACTGAGGGGCATAAATGTCTTATAAATGTTTTAAGCAGACTTGTTTATTTTCGTCCACTCACAGCTTTTGTTTTCAATGCCCTTCAGGTTGATTCCGGATACGACTGCAGCAGAGACTTGAGCATCGCACACCTCCTCCATCGATCCTTACGCACTCTGGAAGCCCGTTTGGGCAATGGCAATCGGTTATCCCTTGTCTGGCGCCTCTTGTCAGACGGGAGCACGTCACATTCCATGGTAATCCCGGGGGGATTGGGATGGGTCGTGTCAAGTGGTATCAGAGCAGGTTTTGCTCTTTTGTGCGCGAAGGTCGAGGGTGTGATGTCTCTTTGGGCTGCTGTTCCGTTGTCAACCTGATAGATAGTTTGGGGTTTGTATGGTGAATTGGGTGTGTTTGGCCCGATACGCCGTGCATTGATGCGATTCAACCCAGGTGGGGTTGTATACGATTAACTGGTAATGTGGGACCGTCGGTTCGGTCATGAGATGATGGATTGTTGTGCCACTGGGCACAGCTAGGTTCAGGGAACCCCATTTGATTGGAAATGCGAAACTCAGTTGAGTATTGGTCTAAGTTTTGGACCCTAGTAGTGTTGGCTAGTGTACGGGTGTTGGTGCATCGGAGTTAGCCGATGACCTTCGTGGTGGAACCCACGAAGGAACCCACGTTGAATTGACGATTGGATTGGATTGGACGTCTATACGATGTCAGGACCGCATAGTCGGTCAAGTTGTGGATTTTACTGCAGAAGGCAGTTGGGTTCGGTGGAACCCTAGGGTGTGATTTTGGAACCCTAATTTATAATTGATGGACCGAAAGGTGAACCTTAAGTGAGAACTTGTGCTGCGACGAGCGGCTGAGGTCATGGATGACCATGTGGACGACTCTAGTGAGTCTAGTCTGGATTATGGGATTCGATCCACGGATGCGGTTATGAGATAGAATATGGAATCCCGTGTTGGATCGAATATGAGTGTGAGGTGTGGTTACGGATCTTGACAACGATGACTGTTGGTCGACAGTTGTGTCGAGATAACTGGCTATCGAGGGTAGTTAGTGTGGTTTTAATACTTGGGGACGTTCAGGGAACGTTCATTATCCTGATGTGCCGATGGCAAATTGGAGGTACCCATAGTCGTGGGGTACGAGTGGTGTTACGGGATCGTCGTTCGTAATGAACGAAGATCCAGGGTAACAACTTTGCACACTGTGTGCTAGCATGGATGTTCGTGTGCTATGTATGGATGTCGGTATGGTGATACCTTTATGCCAATACTGGTATGGATGCCTGTGTGCTGATACTAGTATTGATGATGGTGCGTTGGTGCTGGTACTAGCGCTGGTGCAGGTGACAGTAATTGTGATGACGATGAGCCACCAGTTGGGGTGTGACTCTGTCATGATGGACAGATGATTGGTATCTGCGACTCAGTGGTGGTTGAGTCTTGGACTGGATGGGATCCAGTGGAGGTTGGGTCGTGTTGGGATAAGTCCTAACAGATATATGACGACAAGTGATGAACGGATAAAATGGTATGATTGAAACTTGGGGAATCTAGGGACGATGTTCCCTATGTCATGCGAGTTGGTGGATTTGGGGAGTTGTGGTCAACTCCGAGATTGGTAAGTTTGTGTACTGCTTATATCCCCTGAGAGTACAAGGAAATTATTGAAATTTGAAAAGTCGGGGAAACCATTCGTGGTGGTGATGTGGGATTTTGTGATTGTGAATCACTTGGAACCTGAGGATTGAACCTGTTAAGGTCGAGATGTGAGACGAAGGCAGTATGGTATGCACATCCAGGCAGAGTTGTGGATATTCCGTTCGGAATCGGGGTGTGTGCATACATGATTATTGACGGACGTGAGGCCCGAGTAATGAATCGATCTTGGACACGTGGTGATCCAAGTAAGGTATGGACGTGGGCAGTCCAGTGGTTGGACTTGACATCTCATTGGGAGCATGTCTGTTCTCAACATGGTTGGAACTCCCGTTTCGGGGAGAGTTGTGATTGGGAGACGAGAGGAGTGCTCGTTTCCACATCGGTGATTGGTATTCCGAAGTCTTTGGGGTTGACTTCTTATTTCCTGCCGTGGCAGATGATGATTGTTGCTACCAGTACGTTGAGTGTGTATTGGTTGGTGGACCCATGTTTGGCTTGGGGTCATTGGACACAAGAAGTTGAGTATGAATTTGGATTTGGTGGTGAAATGCGAGGTCATCTTTCCACCAAGGGAAATTTGGCGAAGGATTCAACTGAGGGTGTAAGACCCTACGATCAGCTTTCAGATGGATTGTTAGCTATGTGAGCATGTGTGGATCCTAGGTGGATCTGATTTGCGATGTTGTCGACTGTGGATGATGTGATGATCTAGGATCGTAATGTTGCTTGTCGGGTGACGTAGCGATGGACATGGATTGTGATCTTGATGATCCAGATGGGTGGAGAGTTTATCACTCTTACCTTGGTATGTGAGTCGTAAATGACGGGACTGAACTTCTTTTCGGAGTGAAGTCCATATGGTTGTGACTCGGTTGAGTAGGTTTCCGATGTGGTCGGATCTCGTCAACCTTTGACGTGTGGATATTGGGATTGGCTTCCCTATGAAGTCAATCGAGTGTTGAGCGGGTAACCGATAGGGTCGGTTATGTTACGTCTTGATGGGCGTAAACGAGATTTTGGGTTTTGGAATCGAATTTCTGGGTGACGATTCAGGATTCGATTGCGAAGCTCGAAAATGGATTACTGGATTTGGGTACGGAATGGTTATTCCAATGCTAGCTTACGGAATAATGATTTCGGATTCGGATTTGGAAATGGATTAAAAATGTGATGTTTGGGTTTGGATTCGGAATTTCTTACGAAATTGCGGATTCGGATTCGGAATTGGAACTAGATGACGGGTGGAGTTCGTTTTGTCTCATGTTGGTTTGAGCAAATGTACTCCATTACCAGAACGTGTTTGGCTATGACCCGGGTGGCTATAGTCAGATTGATGGATTGAGGTACGTACAGGGTACGTTGTACGATGATTGATACTGGTTAGGCTGAGTGGTGCCTAATGGCGGTACGTGGGATGTACCAGTGGTGTGTAACTAATGTGTTGGTAATCGGCTTGGTTCTGATATCATTTGTTTGGCTGTATTGTGGACTGGACATTGGATACTGTGCGCCGGGCAGAGTGATTTTGTCTGGGTTCAGTGATTGTATGAGCAGGTGCTCTTGGCCACGGTTGGCTAGTGGAACCCCGATATTGATATGTGTGTCACTGCTGGGCTGGTATTCAATGTGTTCCAGTTACACCACTTGATTGAGTAAGTTGGCGGTATACGTACACTCAGGATGAGTGAGTTGGTGGTCAGAGTAACCACGAGTAGCCTTGCGTGATGCTACTACGCCGTTATATTTTCCAGCGTCTTGGTTCGCTGAGGGTGTCGGCGATTATGGACATTGAGATTTATTTATGTCGCAGGATGGGCTTGCCCTGCGAATTGAGATCATGTGGTTGATCTTGCGCTACATCGAGAGTGATGTAGTACATGGTGTTGTCACGGATAGACAGATGGTTGGGGCTTTACTAGGGTGGTAAAGTTTTGTGATGACAGTTTGACTGGTGGTGTCAGCGTGGACTGACAAATGAGATTTGGTGACTCCCAACGGGAGCAAATGTAAGGATTTATTGGCAATGGAAGGGAACCGTCTAGCTGAAGGAGTCAGCTAAATGGTTAAGCGATTTTATCGCGGATCAGGTGATCATTTCCACTCGAGGTGGTCGAGTGTTGTTGCTATTATGACGTATGACTGTGATGGGATGTCTGGGTACAAACGAGACTGGTGTTGTCCCAGTATGTGGGTGTACAAGTGTACACAGATGTGTGGTCGAATTGTTTCCACAAGGTGGTTGTGGAATAAGGTTATTGGTAATTTCGAGGACGAAATTCTTTAAGGAGGGAAGGTTGTAACGACCCGTCCCGAATATCGGGATTTAATAATATTTAATTGTAATTTACTAATCTGGGATTAGTTGAGCGTTTCGGACGAATTGTGCAAAATGACCGTTTTGCCCCTGGGCGTGGGCAAAACGTTGACTTTTAATTCGGATGGTCAAATGGACTTTGACCGATGACCGTGACGTAGTTCGGGACGTCATGAGTTCATAGACAGGTGGCACGTTCGATTCCGACGTTCGTGGTGAAAGTTATGATGTACGGAAGTCCAGGGGCATTTTCGTAATTTGGACGATGTAGGGGCAAATGTTGACTTTTTGACCGGGATGTCCGATGGCCGAGGGCCAAGGACCGTTACGGAGGTTTCGTCGATACGAATTCAATGACAGGCGGCACGCATCAATCGGAGTCCGTATGACCGAGTTACGGGTCAGGATGCGTGAGGGGCATTTTGGTAATTTTCTGCACAAGGGCAGAATTGTAATTTTCTTCACGGGACACTGTTCCATTGAATTAGCCGTGAGGTGGATGCTTTGTGCGATCGATCCCTTGATTTGTTTATGAATTAATTGACTGAATTGGGCCAGTTTGGGGTTGAATTGCACATGGGGTTGTGTTGGCATCGATCACTGAACGTGGAAACTGGGTTTTTCTATGATTTTCGGGTCAGTGCGGGAACCTTTACACAGTGGATTGAGGACGGTTTTGGACGCCTTTAACGGCTAAATTGAATTAAAAGAATGAAGTGTGTGTCGAGGGCAGTTCACTGAGATTGAGAGATGGAAGAATGGAGTGGAAATGGTGGAGGAATACTCAAAAACCCGAAACTGGGTTCTGGGGAATTCAAATTCGAATTTCCAGTTTCAGGCCAGCCCAAGCCTAATTGATGAGTGATTGAGCTTCCTGGAACTTCAACGAGTCGAACCAGATCAAATGGGGCAAGCTTGGGAGCTCCTAGGGCCGTGAACGGACATGGTGGACGGCCGGAAAACTCGAGCTTGAGTTGTGACGATTGAGGTATTGTCGAGTTAAATTAATTATGCTAATTAGTTCGTATTAGTCCTTATTAACTTCCTGTGAAGTTAATTTGATTTTGGTTAAGGATTGGAGGAGCTCTGGTGATCGACCCGTTTTGGGTGATCACGGGTTGTCGACAAGATTGATCGACGGTTGATGCTAATCATGGACACAGAACTGAAATTGGTGGATTGGTGATTGTTGTAGGATCAAGAACGGATGGAATTGATATCGAATTGAGGGTGTTTGAAACGGATCATATCGCGGGTAATCTGACCCGTTTACCAGTCATTCGGGTGAAGAAGGAGCACTGTAGCAGGCGCGTGGCTTTCACGCGCAGCCACTCACGGCGGCGCGTGACGGCGCGTGGGCACGAATCTCGAGGTGAGGTCAACATGACTTTTATCCTATACATTGTAACGAACATTTTGGGATTGGTTTCGTGTCGATCGGACACCGTCTCGATATTGTTCGGGATGTCCGAAGGTTTTAAATCCAATTTAAAAATACTTAAAAATTCGGGAAAATTACGGGACTTGAATAGGATGTTAATGATGAGGTTAGTGATCCTCTAAATTGATTTGAACAGGATTGGGAGTCCCGGTGATAGTGAGTTGGCCCGGGAGGGCCTATGGCACGCGTATCGAGGCGCTCGGTTAAACGGTCTGTGAGTGGACATTGGTTTCATAGATTCGATGCATGCATAACTGTTTCATGATTGTTATAATTGGGATTATATGATTTATTTTGGATATCAGTGAATTTATATGTTTTCACGCTTTTCGAGGCGATTTACGTGTTTGCACGTGAATCGAGGTTTTCTGGATTTGCACTGATTTCCATAAATATGGATGGATATGATTTCATGAAACGGTTACGGATTTGATAAAGTGAAATCGGGCCAGGGGCCCAGTTAATTTGTTGAATCGGGCCAGGGGCCCAATTGAATTATGAAATCGGGCCAGAGGCCCAGTTAACTTATGAATCGGGCCAAGGGCTCAGTTGACTTATGTATGTGATTTCGGGTCGGGGACCCTAAAATGGAATTGAATAAACTATTTCGGATTTGATTCAACTATTTGGACTTATGACGGTTTTATGGAAATTCGGGGCAGGGCCCTTGTGATATTTTGGAAATGAATAATAAAATGTGTTCCATAAAACCATCTCGATATGAGGATATTTATATCCTGGTCTCCTCCAAGTGTCGGGGACACTGGAGAAGTCACGGTGCATTGCCTGCGAGGGCTCATTGTACGGAGCTACCGGACCGTATAGTGATCCAGGAGCAGGATTGCTAGACGTCATGGACGTCAGACATCGGGGATGTCAGAGATATGGACCCGGTGAGACCCCGGGCAGCACGCGTTGCTTAATACCGTGAGATATGACGTCTGGAACGTCAAGCGTCTAGGACGCTAGGCATCGGGGATGCCGGAGATGGAAAAATAATAAATGAATATTACTGGATTGATGAAATAACTCTTGGATTTACTTTTGGAAATTGAAAATATGCTTTGGTTTCCGGGCTAAGGCCCTAATGGTTATTTCTAAATAAATATGGGATTATTGGTTTTGGTGCATGCATATGATTTTACTGAGGGGCATAAATGTCTTATAAATGTTTTAAGCAGACTTGTTTATTTTCGTCCACTCACAGCTTTTGTTTTCAATGCCCTTCAGGTTGATTCCGGATACGACTGCAGCAGAGACTTGAGCATCGCACACCTCCTCCATCGATCCTTACGCACTCTGGAAGCCCGTTTGGGCAATGGCAATCGGTTATCCCTTGTCTGGCGCCTCTTGTCAGACGGGAGCACGTCACATTCCATGGTAATCCCGGGGGGATTGGGATGGGTCGTGTCAAGAGGTCCGATGGCCGAGGGCCGAAGACCGTTACGTAGATAAGGACGATACGAATCCGTAGACAGGCGGCACGTCGAATTCGGATGTTCGACGGAGAAGTTACGGTTCACGGAAGTTCAAGTGCACTATTGCAGGAATTACGAAACGGGTTCACTTTTGGACTCCAGTGGGCCCAGATATTTGTCTTGATGTCCAATGGATGAGTGACAAGTGTCACCCATCCAATGGACACCATATTCCTTCATGCACCGTGCAAACCATTTCCTTTTCTTCATTCAAACACACCAACCCGATCTCGATCCATTTTCCACCCAAACCGTTCACCCAAAACCCATCCCACCTTAACACATGACCAGCCATGAGGACCAGGGAGACTAGGGGAGCTGAGGTGACCGGCCTGGAGGCCTGAACCGCCGCCCACGGCGGCGAGAGGAGGAGGAACCCGTGAGGTTCACGGTAAGCCCATTTTCAATCCAATTTCCATTTTTATTGCTATGGGTCATTTTGGTTGCTTCCAATGAATTAAATGGGTTATTAGGATTGTGTTAGGAAGGTTTTAGGAAGCTTGGGAGGGCTGTGAAGCCATGGGTGCAGTTTTGAAACTTTGAACCGTTTGGTTCAAAATCGAACCATAGGATTTAGGTGTTTTTAGGTAGTTTTAGGGATTGAAATGGATGGAAAACATCAAACTAGGAAGAAAGGAATCGAAAAGGAAGAACTAGGATGACAAATGGGGTGTCTAGGGCTGTGAACCAGTCACGCCGGCCCAGTTGGACCGGCCAAACCAGGTGAACCAGCCATGAACAGTAAAACCGGTCTGCTGGAAGTTGGTGCCGATAAACAGTATTTTCGACCTTCTTGGGGGCGTGAGGGTACGTGAACAGTAATTTGGAAAAGTGTCCAACACGGGAAATCTTCTATTCGATGTAACGAAGATTTTGGGACTGGTCTCGCGTCAATCGGACATCGTTTCGATAGTTTTCGGGGTGTTGGAAAGTTTAGGGTTGGCTTAAAAATAGTTAAAAGTTCGGGAAAATTACGGGGCTTTTATGGGAGGTTAATAAAGTAGTTATTAACCTTCTATTAAAATTTGGACAGGTTTGGGAGTCCCGGTAATGGTGATCGGCTCGGGGAGCCGAATGGCACTCAAATCGAGGCGGCAGCTCGGACGGTCTGTGAGTGGACCTTGTTTTCTAAATTCGTGCATGCATAAATGTTTGTTATATGTTTTAATACATGTTTGATGATGCCATGGGTGCATTTCTATGTGGTTACGTACAAGCACGTATTTCGAGGTTTCGGCCTTATAAGGTGCTTATACGGGTCTGTATTTCTTTATTGATTTAAATGAACTGGATTTGGATTTCAAAAGGATAAACTCGGGTATGAGACCCATTTGGTTTTGTCTCGGACATATGACCTCAGATATCGGGCACTGTGCCCAACTGATGTCCTATGTTCGGGTACGAGACCCAAGCTACTTTACGGTTTTGATTTCAGGTCAGGGAACCTTAAATGGATTTCCCGGTTCATGACGGTTTATGGGAACCGGCATGAACTCTTAATATGGTATCATGGTTCATGACGGTTTATGGGAACCGGCATGAACCCTTGTTGGTTATTACGATACATGACGGTTTAGGAACCGGCATGTTACCTGGTTATGTTATTACGGTACATGACGGTTTATGGGAACCAGCATGTTACCTTGGTTATGGATATTATGGATCATGACGGTTTAGGGGAACCGGGCATGGATATTATGTTATGTATATATATGTTCATCTACCTTCCTTTACTTCTATTATCTCCTCCGGGGAGGGTCGTTGGCCTGGGTGGACCCCGGAGTAGTCACGGAGCACCGACTGAGTGGAGTCACCCCCCAGTTGGGTTCCTTACTCTCAGGAAGGCTATGGTTACTATTACCTCAGGTAGGGTCAGTGGTCTGCGGACATTGACCTTGACTTTGAGAAGACTCGGATTGAGACCCGGGTAGCACGCGCGTAGCTTTGGATACCGTGACAGGATTGGTTGTGTGACTTATATGTATATATGATATATGATATGTGGTGTGCACAGGTGTGCACAGGATTTGAGCAGTGGCTCGTGTACTTGGTTTCTTTATGGTTTGGGGCCGAGTCCCTTATGGATTTGGGCAGTGGCCCGTATGGTCGTTTTCATTGTGGTCCTTTCGACCTTAGTTTACATCTGCTTTGGGCTTAGTCCCACATATGGTTTGTTTTGGATAAATGGTTTTCGAATGCATGCATGCTTTTTAGTGGAGGGTACAAATCTCTTATGAAATGTTTTTATAAACTCTTTGTTTTGTCCACTCACAGCTTTTAATGTTTTGACTGCCCTTCAGGTTGACAGCGGATGTGGACTGTAGCAGAGACCGAGATATCACATGCCTCCTCCGGATCCTGGCGTACTCTGATAGTCCGGGAGGGCAAAGGTCGGAAATATCCCTTGTCTGACACTTCGTGTCAGACGGGAGCAGGGTCATCCCGCACTAATCCCGGGGGGATTGGGATGGGTCCTGTCAACGTGGTATCAGAGCATACGATTGCTTATCAGAGCGGGGTTGTCTCTATTCGAGCAACCGTGCATCTCTTGGAGTATGTACACAGGTCGAGGATGTGATATCTCATTGGGCTATAGTTCGTGGTCAACCTGATGTTGGGATGCCGATACGATAGTTAGTAGGATTGAATCGTGGAACGTCTTGGTTCGGCATTCGATGCCGGGGTTGCCATAGTTCTGTCGTGGATGACAGTGTGGGACCCTACAAAGGGATAAACGTATTCTTATAGATTTTGATCGTGAGATGGTTAGTTGGGATCGTCTTCACGATGTCGTAGGATCGGTTCCGACGACTGGTTAGGAATTATGACCATCGATGTTTGGATATTGTTGAGTTAAATGGATTTACTGCTCCTGGTAGTTAGCGGTCGGATTTGTGGAATCCTAGTTGGATGGACGGTATGATTGGATTGACGTCCTTACGATGTCAAGACCGCGGAGTCGGTCAGATTGTTGATTTTACTGCCTTATGCAGTTGGGTTCAGTGGAACTCTAGGTGTAATCGTGGAACCCTACTTTGGGTGTATGGTTCGGAAATGTGAGTTGGCGAGTGGTGTGACTTTGACGACTATTCGGATTTGGAGTTCGTTAGTCGGTCTAGTCATATCAGCTTGTGTTGGGACTGCACTTCGCAGTCGGGATTGTACTTATCGGTTTGACCTAGTTGGTTGTCGTGCTACTTCAGTTGTGATGGATTGTTGGTACAACTAAGGTCATGGGTGACCTGGTAGACGACAGTGGTTGAGTCGAGTAACGACTGGTTAGTGATTGGTTGGGCAAGTTATCAGGGTTGGTACTTGTCGATGGAATCCCGGAGTGGGGATACGAAGTAGTTGGTACTCTCGATTGATTCTGTTGGACGTGAATCTCGATTGTGATGTCTGGTAGTTGGGTCTGCACGAGTCTGTGGCAGACACTACTACCGAGAGTGGTCGTAGATTTGGTTGTTCGGAATCGGGGACGTTCAGGGGACGTTTTCTTTTCTCGTATGAGTTGTCAGGATGACTGTACTCATAATTGTAGGTACGAGGGAGACTGAGTTTCTCCAATATGAGTTGAGGTACGGGATCGTCGTTCGGTATGAGCGGAGATCCAGGGCGGTCATTTTTGCACACGGTGTGCTAGCGTCAGTACTGATGCTAGTGAGGATGCTTGTGTGCTGATGCTGACAGGTGATAGTGATGGTGCTGGTACTAGTGCTAGTGCTAGTGCTGGTGTCGGTGCCCGTGATTGCGACGACGATGAGTTACGAATCGGGATATGACTTCATCGAGTTACGTATGTGTTCGGTATCTGTGGTCCCAGAGTGGATCTCAGATAGAGCTAAATTGGTTAGGGGACACGTGGTTGATGTCCAGGTATGTTGTTTCCAATCTTGTTGGAACTTCGGAATCGCGAGAGGTTGCGATTGAGGTGACGAGTGGAATGCGGGTTTTCCGCATTGGTAATGGGTATGTCAAAGTCATTTTGGGTGACTTCTCAGATTCTACCATGATTGATGATGGTAGATGACGTTGATGATATAGATGTTTTTGGTTGCCACTAGTACACTGATCGGGTATTGGTTGGTGGACCCGGGATTGTTCTGGATCATCAGGAGATGAGTATATCGAAGTTAGGTGACTGAGATTCCTCATTTTCTACTTGGTGGCAGACGATGTTGGATTACGTGGCGTGGTGAGTGCAGCAAGTTTTGGTTGCATTCACGTAGGATGAGTTTTGATGTCATCGTGTTGGATCATCTTTGGTTTTTCTTAGGTGGAATGCCAAGGATCCATACGAGGTAGTCAGTGAGAACCCACAGTCTCGACGTGTCTCGTCGTTGACTGATCTGTTTAGATGTGGGAATTGGTTTAGGACTTTGGGTATTGCTATGGATCTGGATCATGATCTTGATGATCCAGATAGGTGGAAAGTTTATTACTCTTACTTGGATGTTGAGTGGAGCATGATGGGATTGAACTTCTTTTCGAGGTAAATCCCATATGGCTTATTACCCGCCTGAGTAGTTGTCCGATGAGTAGTTTTCCGACGTGGTCGGATTTGATCAGCCTTAGATGTGTTGATATGGGGATTGACTTCTCTATGAAGTCAATCGATGGTATTGTGGTAATCGGTTGAGCAGGTATCCGATAGGTTCGGATATAGTGCGTCTCGGTAGATGTGAACGAGATTTCAGGTTTTGGAATCAGATTTCTGGATGACGATTCAGGATTTGATTTTGGAACTTGAAAGAGGATTTCTGGATTTGGGTTTTGGAATCGGATTCTGGGTGACGATTCAGGATTTGATTCTAGAGCTTGACTGTAGATTTCCTTTTATGGATTTGGGTTCGGAATGGTTATTCCTAATACTAGTCTACGGAATGATGATTTCGGATTCGAATTTAGACATGGCTATGGATATGATTTCTGGGTTTGGATCCGGACTTTCTTACGAAATTGCGGATTCAGATTCGGATTTAGAAACGGATGATGGGTCGGAGTTTCGGTTTGTCTAATGCTGGATTGAACAAATGAACTCCATAATTGAAACGTGATTGGCTACGCCCTAGATGGTTGTAAGCTGATTGATGGGTAGATGTATGTACCTTGTACGTTGTTCGAGGTACGATATTGGATAGGCTGGTGGTGTCTGGTAGCGGTATTCTGGATATACCAGTGATACGTTGGTGAGCGAGTTGGTAGTCGGATTGGTTCTGATACACTTGGAATAGTTGAGGTCGTGAACTGGACATTGGATACCGTGCATTGGGTCATGGTATTTCTGATGGGTCTAGTTACACACAGGTCGGGTGAATTTTTGGTTAGTGTATACTCAAGTTGAGTAAGCTGGTGGTCGGTATAACCACGAGTGAGTGTCGTGTTAGTTTTCGACTGACGACTGTCAAGTGGTGACAGTTTGTCGGAAGTGTCAACGTGAATCGGTTAGTGAGGTCTGATGACTCCCAGTGGGAGGACGTCAGAATAGATTAGTGATTGAGAAGGGAACCGTCTAGTTGGTTGTGCCAGTGAAACGGTATATCTGACAAGTGGTGTCAGTTCGGAGCGTACGACTTCTGTCATTTGACGTGGTTGAATGTAGTCGATACGATTTGAGTGTTAGTGGTACGCCTGGTTGCAGACGAGTATCGTTCTGGTAAGTGGGTGTACAAGTGTACACGTGTCGTGAGATCGAATTATTTCCACGGGGTGGATGTGGAATCAAGATAGTTAGAGTTTCGAGAATAAAACTAAATTAAGGAGGGAAGAACGGTTGGACTTAGGTTGGTTGGAATTTCGAGGACGAAATTAATTAAGGAGGGAAGGTTGAAACGACCCGTCCCAAATTCCTAGATTAGATTAGTGAATAATCACGAATAGTGAGGCTAATCCGTGATTAGTTTAGCGAAATCGGACGAACGATGCAAAATGACCGTTTTGCCCCTAGGCGTGGGCAAAACGTTGACTTTTCGTTCGGGCGGTCAAATGGACTTTGACCGATGACCGTGACGTAGTTCGTGACGTCACGAGTTCATAGACAGGTGGCATGTTCAATTCCGACGTTCGAGGAGGAAGTTATGACGTTCGGAAGTTTAGGGGCATTTTGGTAATTTTGGTTAAATGGAGTCAAATGTTGACTTTTTGACCAAGAGTTCCGATGGCCGAGGGCCGAAGACCGTTATGTAGATAAGGACGATACGAATCCGTAGACAGGCGGCACGTCGAATTCGGATGTTCGACGGCGAAGTTACGGTTCACGGAAGTTCAAGTGCACTATTGCACGAATTACGAAACAGGTTCACTTTTGGACTCCAGTGGGCCCAGATATTTGTCTTGATGTCCAATGGATGAGTGACAAGTGTCACCCATCCAATGGACACCATATTCCTTCATGCACCGTGCAAACCATTTCCTTTTCTTCATTCAAACACACCAACCCGATCTCATCCATTTTCCACCCAAACCGTTCACCCAAAACCCATCCCACCTTAACCCATGACCAGCCATGAGGACCAGGGAGACTAGGGGAGCTGAGGTGACCGGCCTGGAGGCCTGAACCGCCGCCCACGGCGGCGAGAGGAGGAGGAACCCGTGAGGTTCACGGTAAGCCCATTTTCAATCCAATTTCCATTTTTATTGCTATGGGTCATTTTGGTTGCTTCCAATGAATTAAATGGGTTATTAGGATTGTGTTAGGAAGGTTTTAGGAAGCTTGGGAGGGCTGTGAAGCCATGGGTGCAGTTTTGAAACTTTGAACCGTTTGGTTCAAAATCGAACCATAGGATTTAGGTGTTTTTAGGTAGTTTTAGGGATTGAAATGGATGGAAAACATCAAAATAGGAAGAAAGGAATCGAAAAGGAAGAACTAGGATGACAAATGGGGTGTCTAGGGCTGTGAACCGGTCACGCCGGTCCAGTTGGACCGGCCAAATCAGGTGAACCGGCCATGAACAGTAAAACCGGTCTGCTGGAAGCTGGTGCCGATGAACAGTGTTTTCGACCTTCTTGGGGCGCCTGAGGACGCGTGAACAGTAATTTGGGAAAGTGTCCAACACGGGAAATCTTCTATTCGATGTAACGAAGATTTTGGGACTGGTCTCGCATCAATCAGACATCGTTTCGATAGTTTTCGGGGTGTCGGAAGGTTTAGGGTCGGCTTAAAAATAGTTAAAAGTTCGGGAAAATTACGGGGCTTTTATGGGAGGTTAATTATGTAGTTATTAACCTTCTATTAAAATTTGGACAGGTTTGGGAGTCCCGGTAATGGTGATCGGCTCGGGGAGCCGAATGGCACGCAAATCGAGGCGGCAGCTCGGACGGTCTGTGAGTGGACCTTGTTTTCTAAATTGGTGCATGCATAAATGTTTGTTATATGTTTTAATACATGTTTGATGATGCCATGGGTGCATTTCTATGTGGTTACGTATAAGCACGTATTTCGAGGTTTCGGCCTTATACGGTGCTTATACGGGTCTGTATTTCTTTATTGATTTAAATGAACTGGATTTGGATTTCAAAAGGATAAACTCGGGTATGAGACCCATTTGGTTTTGTCTCGGGCATATGACCTCAGATATCGGGCACGGTGCCCAACTGATGTCCTATGTTCGGGTACGAGACCCAAGCTACTTTACAGTTTTGATTTCAGGTCAGGGAACCTTAAATGGATTTCCCGGTTCATGACGGTTTATGGGAACCGGCATGAACTCTTAATATGGTATCATGGTTCATGACGGTTTATGGGAACCGGCATGAACCCTTGTTGGTTATTACGGTACATGACGGTTTATGGGAACCGGCATGTTACCTGGTTATGTTATTACGGTACATGACGGTTTATGGGAACCGGCATGTTACCTTGGTTATGGATATTATGGATCATGACGGTTCAGGGGAACCGGGCATGGATATTATGTTATGTATATATATGTTCATCTACCTTCCTTTACTTCTATTATCTCCTCCGGGGAGGGTCGTTGGCCTGGGTGGACCCCGGAGTAGTCACGGAGCACCGACTGAGTGGAGTCACCCCCCAGTTGGGTTCCTTACTCTCAGGAAGGCTATGGTTACTATTACCTCGGGTAGGGTCAGTGGTCTGCGGACATTGACCTTGACTTTGAGAAGACTCGGATTGAGACCCGGTAGCACGCGCGTAGCTTTGGATACCGTGACAGGATTAGTTGTGTGACTTATATGTATATATGATATATGATATGTGGTGTGCACAGGTGTGCACAGAATTTGAGCAGTGGCTCGTGTACTTGGTTTCTTTATGGTTTGGGGCCGAGTCCCTTATGGATTTGGGCAGTGGCCCATATGGTCGTTTTCTTTGTGGTCCTTTCGACCTTGGTTTACATCTGCTTTGGGCTTAGTCCCACATATGGTTTGTTTTGGATAAATGGTTTTCGAATGCATGCATGCTTTTTAGTGGAGGGTACAAATCTCTTATGAAATGTTTTTATAAACTCTTTGTTTTGTCCACTCACAGCTTTTAATGTTTTGACTGCCCTTCAGGTTGACAGCGGATGTGGACTGTAGCAGAGACCGAGATATCACATGCCTCCTCCGGATCCTGGCGTACTCTGATAGCCCGGGAGGGCAAAGGTCGGAAATATCCCTTGTCTGACACTTCGTGTCAGACGGGAGCAGGGTCATCCCGCACTAATCCCGGGGGGATTGGGATGGGTCCTGTCAGTAATGACCCGTCTCGAAAATCAGGATTAGATTAGTGGTTAATGACGGATTAGTGAAATTAATCAGTGATTAGTTGGGTACTTTCGGACGGACGGTGCGAAATGACAGTTTTGCCCTTGGAATGGGCAAAATGTTGACTTTTAGTTCGAGCGGTCAAACAAACTTTAGCCGAGGACTGTGACGTATTTTGGGACATCACGAGTTCATAGAGATGTGGCACGTCCGATTCCGACATTCGAGGAAGAAGTTATGATGTTCGGAAGTTCGTGGGTATTTTGGTAATTTGTTTGAAAAGGGGAAAATCGTTGACTTTTTATATGACATGTCTTTTTCATGTAATTCGAGTACCGTTAGGTAGATTTCAATCCCTTGAGTACAACAACAGGCGGCACACTGTCATCGGACTTCAGAAGGCTCGGATTTTGGTCTGAACATGTGAGGGGCAAAATGGTAATTTGTGCACCAGGGGTACAATGGTCTTTTGGCTGATTTTGAAAATGGTTCAATAGGATGTGGACATCTGTCCCTTAAGTGGTTGGATATTTTCACCAGGTAATCAGTGAGATGTGGACACATGGCCACTCTCTGGTTGGTTCCAGCCAATTCTCACAAAATGATCGATTAAAAAACAGGGCAGTGTCGTGCATATGGTTTAAGTCGAGATAGTGAGAGATCAGTGTGTGCTTGTGCTTGTGTGTGTGTCTGAGTGAAAACCTAAGTGAAACCGTGTGTGAGAAGTGAGGAAAACAGAGAGAAGATACAAAAGAAGACTAGAGAACTTGGTCGACGGGGAAGGACTTGAAGCTGTGAAACTCAAAACGTTCAATCTCTGTGCACCTCGTCTGTGGTGGTGATCAATGAGCATAAAAGGGAACCTAGGACGACATGAGGATCGCAGTGGAGGCCACGACGAAGGAACAGGGGGAAGGTAAGCCATTTTTTATCCCTTTTTTCCTTGTTTTTGTTCAAACCCAAGACTTTGAGTTTTGTGGGTTAATGAATGATTGGGTTGCTCATTAGAGCTTCTGGAGACTGAGACGAGGCCAGAAAACAAGGAACCATGGCTGAAGGACGTCGAGGTGGCCGAAAACAGAGAAGGGCAGTTTCTGGTTTTTCTTCTTCGAATTCGGGAGGTAAGAAACAAGTCTTCATTTCGTGTTTTAGTTAGTTCAATCAATCCTAAACATAGGGACAAACCTAAGGGTGGAAAGAGGAGTGAAAATGGTTGAGAAATGGACAAAAACCGCCCTCACGCTTTCGATTGGACCAGGTCGGTCTGGACCGGTCTGAACCGGTCGATCGCGGGTTGAAGATGATGAATAGTACCAGTGGGTGGCTTCCATACGTAGCCCCTTTAGGCTGCCCGTGAGGGCGCGTGGGACTTCTTTTGGGGAAGGTTTCAACACAACTTTTAAAGTATTTGATGTAACGAACATTTTGGGACTGGTTTCGAGTCGATCGGACATCGTTTCGATATGTTTCTGGATGTCCAAATATTTAAAAGTTAGGTTAAAAATAGTTAAAAATTCAGGAAAATTACGGGGAATTAGTGGAAGCCTTATGAAGTAGTTAGTGACCTTTGTATGTGATATGGACAGGTTCGGGAAAGCCGGTGATAGTGGATTAGCTGGGAAAGTGTAATTACACGCGTATCGAGGCAGCGACGCGAATGGTCTGTGAGTGGACTTTGCTTTCTAACTTATGATGCATGCATAAATATTTGTATATGTTTTCTATACGTGATTTCTATGTTCATGATTATGATCTTTATGATTACGGTTTTGCACGCATTTCAAGATATTTACGTAATTACACGTTTTACGAGATATGCTTTTATGTTATGATTTGATAATGGTTTCGATACGATGATTTTGGGATTTGAGTTATGATTTGATTTCATTGGTTTATGAATGGATTTCGATAAATGTGATTTCTGGATTTGGATTCGGAATGATGATTTCAGATTCGGCTTGGGATTCGAAATGGTGATTTCGAATTCGGATTTGGACATGGGTCTGGTATTGGGTTTAAAGACCCGGATATGATATGTGACGGGGGTGGGCCTGGATATGTGATTGGATTTAAAGACCCGGATTGAGTTTAAAGACTCGGGAGTTTAAAGACTCGAATATTGTGATTTCCCCTGTAGGCCTATTGAGTTTAAAGACTCGGGAGTTTAAAGACTCGAATTGCTATTAAGTTTAAAGACTCGGATAGATGCAGCAGGTTCGATTGATGGAAATGTGTTTTAAATGGATTTTGGATTTCTGTGATACACTGATGGTTTTCAAATGGTTTTCAGACGTTTTGGGCTATGACCCGGATGATATGGATTTTGATGGTTTTGGGCTGAGGCCCGGGATTTGAGAAAAGGAAATGATTTTGGTTTTCATAAATGGTTTTTATTATCGTGGAAACAAAATGGTTTTCTTATGTGGGGAATGAAATGGTTTTCGAATGCATGCATAAGTTTTACGTGGAGGGTATAAACGTCTTTTCTTATAAAATGTTTTATGAACTTATTATTTATTTTTGTCCACTCACACTCTTTTTGTTTTTGGATACCCTTCAGGTTGTTGATACTGTGCGGGCTGTTGATTAGTGAGACAAAGACATCACACACGCGATCCACATCGATGCTGCAAACTCTGGTTACCTAAAGTTGGTTTTTGGTACGTTGACCTGGGTATCCCTTGTCTGTCTTGCATTTTCCACTGGGTTTGAACGAGTGTTTAGCCTTCGTGTCGCACGTGAGTTAGACGAGAGCATGACTTAGCACTTAATCCCAGGGGATTGGGGGTGGGTCGTGTCAGGAGGAAACCAAGAACAAAAATTGTGGACGCGTGAGCTTGAGAATTGGGTTTTTGGCTCAGGGATAGGAACATCGAAACTGGATGTCCATGTGTTCTTCTAGACTGCTTGGGATCATGTTAAACTCGAAACGATGGAGTTTTGCACGCAGGAAGGTCGTGGACAGCAACTAGAAACCATGGTTGAAGTTCAAGGTTTCAGACCAGGTCATTGAGCCGAGTTTCCTCTCGGTTTTTATCATATATCTTCTCCTTATTGAATTTAGATGAATTTACACGGTTGATCGATGAAAAATGGCGAAGAAAAACTAGTTTTAGAAGCAGGTTAGACTCGCTGGGTCGAGCGACCTAATTTGTAGGAACCAGGTTTGAAGCTTGAGGAAGACGATGCACAGTGGTTGCGCGTGGGGGCGTGTGCCACATCATCTCAAAAGTGTTCAACATGAATGTTCATCCTTTCAATGTTATGAGTCCAACGGTACAATTTTCGAGGCGATCAGATATTGTCTCGGGGCAGCTTTGATTATTCGAAGGTTTTAGGCATTATTATAATATGTTTAAAAATTCCAAGAAATTATGAGATTAATGTGTGAGTCAATTGGGATGGTTAGTGATCTTTAGAAGTGATTTTTGATTGGAGATGTTGTTCTCTAATTTTACGGAAAAACGAGCAATGCGGTTCGACTGTGTACGGTACGCGTGAGTGGATTTGCTTTTCCCTAAACCCTATGCATTTATTTTTATATGGTTTTAAATGATTTATTATGTGAATTTCTTGAAGGATATTTAAGCATGATTTTTATGGATTTTTGGTGAATTTATGGTAATTGCAACCTTGCACGTTTTACTAGGAATTTTTCATATTGTGTTCAGGTTTATTACTGAGTTTTGGAAAGTGGTTTTTATACTCGATATGACTTGTTTATATAATTTTGGTGGTGTTTTAAGGATTGGGAAATTTTATATGATTTTATGGAATATTTTAATAGCTCGTTTTACGAAGTTTTGGCTTACTTGTGATATGGGCTTAGGCCCGAGTTTTGAGGTTTGGTTTTAGTTATGGTTATGAGATGTGAGTTGATTATGTGAGTCCTAGATACATGTGGTATGATTGGATGTGGTTTCTGGAGGTTGGTATGGTTTGTGACGTGATGAGATGACCCTTCTCGAGTTGTGGATTGATGGTGTCTCAGAAGTCCAGAGCGGGGCTCTGTTTCCATGAGACTTGGACTAGTACCCAGACGTCCAAAGTCGTCCTCTATTTTATTGGGGTCGGTCCACACCCAGACGTCCAAAGCTGGGCTTTGTTTCTATGGGCGATACCCGGACGTCTAGAACGGGGCTTTATTTTCTCGAGCACTCAGATGTCCAAAGTAGGGCTCTGTTTTCCCGAATGATATTGGCCTACCGGTAATGCGTATTTGATTTGATGATTCAGTTTGCAGGCACCGAGGGTGGGTCAGTCGGCATGGTAAGTTGATTCGGTGTGTTTGACGGATTCAATGTGAATGATATGACAGTGTGTTAGTATGTTGCATTTGTGGTACTTGACTTGGGTTTTGATGGACACGTTGTCTGGTGTTAGTAATTTTCTGATTATCATACGTATTTCGCAATTTCTATTTTATTAACACATTTGATGCATGCATATTTTTTCTAGAATAGAGGGTATAAAGGTTATGTTTTGAACTATATTTTAAAACCTTTATTTTTATCCACTCACACATTTTCCTTGGTTTTGAAACCTCTAGGGCTGTTGCACGGGAATCAAGACTGTTTACAAAACGAAGGCATGAGCTCACGAGTATGCAAGTATCCCTTGTTTGACAGGGTTTTGAGGGTACACTTAGTATTCCAGGTTACCTGTCAGACTAGCGCAGGACTCGGGTATGGTACACGTGGTGTTTTCCAGGTCGAGTCCTGTCAACTTGGTATCAGAGCTTGGGTTCTAGGCAATTCTAGGTTTCTCTAGAAATTACCAAAATACCTTTCATAACATAATTACCAAAATGCCCCTAGATAATTTGACCTCATTACGAAACTACTCAAGCTCTGATTTCGTCATGTTACCTATTTATGGACTCGGGAGTTGGAGACCTTTGCAACGGTACTCACAAAATGTCTGCAAATTATCCAAGTCAAAAATTCAACCCTTTAACCTTTATGGACAAAATCATCAATTTTCATTTTCTCGAATTTCCGGGTCGTTACAACCTACATCCCTTAAAAAAATTTGTCCTCGAAATTCCCAAACAATCCAATTGTTATCCTCAAATTGAAAAATTGAGTTTCTCAAAAAGTAACTAATCTTCCGATTTCTTCTTCTAACTAGATTGTAACTTTATTTGAACACCAGCAATTCCGGAATCCCGTATACTCTTAATCGATACACTAGGCACTCTTCGAGTCATATCCAGAACATAATATTGCGAAACATAGCTCGTAGCTCACCAATTTGTAACCGAACTCAACCAATTAATACCTCAAATACTATCCCCATCACACATCACACAATGATACTACACCTAGGTCACCAACACAAACATCCTCTCGGTCAAATTCAAAAACACCACCAACATATCATCCAGACAAATACTTCCACGAGGTATATATGTACTACCTGTAGGTAAATCACTTGGTAACCAGACCCAACTCGACGTCCGAGTGTAACCTCACTCAGGAACTAGAGCCCTGCTCGACGTCTGAATTAGTATTGACCTAGAAACAGGAGCCCTGCTCGACGTCTGAATCACCATCCCAATACCAATCGCAGGAATTAGAGCCCAGCTCAACATCTAAGACTAACCAACCACACCCACCTAGGAACCGGAGTCTAGCTCGACGTTTGAGTGGTCACCCCACAATACCAGTCTCAGGAAATGAGCATTACCTTGACATCTGAGACTGACCACCACTTAGGAACAACAGTATATGTTCACAAACATAATAATACACAAATATCGAGAGACATATATTTATAATATACATATAAATTTCTCTTCGAAGTACTTTAAGCCTTCTCACAAGAAGCATCTAAGCCTTTGCTATGCAATGCACTCTGAGCCTTCTTACACAAAGCATCTAAGCCTTCACTTTATGAATCACGTTAAGTTTTCACACGAGAAGCATCTAAGCCTTCCTTATGTGAAGCACTCTAAGCATTCTTATATGAAGCATCCAAGTCTTTGCTCTGCGAAGAACATTAAGTTTTCTCATGAGAAACATCCAAGACTTTTCCTTTCAAAGCACTCTAAGCCTCTACTAAGAAGCATCCAAGCCTTCCCTCTATAAAGCACGTTAAGCCTTCCCACGAGAAGCATCTAAGATTTCGCCCTGCGAAGTACTCTAAGCCTTCACTAAGAAGCATCCAAGCCTTCTCTTTGCGAAGTAAGCTAAGCCCTTTATATCGAAGCATCTCCAAGCCTTTGACAACGAAGCAACTCAAATTCCTTCGCCCACTGAAGCATCAAGTGCTTGCTCACTAAGCATCACTGCCTTTGCTCGCGAAGCATCAACTCTCTAGCTCGCGAAGCATCAACGCCTTTGGCACGCGAAGTAGCTAAGCCTTCGTCTATGAAGCATCAATACATTTTCTTGCGAAGCATCAATGTCTACGCCCCTCAAAGCATTAACGATTTTTCCCACCGAAGCATTAGTGCCTTCGTCCATGAAGCATAAAATCCTTCACCCAATGAAACATCTACATATTTCTCCCTTGAAGAATCAACGCCTTCATCTTGCAAAGCATCAATGTCTTCGCCCACCGAAGCATCAACGCCTTTGTCCTGCATCAATGTCTTTGGCCCGTAAAGTAGCCAAGCATTCACCTCATGAAGCATTAAGGCTTTAATTCGTGAAGCATCAACTCCTCCGCTCATGAAACATCAAAGTATTCGCCAATCAAAGCATCAGAATCTTTGCTCCGTGAAGAATTAATCCTTCTCCCATATAAGCATCTACTCCTTTGTTTTGTAAAGCATCAATTCCTTCATCATGTGAAGCATCAATGCCTTCACCCCATGAAGCATCCATGCCTTCACTCTGTGACATATCAACTCCTTCAACCTGCGATGAAGTGTCAATGTCTTCCCCTATGAAACATCAAAGTCCTTATGAGAAGCACTCAAAGTCTTCACTGTGAAGCATTTAAAGCCTTCCATTACGAAGCACTCAAAGCCTTCAATAGCAAAAGGAAAAGTAAAGCTTCCATCTAATAGGCAAGTCAAATTAATACCCAAAAATTTGAATGGGGGCATTTATACGATTACCATGATCTTCTGGTCTATTAAAAAAAAGGCTAAGTCAACACCTCAAGCAACTTAGTAAAAGTCAGCTTGACGTCTACGTTTGAGGTAGCAAACCAATAGTGAGGTACATACTACTTGCGATCACCGCCGAGAATTCATCACTCGTACCCAAAAAATAGACTTGGTTGAATTGGAAATCTACTAAAGATAGTTTCCAACCACACTAAGAAGAGCCATAATCGAGTCATGACAAATTTTGGGTAAATGTTTTAGTGTGCGAGGGTCAACTGCGCGTTTCAGCACACAAGTTCAAGATTCATTCGAAACTACCAAGCTCAAATTTTACGTCCTTGAAGAGAGCTTGATGGCACCAAAAAGGTATGGAAGTCAGCTTTCCAACCTTACTAACAGCACTCAATTAAGAGTTAAAATAAATTTAAAAAACCAAAATTAGTACACAAAGGTCAAATCTGCCGAGAATCATAAAACACTCATAAAACGGAAATTGGAAGCTAATGAAAATTGAAGAAGTTGACACAACAAGACTCGAATGATCAAGTATTTATTCAACGCTAAGATCTAGCTACAAGACAAGACAAGCCATGAAGCTCATTATCAAGGTTGACACGGCCTCAGAGTCTCTCCGTCAACCTTCAACCTTTAACCTTGGAGGCATTCGATCACTCTACCACAAACTTCCTATGATGCATCCTTTATGGCTTTCTGCAGGCAATGGGGGAAACCTCCTCAACGTCACTTACTTTGGAACAGTTGACTCTGAGAAAGCAACTTCACCACAGCTTAGCTCTACAAAAGTGTTGAAGCAACTACAAAGCTGCTTGACTCTGTAGAAGCAACTCCAATGATGCATCTCTCATAAAAAAACAACCTCTAAGCTGAATGACTTCGCTAAAGTAACTTCAGTGCAGCTTTACTCCATGAAAGCAACTCCTCTACTACTTGACTCTGCGAAAACAACTTCAACTCTAGGACGGAACGTTGACTTGGTGCTCTATGTCTTCATGCCACTTGCCTTGAGATCAATGGCCACTTTCATTGTCTTTCATTAAGGAGATGGCTTTGACACCTTCACAAGCGTTCAAGCCTTGTTTATTCCTTCTACTAAACCACCTAAAGACCTCTGCTTGCTAACCACTCTCACTAAGCTAAGCGTCAGAAAGATAACTCCAACAACATTTGAAATAATGATTGAAGCTCCAACAATCCATTTCAGCGTCACTTGACTTCATGGTAGCAGTTGCAATGACATCATGTGCGCCATTGACAACCTTAGGATCCATGTCCTTACGTAATAGGACTTGACCCGAGTTTTCGTGAAAATCGGACAGGTCCTGCTCCCGTCTAACAACTCTTGTCAGACAAGGGATACTTCTGACTTACCCATGCCCAGATTTTATTCGATTAACCAAACCCAGTTCGTTCTTACGGGAGTTACCGCCCAAATCCACCCATTCTCCGGTAAGACAGAAAGTGTATCTATTAAAACTCACTTCGTACCTTAATATTACATGTTCCTACCTTAACATTTTAATTAGTAGTCGTATAAAAATGTAATCGGATCTTAACATCTACAAGTCCCACCACTTGTAAAATAACCACAAACTAACTTTAATCCACGATTACCCAATGAAAAACTCTCTCCATGACTTAATATGGAATTTATAGTTTCTTGAATTAAGTATAAGGAACAACCAGATTAAACCAAAATTGCTCATTCCTTTTTCTATGTTCAATTCCTAATTCTTAACCATAAAAAGACTATAAGTAGATGATACTAATTTTATCACAAGTTCAACTTGTCCATCAAATACATACCATTACCACATATATAACAATTAAGTCAATGAAACAATAATTAAATTAAATATTCTTTAAAAAGAATGCAAATTTCCTCTAAGCTATTATTATGCACAATAGTCCACACTTAATTCCAAAACTCCCCCTAAGGTTAGCACATAATATTTTAAAATAGCCATAGTTAAACAACAATTAAATATACATATAACACATTAAACACACTGAATTCTCAGAATTGTGTGTAAATAGAGTCCAATTATCCCAAAAATTATATTAATATACTCATAGAATTATAAGGAAGAACTTTCATGTTAACGGGACGGCCAGTAGACATCTCACGCACCGCCACAAGGCCTCTGCGTGTTGTGGTCACGCACTTACACAGTCATCCCATACCTCGGCCCAGAACCGGATGTCTGGTATTTGGGTCGTTTGACCCGCAAATAGAACCCCGGCTATATCTTGACCATTTTATGTTCATTTTTTATGCTCGAAACATCAAAGTCTATCCAAATTCACTAATGAAATGATCCAAGGAATCAGAAGGGAGAAATACTCACAAGAGTTCATTGTTCGATAATTGTCACCTCGCAGCTATGGCTTCCATGAGCTTCTCCACTTTTTCTCCAAGTCTAGAGCAACTCCTCTTCAACTCAAGAGGGTCGTATGGCCTTCAAAATCATGTTAGGGCATACGTTGACTCATTACTAAGCCCTGAAATGGCAACCCGATATGAGTACCTCATAGGTTTCTTCAAAACCCTATCTGCCACACCTTCTCACCCTCACAAAAGCTCACTAATCTCTCTCATTTCCTTCATGCTCTTATTCCCCCTTCTCTTTGTATTTTTTTCATACCAGTTCACACTTCCTTCTTTTTTCTCTCTCTTTGCTCATTTTCGGCCTTTTCCAGCCGAATCCCTTAACCCAACCATGCCCACAAATTTATACTTGGAAAGGAAGTTGGTGGGTGGCTGCAGACAAGAAGGGGAGAAGATTCTTGATGACCCTAGAATCCCACATGTGAAATTACCATTTTGGCATATTCCTTACTCACACAATCTCCAATTTCAAAATCATACCTAGCACCATTTTCCCGCAAATCTCATCATCATAACTGATGGATAACTCCCCCAGTCATATAATATCATGAACTAGACTATCATACATACGTCGTCGTTTAACAAATTCGGGTTATTACTAAACCATCTCTAATATACACATGTAAAATTATTACATGAAAGGTAACATAGTCCAGGACCCCAAAATGCGTATAAAATACTCATAAAATAAAAAAACATCAATATTCATTTATGCCATCACACGTAATCACCAGGTCTTCACAACAACTCTATACGATCTGACCATCCTGATGACCTTACCTTAACCATAAATATCATGTAAAATTGTAATCAAATTAACATCTCATTAATCATACCATACCCTAATACTTAATTTCTATAAGTACCAAAAGGTGTCGTTATATCTTAATAATAACGTTATTATTATCATAACATTTTCTCATCATACCTCCCTTATATACCACCATAGACTATTTTCACATGATACCATAACAACTTATCATCACACTTACCCTAATCATGAAGTATAACCATTTCGCATCCCAAATATTGGTCATACCGTATAAGACATCACAAAACAACCTTGCTTAAAAACCACACAATTTCATCTAGTGTCTCACTAATCTTAATATTAGGCTATCATTATAGCCCTGATAACAAACATACCATGAATAATAACAATAACCAATCAAATATCAATCCACATAAGACCTGTATATCCATCGGATCCAATATAAGATCTTTTTATCTTAATTGCTCTATAATTAACTAACTCCATTTGGGATTTATTTATTATTATGTGTAGGTTTAATATACTAATAAGTACTTTAATTTTTTTTTCATCTTCAAGTCACTCATTTTTGCGTACCCATACGATTTATCCTTATCAGTGCCCAAAAGTCACATACTTATTTCCTTACCCAACTTAATGACTAAGAAATCAATTCCAAATTTTATGGAATCCACCATCTGGACAGCTATCACAATGTGTCATATACTATAAATGTCGAAAAACATATATTCATATCACATCTCAATTAAATCAAACCAAATCCACAATCTGAACCTTGGGCTAGAGTGCTAACACAATTAATCACAAACTTCGTAAAACGTATTACTGAAGTACATCTGAAAAACATCCCGAGGTCACAAAATCTCATGTCAAAAGTCAGAATGCACAACATCAAAAGTCATGATGACCGACACACAAATCATCACAAGGATCAACATGGTGTTAGCGCAACAATCATTCATATCCAATCCTTGTCTAGTTCCATATCACACAAACCCACGCATAGCCAACCCATCCTCAGTGCACAATGTCCTTTACAACATTTACTGGGATACCAGTAAGCATATTGTAAGGACCCGTCCCGGAAGTCAGGATTAGCGATGTGATTAGTGACGGATTAGTGAGTTTAATCGGTGATTATTTGGTTACTTTTGGACTTTGGGAGCAGAATGACGATTTTGCCCCTGATTTGGGCAATATGTTGACTTTTAGTTTGGGCGGTCAATTGGGCATTGACCGATGACTGTGACGTAGTTTGGGACGTCACAAGTCCGTAGACATGTGGCACGCCCGATTCCGACATCCGGGGAGGAAATTCTGATGTTCGGAAGGTTGAGGGCATTACCGTAAATTAGTTAAACGAAGGGGGAAAAGTTGACTTTTCGTACGACAAGGTGTTTACATGTAGACCGAGGACCGTTAGGTAGATCTCGTCGTCCTGAGTACAACGACAGGCGGCATGTCTTCATCGGACGTCAGACGAGCGAGAGATGGGTCTAGAACGGCGAAGGGAAAATGGTAATTTTGACTCACAAGGGGCATTTTGGTCTTTTTGCACATTGAGAATTGTGCAATCTGATAAGGCCAAGTGTACAGGAGTAATTGGATATTTTTGGAATTGGGACCATAGGAGTTTGACACGTGCACTGTGTCTAGTGGGTTCTAGGATTTTGCACGGTTCAATTAAATGGTTGTTTGTGTTTTGGGTCGTGTTTGTGCTTGAGAGAAACAGAGACTGGGATTAAGAGGGAAATCGATCCATGGCAGGGTGTGTGTGAGGCTTTGTGAACTGGTGAGGGTGAGCAGAGACTAAGTGAGAGTTAGTGAGTGAGTTGTGAGGAAAATTGTGTGAGGAAAACTTGTGTGTGTGCGGGGTGAGTTTTCAGGAAAACAGAGAGGTGTCGAGGGAGTTTGGTGGTGGTACTGCCGTGTTTCGATCAAGCGTGGCTGGTGGTGGTACTCAGAGGACGGTGGAGCTGTGCTTGACAGGTTAGGCACGGCGAAGCTCACGGTGGCGGACTGAGTGCATGTAATTGCTCGACTTTCTCTGTGTGCTCTGTTTTATCGTTAAACTTCAAAGTTAAAGTCGTGAAGTTAGGGGCTGAGTCGACATGTTCTGGAGGTTCTATTGAGTTCAGTAGGTCCCTAGGAACCTGTAGAAGTCGAAGCCGTGACAGGGGAATGCACGGGTGGTCGGAAGTAGAAACAGAGGTTTTCGGGTGGTTTCTGTTTCGAGTTTGGGAGACAGGTTAGAGGTCGTGTTGTGGTGTTTTTTTTAGGGGAATCGATTACTTAGACCAAGACGAAGCTAAAGGAATAAAAAGGGATGAAAATGGTGGAGGAATGACGAAGAACCGCCCTCGCCGGTTCAGACCGGTCGAACGGCTGAGGAAGACGATGAACAGTGGTTACTGTGCAGGCGCGTGAGGCCCACGCGCAGCCACTTTGGGGGGCACGTGAGGCCCACGCGCAGCCACTTTGGGGGGCGCGTGGGGGCGCGTGGGGGCTGTTCTGGGGAAACTTTCAACTAGGTTTTTGGTCTAATCGTTGTAACAAATCTTTTGGGACTAGTTTTGGGACGATCGGACGTTGTTTCGGGTTAGGTCTACGAGATCAAAGGTTTAGGATTCCGATTACGTACGTTTAGAAGTCCGAGAAATTGGGGAAATTTAGGAAGAACTTCTTTGACGTGTTAGTAACGAGTTTTGGTGATTTGTGACAGGATCGGGAATCCCCGAGGAGATCGAGGAACGTACGAGACGTACCGGACGGGAGTGACGTGCCCGGTAACTATGAGTGGACTTCTTCCTTATAACTGAGCATGCATGACTGCTTTTAATTACTTGTTTTATGGGTTTTATATGTGATTTCAAGATTATTTGAATATCAGTTTTCCGGATTTGGGTTCGGAATGACGGTTCTGAATGCCGGAAGGGCTTCAGACTAGTGATTTCGGATTCAGATTTGAATATGGATTTCGAAATGGTTTTCAAACGGTTTTGGATTGGATTTGCTGGATCTGGTTATTGGGTTTAAAGACCCGAATTGAGTTTAAAGACTTGGGAGTTTAAAGACTCGGATAGGTCCAGCAGGTTTGATCGGATAATGATGACTATGGTATTTATGTTTTATGATTACTCTAGAGTTTTCCCGGAGTGTTTACAGCTTTTCCGCTGTGCGTGTAGTTTTCGCTTTATTTTGTTTTGTACTATGCTCTGTATAACGGTTGACTCTTGGATGTTTTAAATTCTCCCTTATTTGGCAATGTAATTTGTGGTTTTCGTGAGGTTGTTTCGGCCTTTCGGGTTGGGTTGTCAGACGGGAGCAGGGTTCACCTCGGTTATCGGGGTGATAATCGGGGTGGGTCCTGTCACATATAATTCAGGATCTCGAGCTCATGGCTCAACGTCTGAAACTACTAATTAACACGTATCACAAGGAGGTTTGCTTATCACAATCACATCAGTAACAATAAATCCATATCCAACGTTACCACAGTATTCACACAAAATCAACTCAACACTGATGCACAAACACAACATCAATCATCACAGGCATAATAGATAAGCTTCGCACAAGTTCCCTAAAAATTATCTTAACAAGGGTTTCATAATGAAGGGAATTTCCAAAACGATGGGAATTAATCCTCTTGGCCATACCAATCTTACTTATTATCCAATTTTCCATATTTTCTCGTCTCATTTTGTACCCTTATGTATTGACTGCTTAATCAAATACTCAACTACTCAACTTAACGCATAATTATTGCCACACGTAGTGCATCATTCAAAACTCACTTTTCGGGTTATTTTTGTACCGCTGGTCAGCATACCGCTTGGGGATACAACATCAGGGCGTTAACCACACGTCATATTACATAACCATTCAGGAAAAGAAAGCCCCGTTCTGGACGTCCGAGTGGCCGGAAAAACAGAGCCCAATCTGGACGTACAGGTATCACACATATAATCACACAACACTACAGATATGCCAAATCATTCACTCGAGAAAACAAAGCTCAACTTTGGACGTTCGAGTATCACCTAGGGAAACAGAGCCTAGCTTTAGATGTCTAGGTGAGAACCGATCCCAAGAAAATAGAACCCAGTTCTGGACGTCTGGGTACTAGTCCAAGTCTCAGGGAAATAGAGCTCGGCTCTGGACATCTGAGACACAACCAGTCCACAATCATACATAATACTAGTCACAGGATCAGGAGCCCCTAGCTCGACGTCTAAGACTAAACAACCGTTCGGGAAAACAGAGCCGTGCTCTGGACGTCTAAGCGTATCTCTCATATCCAGCTTAGGAAAATAGGTTTGTGATCTGGATGTCTAGGCACTACCATATTCAAGTCGAACTGATCCTGCACAAAAAATCTCGAATATCGAAATTCACATATCTATAACATATATGAGTTTTTAAAAACAAATTCATCTTTCCAATTCCAGGCCTATAGCCCAAATCATTCCTCCCATAGACCTCGTAACCATGTACCAATACACTTTCACAAATCTTACATGAAAGGTATAACAAAAATCACATATTGATTTTATAATACATTCCAAATCCCAAAATTCAGACCTTACTCGAAAATTATAATCATTTCCATCCAAATCAAGTTATTGTCACATAAACCGTAACATAACCTGAAGCTCGTTTCTCAACTCAAACCAGGTGTCTCATACAAAAAAAAAACGTACTTGCAATTAATTTCATAAAATTGTCAGATATACAAAATATATATAACTTTATTGCTGAAGTTATATATTAAAATTCACATACTATAATTTCCATTTGAAGTTCTTACAAATTATTCAATATGCCTATTTAATTTTGCCACTGCCTTATTTAGATCGTATAACGTATTTAACTCACCATATGGATCAAACCTAAATTCTAGACCACAATTTATTTGCTAGAAACACAATTGAATCAACAAATCCTAACATATTCAATAACCTACGCTCTGATACCAAGTTTGTAACAACCCGAACCTTCAAAAAGGGCAAACATGTAAATTTGGAAAAGATTTGTATAAAAATGACGGTTTTACCCTTGTGAATAGTGTGGTCGAATGTTGACTTTTTGATTGGCAGGTTGAACGGACGTTGGCTGATGACCGTGACGTAATTCGGGATGTCATGAGTCTATAGACAGGTGGCACGTCCGATTCCGACGACCGAGGAAGAAGTTATGATGTTCGGACAGTCGAGGGAATTTTCGTAAATTCGTTTAAAAGGGGGATTTTGTTGACTTTTTCCAGGACAAGTATTCTTCACGCAAAGCGAGGACCATTAGATAGGTCTCGATATCCTGAGTACAACGACAGCCAGCACGCCGTCATCGGACGTCAGACGGTTAAGTTATGGGTCTAGATAGGTGAGGGGTAAAATGGTAATTTGGACTTTCAGGGGCAGTTTTGTCTTTTACCACCTAGGGAATTGTGACCAACTGGATAAGGACATCTGGGAAGATTGGATTGGATATTTTGGGCTGAGTCCACAGGGTGATAGACACCTGGCGATTTCCTAGAGGCTTCCAGCCTTCTCTCACGGTTAAGCCAAATTTTAAATTGGATTGTTAATCGAAGAAATGAGAAAACAGAGACAGAGAGAACATCGACCCATTTCCAGTGAGTTTGTGAGCATCGTGTGATTTCTTTGTGTTTGAGTGAGTGCCAGAGGTTGTGTGATCGTGTTGAGGGAACCTTAAGGGTTGGTTGTGTGTGTGAGAGGTGAGAAAAACAGTGAAAACAGAGAGGGAGTCGTGGGTCGTGGTGCAACCTCAATCGATCAAATTGATCTAACTTGGTCTGTGTGACTGTTTAGAGGGCTGAGGATTTCTTATTGGACTCAAAGAACCACCGTGGAGCTCACGGCGGAGGACAGAGGAGAGGTAAGGTACGTTAGATGCTCTGCTTTTCCCTTTCGTTCAAATGACCAGTCGACGGGTTTGGCTCCTTGTTGAATCACTGTGATGAATAAAGGACGAAACTAGCGATGAAAAAAGGACTGAAAATGGGTGAAAACCGGCCTCGCCGGCTCGGTTGGACCGGATCGGTCTGAACCGGGTTGGCTGGAGGTTGACGATGCCATTGTGGCAGGCGCGTGGCTCCCAAGCGCAGCCCCTTTGGGCGGCGCGTGAGGGCGTGTGGAGAATGTTTTGGGGAAGTTTCCAACATGGTTTTCACTCTAATCGATGTAACAAACATGTTGGGACAAGTTTCGAGTCGATCGGACACCGTCTCAGGTTAGTTTTGCGTGTCCGAAGTTTTAGGGGTAAATTTAATTACGTTTAAAATTACCAAAAAATTGGGGGAAATTAGTGTGAGCTTTAATGAAGTGTTTGTGACCTGGAATTGTGGTATTTGACAGGTCAGGATATTCCTGAGAGAGTCGAGGAGCGTACGGAGCGTGATTGACGCGTTCGGACCTAGTGAGTGGACTTTTATTTTCTAACTGAGCATGCATAACTGTTTCTATCTACTTGTTTCATGTTTTTAAATATGATTTTATGTTATTGATTATTCTATATATGTTTTACATAATTGCATGATTTTCGAGAGGTTTCTTAGATTTATACGTATTTCAGCATGTTTTACGAGATACGATTTGATTATGATTCCGATGTTATGGTTTTGGGATTTAAATATATAACTAGTTTTCAATGATTATAAATTATTTTTGAAACAATGATTTCGATAATCAAGGTTTTCGGTTTTAGAATCGGATTTCGGAAATCGAGATTTGGTTTTAAAGCTTGAAAAAAAGATTTCCGGATTTGGATTTGGAATGACGGTTCTGAATCCCAGCATGGCTTTGGAACAGTGATTTTGAATTCGAGTTTGGGCATGGATTTAGAAATGATTTTAAAACGGTTTGGATTAGATTTGCTGGATCTAGTTATTGGGTTTAAAGACCCGGATATGATATGACGGGGGCGGGCCCAGATTGGGTTTAAAGACCCAGATTGAGTTTAAAGACTCAGGAGTTTAAAGACTCGGATATTATGATTTTCCCCCGTAGGCCTGTTGAGTTTAAAGACTCGGGAGTTTAAAGACTCAGATTATAATGAGGCTTGTATTGAGTTTAAAGACTCGAAAGTTTAAAGACTCGGATAGATCCAGCAGGTTCGATTAGATGATGATCTTTTGTATTTCATGTTTTTATGATGATGTTTCCCTAACGATTATTATACTGTTTATATAGTGGTTTTCAGATACTTAGTTATGCATGCATGTTTTTAAAACGGAGGGTAAAATCCTGGTTTGTTTATAAAAACTGTTTTTTGAAACTCTTATTTATTTTTAGTCCACTCACATTTTTATGGTTTTAATTACCCTCCAGGTCATGGTGCAAGCGTCGGGGCTAATGTTGAGGCAGAGGCAGAGGCATAGAGTTTTCTCGTTGAGCGTTTAGTCAGCTCACAGTAGGACTTTTGTTCTTATCTTGTACTATTACTATGATCTGTACTACTGTTGACTGGTTGTATTATAACTTCTCCCTGGTCTGACAATGTATGCTTTATGGTTATTTTAAGGTTATTTTGGTCTTTTGAGTGTGATTGTCAGACGGGAGCAGGGTTCGTCCCGGTTATCGGGGTGATAATCGGGGTGGGTCCTGTCAAAGTTGATAAGACTTGCCCCGAGTTTTCGTGAAATTGGACTGGTTCTACTCCCGTCTGACAACTCTTGTTAGAAAAAGGATACTATTGGCTTACCCATGCCCAGATTTTATTCGATTAACCAAACCTAGTCTGTTCTTATGGGGGTTACCATCCACGTCCACCCACTTCCCGATAAAATGGAAAGTTTATATATTAAAATTCATTTTGTACCTTAATATTACATGTTCCCACCTTAACGTATTAATTAGTAGTTGTACAAAAATGTAATCGGATCCTAACGTCTACAAATTACACCACATGTAAAATAACCACAAACTAACTTTACTCCACGATTACCCAAAGAAAAACTCCATGACTTAATATGGAATTTAAAGCTTCTTGAATTAAGTATAAGGAACAACCAGATTAAACCAAAAATTGCTCATTCCCTTTTCTATGTTCAATTCCTAATTCTTAGCCATAAACAAGACTCTACGTAGATGATACTAATTTTACCACAAGTTCAACTTGTCCATCAAATACATACCATTACCACATATATAACAATTAAGTTTATGAAACAATAATTAAATTAAATATTCTTTAAAAATAATGAAAATACCTTCTAAGCTATTATTATACACAATAGTCCATACTTAGTTCCAAAACTCCCCCTAAGGTTAGCACATAATCCGTTAATTAACCATGGGTAAGTAACAATTAAACATATATATATATAACACATAGAATTATGTCCAAAAAAGTCCAATTATCGCAAAAATTATATCAATAAACTCATAGAATTATAAGGAAGAACGTTCATGTTGACGGGACGGCCAGTAGACGTCGCACGCGCCCCCCATAAGGCTTTTGCGCGTGGTGGCCACGCACCTACACAGTCATTCCCAACCTTGACCCAAACCCGAATGTCTGGTATTCAGGTCGTTTGACCCGCGAATAGGACCCGGTCATATCTTGTCAGGACCCACGCCGGTTTCACCCCGAAACCCGAGGTAAATCCTGCTCCCGTCTGACACCCCGACAGAAAGTCTACAGTAATTCACGAAAAGTCTCAAACAAAACAGTCAGACGCAGGAGAAACGATACAAAACTTTCCAAAGTTAAAAGGTTTACCGAGCATAGTACTAAATACAAAAGAAAGAAAACCGATAAACGAGATACACGCACATGGAAAAATTTAAAACACTTCGGGGTCGCTCTCGTAACTTCTATGCCTCCGACGCTGCCTCGACGTCAAAACCCCGCTCCGACTCCACGATCTGGAGGGCCATTTAAAAACAGAAGGTGTGAGTGGGCCATAAATAATAAAATAAGTTTCGAAAACCATTTCACAATAAAACCAGGGTTTTGCCCTCCGTTTTGAAATCACATGCATAACCCAGTTACCAAAACAGTTATAAATCACATAAACCTCATCATAAAACCATGTACAGAAACACTATAAAAACAGTTATAGAAATCATATCATCAGCATCATCAAACATAATACTGAGTCGTCATTCTCCGATCAAACCTGCTGGATCTATCCGAGTCTTTAAACTCCCGAGTCTTTAAACTCAATCCAGGCCTCAATAATATCTGAGTCTTTAAACTCCCGAGTCTTTAAACTCAATAGGCCTATGGGGGAAATATCAGTATATCCGAGTCTTTAAACTCAATCCGGGCCCGTCCCCCGTCAAATATAATCCGGGTCTTTAAACCCAATATCTAGATCCAGCAAATCCAATCCAAAACCATTTCGAAATCTATATCCAAACCCGAATCCGAAATCACTGGTTCGATGCCCTTCTGGCATCCAGAACCGTCATTCCGAATCCAAATCCGGCAGTCCACTTTTCAACCTTAAAATCCAATCCCGTTACCGAAATCCGATTTCAAAATCGAAAACCCTTTATTATCAAAATCATGTTCCAAAATCCCTTTATAATCATTCAAAACCGGTTATTATTTAAAAACCCCAAAACCATGGCATTATACTTAGAAATCGACATTCCTCGTAAAACGTGCCAAATACGTTATTTCTCGAAAATCGTGCAATTATGCAAAACCAACATAGCATATTCGATAAACATAGAATCATAATTAAAACCATAAAACAATTATAGAAAAACAGTTATGCATGCTCGAGTTTAGAGAAGGGGTCCACTCACAGTACCGAGCCCTCAATCGCGTCCCGAACGTCCCGTACGTTCCTCAGCTTCCTCGGGAAATCCCAATCCTGTCAACAATCACCAAAGAACGTCACTAACACGCCTATGAGGGTCCACCTAATTTTCCCCAAAAACCCCCGGGTCCTAAACGTAACGAACTGGAACCCTAAACCTTCGACCTCGCGGAACTAACTTCAAACGACGTCCGAACAACCCGAAACCAATCCCATTAGACTCGTCACAACACCTAGACCAAAAACCATGTTAACCAATTTCCGAACCCGCCGCCGCACGCGCCGCCTAAAGTGGCTGTGCGTGGCCTCACGCGCCAGCTACAGTGTCACCAGCAACCTCTGGTCGACCCGATTCGAACCAGTCCCTGTAACTAGAACCGGCGTGGCCGGTTTTCCGCCGTCCCGCCACCAAAACTGCTCCTCTTTTCACCATCTTCTTCGTCCCGTCCTAAGCTACCCATTCCCCTACTCCAAACACCTCGACTCGACCTGTAGCCCGTCGACTCGAACTCGAACAAAAACCCAAACACTTCCCCTGTTTCACGATCCAACCAACCAGGTCACCCCCCTTCACGGCTTCGACACCCAGAGCTTCCTAGGACCTCCCTGATACGCACCCAATTCACCAAAACCGCCGACTCAACCCCAAACTTCACGACTTTCGATTTGAAAAGCGACGGCAAAACAGAGCATAGAGGAAAAGTTAAGGAATTACCTGCCCTCCGGTCACCGTAGTGAGCTCAGCCGTGAGGACACGACTCCTCCAGTCCACCTCCAGCCTCTGGACACCTCCATCGGCCTCGAGTGATCGAACACGGTAGCACCACCACCCAAAACTCCTCTATGTTCTCTGTTTCCCCCTGGTTTTCCCGTGGCTCACAACTCACCCACACACAACCACCGCACCTCCTAACCTCCTCAACTCACACACTAACTCTCATTCAATCTCTGGTCACTCTCACACACTCACAAAACTCACACCCTCACCGTGCTTGATCGATTTCTCCCCACTTCCCAGTCTCTGTTTTCTCTCTGGGTCGAAGAACACACACGCACTGCACGGTTAACCCCCAAATTCTTGGACCCGTGCACAAAATGCTGGAACCCTCTAGTTCCCCTACACGTGTCACCATCCTACAAGTCCTATCCCAAGTGGATCAATCTCAGCCCTCCATTTGTCCCTCTCTGTTGCACTAGGCCCAAGTACAAAAGACCAAAATTCCCTTCTGTTTAGGTCAAAATTTACCATTGTGCCACTACCTTTCTAGACCCGTAACTCACACATCGTAAGTTCGATGAATACGTGTCGCATGTCATCGAACTCAGGACGACGAGATCTACCTAACCATCCTAGGTCAACGTGTCAAAACCCGATCGTACAACAAGTCAACTTTTCCCCCTATTTTACCTAAATTACGAAAATTCCCCCAACCTTCCGAACATCATAACTTCCTCCTCGGATATCGAAATCGGGCGTGCCACCTGTCTACGGATTCGTGACATCCTAAACTACGTCCTGGTCAACAGTCAAAGTCCATTTGACCGCCCGAACTAAAAGTCAATTTTTTGTCCGAACTAGGGGCAAAATCGTCATTCTACGCTAACGACCTTATCGGGACCAACTAACCCCCGATTAAGCTCACTAATCTCACCTTAAACACTATCTTAGCCCTAATTTTTGGGACGGGTCGTTACATATCTTGGCCAGTTTACGTCCATTTTCGATGTTCCAAACATCAAAGTATACCTAAATTAACATATAAAACGATCTATGTAATCAAAAGGGATAAATACTCACGAGAGTTCATCATTTTATCATTGTCACCTCGTTGATATGGCTTCTACGAGCTTCTCCACTGTTTCTCCACGTCCAGAGCAACTCCTCTTGACCTCAGGAAGGTCATATGACCTTCAGAATCATGCTAAGGTATACGTTCACTCATTACTAAGCCCTGAATTGGCAACCCAATATGAGTACCTCCCGGGTTTCTTCAAAAACCCTTTTTCCACACCTCCTCACCGTCACTATAGCTCACCAGTCTCTTTCTTTTTCTTCCTTCTCTTATTCCCCTTCATTCTTTTTGTGTTTTTCTCATACCAGCTCACTCTTCCTTTTTTTTCTCTCTCTCTTTGCTCACTTTCGTTCATTTCCAGCCGAATCCCTTAACCCAGCCATGTCCACACATTTATACTTGTAGGGGAAGTCGGTGGGTAGCTGCATACAAGAAGCGGAGAAGATTCTAGATGACCTTAGAATCCCACATGTGAAATTACTAATTTTCCGTTCTAAGCAAATTTACCAGAATACCCCCAGGCCATTTTTGGCATATTCCTTACTCACACGATTTTCAATTTCAATGTTTTACCTGTCTATGGACTCAGAACACTGAGAGCTACGAGACGATATTCATGAAATACTCAAAAGTCGCTCAAGTAAAAAAGTTAACTTTTTGCCTTATTAGGGGCAAAATCGTCATTTTACACCAATCTCTTAAAACTTCCATTTTCCTGAAGATCTAAGGTGTTACATTACACCACTTGTCCTCGGTGTTGACACAATGGCATCTTCAAGCTCTCTTCCTTCATATATGGCATGTTTTGATAGTTTAAGTATTTAGATGAAAGTTTTTATAATATGAGTATAAACTTGAAATGACTCATATAGATTATAGGGTTTTATATAATTTGTTCCATTTTAGTGATATTTTAATTTGTGATCTTCCACTAAAAATTGGGGTGAATAATAATGACAGGACCCGCTCCAAATTACTTTGATAAGCGTGTCTACTCGGCTCACGTCTGAAAAATAAGCCCAAAAACAAAAACCACCTTCAATTCTCGTCAGACAAGAGATATGCAAATTGACCTTCTACTTATGCCTCCACCTTAGTTCAGCCACGACTTTCGTACAATAACCTAAAGGGTCATCAAAAATACAAAAAGTGTGAGTGGAGAAAAATAAATATTTTATAAACACGTTTACCTAGTAAACAGTATCTACCCTCTGGTTTCTAAAACATGCATGCATAGTAAAAAAATATAAATAACCAAACAACAAAGTTCACATCGAACCAATCATAATCTGTGGGACCACAAGAATTTTAAATAAACTAGTAAACCATATGTGGCCCACATTCCCCCAAAACCCATGATCATCAAAGCATATCACAAAACTTGGACACATATGTTACAACCAAGCATAACCTCATGCATAACCCAACAACGAATCAAGTATTAGTCATGATGAACAATAGCTCTACGCGTAGACTAGTACCCTAAGCATCAGCCGTCTAAAAACATGAAAGGACCTTCCCCGTAATTCCCCTCGATTAACATGAGAGGACATGCTCCCGTCTGACACAATATGGTAAAATGACCAAAGTACCCTCGGAATTAAATAAACACACTCACTCCGTGTTAGACAAGGGATACTACCACATCCTACTTCGGACATCCAGAGCACGCAAATCCACGTGATGCCTTAACGTTCATACAGCCCGCGTCCGCGATCAACCTAGAGGGCACCCAAAATCATCAAAATGTGAGTGGACAAAAATAAAGCTTTGGAAAACCATTTCTCGAAAACATCATTTAACCCTCTATTTTATAAAACATGCATGCATAATTGAATAAAAGATTAATTTCAGATAAAATCGTAATATACATAAACCACGTTCCAACCTAATTCACAATAAATATAGAAAATCCTCTTGGCCCAAATTTCCCTGAAATCATCGTCTCTAAGCCATTTGAATACCTTTGCACATATCACAAGTAATAAAAGCCAAACCTGATCTCGTTGGTCTAACCAGCCATAATGTCAAACCTCGTCTTGCTGGTCTAACCAACTCGTTATTCCAACTAGCATTCCATATGTACTACCGGTAGACAACTACGGATCTACAGAGTCCAACTATGTCGACACGTGTCGAGTCCAACTCAGACCACATCCAAGTCCGTCCTTGAGAATCCTCGGAGTCCAACTTCAGAATGGCGATCCAATCGTCTGAGGCTAATGAATCTAGAAAATAGTATCCAAAACAAACCACATTTTAAGTCGAGCACCAGCCTAAAACACGATTTTCCAAAAACCACCATAATTCAATTTCCAGAAATAATAACCATAAATAAATTTCAAATCCAACCATTTATCTAGTAATCATAACCATGCCAAACCATAGCATAAAACTAGTAAAAAAATATATTTATGCATGCATCAGAGTTATGAAAGAAACTGTCCACTTACAGTACTACTGCTCACTCAAAACTGGAGTCGTAAGCCAATTTGAAGCCTCTGGAATGTCTTGGCCTGTCAAGGTCACACCCGGGGGCCACTAGCAATCCAAATAAGTTCATACATAAAAACCCCCCAAAACCTCAAAATCGAAAACACTTCTCGAACACGATTCCCAAGGAGAAAAACCTCTAAAACACCAACTAAACGAATGATCAACCTGAAACCACCACTGTTGGATTCAAGACTACAAAAACTTTCGAACAAGATCAGTTTCAGCTCGAAATTTGAGCCCACATGCCCACTCGCGTCGGTCAAAGTTGACACGCACCTAGTCAACACTGACGTCATCTATTGACGTCAGCTGCTGACGTCAGCCCTAGTTGACATGACACTAACACCACCTAACAGCACCTGACACATGGCATCATCTGTCACCTGCAATGTGGCACCCTCTGACATCTACCACGTGGCACCCTATGACACGTGCCATGTGGCACCATCTGACACTTTCCACATGTCACTTGTTGATGTCATGCTGATGTCATCATGCCATGTGTCACATCTGACAACATCTGACAGCTCACCACGTGGCACCAACCAGCCACGGTGACATGGTCTGACATGGTGACATGGATTACCACGTCATCATTGTCTTCCTCCCGCAAGTTGACCTGCAACCCTGCAACTGGGTCACTCGACCTGAATTATGACCTGGCTCCAAAACAACCATTTCAAGTCATTCCTTCGGCCTGATTTCATCATTCTACTCGCAATCTACCCAGGAATAATCCTATGACCTCAAAATAGATAAAACTTACCTCAAATATCATGACCATGCTCGATTTCCCATGGCCAACATTCAAGCTCGACCCTAGGCTAGTCCACAAGTCCATTTCCTTCCATTTTTATCTCTACAAACTCGCATCACCTTGAAGAACAAGAAAGATGCCTTATATCGAAGTTCCAAAGCCCCATATTAAATCCATGAAATCAAGCTCATGGGTTACTTGTTTTTCCTTGGTTTCCAGCTAGCCTTCATGGCTCCACCTCTTTCCTTCGACTTTCTCAACCTCTCAGTTTCACTATCTCCCACTGTCCCTCAAGCAGACTAGAAAATGGGAAGGATGATAATGAGAATTTGGGTGGGGTGGTGTGTTTGAAATAGAAGAGAACGAGATGTGCATGATGTAAGGACAAGGACCAATAGGGTGGGTGACACTTGTCACTCATCCTATGGTCCCAAACATAGATATTTTAGCTCCACGAACCACCAAAAGTTTAACCTTTCTTGTAACGACCCGTCCCAGAAATTAGGGCTAAGACAGTGTTTAAGGTGAGATTAGTGAGCTTAATCGGGGGTTAGTTGGTCCCGATAAGGTCGCTAGCCTAGAATGACGATTTTGCCCCTGGTTTGGGCAAATAGTTGACTTTTCGTACGATCGGGTTTTGACACGTTGACTAAGGACCGTTAGAGAGATCTCGTCATCCTGAGTTCGATGAAAGGAGACACGTATTCATCGGACTTACGATGAGTGAGTTACGGGTCTAGAAAGGTAGTGGCACAACGGTAATTTTGGTTTAAGAGGAAGGGTATTTTGGTCTTTTGTACTTGGGCCTGGCGCAACAGAGAGGGACAAGTGGATGGCTGGGATTGAGCCACTTGTAAAAGAAAGAAGGAGGATGGTGACACGTGTAGGGAGTCTGGTTGGTTCTAGTGAGTGCACGGTCCAATTATTTGGGGTGTAACCGTGTGTGATGTGTGTGTGTGTTCGAAGAACAGAAACAGAGGGGGAGATTGAGAGAAAATTGAGAGGTGATCGTGAGTGTTGGTGTGTTCTGGTGAGTGAGGAATGACTCAGAGAGTGAGAGGGAGAGAGTGAGGAGGTTTGGAGGTGCAGTGGTTGTGTGTGGGTGAGAGGTGAGCCACGGGAAACCAGGGGGAAAACAGACTGAACAGAGAGGTGTTTTGAGTGGTGGTGCTACCATTTTCGACCAATCGAGACTGGTGGTGGCGTCCAGCGGACGGGAGGAGATACTTACTCACGGCTGAGCTCACGACGGCGACCAGAGGGCAGGTAATTTCTGGTTTTCCTTTCGATACTCTGTTTTGCCGTCGATTTTCAAATTGGAAGTCGTGGACTTAGGGAGTGAGTCGACGGTTTTGGTGAGTTGGGTGAGTAGCAGTGAGGTCCTAGGAACCGTCTACGGTGGTTGCCGTGGCGGGGGAAGACTTGGGTGGCCAAAGAAGAGAACAGGGGACTGGTTCGGGTTTTTGTTCGAGTTTGAGTCGACGGGCTACAGGTCGAGTCGAGGTGTTTGGAGTAGGGGAATGGGTAGCTTAGGACGGGACGAAGAAGATGGTGATGAAAAGAGTTGATTTGGTGGCGGGACGATGGAGAACCGGCCACGCCGGTTCGAGTTACAGGGACTGGTTCGAACCGGGTCGACCAGAGGTTGCTGGTGACACTGTAGCTGGCGTGTGAGGCCACGCGCAGCCACTTTGGACTGCGCGTGGGGGCGCGTGCGGCGGCGGTTGGGAAAGTGGTCAACATGGTTTTTGGTCTAGGGGTTGTGACGAGTCCATTGGAATTGGTTTCGGGTTGTTCGGACGTCGTTTGAAGTTAGTTCCGCAAGGTTGAAGGTTTAGGGTTTCGGTTCGTTACGTTTAGGACCCGGGGATTTTTGGGGAAAATTAGGTAGACCTTCGTAGGTGTGTTAGTAACGTACTTCGGTGATTGTTGACAGGATAGGGACTTCCCGAGGAAGCTGAGGAACGTACGAGACGTTCGGGACGCGATTGAGGGCTCGGTATCAGTGAGTGGACCCCTTCTCTATAACTGAGCATGCATAACTGCTTTTAATTACTTGTTTTATGGTTTTATATGTGATTTCATGGTCATTTGAATATGCTATAACTGTTTTACTTAATTGCACGTTTTTCGAGAAATAACGTATTTGGCATGTTTTACGAGGAATGTCGATTTCTGAGTATAATGCCATGGTTTTGGGGTTTTGAAATAATAACCGGTTTTGAATGCTTATAAATGGATTTTAAGACGTGATTTCAATGATTAAGGTTTCGGTTTTAAAATCGGATTTCGGAAGCGGAATTTGGTTTTAAAGTTGAAAAGTGGAATTCCGGATTTGGATTCGGAATGACGGTTCTGGATGCCGGAAGGGCTTCGGACCAGTGATTTCGGATTCGAGTTTGGATATGGATTTAGAAATGGTTTTCAAATGGTTTTGATTGGATTTGCTGGATCTGGTTATTGGGTTTAAAGACCCGGATATTGTGATTGACGGGGGACGGGCCCAGATTAGGTTTAAAGACCCGGATTAAGTTTAAAGACTCGGGAGTTTAAAGACTCGGATATATTGATATTTCCCCCATAAGCCTATTGAGTTTAAAGACTCGGGAGTTTAAAGACTCAGATATTATTGAGGCCTGGATTGAGTTTAAAGACTCGGGAGTTTAAAGACTCGGATAGGTCCAGCAGGTTTGATCGGAGAATGACGACTTGGTATTTATGTTTTATGGCGCTGATGATATGATTTCTATAACTGTTTTTATAGTGTTTCTGTAAATGTTTTATGATGAGGTTTATGTGATTTATAACTGTTTTGGTAACTGGGTTATGCATGTGATTTCAAAACGGAGGGCTAAACCCGGTTTCTTATAAAATGGTTTTGGAAACTTTTCTTTTATTCTGGTCCACTCACACCTTCTGTTTTAAATTGCCCTCCAGGTCGTGGAGCTAGAGCGGGGTTTCGGCGTCGAGGCAGCGTTGGAGGCATAGAAGTTACGAGAGCGACCCCGAAGTGTTTTAAATTTTTCCGTGTGCGTGTATTTCGTTTATCGGTTTTCTTTCTGTTGTATTTAGTACTATGCTCTGTAACTTTGGAAAGTTTTGTATCGTTTCTCCTGCGTTTGACTGTTTCTATCGGGGTGTCAGACGGGAGCAGGATTTACCTCGGGTTTCGGGGTGAAACCAGGGTGGGTCCTGACATTTCTCGAAATATGTGCGACCGTAAAATTTGACTAAATTTGTCCTTTATCCTTAAAATAATCTCACGTCATCCAAAATCGATGTGTCGTCTGTCTAAGTAATCACAATCTCACGATCTACGCAATAAACCTAGGTAAACATACAAACAACCTTCTAGGTCAAAAGTCAAAAAATTTCGTGCCTAAGGGAAAAATCCTCATTTCACCTCGACTAATCTCAAAAATCCTTAATAAATTCCTTTTAATGTTATAATTTCGGGCCGGGCCGTTACAATTTACCCTCCATGTAGGAATTTCATCCTCGAAATTCACAAAGACCCCTGTCAAAAACTACGAAAAATCCAGTTTTGGCTCTAAACCGAGGTTCTCACGTGTTCATGTCCACATCCAGAATCCCTCCATAGTACACACAAGGAACAAACATCACTTGACGTCAACCACAATCCAAGTCAAACGCCTAATCCTTGCTTAACCTCAATAACAGAACCTAATGAGGGAGTGATCAAACTGTCATTAGAACTCAAAATACAGCCCCCAAACCATGCTCGGGGCGTCGAAACTCGTCGACCTCACCTGTCCTCTATGCAGGGGCAACTCAGAACCAAGTCTAACATCTATGTCCCCACTAAGCAATCACCCAGTACTCTATCCACATCAAATACTTGTTCTAGCTAAGAAAACAGTGAATCTGTTTCACCAAGCTTCCTCTTGCTAACAAGAACATGGCCCCGAGTCTTCAAGCTTGCACAACAACCGAACCCTCCAAGGTCCCCACCTCTAGAGCATAGTATATGATGCCCGGTCCAAGTATCTCAAGGAAAAGTCAATCTCAGATCCAATCCGACTATCGTACCGCTACCATGCTAACATGGCTCAACTTTGAACTCTGTTTGTCTAATCTCAGATCTGGAAAAACCGCATGCTTAATTCAAAATCTTTTCCGAGTTCTCCTGGTCTCTCGACCAAACCGTGAGACATGTCTAACACGTACTCCCCAAGAATTCCATAGACAAACTAACCAAGTCACTAACCAAACCAATTCGTTCACTGATCCAACCAACCTTTCGATTAGCCTCCAAGGCTAACCAGCCTACATCTACCGAGATACCATCCTGAGTGAAAAGTCATGTCAGTCACTTGACTCAATCTCCATCCTGATGATGCAAAGAGTCAGATCTTAAAGCGGTGTTGTAATGACCTAGTCAAGTAAAATGAGTCTCACGTGAAAATTGGCTAATAAACCTCCATAGTCATCTACCCCCAGCACAAACCTCACATTCTGGAGTTCCAATATCAAAGGTAGATGAGCAGTATGAATAAAGGAAAACGAACCTACAAACTTCTTACTCAAGGCATCGACTACTACAGTCACTGTTCCGGATGATACTTAAAAGGATAGTCATAGTATTTAATCAGCTCTAGCCATCTCGTCTACCTCACGTTTAACTCCCTATGAGTAAAAAAATACTTAAGGCTCTAGTGATCTATGAAGATCCTGCACGTCTCCCTATAGAGCATGCACCACTGCAGGTAGCTGCTAGTCACGGGTAGGGTATTCCATCTCATGAGGTGTAATTGCCTAGGTGCATAATCAAAAGTCTTCTCATGTAACGTAAGTACATATATCAAACCTTTCCAGAGATACATCACGGTAGATCTTAAAACCCCCATTATCGTCCAGACGGGTCAAAATCGAAACGGTAGTAAACTATCTCTCCAATTCCGGGAATCTCTGCTCAAACAACTCATCCCAAAAAAAATGTGACTCCCTTACGAGTCAACCGCGTCAACGACCATAATCTTGGAGAAACCATCCACCAAACGCCTATAATACCCAGCCAGTCCAAGAAAACTCCTAATCTCGGTTACCGTAGTTGGTTGACACCAATCTAAAACTGCCACGGTCTTCTGAGGGTCCACACTAATCCCCTTGACAGAAATAACACGACCCAGAAAACCCACACTATTCCAACAAAACTGACACTCACTCAACTTGGTATATCGTTGTTTCCCATGTGGGTATTGAAGACTAGACTTAGGTGTCTCTCATCATCAATAACACAACCACCAAATGATCCTAATACATATGAAAGACTCAATTCATCACGACCATAACTGTTGTTGGGGTGTTAATCGACCAAAAAGGCACGACCTAAACTCATAATGCCCATACTAAGTCCAAAAAGCGGTTTAGGAATATCTGATCCTTTGATCTTCAACTAATGACATCAAAGCTCATCTAATGCAGATATGGATGAGAATCTATCCTTGATCTTCGAGGTAGGGTGAATGCGCCTCCACACGCATCCCGTTGCCTCTGCGTGTGGTGCCCATGTACCCTGCATAGTCATCTTCAACCTCTAGCCCACAACCCTGTTTCCTGCAATTTTGGTCGTCCTACCCGCGACTTTGACCTGGCCATGTTTCGGTTGTTACTTGTCCATTTTTGACGATCCAAACATCAAAGTTCACCTAATCAACCCCATAAAAAGATCTATGATGTTAAAGTGAAGGAAAACTTACCCAATCTCGCAGTGCAAGCCTCCCAAGTTTCGACCAAAAACCTCATCACGACCTTGGGGACTCAAACAACCCGCTAAGATCCCTGGTTTCACGCTGGAATGTGACGACCCAGAAATTCGAAAAAGGAAAATTTGGAAAATTTAAAGGAAATGACGATTTTGCCCCTAGTTATAAGGGCCGAAAGTTGACTTATTATTCAGGATGCCTTTTGGACTTTTGGCCATGCCCTTTGGGTAGGTCTCTGGACGCTGAATCCGTAGATAGGCGGCATGCGTCAATCGGAGGTCGGATGTGAAAGTTACAGGTCTGCGAAGGCTAGGGGTATTTTGGTAATTATGCAAGGAAGGGCAAATTGGTCTTTTTACCTGTTTGATGACTCATCAGGGAAATTCGCAGTACTTGGACATCTGTCCCTCCCTAATTTGGATGAGAATTGGCCACTTGGTGACATCTGTCACCACAATTGAAGGACTAGTGGCATGACTTGATGCTTAGTAATCATTTTTAAAACAAAATGAAACCATTTGTTGAGCAGGGGGAAAAACAGAGAACAAGCACTGCTTGATTGAGCTTCCTAGCAACCAATTGAGAAAAAATTATGCAATTGGGTTCAATTAAGAGCCTTAGGAACTTGGGACATAAAGGAAAACACGAGGGATATAGAGGATAACCAAAAACCTATATTCGAAAAATTTAAGAACAAAGTGGGGTTTCGAATTTGGAGTTGTGGACCTTGAGGACCTGAATTGACCTTGAATCTATCCTTCTGGGATCATTCCGAGCTAATCCATCTCAAAATCGAAGAGGATTACTATCGTTTTAGCCGAGAACCGTATCTCCCAACTCTTCGAAAAATCAAGCTTGGGTTCACATAATTAAAGGTAAGCAAAATTGAAATTGATCTTGAAATCATGTTCATATGAGTCCTAGGATACTTACTGGTTGATTGGATTTAAGAGAGGGGTTGAAATTGGACGAAATTGGAATTATGGCCGATCAGGAATTGACTTAGAAATCGACCTGTTTAAGACGTTATTTCATGAAATTGAGCATACAAATCCCTAATTAACATTGAATAGATGAAAATCAGTGAAAGAAATGAAGGAATTGAGGTCGAATTGGCTAGGAACTTATCGGGTTGCATACCCGTTTACCAAGCGATCGGGTTGGGACGATGAACAGTAATGGTACTGTTCATCGACGCGTGAGTTCACGCGCAGCTCATGTAATCAGCGCGTGAGGGCACGTGGTTGACCTTCTGGGGAAGTGTTTAACATACTTTTTCATGTAATCAATGTAACGAACATTTTGGCGTTGGTTTCGAGTCGATCAGACACCGCCTCGATAGTGTTTCGAGGGTCCGAAGGATTATGTTACGTTTTAAATTTGTATTTAATTCCTGAAAACTTTGGGGGATTTTAATATGCTATTATTGGATTCATTAGTGACCTGTAATGGTGTTATTTGATAGGATTCGGGATTTTCGGAAGTTACGGAAAGACGTGCAGCTCGAAATCGAGCGGTTTGGACGGCGTGTGAGTGGATGTTTGTTTTATAAATTGATATGCATGCATAGTTGAATGTTTTACATGATTGATTGCATGATTTGATTTGCTTTGATGTCATGATGAGTTGGCATGATTATTTGTGATTTAATGATTATTTTAATCGATCTTTCAGACACATTTTACGAGGTATGTGCAAATGATGTTTTGGGCTTGACCCAGAGTCAAAATGGTTTCAAAAAGAATATTTTGACTTAGTTGATGAGTCAATGATGATTTCTGGATTATTTTAATATTTTCAAATGAGATTTTACGGATTTACGTGTAAATGACATTTGGGCTTGAGACCCTGTCGGGAATGCTTTTGACTTGGTTTGAAGTCAAAGATATGATTGATATGTGTTTGTGGTATGGATTGTGTTTGTGATTGTGGATACTGGACCATGTCTAGATGATGCGAGTGCAGTTCCTAGACGTGACTCGGATGTTGCATGAGTGCAGTTCCCGAGTATGTGGTACGTCTAGATGGTGCGTGTGCAGTTCCCAGACATGACTGACATGACTCGAATGGTGCCTGAGTGCAGTTCCCGAGGTTGGCCTACGCGTAGTGCGGATATGACTGTGTGATTGTTTGTGCACTTGTGAGTAGTGCGGATTGATTGATTAATTAATTGATTGTGCACTTGTGAGTAGTCCTGTTTGAGGTTGATTGTGATTGCGTACTGGTATTGAGTACGGGTTCTGGTCTTTGTGGCTAGGTGAGTATGTTTTCATATGTTTTGGCTTGAGAGCCGGGATTTGATACTTGTTATGTGTTTTGACTTGAAAGTTGGTGATTCATGTGTTTGAACCTATGCATGCATGGTTTAATAAACTGGAGGGTAAACGGTCTATTTCAAATGTATTTTCAAATGATATTATTTTTTACCACTTACACCTTTACTGTTTTGATGACCTTCCAGACCGTGGCAAGACGTTCGGGGCTGATCGAGAGGCGGAGGCATGAGCGAAAATCAGGGCAGTTCTCCCTTGTCTGACAGGTGCTGAGAAGTAGTTTCGGAATTTCAGTTGACTTGTCAGACGGGAGTAGGACCGGGCACGGTTATCAAAGTCCAGTTGGGACGGGTCCTGTCATGGAAAGCTTCGACACGTTCATAGTCCATTTTTAGTTTTTTGGTGTTTTTCGGTCTTGGGTACACAAGTTTGGGTATTACAGTCCTTCCTTCTTCCCTCTCCTCCTATTTCTTTCCTTTTCTTCTTCCGCTCTCTCTTTCGCTCTCTTTCTTTCTAGTTCTCTTCCTTTCTTTTATGTTTTCTTCTTCATTTTTCCCTTCTCGGCCAAACCCACAAAACACACACTTATATACATTTAAACATAATCGGTCGGTGGAGATAAGGGAGGGAAATAGAGAATTCTAGACACATGTCATTATCACAAAATATCTCTCTTGTAAAATTACCAAAATATCTTTTATGCCAAAATTACTAAAATGTCCCTATTCAACTTTTTACATGTATCAAACCTATTCGATCCCATTCTTTTGACCTGTATGTCCATGGATTTAGAATTTGAAAACCTTCGTAATAGTACTCACGAAAAGTCTAAACAATAATTTGAGTCAAAAGATAACTTTAAAACTATTAAAGGAAACATATTCAATTTACGATAAAAATTTCCGAAATTAAATTTTCTAATTTTTCGAGCCGTTCCGAACAATATTAGTAGACGTCGAACTTTATAAGAACAATGTAAGGGATCCTTTCAAGAAAATAGGCATTGGGAGAGAGGGATTGGGGGACATGGATTATACATATCGGAAATTAACAAAGCCACAATTGAAATCAAATTAGAGATAAAAATTAGGTCGAATTTTGTTAGATCTGAGAATTAAATCCGAAATTTATTACCATATTAGAGTAAATAAAAGTAGCGAAACCGTAACTGCTACTGTCCCACTAGTTGAGTGTTGTTCACAATTACTTTCCTTTATAAAATGACAGAGGGGCTTTACTGGCATGCATGACCGATCCCTGAAGCAAGAGGCCCAAAGCTTTTTCATTCTCATCATCGTTTTTGCCCCCTTAACCAAATCAAACGGATAGTCTCTCAACTCTGCACTCTCAGAAGGAGATGGCCGGTCACTAATGTCAAACAGATCTCATAAAATGTACGGAAAAGCAGCATTCGCTCTCATCTTCGCTTTCCTACTCCTCATCACCTACTCAATCTTCATCGGCACCGGCGATATTCGATCCTACTTCCTCCCCCTCCTGCCGTCGCCGCCACCCGGTGCACGGGTCCTCTGCTCAACCACTCCACCTCTCAAAGTCTACATGTACAATCTCCCGCGCCGGTTTAATGTAGGCATGCTGAACCGGAAAAGCACGGAGCAGACTCCGGTGACGGGCAAGACTTGGCCTAAGTGGCCCCAAAACTCTGGGCTCAAGAGGCAGCACAGCGTCGAGTACTGGATGATGGGCTCGCTCTTGTTCGACGGCGATGGAAGTGAAGGGAGAGAGGCCGTTAGGGTTTCTGATCCTGAATTGGCCGATGCATTCTTTGTGCCTTTTTTCTCTTCGTTGAGTTTCAATACTCACGGGCACCATATGACCGACCCGGCTACTGAGATTGATCACCAATTGCAGGTAATTAAGTGGGGTTTGATTGTTGGAGCTGTTTATCTGCGTATCGGTGATTTGTTCTGGAGAAATTTAATAGTTTTATGTTGAATTGGGTCCAGAAACATTAAATTGGATGTCTTTGATTGAGTTTGTTTGTCCCAGTTTGCTTTCTATATTTGGAAATCGGATTTTCATTTATGTTGATTTGCTCTAAAATTGCTTAGGTGAGATGTTAAATACTGGAATTTTCTTCTTTCGCTGACATTTTGAAGCGTTTTTGCACTCATTCAGTTTGTTATACAAGAAAGGAAATTATTTTTGGTGAGATAGGTTTGAGAGAGGAATTGGATGATGGTTTCAACAATTAGACTATTAGAGAGTTACTCTGTTGATTGTGAAATCCTTACTGCAGATAAATCTTTCTTGTTTGATTGTCAAAACTTTCTACCTTTACTTGATTTTCGTCAACTGGCTTCTCACATTATAATCCCTGCCTCTTGTGATTGCCTATTTTCATATCATCTTGATCTAGTGTTTTTCCGAAGGTCCTTGATTTTTTGTTGACTTCCATATTTGGTGTGGCTGAACTTTGACTTTTTTTCTGGTTTCAGATAGATTTATTGAAAATCTTGGGGAAATCCAAGTACTGGCAAAGATCTGGAGGCAGAGACCATGTTATCCCTTTGACACATCCCAACGCTTTCAGATTTCTTCGACCAAAGGTCAATGCTTCAATTCAGATTGTTGTAGATTTTGGCAGGTACCCTCATGTCATGTCAAATTTGAGCAAAGATGTCGTTACTCCATATGTACATGTCGTGGATTCCTTTACAGATGATAATCAACTGGATCCATTTGTGTGCCGCACCACACTTCTTTTCTTCCAAGGCAGGACATTCAGGAAAGATGTATGTTAGTTTTTGAGTTGTTTAAGAGAAATAGCATGCTGTCGTAACACCTTCTGCTTTGGGCTATAATTGATTATCTTTTGTCTGGTTTTATGCAGGAAGGTATTGTTCGTGTTAAACTGGCAAAAATTTTAGCTGGTTATGATGATGTTCACTATGAGCGGAGTGTTGCAACAGGAGATAACATAAAAGCGGTATGTTTGGAGTTTTATAATGGTCCATAAATGATACTATTGTGCGCATGGTTGGGTCCTTGAAAGAATGGGTTTTACTCACTAGCCTGGAAATGATTCTATGCCATCCTCAGTGTCATTTAAATTTCTTAAGGATTTGTAGCCATCTTTCCAAAACTTTAGGTGTCTCAGAATCATTCACGAGTGCCACTTCTGTATATATTTTAGTCTCATAGTTTCTATCGACCAGGTGCTTGCATCTTCTCATGAGTAAACTTAAATATCATACAATAGTGCAAACACAGTTTTTCTTACTTTCATTCTAGTAAAGAAAAAAATTATTGGGGAACCTACTCATTGGAGGGACACCAAGCAGATAGAATTTTAATGTAAACCCTTAATTGATACCTTTCACGCTCAAATAATAAGGAAGACAATTTGAGTGTGCATAGAAACCTACATTTACGTTCTGGAATCTGGAATTTCCATTAGCAGGATATTATTTTCCTTGCATAGGAGGTTTTGGTAGTCAGTGGTCTTAAATTTGAGTAACAATGCATGCATTATTGAGTACAACATCTTGTGAGTCTCATTCTTTATTCCTTTTGTTCTACCAGTCTACGCAACGGATGCGTTCATCAAAGTTCTGTCTGCATCCTGCTGGAGACACTCCTTCCTCTTGTCGCCTATTTGATGCTATTGTGAGCCACTGCATTCCTGTAATTGTGAGTGATGAAATTGAGCTCCCTTTTGAGGATGAAATTGACTACACCCAATTCTCGTTATTCTTTTCCTTCAAAGAAGCTTTAGAACCTGGTTACATGGTTAATCAGCTTCGGAAATTTCCCAAGGAGAGATGGATTGAAATGTGGAGGAAACTTAAGAACATCTCCCACCATTTTGAATTTCATTACCCCCCGGAGAAAGAGGATGCAGTCAATATGCTATGGAGACAGGTGAAGCACAAGCTTCCTGCAGTCAAACTTGCTGTACATAGAACCCGCAGGTTGAAAATACCAGACTGGTGGAGGAGGAGAAAGTGATTTCAGGAGCCTACGTTTTTTTGTATATTCATGAATTTTGGTCATCATAGTGACATCCCCTAAAGGGGTAAAGAAAGCCTATACGTTTCACAACGCCCAGCTTCTGTAGGGATAATGTTTGAGAGATTCAATAGAGATTTTTGCCGCTTTCGGCTTTTCTTTTCTTTGATCCTGCCACATTGTATTGTCAACCGAGTAAACTCCCCATGTTCAGTGTCGTATCAAGTCACACATTCGGAGGTACTTTCACGTGGTGATGATCTGATTGATTTTACCTTCGCTTTATTTGTTGCCCCAACAATTGCTAGTTTCCTAACTTTCAAAATTGTAAATCCGAGTTCTTAACAATGTAATAACACAGGGCTGTTCGAATTGAGGTTTTATTGCTTACGTTGAGCTTGTTCAATGTAGAAAATTATAAGCTTGTATGGAACTTAGGATTTTTATGTAAGCTTTGAAAATCAAAGTTGAATTGTTCTATTGATCATCTAACTTGGATTGAATTTGGATTTTTTTAATGATCAGCTGATGCATCAATCTGAAATTTGCACATTTAACATGTCCTACTGAGAGTTATGGGAAATGAAGGAGCAAGCCGTGACTGAAATGCCGGGGTGCTTGAGTTGTATACAGAGCTTGCACGGCGCAACCCTAAAGAGCCGATAATATGGATACTCCCAACCCGACCGACCCGACCAGGAAATATTAAAAACAGATTCGAAAGCAATCATAAATCAGCGTGTTCAATGCGAATTCGGACCATGTGCCATGAAGTGGTTAGAGTTCCTCTCCGGTTCCAGATGACTTCCACATTTTCGGGTTGGATGTTGGCAGCTATATCAACCTGTTCAACAAGAAACCCCTTTAATTATTACCAACGGTTTCCTACAGATTCATTGACGATTTGTAAGCTACACGTATGAGGATGTCACAAGCAACGGTTTCTTACTGCTTTGGCAACGATTTCAGTGGTATCACAGACATCTGCCTCGGCCTTAAACAGCACCCACGCGCACTTGTCACTACTTGTATGATTATCTGCAACATATCTGATTCCACTCTTTTGGTATCTGGTTGCCTCCACCCATGTTTTGCCACCGTCGAAAGATACATCAACCCTCTCAATTCCCCGCCCGCCTCTTGATGTTGCGTATCCATGAACACCAACCTGCAAAGAAATTCATCAAAACACATACTTGTTGCTGCTCTTAAGTAAAAGACAAATTTAAGGTAAAATTGAAACTCACCTTGCACATGTCAACGCTTACGAATTCGACATGTTTTCATCCTAATCGGGACGCTGATGTTAAGCTCCCGATTCCCACAAATTGAAGAACATCGGCGAGTTTAGCCCCACCCCAAATGGCTGAGATGAATACAAGAGAAGCATGATGAACGATCAAGATCAATTTCATTTTTTCACTAGCATTTTGACTGGGAAGGACATGGAAAAGCATATCATACATCCATATGGTAAAAACTTAACCATTTCCAATGGCAGAAACATCCCACTATCCCAGCCAACACCTTTAACTGGTTTTACTCTGCTCATTGCAGTCCTCCTGTTACCTGCACACTGCTTAGCTTGAAACAAAACCAAACGAAATTAATACGCTCATTTTGTGTGGATTTGGAACGCAAGTGTTACAATGTCTAGCTAAGTAAGTAAAATGTTAGTAAGCAACAAACAACAAACGACAAACGAGGTTTCACAAAAACAAAAACTGTTACTTGTAAGAATAAATTAACTGATTGTAAGTACTTCCCTAATATCTTCCATTGATAGTTGCAGTCGCTCTTCCACCAAACCACCTATAGACACTGACTCGATAACTGAATGAAATTGTTATTAGAATTCTAAAATATGGACGGTTAACAAACCATTTTGTAACCTTAAATTCATTGCGTCAACTAAACTTTTAACAGTTCGGGAAAGTATTGGTAATAACCTTTCATTGTCATCAAGGACGGGGACGGGGACGGGGACTGGACCATGGTTCCGCTTGTAGAACAAATCCACCGGTGTCACTTAAGAATAAATTAAGGCTGAGCGTGATGGTTCTGCATTGAAAGGTTCCTACATATTACCACAGATTCACAGACAATTGCAACCATTTAACTTCCTTAATTTCAAGTTATCGAGCACAAAAACAACGAACACAACATGTCACAACAATAACGTACTAAAATTGTAAGAGCAGAAAATGTACTAAAATTGTAAGAGCGGAAAGAGAGTGAATTTTAACGGACATTGATTTCATGCCAATTGCAAATAAGTTACTGCATAATAGGGTACAACACTGAATTTACCAAAAAAAAAAGGAAAAGAAAAGAAAAAGGATGATAATTAAATATGACGCAAGAATATTTGTGATCGATTTTCGAACCTGGGAATTTACAAGGAGACTTGGATGGCGAGGAGGTTCGTCGGAGTAATCGGAAGGAGCTCGTAGGCCTGACATTTTATTTTATTTTATTTTCAGTTCTGTTTTATTTCTACTTTTCTGCAGGTTTTTTTTTTTTCTCCTAGATAATCTTTAGAAGCCGGTTGGCTATGCCCTCTGCTCTTTGTGGCATTATTTTGGCCCCTTCCATTATCGAGGCTTTCCTTTCTCCTTCTATAGAGATCTTCGGAGTTCTCTTGGATCTTTTTTCTCATCTTCGTCTCATTTTCTTTCCACCATGCCTCAATCCCTTCATTTTCCCCATCCAATGCCCTTGACGGCGATGAATCTTGAACACTCTACCATTGAGATCCATCTATCATTCCAGTGGCTATTGTGGCATTGGGGTTACTTTCAAAGTGTTTTTTTTTTTTTTTGCACTAATTGAATAAATTATGGGATCGTTTGACGTTCTCACCCCCATTTTCTGCTGACTTCTTCGGTTTCACCTTCACTTTCATTGCTTCCGATGGCTTTGTGTTTGCTGGTTCAAAACGGCTCGGGTGGCAGTTAAGGGCAGTGAGTTGTGTGATGGCGACTTTTCATATGTTAGATCTAGGGTTACTGTTGGGTTATTTTTAGTTTATGTTATTGGATCTATATACCCATGAATTTGGTGTTATTTGTGTATATATTTATGTCTCATTTAAATCATTTTGTTTGCAAACTTCTATTACTTTATAATGTTGGCTTATTAATAAAAAAAATTATTTGATTGATAAAAGAAAAAAAACAGAGGAAGCAGGGTTTTGGTGTACATTTTAACCAGAGGCTCATAATCCAGTTTCTATATGTGGTATACATAACTAGTTCAAATTTTTTTTTGCCACGTACCATATGCTGGTGGGAGCAACATTTTTATTTTTATTATTTGATGAGAAAATTGTGCATTTATTTCACTTAAAAGTAAAGAAAACATCGGGTGACGTAGATGGCCTTGTTAAAACCTCAAAAGGGCTTTTATATTTTTATTTTTATTATTTGATGAGAAGATTGTGCATTTATTTCACTTAAAAGTAAAGAAAACATCGGGTGACGTAGATGGCCTTGTTAAAACCTCAAAAGGGCTTTTATATTTTTATTTTTATTATTTGATGAGAAGATTGTGCATTTATTTCACTTAAAAGTAAAGAAAACATTGGGTGACGTAGATGGCCTTTTTAAAACCTCAAAAGGGCTTTTATAGACGAATTACAAATCATCAGTATCTGCTAGAAGGATTGGAGATAGCCATTATGATTCCTCTACTAACTAAAGGGTATATTCAAGATGAGGGCTTTTCTTCCTCATCTTTCATATGCATATATTTTAAGTCTTCAGTTGTTTGCTCACAATTTCATGAACCAACTCAGTGCCTTTTGCTAACATCTTCCGCTAATTTCTCCCTAAGTTCAACAAAAAAAATATAACAATTGAGTGACAAATAGGATTAATTGTGATGAGTCCACGTGTGAAAACTACCATGCACTCCTCCAATTATACTTAACCGATGGGTTCCACTTCGATTCCTGTTGATGCACGAAATGTGCCAACTTAGGGAGCGAATGCTGCTCTGCCACATGCCCTTGAATAGACCTGAAAGATGAGAAAGTTGGTTGGTTGGTCAGAGTATAGGCACCAGTGTGGTACCAGCCCAAAGGTACTCCGACGCCCAAGTCCGTGGTCGATCTGAGATGTAAGGGGTGTGGTAATTAGTGTAATGTAAAAGTGGTTATGAATAGTAAATACTTAGTTACCTTTATATGACAAATGGACCCTTTTTTTATGAGTGTGGTGAGTATAATAACTACATTCTCCCGATGTGGGAAAAATGTCGGTTGCTGTAGGGCTGACAATTGGCAGGTGGGGCGTTCCATGTGTCGGCGTTGGCCAGACCCTACTAGGGTTTGCTCATCTGAGTAGGCCTGGACCCTTTGGGCTTGTGGAGATGTGTTGGATGGAGGTATTAGGCCTTCGGGTCGGTCTGGGCCAACGCACCGACCGACAGAGGACTGGGCCTCCAGAATTTCCCTATGGAATGGTGCCTATAAAGGGCTGGGCATCCCGGTCGGTCTGATCCGACGTGCCGACAGACAGAGGGTTGTACCTCTAAGGTTGGTCTGAGCTGATGTATCTGGCGGTGGATTGGGCCTATAGGTCAGTCTGGGCCTTTAAGTCGATCTGGGTCGATATGGTATGAACAGAAATCCCCTAAGTTCATGACCGAGGTGAAATTTCTCGGTTGGGGACTTGTAAAAAAAATTGCCCCAAACTGGATGTGTATGCTTCCAGTCCCCCAGGCGAGGGAGTGTACCGAACGGCATTGTCGGTGGTGGAGGGTAGAGGAAGGCCGATTGGATGGATGTGAGTCGGTCTGTGTGGGCGGTGAAATCGAGGGCCACCCGTGTTGTGTCAGTAGGTTAGGGAAATTGAGGAGCCGTCTGTGTTGTGGTTCGGTCGGTGTGACCTTTGGAATTCGCGACCGTTGGGTGCCAGCGAGTCGCGCAAGGGCATGTGGGGTGTGTGGAAGACAGTTGGCATAGTAATAAATGTCACATGAAAAGAGGTGACCTTTCAGTTGCCGACCTACACCTATAAATAGTGGGTGAAAAAGGCATTTTACCCTTTTCACTTTCACGCAGCTTGGCTTTGAAATTGTTCTGTGCTTAGGCAATTTCCAGCGAGTATCCTGCGACAGTTTCTACGGTTGTGCGATTTCCGATGAGGGCAACCGCCGTATAATAACAATGTATGGCCTATTTTTCTTGCTTTTTCCGATTCAGCTTTTGTGATTTTGGATGAATTGTGGATGAACTGGGGGTCGACGTCGGTTCGATCTTGGGAACATAGTGGTCGGTGACCAAAAAGTTTGTTTATATCTATGGTCGTAGATTGTTCCAATGTCTAGTAGAGATATTCAATCGAATGAAGTATGGGATTATGATGAGGGAAACCGACAGAGCTCCTCAATGAATGCGGGGCCCTCAATGGAGGAAACACCGACGAGGTCCTACACAAAGAAAACCATCAGAGGCGATCAGGTCAGAGTGTCAGTGTCTGGTCGGCCTAAAGGGGAGGAAAAGGCTTAGTAGAGCAAGAAAAGGTATGCCAGTGCGAGTACTGCGTAGGCGACTGAGGTACCGACTGAGGATTCTATCGATACGGTCTTGTGGTCAACAGACGCGTACGAGAACCGAGAGACAGAGGCCACAGTAAAGAAATTCCGGTCGACGTGGGCGGTGCCATCGGATGTTAAGCTACGGGTGGTTGGTCCCACTGAGTTCTCGAGTGAGACGCCTGAGGGCTAGGCCCTGTTCTACACCAATCTGTGTAGTCACGGCGTCTGGTTGTCGTTGCATCCTTGGCTGAGGAGGATGGTCTGAGGGCTGGGCGTGGCCCTCGGTCAACTGAACCCAAATGTGTGGATCATTTTGGTCAGCCTGTATGCGGCGTTTTTCAGAGCGGGGGAAAAGCTACCGACCTACGTCCAGATCTTCCACCTCTACGAGTTCGCTCAACAGCAGCAGTGCACATGCTAGGTGCATGCTCGGTGTAAAGACAAGATGACTCAGAGGGAGTTTATCTATGGTCTGCCGTCCTCCCAAAAGACGTACAAAAATAAGTTTATATACATCAAGGGGAACTGGGGAGGACGAGCCATCCCCTCTGTCTTCCAAGATCAGAGTGTTGAAGGTCAGTCCTTCGACTTGTTATTTTTTTTTTGTGGGTCGGTGTACAGGTGGACTAACCGGAATGTTGTATGTGCAGGTACTCTTCTCGAGGTGATCCCTACCGACGAGGAGCGAAGGGCCTGTGAGCAAGTTAGGAAGGCTTGCACTCCCTCGTGGCATCACCGAGACATGTTGCGGGTACCTCAAGTTCTCAACGAGGTCGGTCTGATCCCTAACCTTGGTAAGTAACGCTCTGCCGCATTGATTTTGTTTGCTTGTTGTTTTTTTTATCGGTGTACTAACACTTGGTGTTTGTTGCAAGTTGTCCCCAAAGACGTCAAAAGGTGTATTGACCGAGAGGCTTAGGAGGTAAGGGCATTGGCGGAGCAAAGGATTATAGGGGCGAACGAGCAAAGGAAGCAGACCGGGTCGGCCAGTTCCACCCCCAAGGTGAAGGTTGGGGAAAAGAGGAAACAAGTGCAGAGTAGTGGCTCGGGTGCCCGGAAGTTGCCAACCTTCGATTCGAAGGTGGCCGAGAGACTGGGTTGGCTGGTCGGCATAGACAAGCGGAGGAAGAAGAGCAGGAAAACCCCTGCGAGATAGGGAACCGTGTCAGTCGCAATTTCTGCTTCGCCGATCGCCACCATCGCGTCCACTGAGCTGACCATGGTGACTCCATTGATCGATCTGGAGGGGGGTGGTGAAGCTCCCTAGCTGGTGGCTCAAACCGAAGCCCCAATCGGCATCGTGGTCACAATGGACAAGGCCGAACGGGAGAGGCAGGTCTGGAATTCGCTCTCCAAGACAGCCGAGGAGGTGAAAGCCCGCTTTGGTGTTCCCGATCAGAGTGGGATGTGCTTCCCCTAGCTGCTGTTCACCTTTCGAGGGGTGTCTTACTCGTCGCCCGTGTTGCCGACTGAGTCCTTCCTCCGGGACCCGTCCCTTCGACAAGAGGTGTCATCGAAGATCTTCGAGCACTCTCGGTTAGTCCCGCCGCCAGCTGCTCTGTCACAATCGGCTCCGCTGCCATAACCGTCATCTCAACAGCCAACCAGTCAGGTGGACCTGTTAGGGGGCCTCAGTGGGAGGATGTCTCTGCCTCGGTGCGCGAGAAGATGCTGCTGGTCATTAACAGCATGGCGACTGGTGCCTCAATGGAGTTGCTAGATCTGGACGAGAGTCTCAAGGGCTCGATTTCAGAGCGGATGTCCAGGTCCCTCCTGGTCGCCTCACACGTAAGTCCTCGGTTTACATTATACGTGTTTTCTGTACTATTGTCTTTTTTGGGCAAACTGTTGTCTGTCGGTGCAATCCCTCGACCAGACGTTCGTCAACTACTCCCAGGCCCTGAGCCGGGCAGCAACTGCAGAAAAAGAGAAGGCTGAGCTAAAAGTGCAGTATGACGAACAGGCTCAGCAATCCCTGGAGACTAAGCACGTGCTCAGGGCCGAGGCGGAGTCGACGCGCGAAGCCATGACTAAGCTGGAGTGAAAGCTTCAAGTTCAAGAGCAGCAGTTGACTCAGCAGCATGCCCAGCTCAGCATGTATGGCGAAGAGATCGATGACAGTCGGTTGGTTGCGGAGGAGGCTGACCAGCTGAAGGCCGAGCTGGAACGGGTCCGCATGGAGGGGGATTGGAGGGCACCAAACTGTTGATGCACGAAATGTGCCAACTTAGGGATTAAATGCTGCTCTGCCACATGCCCTTGAATAGACCTGAAAGAGGAGAAAGCTGGTTAGTTGGTCAGAGTATAGCCACCGGTGTGGTACCACCCCAAAGGTACTCTGATGCCCAAGTTATTGGTCAGTCTGAGATGTAAGGGATGTGGTAATTAGTGTAATGTAAAAGTGGTTGTAAATAGTAAATATTTAGTTACCTTCATATGACAAATGGATCTATTTTGTGGGGCTGACATGCGACAAGTAGGGTTATCCATGTGTCGGCGTTGGCCAGACCCTACTAGTGACAGGACCCATCCCAATCCCCCCGGGATTACTGTGGATTGTGCCCTGCTCCCGTCCAACAAGGGGTGTCAGACAAGGGATAGCCAAAAGTCACTGCCCAAACGGGGCTTCCAGAGTGTGCAAGGAACAATGAAGGAGGTGTATAATGTCCCAGTCTCTGCTGCAGTCGCATCCGTAATCAACCTGAAGGGCATTAAAACCAATAAAAGTTGTAAGTGGACGAAAATGAACCTTTAGAAATACATTTATCAAAACACATTCTTACCCTTCAGTTTTCACAAACGTGCATGCATAACTTAAAACATGAGTAATAGTGTGAAATCAATCAAGTATGATTAGTGGACCGATAAAATCAAAATACGTCTTCCCATGGTCCATAAAAACTCATGTTCATCAAATCAGTTCATGTTATAAAACAGTAAATCCCGGCTCTCAAGCCAAAACATGTGAACACCATCACCTGGCCACAAGGACAAAAAACCCGTACTCAAAACCGGTACATAATCACAAACAACATGTTTCTAAATTCCATGTTCACAATTTCCTTAAATCATTTTCCTTAAATCAATTTGAATCTCAATAAATTCACGTTTTCCTTAAATCATTTTCCATAAAACCACGATTTCCTCAAAATCATTTTATATTTAAACCACGGGACTTATTTCGATATCCTGTTGCTTAGAGTCACGTTTATCCCTGCAACGCGTGCATATCAATAGGCTCAAGGACCGCTCAAAATCCGAGCATCCGCCGCTGTGAACACATCACCATCTGGCAATCCAGATCTAGTGAACACATCACTTACCGATCTATGTATATCCAGCACATCTGATCTGAGTCAAGCCTCCATCGGCTGCTCGACAAAGATCGTGCTACGTGACCTCTTCGGGGTAAACACTTCCATCCCGAAGGCCAGCGTCATCTCCAGGGTGCACTCCGGGGAAAAACATATTTTCACCCGAAAGCCCTAAATATCCGCAACATATCATCATCACAAAAACCAGTGAAAAACAGTTGCATTGAAATCAAAATCATTTAACCACATAGGGTCGCAGCCCCAAAATATAGTGTCCTCAAATCCGGAAAAGCCAAAGTCCCAGTTTACATTATACTTCCGCAAATCATCAATATCATCATAATATCACATGGAAATACGAACCCAACCAAAATCACAATTTCATTAGGTCTCAAGCCCAAAATCTCATTTTTCACGCAAATCCGTGCAACCGTAAACCCGAGTTGCCACGATCACGTAAATCCATAAAATCAATTACTGAATAATCCGAGTCCAAATATCATTTTTAATTCCCTGACTCATAACCCGAGTCAAAACATCATTTTCAATCCGGGCCTAACCCAAAAACATCAATTTCATCATTTCTCTAAAATCATCAATTTCATCATTTCTCGAAAATCGTGCCAAAATACAATATAATAATCATAAAATCGAGAAATTACCGAATTGAAACATAAATCATGCCAAAGCATATCAAATCATATAATAAATCATTTTAAACCATATATGCATGCATCACGGTTAGAAAACAAAAGTCCACTCACAGTCTGTCCTAGTTGCCGCCTCGATATGCGTGTCATAAACCTCTCCGGGCTAATCCGACCTCTCTGGGTCATCCTGACCTGTCCAAATCATATCCAAAGGTTACTACTAACCTATACAAGTCCATATTAAGAACCCTAAAATTTCCCGGAAAAGTCAACGTGTCCCGTACACGTTTCCTGAGGCGAAAAATCTCAATTTGACCAACTTAACGATCTCCGATCGACCCGAAACCACCGCCATTGGATCCGGATTGTCGAAACCCTTAAAATGGTCTTGGTCCCACCTATAAATACGCTCCCACGCGCCCCCACGCTCGGGTCAAAATTTTAGTCAAATGTTGACCAAAAAGTCAACGCTGATGTCAGCAAAGTCAACACTGACGTCATCATGAACCCAGGATTCTAACTTCAAACTTCGATATCTCACTTGTTTCTCAACCAAATTGGACGTTCTACCTATGTAAATCTATCTACTCGAGCCAAGGATTCTAAAAATCAACCCAGAAAATTCAGAAAGTACCTGGATTTTATGTTATGGCCATTCAAAGTTTCGGCCAGATTTCCAAACATCATTCCGGCCACCTCCAACGTCCAAATCCGTCCCAAATTGAACCTACAAGGTCAAGGGAGCTCAAGGAACATAAACCTAGGCTTAGAATTGATCAAAAATCATTAAAACCAAGTACACCATTTTTGAACTAAAACCATACCTCACGGGTTTTTGGTTCACAGCCACCTCCGCCGTCCACGATGGTCATCGTCGTTGATACTATCATCATCTCCAGTCCTCACCCTCCAACTTTCCTTTACACTACAATACAATTCAATGAGGTTTTGTGGTTTTATAGGGAGGTTGGGTGTTTGGGTTTCTTGAAGAACGATGGGAAAATGATGATGAAGATGATGTATGGCGTGGTAAAGTCGTTGGCTGGAGGTAAAGCAGATAAGTGAGGGTGGTGGTCATCTGAGTGCTTGGTCTGGGGTGATGGTTCTTCACGGGTGAAATGAGAATGGGAGAGGGAGATGGCTGATCAGATTAATGGGAAGGAGGAAGTGGAATGAATGGTGCAGATTCAATCTTAAGAATCAAATGGACGGCTAAGATTAATGGAGAGATAAAATCATATTTTAATTCATTAGTGGAGACATGATCCAGATTTTAGGGAGTGTGGGGATGAGTGACACTTGGCACTCATCCAAGGGTCCAGATTCTTCAATTACTGTTCACCTATTTTAATATTATTTTAATGAAATTCTCGGTTCGTTTGGTTAATTGATTTCGTTCCCGTGACCATAACTTCGTCGTCGGATCTCCGATTTCGGCATGCCGCCTGTCTACGGATTCGTATCGACGAGACCTACGTAACGGTCCTTGGTCCTCATCCATTGGACTTCCCTGGTCAAAAGTCAACATTTGGCCCCTTTTCAGTCAAATTACCAAAATACCACTCAACTTCTGAATGCCATAACTTTTTCCTCGAATGTCGGAATCGAACGTGCCACCTGTCATGAACTCGTGACTTCCTGAACTACGGCACGGTCATCGGTCAAAGTCCATTTGACCGCCCGATCAAAAAGTCAACATTTTTCCCACGATCAGGGGCAAAACGGCCATTTTGCACATTTTGTCCGATTTCGCCCTACTAATCACCAATCAACCTCACTAATCAAGATTAGTCACTAATCTAATCCCGGAATTCGGGACGGGTCGTTACAACCTTCCCTCCTTAAAGAATTTCGTCCCCGAAATTCCATCTATCCGTAATCCACATCTACCTCGTGGAAAACAAATTGGTTTCACAACTCGTGTACACTCGTACACCAACTATTCAGAACAAAACTTGTCTGCACTCAAACGTACCACCAGTACTCATAACGCATTGACTACATTCGACCCCGTCGAATGACTGAGACTACCCGTTTCGAATTGACACCACTTGTTCAATCAACCTTTTCGTTGACGCAACAACTCGACGGTTCCTTTCTCACTCACCAGTCTAACCTGGTATTTACTCCCACTGGGAGTCATCAGACCTCACTCAACAATTTACGTTGACACATCCCGACAATCTGTCACCATTCGGAAGTTGTCAGTCGGAAACTGACACTCTACTCACTCGTGGCTACACAAGCCACCAACTTACTTGACTCGACTATACACTTACCAACATTTCACCCGACTCTTGAGTAATTAGACTCATCGGAAATACCGTATCCAATGTCCGGTCCTCGACCAATCCAATGGTATCGGAACCAATCCTGTAACACCCCGGAAATTCGAGGATTCCCATATTGTAATTTAATGTGTGATTTGACGATTTTACCCCTGTGAATGGTATGGTCAAATTGTTGACTTTTTGATTGATGAACTAAATGAACTTTGACCTATGACCGTGACGTAGTTCGGGACGTCACGAGTTCATAGACAGGTGGCACGTCCAATTCGGACGATCAGGGTAAAAGTTATGACTATCGGAAGTTCAGGGGCATTACCGTAATTTGGACTCTCGGGGGAAAATGTTGACTTTTCTTTGGACAACTAATTTTCTGTTGACTCAAGGACCGTTGGGTAGGCCTCGACGTCCTGAGTCCGTAGACAGGCGGCACGCCGAAATCGGACTTCGTACGAGGAAGTTATGGTCAGAAACGTGAATTCGGGAAGTTCGTGTCTCGGTTTTCGTGTCGAATATTAAATTCAGGAAATCTGATTGGAGGACACCTGGTGAGTGACAAGTGTCACTCACCCATTGGCTAGATTGGATCAGATCCACTATTGGATTAATTAACATTTGAATCAGCTTTAAATTCCAGCCTTTGGATTGAAAACCCCAGATCTGATCTCAGCCCTTGATCTCATTTTGAGATTCAATCTGGGCCGTTCATTTCATTGAGCAGCTTTCCCTCCATTTCTATATATTTCTCACCCGAACCCACACACACTGCCCATTTCATCCATCACACCCGCACTACTCCCTGTCCCTGTGTCTGTGTGTTGCTGGACTCACGGGGAAGGACGGAGGCACGGCGGTGGACGGCGGCAGACGGCGGCGAGGTGAGTTGTGTTTCAAAACCCAAAACCGTTTTAAAAACTCAGGATTTGGAAGCTTGATTCCAGCATGTGTTGTCGAGTTCTAGTGTCCCTAATCGACTCTCTGGATTAGTAGGAAACTTTGGGACGTGTTTGTGTGACCGGAGGTGACCTGAACGGAGTTTGAACGGCGACGAGAACCGGCTCTGTTCTTCGAGGTAGGCCTTCGAACCTGTCTGTGTTTGTCAATTTTGATTAGCTAGAACCCTTTCTGGGATTGAGACGAGCATCTAGGAACAAATTAGGACTGAAATGGTTGAGAAATGAAGAAATGGCAACCGGGTCATGATCGCGGGTCTGATCGACCCGAGTTGCAGGTTTTCAGGTCAACCCGTCTGAGGACAGCGGTGATGACGTGGCACCCTGTCAGCCTGTCAGATGACGTGGACCAACCGTGAGCCGACACGTGTCACATGTCAGTGCACAGTCAGCACTGACATGTCAGTGACGTGGACCAGTCAGGGACTGCCACGTGTCACTGACATGTCAGTGACGTGGACCAGTGCCGTGCTGACACGTGGCACATGTCAGATCTGACACGTGGTCTGACAGATCAGTGTGGTGGACCAATCAGATGTTGACACGTGGCACCTGTCAGAGTCTGACATGTCAGACCTGACAGCTGTCAGATGACGTCAGCAGGAACTGTTCCTGCGTTGACCGTCGCGTGGGGGCGCGTGTGAACAGTGTTTTTGGTGGGACCACCACCATTCTTTAGGTTTCGACGATCCGGATCCAATGGCGGTGGTTTCGGGTCGATCGGAGATCTTTAAGTTGGTCAAAATAAGGTTTATTGCCTTGGAAAGCGCGTTCGGGCGGCTTTCCCGGGCCGGTTTCGACCTAGGCTTTCATGGTTGAATGTTAGGGGTTGTATTGATCTTTATGAATACTTTGGACTTGACAGGGATTGTACATTTGTACCAGGACGAGGGTATACATTCGGTTTCTAGCAGGATTGTACTGTGAGTGGGCCATTTTCTTAACCCTTGTGTGCATAAATGTTTTCTGGTTTTATTATACTTATTCACATGCTAAAACAATAATGGTGTTGATGATATGGAAAATATGGTTATGGCACGTTTCACGGTATTTGGGCTTGAGACCCGTCCGATGAAACTGAATGATTGGTTCGGATTCTATCTATGTATATATATGTTTGCATGTGGATATCAATAAAATGCATTTGTTACTGCACTGTATAGATCCTTCCATATTATATTGTCTCCTCCGGATGAGGTACCCCGGAGAGGTCACGGACGTCTAGAACGTCCAGCGTCTATGACGCTAAGCATCGGGGATGCTGTACCCGAACGGGGTTCGGGGATTGAACTCGGAATTGAGACCCGAGTGGCACGCGTAGCCTTGTGATTGTGACCTTATTGGACGTCAGACATCAGGGATGTCGGGTTTGGAGTGTATAGTGCAGCAACTAAAATTATACTTATGGTTCATATTATATGGTTTATGATTTTGAATTATGATGCACGCATGTTTGGAAAACGGAGGGGTAAATTATATGTTTTACTTATCAAACGATTTCATAAACTTGAGTTTCGGTCCACTCACCCTTTAATGTTTTTGATAACCCCTCCAGGTCAGGAAATTGAGGTAGAGGAGGAACCAGAGGCTGAGGCATAGATCTACTTCTGCGTACCTGAACCCCTGCTGGGCGGTGTACCCGCAGGTTTACTTTAGAGTCGTGCTCGCAAATTTGTAATTTTGGATTATATCCCTTGTCTGACATTCGTTTAATTCGGATTTGATGTATGACTTTAATTTGGTTATTTATGCTTTTAAATGTTTTGAGGTTAAAATTGGTATGAATTATTGGGTGTCAGACGGGAGCAGGGCACGTCCCCTTGTGGTCCCTGTGGGATCCGGGCGGGTCCTGTCAGCTTGGTATCAGAGCACTAGGTTGTGGTCAGTACTAGGGTATTGGTTAGCATGCTAGACTAGCGATTAGTACTAGTTACTTTTCGACTTTTAAGAATATTGTTTTCTGATCTATGCCTCTTAACAGTTGGTTATGCCTCCTAGGAGAATTCCTCATACTCGAACGGACGAGGATCTAGAAAGAGAGATGGAATGCGCGAGCATCGAAAGGGCTCAACGTTTGGGAGCCACTCCTTTCTGCGGGGGATCAAACCCCGAGGATGCTCACTACTGGATCACCAAGTGGGAGAGGATCTTCTCGGTGATACACTGCCCTCCGGGCGAACGAGTGACTCTGGCGGCCTTCTTACTGGAGGGAGGAGCCTACCAGTGGTGGCACGGACTCGAAATGTCTTGGTGGTCTGTCCATACCACTACCTGGGAAGCTTTCCGTTCCAGGTTTCTGGACCAGTACTACCCGCGATCCTTTCGCGCGGCGCGTTAGGCGGAATTCTTGCGGTTGGAGCAGGGTGACATGTCTGTTGCAGACTACGAGCAAACATTCGGGAAACTTTCCCGGTTCCCTGCCTCATTCGTAAGCACGGAGGAGGACAAATGCCAGCGGTTTGAGCTTGGACTCCGAGGGGAGACCGGGCCAGTGTGACTGCTACCACTCATGCTTCTCTGAGGGATATGGTCGACGCAGCGGTGCGTGTCGAGGCCAGTCTGGCGGCACACCAATCACGACAACCTTCGGGGGAGGGGCGACGTCAGGATCGCCCACATCATGGGCCATCGGGCCGTAAGAACAACAGGGGAGGGAGCTACAGGGGAGCACCCTCATCCTTCAAGGGTCGTGGCTGGTCGGGTCGACGTGGAGGCTCTCAGGGCAGAGGATCTGGACACAACTCTGGGCAGCACTCATCTTGGAGCGGTGCATCTGGTGGGCATTCGGGCAGGTCAAGGCCAGTAACTTGTTTTGCTTGCGAAGAGGAAGGCCACTATGCCTGTGATTGTCCGCAGTTGTCCAAGAACAACGACGCTGGGGGCTCGAGTGTGGTGCAGAGCACGGCTTTCCACACTAATGGAGGTCGCGGTCAGGGAGGTGACCGTGGTGCTGGACGTGGCGCGCGCGGGCGCGGACGGAACGGAGGGCCGAGGGCCCAAGTGTTTGCAATGACCCAGCAGCAGGCGAGGACTGCTCCAGGCGTGGTCACAGGTACACTGCATATCTTTAATTTTCTTGTACGTGTATTAATGGATGCGGGGGCTACACATTCTTTTATTTCGAAAAGTTGTGCTGGTATGCTTGATTGTGTGGTATCAGCCTTGGATTGCGAAATGGGTGTTGGCAGCCCGATGGGTACCGTGTACCTCGTGAATCAGGTGATTCGGAGGTGCCCGGTAAGAATTGAGGATGTGGAGTTACCAGCAGACTTAATTATTCTGGATATCCACGACTTCGATATAATCCTAGGGATGGATTGGCTGTCGGAGCACGGATCGCTCATCGACTGCTGTAGCAAGCAAGTGATTTTGCGGAGCCCGGGTTTGCCGGAAGTTATCTTTCAGGGGGAACGTGATGGTTCGCCTCCTGAAGTGATTTCGTCACTTACTGCTACCAAACTTCTACGGAAGGGATGCCAGGGTTATCTGGCGCATGTCGTGTCGGAACGGGTCGATACTCCGGTTATCGACGAAATACCGGTGGTCAGTGAGTTTCCGGATGTATTCCCGGAAGACTTACCTGGGTTGCCACCATCGCGGGAGATTGAGTTTACTATTGAACTACTTCTGGGTACCCGACCTATATCCCAGGCACCATACCGGATGGCGCCGGCCGAGTTCCGAGAACTCAAGACTCAATTGCAGGAGTTGGTAGATTTGGGATATGTCCGACCAAGTACTTCACCGTGGGGAGCACCGGTGCTGTTCGTAAAGAAGAAGGAAGGAAGTCTCCGTTTATGTATTGACTATCGACAACTCAACAAGGTGACACTGAGGAACCAGTATCCTCTACCCAGGATCGATGACCTTTTCGACCAGTTGCGGGGAGCTCAGTGCTTCTCGAAAATTGATTTGCGGTCTGGGTATCACCAACTGAGGATTTCGGAGGAGGATATCCCGAAAACTGCTTTTCGAACCCGTTACGGGCACTACGAGTTCCTTGTTATGCCATTTGGTTTGACGAATGCTCCAGCAGCATTCATGGATCTGATGAACCGGGTCTTCCGACCCTACCTGGATAAGTTCGTGACTGTGTTCATCGATGATATTTTGGTATACTCAAGGAGTGCCCGTGCACATGAAGAACATCTACGGTTGGTCTTGGAGAGACTGAGACAAGAACAATTGTATGCCAAGCTGAGCAAGTGTCAGTTTTGGCTGAGAAGTATTGGTTTTCTGGGACACGTGATATCGACGGATGGGATTTGCGTGGATCCCCAGAAAACGGAAGCGGTGACCAACTGGGCTAAACCGACAACAGTGACCGAGGTGCGGAGTTTCGTCGGATTAGCAGGTTACTACCGGAGATTCGTGGAGGGTTTCTCCAAAATTGCTGCACCATTAACTCGTTTGACTCGGAAGGGAGTAAAGTTTATCTGGGACGAACAGTGCGATCGGAGCTTTCAAGAGTTGAAAGATCGATTGACCACTGCACCTGTCCTTGCATTGCCGGACGACAGTGGAGAGTTTGTAGTTTTCAGTGATGCTTCACTGCAAGGGTTGGGCTGCGTGTTGATGCAAACTGGCAAGGTTATCGCCTATGCATCCCGGCAGCTGAAGACTCATGAGTTGAACTACCCTACCCATGATTTGGAGTTGGCGGCGGTGGTTCATGCTCTCAAAATCTGGAGACATTATCTGTTCGGCGCAACGTGTCGGATATACACCGACCACCAGAGTCTTAAATACTTATTCACTCAGAAGGAGCTCAACATGAGACAACGGAGATGGTTGGAGCTGCTGAAGGACTATGACTCTACGATCGAGTACCATCCGGGTAAGGCCAATGTGGTGGCGGATGCACTCAGCAGGAAATCAGCGGGAACTATTGCACACCTGGGGATGGTGTATCTTCCCTTGCTGGTGGAACTCCGGAAGGCGGGAGTTATTTTGGGTACGGACAAGCATGGAGCTTTGTTGGCCAGCTTCCATGTGCGACCAGTACTGATTGATCGGATCATTGAAGCACAACTTCAGGATCCGATACTCTGTATTTACATAATTGAGGTCGATGCGGATGGGAAACAGGATTTTACCATCCGGGACGATGGAGCACTGGTGAAATTGGGCCGTTTGTGCGTACCTGCAGTGGCAGAGTTACGGGCCGAGATACTTGAGGAGGCCCACAGTTCGGCCTATGCTATGCATCCGGGAGGTACAAAGATGTACCGTACCCTCCGGAACCATTATTGGTGGCCAGGAATGAAGAAGGATATTGCTGAGTTCGTGAGCAAATGCTTAACCTGTCAGCAGGTTAAGGCGGAACGGCAGAGACCGTATGGGGCTATGCAGCCACTTCCGATTCCTGAGTGGAAGTGGGATCACATCACCATGGACTTCGTCTTTAAGTTACCGAGGACTCAGAGTGGAGTGGACGGAGTATGGGTGATCGTGGATCGGTTAACCAAATCAGCCCATTTTCTGCCAGTTCAGGAAACCTATAAACCTAACCGACTGGCTCAGTTGTTTGTGAAGGAAATCATACGACTTCATGGTACGCCGGAATCGATTGTGTCCGATCGTGATCCGCGTTTCGCTTCCAGGTTCTGGCGAAGTTTGCAAGCTACTTTGGGAACAACCTTACGTTTCAGTACTGCTTTTCATCCTCAGACCGATGGACAGTCTGAAAGAACCATTCAAACCCTGGAGGACATGATGAGGTCATGTGTACTACAGGCAAGCATCGGGATGGCACCTTATGAGGCACTGTATGGCCGACAGTGCAGGACACCTATCTGCTGGACGGAGGTAGGAGAGCGAGCGGCTGTAGGGCCGGAGATGATGGACTTAACCATGGAAACTGTTCGCGTGATCAAGGAGAGATTGAAGGTGGCACAGGATCGCCAGAAGAGTTATGCCGACCGACGGATTCGAGACTTGGAGTTTGAAGTGGGAGATTTTGTCTTCCTGAAGTTGTCTCCGTGGAAAGGGATTATCCGTTTTGGCCGACGGGGGAAACTGAGTCCGCGTTTTATCGGACCTTATGAAATCGTGGAGAGAATTGGCAGAGTTGCATACAGATTGGCACTACCTCCAGAACTATCAAGAGTTCACGATGTTTTCCACGTATCGATGTTGCGGATGTACGTACGTGATGCTTCTCATGTACTTGGGGAACAACCTGTTGAACTACGGGAGGATTTGAGCTTTGAAGAACAACCAGTACAGATCTTGGATCGGAAGGACAAGGTACTACGACGAAAGACGATCCCTCTCGTGAAGATTCTCTGGAGAAACCAGAATGTGGAAGAAGCCACATGGGAGCCTGAGGCTCAGATGCGAGAACAATTTCCTCATTTGTTTCTTTGAAATTTCGGGACGAAATTTCTTAAGGGGGGAAGGTTGTAACACCCCGGAAATTCGAGGATTCCCATATTGTAATTTAATGTGTGATTTGACGATTTTACCCCTGTGAATGGTATGGTCAAATTGTTGACTTTTTGATTGATGAACTAAATGAACTTTGACCTATGACCGTGACGTAGTTCGGGACGTCACGAGTTCATAGACAGGTGGCACGTCCAATTCGGACGATCAGGGTAAAAGTTATGACTATCGGAAGTTCAAGGGCATTACCGTAATTTGGACTCTCGGGGGAAAATGTTGACTTTTCTTTGGACAACTAATTTTCTGTTGACTCAAGGACCGTTGGGTAGGCCTCGACGTCCTGAGTCCGTAGACAGGCGGCACGCCGAAATCGGACTTCGTACGAGGAAGTTATGGTCAGAAACGTGAATTCGGGAAGTTCGTGTCTCGGTTTTCGTGTCGAATATTAAATTCAGGAAATCTGATTGGAGGACACCTGGTGAGTGACAAGTGTCACTCACCCATTGGCTAGATTGGATCAGATCCACTATTGGATTAATTAACATTTGAATCAGCTTTAAATTCCAGCCTTTGGATTGAAAACCCCAGATCTGATCTCAGCCCTTGATCTCATTTTGAGATTCAATCTGGGCCGTTCATTTCATTGAGCAGCTTTCCCTCCATTTCTATATATTTCTCACCCGAACCCACACACACTGCCCATTTCATCCATCACACCCGCACTACTCCCTGTCCCTGTGTCTGTGTGTTGCTGGACTCACGGGGAAGGACGGAGGCACGGCGGTGGACGGCGGCAGACGGCGGCGAGGTGAGCTGTGTTTCAAAACCCAAAACCGTTTTAAAAACTCAGGATTTGGAAGCTTGATTCCAGCATGTGTTGTCGAGTTCTAGTGTCCCTAATCGACTCTCTGGATTAGTAGGAAACTTTGGGACGTGTTTGTGTGACCGGAGGTGACCTGAACGGAGTTTGAACGGCGACGAGAACCGGCTCTGTTCTTCGAGGTAGGCCTTCGAACCTGTCTGTGTTTGTCAATTTTGATTAGCTAGAACCCTTTCTGGGATTGAGACGAGCATCTAGGAACAAATTAGGACTGAAATGGTTGAGAAATGAAGAAATGGCAACCGGGTCATGATCGCGGGTCTGATCGACCCGAGTTGCAGGTTTTCGGGTCAACCCGTCTGAGGACAGCGGTGATGACGTGGCACCCTGTCAGCCTGTCAGATGACGTGGACCAACCGTGAGCCGACACGTGTCACATGTCAGTGCACAGTCAGCACTGACATGTCAGTGACGTGGACCAGTCAGGGACTGCCACGTGTCACTGACATGTCAGTGACGTGGACCAGTGCCGTGCTGACACGTGGCACATGTCAGATCTGACACGTGGTCTGACAGATCAGTGTGGTGGACCAATCAGATGTTGACACGTGGCACCTGTCAGAGTCTGACATGTCAGACCTGACAGCTGTCAGATGACGTCAGCATGACGTCATGCTGACGTCAGCAGTGACGTCAGCGATGACGTCATGCTGACGTCAGCAGTGACGTCAGCGATGACGTCAGCAGGAACTGTTCCTGCGTTGACCGCCGCGTTGACCGGCGCGTGGGGGCGCGTGTGAACAGTGTTTTTGGTGGGACCACCACCATTTTTTAGGTTTCGACGATCCGGATCCAATGGCGGTGGTTTCGGGTCGATCGGAGATCTTTAAGTTGGTCAAAATAAGGTTTATTGCCTTGGAAAGCGCGTTCGGGCGGCTTTCCCGGGCCGGTTTCGACCTAGGCTTTCATGGTTGAATGTTAGGGGTTGTATTGATCTTTACGAATACTTTGGACTTGACAGGGATTGTACATTTGTACCAGGACGAGGGTATACGTTCGGTTTCTAGCAGGATTGTACTGTGAGTGGGCCATTTTCTTAACCCTTGTGTGCATAAATGTTTTCTGGTTTTATTATACTTATTCACATGCTAAAACAATAATGGTGTTGATGATATGGAAAATATGGTTATGGCACGTTTGACGGTATTTGGGCTTGAGACCCGTCCGATGAAACTGAATGATTGGTTCGGATTCTATCTATGTATATATATGTTTGCATGTGGATATCAATAAAATGCATTTGTTACTGCACTGTATAGATCCTTCCATATTATATTGTCTCCTCCGGATGAGGTACCCCGGAGAGGTCACGGACGTCTAGAACGTCCAGCATCTATGACGCTAAGCATCGGGGATGCTGTACCCGAACGGGGTTCGGGGATTGAACTCGGAATTGAGACCCGAGTGGCACGCGTAGCCTTGTGATTGTGACCTTATTGGACGTCAGGGACGTCAGACATCAGGGATGTCGGGTTTGGAGTGTATAGTGCAGCAACTAAAATTATACTTATGGTTCATATTATATGGTTTATGATTTTGAATTATGATGCACGCATGTTTGGAAAACGGAGGGGTAAATTATATGTTTTACTTATCAAACGATTTCATAAACTTGAGTTTCGGTCCACTCACCCTTTAATGTTTTTGATAACCCTTCCAGGTCAGGAAACTGAGGTAGAGGAGGAACCAGAGGCTGAGGCATAGATCTACTTCTGCGTACCTGAACCCCTGCTGGGCGGTGTACCCGCAGGTTTACTTTAGAGTCGTGCTCGCAAATTTGTAATTTTGGATTATATCCCTTGTCTGACATTCGTTTAATTCGGATTTGATGTATGACTTTAATTTGGTTATTTATGCTTTTAAATGTTTTGAGGTTAAAATTGGTATGAATTATTGGGTGTCAGACGGGAGCAGGGCACGTCCCCTTGTGGTCCCTGTGGGATCGGGGCGGGTCTTGTCAAATCCGGCTACCAACACGCTCACCAACATACCTCGGGTATAACCCATTGACTAGACTACAACCACCTAGGTCATAGCCAAACACGTTCCAATAATGGAGTACATTTGCCCAATCCAGCATGAGACAAATCGAAACTCCACCCATCATCTAGTTCCTAATTCCAAATCTGAATCCGCAATTTCGTAAGAAATCCCGAATCCAAACCCAGACATCACATTTTTAATTCACGTCCAAATCCGAATCCGAAATCATTATTCCGTAAGCTAGCGTTTGGAATAATCATTTCATACCCAAATTTGGAAATCCACTTTCAAATTTCAAAATCGAATCCTGAATCGTCACCCAGAAATTCGATTCCAAAACCCGAAATCTCGTTCACGTCTACCTAGACACACCAAAACTGAACCTATCGGTTACCTGCTCAAAACATTCGATTGACTTCATAGGGAAGCCAATCCAACTTCCACACATCTAAGATTAACAAAAATTCCGACCACGTCGGAAACCTACTCGCTCAAGTAATAAACCATACGGGCTCCACTTCAAAAAGAAGTTCAGTCTCGTCATTTACAACTCACATACCAAAGTAAGAGTGATAAACTCTCCCCCTATCTGGATCATCAAGATCACGACCCAGATTCGACACTGCGTCCCTGACTATAAACGTCACGATCCTGCTCCACCTAGGACCCACACAGTTAACTACTAAATTCTAAACCATAGGGTCTTACACCCTCATCTAATTTGCATACTGTCACAACTTTCAACAGCCAACCCCCACAACTAAACGGATCAGTTAACAACGAGATACGCCGAGACTGCGGATTTTCACTGATTACCTCGTATCGATCCTTGTCATTCTACCTAGGAAAAATCAAGGATGATCCAAAACAATGACGCCACAGCTCCTTCTACGTGGATGCAAACAACACTCGCTGCACTCACCACGCCATGTAACCCAACATCGTCTGCCACCAAGCAGAAAATGGGAAATCTCGTTTACCTAATTTCGAAACACGCAACTCCTCCTGCTGACCCCAAAACACACATGGGCCCACCAACCAATACACGCTCAACGTACTGGTAAATACAATCATTGTCTGCCAGGGCAGAAAATAAGAAGTCAACCCCAATGACTCCCGAATACCTATCGCCAATGCGGAAACGAGCATTCCTCTCGTCCCACAATCACAACTCTCCTCAAAACTAAGGTTCCAACCGTGTTGGAAACTGACATGCTCCCAAGGAGATGTCAAGTCCAGCCATTGGACTTCCCACATCCACAACTCACTTGGACAACCACGTGTCCGCAATCAATCCATTACCCAGACCTCATGTCCGTTACTAACCATTTACGCACATCCAAAATGATGTAATTCATTACGGTTTTATTCTCATATCTCAACCTTTATAAGTTCAACACTCAGTTCTCCAAGTTATTTATAATCACAGAATCCCACATCTATACCACTAATGGTTTCCCTCGTCTCTTCCAATTCTAATCATTTCCATGTGCTTTCTGGGGATATTAAAAACATACAATCACACCAAACTCGGAGTTGCCAACAACTCCCCAAATCCACTAATTCTCATGACGTAGGGGACGTCATCCCAATATCACTCAAGTCTCAATCATACCTTTTTATCCACTTATCAGTTGTCATTTTACCACTGTCGGGACTGATCCCAACACATCAGAATCTCAACTGGATCCCATCCAGTCCATCACTCAACCACTACCAGATCCCAAATACCGAACATATGTCCATCATGACAGAGTCACGCCCCTACTCGTGGGCTCATCGTCATCACAATCACCGATACTAGCACCAGCGCTAGTACCATGCACCAGCGCTAGTACCAGCACCAACACACTATCAACCACACTAGTATCAGCACACAGGCATCCATACTAGTATCAGCACAAAAGTACCAACATACAAACATCCATACTTGCACACCGTGTGCAAATATGACAACCCTGGATCTCCGTTCATACCGAACGACGATCCCGTACCTCTACTCGTACCTCACAACTATGGGTACCACCTTTCTAACAGTTCACATCAGGATAATGAACGTTCCCTGAACGTCCCCTGATCCCCAAGTACTGCACCCACACTAATTACCCTCGATAGCCAGTCATCTCCACATGACTACCGACCAACGGTCATTGCTATCGAGATCCGTATCCACACATCACACTAATACCTGGTCTAACTCGGGATTCCATAATTTATCTCATAACCGTAGCAGTGGGTCGAATCCCATAGTTCTGACTAGACTCACCAGAGTCATCCACATGGTCATCCATGACCTCAGCCCCTCGTCGCAGCACAAGTTCTCATCTACTAGTCACAACTAAAGTTCACCTTTTTCAATCATATACTAGGGTTCCACAATCACACCCTATGGTTCCACCGAACCCAACAGCTCTCCGTAATATAATCCACAACCTGACCAACCCCGCGGTCCTGACATCGTAGAGACGTCAAATCCAATCCTACCATGAACTCAATGTGGGTTCCACCACTAAGGTCATCGGTCAACTCTGATGTACCAATATCCTTCACACTAGCGATCACCACAAGGGTTCACATTTTTAGACCATTACTCAAATGAGGTTCCCCGAACCTAGCTGCACCTAGCAGCACAACAATCTAATATCACATGACCGAACCGACGGTCCCACATTACCAGTTCATCACAATCAACCCCGCTTGGGTCGAATCACATTAACGCAGGGTGTATCGGGCCAAACACACTCTGTCCGCGATTAAAACCCAGAAACTATCTATCAGGTTGATAACGAATTGCAGTCCAAAGAGACATCACACCCTCGACCTGCGCGCACAAAAAGAGCAACCCTGCTCTGATACCAAGTTGACAGGACCCATCTCAATCCCCCCGGGATTACCGTGGATTATGCCATGCTCCCGTCCAACAAGGGGTGTCAGACAAGGGATATCCAAAAGTCACTGCCCAAACGGGGCTTCCAGAGTGCGCAAGGATCGATGGAGGAGGCGTGCAATGTCCCAGTCTCTGCTGCAGTCGCATCCGTAATCAATCTGAAGGGCATTAAAACCAATAAAAGCTGTGAGTGGACGAAAATGAACCTTTAGAAATACATTTATCAAAACACATTCTTACCCTTCAGTTTTCACAAACGTGAATGCATAACTTAAAACATGAGTAATAGTGTGAAATCAATCAAGTATGATTAGTGGACCGATAAAATCAAAATACGTTTTCCCATGGTCCATAAAAACTCATGTTCATCAAATCAGTTCATGTTATAAAACAGTAAATCCCGGCTCTCAAGCCAAAACATGTGAACACCATCACATGGCCATAAGGACAAAAAACCCGTACTCAAAACCGGTACGTAATCACAAACAACATGTTTCTAAATTCCATGTTCACAATTTCCTTAAATCATTTTCCTTAAATCAATTTGAATCTCAATAAATTCACGTTTTCCTTAAATCATTTTCCATAAAACCACTGTTTTCTCAAAATCATTTTATATTTAAACCACGAGACTTATTTCGATATCCTGTTGCTTAGAGTCACGTTTATCCCTGCAACGCTTGCATATCAATAGGCTCAAGGACCGCTCAAAATCCGAGCATCTGCCGCTGTGAACACATCACCAGCCGGCAATCCAGATCTAGTGAACACATCACTTACCGATCTATGTATATCCAGCACATCTGATCTGAGTCAAGCCTCCCTCGGCTGCTCGACAAAGATCGTGCTACGTGACCTCTTCGGGGTAAACACTTCCATCCCGAAGGCCAGCGTCATCTCCAGGGTGCACTCCGGGGAAAAACATATTTTCACCCGAAAGCCCTAAATATCCGCAACATATCATCATCACACAAACCAGTGAAAAACAGTTGCATTGAAATCAAAATCATTTAACCACATAGGGTCGCAGCCCCAAAATATAGTGTCCTCAAATCCGGAAAAGCCAAAGTCCTGGTTTACATTATACTTCCGCAAATCATCAATATCATCATAATATCACATGGAAATACGAACCCAACCAAAATCACAATTTCATTGGGTCTCAAGCCCAAAATCTCATTTTCACGCAAATCCGTGCAACCGTAAACCAGAGTTGCCACGATCACGTAAATCCATAAAATCAATTACTGAATCATAATCCGAGGCCAAATATCATTTTTAATTCCCTGACTCATAACCCGAGTCAAAACATCATTTTCAATCCGGGCCTAACCCAAAAACATCAATTTCATCATTTCTCGAAAAACATCAATTTCATCATTTCTCGAAAATCGTGCCAAAATACAATATAATAATCATAAAATCGAGAAATTACCGGATTGAAACATAAATCATGCCAAAGCTATAACGACCCATCCCGGAATTCGGGATTAGGTTAGTAACTAATCATGATTAATGAGGGTTAATCGGTGGTTAGTTGGGTGGAAGCGGACGAACGATGCCAAATGACCGTTTTGCCCCTGGTCGTGGGTAAAACGTTGACTTTTAATTCGGGCGGTCAAATGTACTTTGACCAACGACCGTGACGTAGTTTGGGACGTCACGAGTTCATAGACAGGTGGCACGTTCGATTCCGACATCCGTGGTGAAAGTTATGACGTTCGGAAGCCCAGGGGCATTTCTGTAATTTGAACGAAATGGGGGGAAATGTTGACTTTTCGATCGGGAGGTCCGATGGCCGAGGACCGAGGACCGTTAGGAAGGTCTCGATGCCCTGAGTCCGTGGGCAGGCGGCACGCGTCGAACGGAGTTCGAATGATCAAGTTGCGGGTCTAGATTTGCTTGGGGGCATTTTGGTAAATTGTCTTTGGAGGGTAAAATTGTAATTTTGGCTGCTGTTTGTGCGACAGCCGTACGCGGCGTGGTTTCCCCTCCCAGAAACAGAGCATGGGCTGAGGGAGTTGCTTTGTCTGCCCAATGAATTCATTATTAACGGGTAGTGGCATTGGGAGAAGGATGTTTCGCACTACAGATTTTGTGCTAGGCGTGCTGGGTTGTTTGTACAGTGGGGTGTTCTGGGCAGTGCACGGTTGACTTCGATTCCGGAGGGGTTCTGTTTACGGGAAGCAATTCCCAGTGGGTCTGAGAATGTGCCCACGGGTTGTCGTCCTCAGGGGGGTGATTAGCTGAGTTGTGAGCTGAGTGGAGTCACTTTGGGGTAAGGTTTGAGTGAGAGAAGTGGAGGGATGGTTGCCTGCGTCTGAACTGAAAAACAGAGAGATGGGAACCGTGAGCAATTGATCGTCCCTGTGAGTATGTGAGTTCTGTGAAGTTCTGTGATCAAAGGTGAGTGATCGGATAGACTGGTGAGTGATTCTGGCTAAGAATCGTGTGAGGGCAAGCCTCTGTGCGTGAGTGAGCTCTCAGGGAAAACAGAGACCAGACCACTTTGGGCGATCGACCTTCCCCGGATCAAGTGAGAGGCATTGCGTACTGGAAGTGATTTTTGAGGGAGGATTTCGAGTAGGAGAAAAGGGAGAAGCGGGAAGGAGGCCCCAGGAACACTGAACCCGCCCGAAATCCTCAGTTGCAGGCGTGAAATCAAACTTCGAAATGGGGCGGCCCATCGTTGGATTCAGGGGTGAGGATGAGCTTCCAGACATCCAAACGCGTCGATTGGAATTGGAAGCGAAGCAAATGGTGCAGAGAGGAGCCCAGGCGACTTCGGGGTTCTGTTCTGGAAATCTCAGTTGAGTTAGTGGGGGTGGTGGAGCTGGAGCTTGCAATTGTGATCGAATAACAGTTTCTGGTGATCCTGCGAAGCTCCTGAGTAAGTCAATTTAAAGGAATAGCTGTGAATCGACGGAATCGAGCGTGGAACGGTAGTCGGTGTTCTTAGATGTCCATCGTCGAGTCGTGAGGTACAAGGTAAGTTCTCACAAATCTGATGTTACAGAACCGTAATTGGACTTGAACCGATGATTATTGAAGGCTCAATTGAAGGGCTAGAGGTTGTTTTGGCAGGAATTGGGACGGGTTATCTCGCGGGTTGCCGGACCCGTCTTACAGTGGAAACGGGTGAGAGAGGTGAACAGTGCATGTCACTGTAGCAGCGTGTGAGTGTCACGCGCAGCCACTTGCGGCGGCGCGTGACGGCGCGTGGGACTGATTTTCGAGGTAGGTCCAACATGACTTTTGTCCTGTACGTTGTAACGAACATGTTAGCGTTGGTTTCGAAATTATCGGACACCGTTTTGATGTTGTTTCGAGGGTCCGAAGATTTCTATTACGTTTGTAATTAATGATTAATTCCCGGAAAATTATGGGAAATTGGTATGTGGTTATTTGAGACCTTAATGACCCTGGGATGTAATTTCGGACAGGATTCGGGTCTTCTGGAAAATGCCGGAAATTACGAAACCGCGGGCGGCGCGAAACCGAGCCTTAAGAACGGTGTGTGAGTGGACGTTGCTTTCAAAATTTAATGCATGCATAAAATATTTCTATGATTTTATGATCATGATTATAAGTTGTGGTTGGTTTTGATTTCCGTATTTATACGTATTCGATCCCCGTATTTATACGCATTTTTACTATACATGTGAAATTCCACGTATTTCGAGACTAAGGTCACTCGTATGCTTAATGATGGTTTAATGGAAGAAGTTATATGAAATGGGTGTAAAATGATTTAAGAAGGTTGTTTATGACTTGCGAGTGTGACTTACGATTTTGACACGTTTTTCGAGAAAGTTCCGGATTAGCACGTTTTACGAGATTTTGAGTTATTGTGAATTGATCACTGTTGATGTTTGAATTGGGGAATTAAAATGTGACTTGTGATTTTGAGGATTTTAAATGTGGGTTTTAAGTATGTTTTTCTTGGATTGTGATTTTGGCAATTATGATTGTGGTCTTGATGTTTTGATAATGAGAATTGAGAAGTGAAGTGATTTTAAGGAATTAAAATGGATTTGAAAAAGGTGATTTCGGGCTTGATGCTCGGGGCATAAAAGAAATTCTAACGGACGAGGTTTCGGTTTTCGGAAATAATAAAGTGGATTCTAGGTTTGGGTTCGGGATGATGCTTCCGGATGCCGGCTTACGGAAACATTATTGCGAATTCGAATTCGGGAATGAAAAAGGATTTAATTAAGTGATTTGGTATAACGACCCGTCCCAAATTCCATGATTAGATTAGTGACTAATCACGATTAGTGAGGCTAATCCGTGATTAGAAGAGCGAAATCGGACGAACGGTGCGAAATGACCGTTTTGCCCCTGATGGTGGCAAAATGTTGACTTTTTAATCGGGCGGTCAAATGGACTTTGACCGATGACCGTGACGTAGTTCGTGACGTCACGAGTTCATAGACAGGTGGCACGTTCAATTCCGACGTTCGAGGAAGAAGTTATGACGTTCGGAAGTTTAGGGGCATTTTGGTAATTTTGGATAAAAGGGGTCAAAAGTTGACTTTTTGACCGGGAGGTCCGATGGCCGAGGGCCGAAGACCGTTACGTAGATAAGGACGATACGAATCCATAGGCAGGCGGCATACTGAAATCGGACTTCGAACGGGAGAGTTATGGGTCACGGAAGTTCGATTTCACTATGCACGAACTTCGAGACGGGGACGTTTTGGCGAAAGCTGATTGGGCAGATATTTTTAGTGGGTCCCATGGATGAGTGACAAGTGTCACCCATCCTATTGGTCAATACCCTTAATTTGTGGATCTAATTAATAAAATATTATTATTTTAATTATTTTATAATTAATTCTAACAACCTTAAATCCTAACCATCCATTCTATTTTAATCTCTCAATCTCTCAAAAGTTGACTTTTTGACCGGGAGGTCCGATGGCCGAGGGCCGAAGACCGTTACGTAGATAAGGACGATACGAATCCATAGGCAGGCGGCACACTGAAATCGGACTTCGAACGGGAGAGTTATGGGTCACGGAAGTTCGATTTCACTATGCACGAACTTTGAGACGGGGACGTTTTGGCGAAAGCTGATTGGGCAGATATTTTTAGTGGGTCCCATGGATGAGTGACAAGTGTCACTCATCCTATTGGTCAATACCCTTAATTTGTGGATCTAATTAATAAAATATTATTATTTTAATTATTTTATAATTAATTCTAACAACCTTAAATCCTAACCATCCATTCTATTTTAATCTCTCAATCCTCACCCTCCATTTCACTCCTCTCACCAGATCCACATCATCATCATCTTCATTTCTTTTCATTTTCTTCTTCTCCAAGCACAAAACCCGAACCCCCCCCCCCCTCCCCCCTTCACCATTTTCTTCATTTTCTCCAAGCAGCACACACACATACCACCAGTCCCTAGGAGATAATATGACCGTGAGGAGTGTGAGAGGCGGAGGGCTGAGAGGCTGGACAGTGGCAGGCAGCGGAGGACACGGCGGAGCCGAACCCGTGAGGTAAGGAAATTTCAAAAATTCGAAATTGGGTTTTAATGGGTTTTTCTCGATTCCATTAATTGGGTGAGGTTCCTAGGACACCCAGGAGATGAATGGGATTGGTTTCGAGGCGTTAGACGGCCTGGAACAGCCGTGAACGGCGGAGGAAGTCACGGCCGCCATGGCTGGATTGAAGGTACGTGTTTTTGACGTTTTCCTTCCATTTTAATGTCATAGGACTGTAGGTTAGGGTTAGGGGATGAAAATGGGACAAACGGGAACGGTTTTGGTGGCCGGACGGCGGAGAACCGGCCGGGTCAAGCCGCGGGTCACGGCGACCAGGTTGCAGACGTTCGGGTCGACCCGCGAGGAGGCAGGGATGACTGATGACGTCATACTGATGACGTCATCATGTCAGGGATGACGTCATCATGTCAGATCTGACAATGTCAGACTGACATGTCAGACAGTGGGCCAATGGGAGCGTGACACGTGTCACTGTCAGGGGCTGTCAGTGATGACGTCATGCTGACGTCAGCGATGACGTCAGCAGGTACTGTAGCGGCGCGTGAAGCCCACGCGCAGCCACTTCAGGCGGCACGTGAGGGTGCGTGGCAGGGAATCTGGGGAAGGTTCCAACATGTGAAATCTTCTATTCGATGTAACGAACATTTTGGGACTGGTTTCGTGTCGATCGGACACCGTCTCGATATGTTTCGGGGCATCGGAAGGTTTAGGTTCGGGATTAAAAATAGTTAAAAATACGGGAAAATTACGGGGCTTTGGTAGGAGGTTAATTAAGTAGTTAGTAACCTTCTATTACGATTTGGACAGGTTTGGGAGTCCCGGTGACGGTGATCGGCTCGGGGAGCCGTATGGCACGCAAATCGAGGCGGCAGCTCGGACGGTCTGTGAGTGGACCTTGTTTTCTAAATTGGTGCATGCATAAATGCTTATTATATGTTTTATTACTTGTTTGATGATGCCATGGGTGCATTTGTATGTGGTTACGTATAAGCACGTATTTCGAGGTTTCGGCCTTATACGGTGCTTATACGGGTCTGTATTTCTTTATTGATTTAAATGAACTGAATTTGGATTTCAAAATGATAAACTCGGGTATGAGACCCATTTGGTTTTGTCTCGGGCATATGACCTCAGATTCCGGGCACGGTGCCCAGTTGGTGTCCTATGTTCGGGTACGAGACCCAGTCACTTTACGGTTTTGATTTCAGGTCAGGGAACCTTAAATGGATTTCCCGGTTCATGACGGTTTATGGGAACCGGCATGAACTCTTAATATGGTATCATGGTACGTGACGGTTTATGGGAACCGGCATGTTACCTAGTTATGTTATCATGGTACATGACGGTTTATGGGAACCGGCATGTTACCTAGTTATGTTATTACGGTACATGACGGTTTATGGGAACCGGCATGTTACCTAGTTATGTTATTACGGTACATGACGGTTTATGGGAACCGGCATGTTACCTAATTATGGATATTATGGATTCATGACGGTTCAAGGGAACCGGTCATGAATGTTTGTGTTATGTATATATATGTTCGTCTACCTTCCTTTACATGTTCTACTATCTCCTCCGGGGAGGGTCGTTGGCCTGGGTGGACCCCGGAGTAGTCACGGAGCACCGACTGAGTGGAGTCACCCCCCAGTTGGGTTCCTTACTCTCAGGAAGGCTATGATTACTATTACCTCGGGTAGGGTCAGTGGTCTACGGACAGTGATCTTGACTTTGAGATGACTCGGATTGAGACCCGGGTAGCGCGCGCGTAGCTTTGGATACCGTGACAGGATTGGTTGTGTGACTTATATATATGTATGTGATGTATATATGATATATGATATGTGGTGTGTACAGGTGTGCACAGGATTTGAGCAGTGGCTCGTGTACTTGGTTTCTTTATGGTTTGGGGCCGAGTCCTTTATGGATTTGGGCAGTGGCCCGTATGGTCGTTTTTATTGTGGTCCTTTCGGCCTTAGTTTATATCTGCTTTGGGCTTAGTCCCACATATGGTTTGTTTTGGATAAATGGTTTTCGAATGCATGCATGCTTTTTAGTGGAGGGTACAAATGTCTTCCTTATTAAACGTTTTTATAAACTCTTGTTTTGTCCACTCACAGTTTTTAATATTTTGACTGCCCTTCAGGTTGACATCGGATGTGGACTGTAGCAGAGACCGAGATATCTCATACCTCCTCCGGATCCTGGCGTACTCTGATAGCCCGGGAGGGCAAAGGACGAAAATATCCCTTGTCTGACACTTCGTGTCAGACGGGAGCAGGGTCATCCCGCACTAATCCCGGGGGGATTAGGATGGGTCCTGTCATTTGGTCTGATTTTGCATGCCCCGTGTTTCATGATGATTTGATTATGTTGGGAAGTATGATTTGGGAAAATGAATGTGGAAATTCGGACCATGCGTCCTGTTGTGAAAAATGTGATTTTGGGTTGGATCCCACGTTGTCGTGATTGATAAATTGTTTTGGGTTCAAAAAAACCCGGTGCTATTGCTGGAGCACGTTTTGAGTTTAAATACTCGGTTAATTGATGACGGGGGAGGGCCCTTAATGAGTTTAAAGACTCGTGAGTTTAAAGACTCGGTTACTGAGATACCCCCGAGGCCTATTGATTATGTTTTGAGTTTAAAGACTCGTCGATATCCCGGGAAGGCCTGTTCATGCGCATGGTTTTGAGTTTAAAGACTCGGGCGCACTTGATATCCTGCAAAATGATTGACTTGCGATTTATTGATGATTTCTGATGTTTCAGTTGAGTTGGGTAGTGGCCCGATATATGGTTGTTGGTTTTGGATCATGTTGTGCATTTGGTTTGATTCGTGGTTTTGGGCTGCGGCCCGGTGATTATGATTGCGGGCTAAGACCCGATGGTTGAGAAAGGAAAATGATTTTGATTGTCATATACTGATTTCTTATGTGGAAATTGTAACGGTTTGCAAAATGATTTTTGTATGCATGCATTGGTTTTTACTTGGAGGGTAAAAACGTCTTTCCGTAACTATTTTATTAACTGAATTCCTCTTGTCCACTCACACCTTTTTGGTTTTTATTGACCCTCCAGGTCGTGGCGCGTTGTTCGAGGTTGTACGAGGGGCGGAGGCATGAGTAAGTACGTGTGGCTATCCCTGGTTTGGCAAGCACTGAGGGCAACTTGGGGTTTTCAGTCATCTTGCCAGATGGGAGTAGGACCGGGCACGGTTACCGATGTCCCTTATGTGGGCGGTCCTGTCAATTTGGTATCAGAGCGCTAGGTTGCTGATTCTGTTTCCACATCATGCCTCCGAAGCGTAAGCCTCGTGCGCGACCTGGTAGTGAGACGAGTAGGCGAGGGTGTTTGGGACCTCGTGTTAGATCTCGGGTGAGATTGACCCTGGTTTGAGGGTCAGATGTCGGGTAGTGTACTCTGTGAACTATGATTTACGCGACTTGCTTGACATAGAATTGGGTGAGATTGGACTCAGGAGGAGTCAAGATGTGGATGTGGGACTCACGGTGAGTTAGTATTTTGGGTTAGGAGCGTGAGATGAGTCACGGTAAGGTACCAAGGCTCGAGAGGAGCCAGAAAAGCTAAGTGAGGAACGTTTGGCACCTAGTGTGCCAAGGACCAGAATATGGACATGCATTGAGGAGCTAGAATTTGTGGCTTGGTTTTGTGGGACGGTGGTCTTGTGGAGTTTAGCTGAGGGTCTGGGGAACTTGGTGTAGTGGTAGGGGTTGAGGATCAGGGAGCGTTCAGGGAACGTTCATTACTACTGATGTGGATTGTCAGAATGGTGGTACCCATGGTTGCAGGGTACGGGTGATGACGCGGGATCGTCGCTCGGCATGAGCGGAGATCCAGGGCTACCACTTTGCACACGGTGTGCTAGTGTGGATGTTTGTATGTTGGTGCGCTAGCGCTGGTGTTGGTGTCCGTGAGGGAGATTGTGTGAGCCACGATTTGGGGTGTGACTCTATTATGATGGGCACATGTTCGGTATTTGAGATTCAGCAGTGGTCGAGTCATGGACTGGATGGGATCCAGCAGAGATGGTGAGGTGTTGGGATAAGCCCCGACAGTGATGGGGTGACCAGAGATGAGTGAGGTTTGAGACAGGAGGAATCTTGGGACGACGTTCCCTATGTCATGAGAGTTAGAGGAATTGGGGAGTTGCTGTCAACTCCAAGATTGGCTCGACCGTATGTTTTCCAATATTCCCAGAGATGGGGAAAATCATTGGTGATTGGTATTCGGAAGTCATTGGGGTTGACTTCTTACCCTCTGCCCTGGCAGACGTTGATCACGGATACCAGTACGATGAGCGTGTATTGGGTGGTGGACCCATGTGTGTTTTGGGGTAAACGGGATTCCCATATTCTGCTTGGTGGCAAACGATGTGGGATATTCGGTACGGTGGGTGCAGCGAGTTATGGTTGCACTCACGGAGGATGGATGTTGATGACATCGTATTGGATCATCCTTGGTCTCTCCTAGGTGGAGTGACATGGATCGATATGAGGTAAATGGAGGGGATCCACAGAGTGGATGTGTTTCGTTGTTGAGTGATTGATTAGGGGAGGAAATAGTTGAGGAATGTTGGGTGGTTGACAAGAAATCTAGGGGGTGTAAGACCCAATTATCGAGTTCCAGGTGGCTTTCCAGCTGTGAGCATGAGTGGATCCTAGGTGGATCTGGATTATGTGGTTGTGGGCCTTGGGCGTGGTGACGATCTAGGATCGTGGTGTTACCAGTCGGGTGACGCGGTAACGGACTCGAAATGTGATCGCCTTGATCAGGCTAGGTGAAGAGCTTATCGCTCTGTTGTGAATGTTTAGATATGAGGATTGTTGGATTGAACTTCTTTTCGAAATTAATCCGTGCTCGAGCGAGTGGGAATGGTTATGAGTTGAACTCGAGGCTTGACTTGTGGATGAGTGGATATCCAACAGGGTCTAATTGGTCAGTCATAGAGATGAGCGATTGGGATTGGCTTCTTTTCGAAGTCAATCGGATGTGACGTGGTAATCGTTGAGCGAGTATAGATTCGGGGTTGGTGCGCCTCGGTAATTGTGAGTAAGATCATATGCCCATTTGGCGTGATTGTACACGCCTTGGCGAGCGTGCTTGGATTGGTACATCTTGGATGACGTGTCTGGGGGTTGATTTTGTGTTACTGGTAGGGTGACCATGGGATCCAGAAGGGATGATGAGTTAGAATGATCAATTTGTCCAGTATGAGATTGGACAAGAAACCCGAGTGTTAGGTTGTGATTGACTGTGGACCTTGTAGTGGACTTGTTGGAGATGGGTGTACGTACCCTGTACGGTGTATGAGGATTGGTACCGGACATGCCGAGTGGTATCTAGTGATGGTACGTGGGTGATGACAGTGGTGTGGTTGTACGTGTTGGCATTCGGCTTAATTCCGACACACTTGGTGTAGTTGTGAACTGGAATTTGAGCTTGATATATGCCGCAGGGTTGGGCTTGCCTTGCGAGATGAGATCGTGTTATTGATCTTACGCAACTTTATATGACACCGATTGGTTGTTGATTACTGCTTTACTGGTGAGGTTTAGTGGTGACCGTTTGGCTGGTAGCGTCAGCACGGACTGACGAGTGAGAGTTGGTGACTCCCAGTGGGAGCAGACGTCAGGGATCATTTTCACTCGAGGTGGTCGAGTGTGGTCGGTACGACATGAGACGGTAATGGGACGTTTGAGTACAGATGAGTAGCGGGTGTACGGGTGTACACGTGTTGCGAGGACGAAATGTTTTCCACCAGGTGGATGTGAAAGGAGGATGATTGTAAATTTCGAGAACGAAACTGGTTTTAGGAGGGCGGAACGGTTGAGTTTTGATCGGTTGGAATTTCGGGGACGAAATTCTTTAAGGGGGGAAGATTGTAACGACCCATCCCGAAATTCGGGACTAGGTTAGTAACTAATCATGATTAATGAGGGTTAATCGGTGGTTAGTTGGGTGGAAGCGGACGAACGATGCCAAATGACCGTTTTGCCCCTGGTCGTGGGTAAAACGTTGACTTTTAATTCGGGTGGTCAAATGTACTTTGACCAACGACCGTGACGTAGTTTGGGACGTCACGAGTTCATAGACAGGTGGCACGTTCGATTCCGACATCCGTGGTGAAAGTTATGACGTTCGGAAGCCCAGGGGCATTTCCGTAATTTGAACGAAATGGGGGGAAATGTTGACTTTTCGATCGGGAGGTCCGATGGCCGAGGACCGAGGACCGTTAGGAAGGTCTCGATGCCCTGAGTCCGTGGGCAGGCGGCACGCGTCGATCGGAGTTCGAATGATCAAGTTGCGGGTCTAGATTTGCTTGGGGGCATTTTGGTAAATTGTCTTTGGAGGGTAAAATTGTAATTTTGGCTGCTGTTTGTGCGACAGCCGTGCGCGGCGTGGTTTCCCCTCCCAGAAACAGAGCATGGGCTGAGGGAGTTGCTTTGTCTGCCCAATGAATTGATTATTAACGGGTAGTGGCATTGGGAGAAGGATGTTTCGCACTACAGATTTTGTGCTAGGCGTGCTGGGTTGTTTGTACAGTGGGGTGTTCTGGGCAGTGCACGGGTGACTTCGATTCCTGAGGGGTTCTGTTTACGGGAAGCAATTCCCAGTGGGTCTGAGAATGTGCCCACGGGTTGTCGTCCTCAGGGGGGTGATTAGCTGAGTTGTGAGCTGAGTGGAGTCACTTTGGGGTAAGGTTTGAGTGAGAGAAGTGGAGGGATGGTTGCCTGCGTCTGAACTGAAAAACAGAGAGATGGGAACCTTGAGCAATTGATCGTCCCTGTGAGTATGTGAGTTCTGTGAAGTTCTGTGATCAAAGGTGAGTGATCGGATAGACTGGTGAGTGATTCTGGCTGAGAATCGTGTGAGGGCAAGCCTCTGTGCGTGAGTGAGCTCTCAGGGAAAACAGAGACCAGACCACTTTGAGCGATCGACCTTCCCCGGATCAAGTGACAGGCATTACGTACTGGAAGTGATTTCTGAGGGAGGATTTCGAGTAGGAGAAAAGGGAGAAGCGGGAAGGAGGCCCCAGGAACACTGAACCCGCCGGAAAACCTCAGTTGCAGGCGTGAAATCAAACTTCGAAATGGGGCGGCCCATCGTTGGATTCAGGGGTGAGGATGAGCTTTCAGACATCCAAACGCGTCGATTGGAATTGGAAGCGAAGCAAATGGTGCAGAGAGGAGCCCAGACGACTTCGGGGTTCTGTTCTGGAAATCTCAGTTGAGTTAGTGGGGGTGGTGGAGCTGGAGCTTGCAATTGTGATCGAATAACAGTTTCTGGTGATCCTGCGAAGCTCCTGAGTAAGTCAATTTAAAGGAATCGCTGTGAATCGATGGAATCGAGCGTGGAACGGTAGTCGGTGTTCTTAGATGTCCATCGTCGAGTCGTGAGGTACAAGGTAAGTTCTTACAAATCTGATGTTACAGAACCGTAATTGGACTTGAACCGATGATTATTGAATGCTCAATTGAAGGGCTAGAGGTTGTTTTGGCAGGAATTGGGACGGGTTATCGCGCGGGTTGCCGGACCCGTCTTACAGTGGAAACGGGTGAGAGAGGTGAACAGTGCATGTCACTGTAGCAGCGCGTGAGTGTCACGCGCAGCCACTTGCGGCGGCGCGTGACGGCGCGTGGGACTGATTTTCGAGGTAGGTCCAACATGACTTTTGTCCTGTACGTTGTAATGAACATGTTAGCGTTGGTTTCGAAATTATCGGACACCGTTTCGATGTTGTTTCGAGGGTCCGAAGATTTCTATTACGTTTGTAATTAATGATTAATTCACGAAAAATTATGGGAAATTGGTATGTGGTTATTTGAGACCTTAATGACCCTGAGATGTAATTTCGGACAGGATTCGGGTCTTCTAGAAAATGCCGGAAATTACGAAACCGCGGGCGGCGCGAAACCGAGCCTTAAGAACGGTGTGTGAGTGGACGTTGCTTTCAAAATTTAATGCATGCATAAATTATTTCTATGATTTTATGATCATGATTATAAGTTGTGGTTGGTTTTGATTTCCGTATTTATACGTATTCGATCCCCGTATTTATATGCATTTTTACTATACATGTGAAATTCCACGTATTTCGAGACTAAGGTCACTCGTATGCTTAGTGATGGTTTAATGGAAGAAGTTATATGAAATGGGTGTAAAATGATTTAAGAAGGTTGTTTATGACTTGCGAGTGTGACTTACGATTTTGACACGTTTTTCGAGAAAGTTCCGGATTAGCACGTTTTACGAGATTTTGAGTTATTGTGAATTGATCACTGTTGATGTTTGAATTGGGGAATTAAAATGTGACTTGTGATTTTGAGGGTTTTAAATGTGGGTTTTAAGTATGTTTTTCTTGGATTGTGATTTTGGCAATTATGATTGTGGTCTTGATGTTTTGATAATGAGAATTGAGAAGTGAAGTGATTTCAAGGAATTAAAATGGATTTGAAAAAGGTGATTTCGGGCTTGATGCTCGGGGCATAAAAGAAATTCTAACGGACGAGGTTTCGGTTTTCGGAAATAATAAAGTGGATTCTTGGTTTGGGTTCGGGATGATGCTTCCGGATGCCAGCTTACGGAAACATTATTGCGAATTCGAATTCGGGAATGAAAAAGGATTTAATTAAGTGATTTGGTCTGATTTTGCATACCCCGTGTTTCATGATGATTTGATTATGTTGGGAAGTATGATTTGGGAAAATGAATGTGGAAATTCGGACCATGCGTCCTGTTGTGAAAAATGTTATTTTGGGTTGGATCCCACGTTGTCGTGATTGATAAATTGTTTTGGGTTCAAAAAAACCCGGTGCTATTGCTGGAGCACGTTTTGAGTTTAAAGACTCGGTTAATTGATGACGGGGGAGCGCCCTTAATGAGTTTAAAGACTCGTGAGTTTAAAGACTCGGTTACTGAGATACCCCCGAGGCCTATTGATTATGTTTTGAGTTTAAAGACTCGTCGATATCCCGGGAAGGCCTGTTCATGCGCATGGTTTTGAGTTTAAAGACTCGGGCGCACTTGATATCCAGCAAAATGATTGACTTGCGATTTATTGATGATTTCTGATGTTTCAGTTGAGTTGGGCAGTGGCCCGATATATGGTTGTTGGTTTTGGATCATGTTGTGCATTTGGTTTGATTCGTGGTTTTGGGCTGCGGCCCGGTGATTATGATTACGGGCTAAGACCCGATGGTTGAGAAAGGAAAATGATTTTGATTGTCATATACTGATTTCTTATGTGGTAATTGTAACGGTTTGCAAAATGATTTTTGTATGCATGCATTGGTTTTTACTTGGAGGGTAAAAACGTCTTTCCGTAACTATTTTATTAACTGAATTCCTTTTGTCCACTCACACCTTTTTGATTTTTATTGACCCTCCAGGTCGTGGCGCGTTGTTCGAGGCTGTACGAGGGGCGGAGGCATGAGTAAGTACGTGTGGCTATCCCTGGTTTGGCAAGCACTGAGGGCAACTTGGGGTTTTCAGTCATCTTGCCAGACGGGAGCAGGACCGGGCACGGTTACCGATGCCCCTTACGGGGGCGGTCCTGTCAAAAGCATATCAAATCATATAATAAAGCATTTTAAACCATATATGCATGCATCACGGTTAGAAAACAAAAGTCCACTCACAATCTGTCCTAGCTGCTGCCTCGATATGCGTGCCAAAAACCTCTCCGGGCTAATCCGACCTCTCTGGGTCATGCTGACCTGTCCAAATCATATCCAAAGGTTACTACTAACCTATACAAATCCATATTAAGAACCCTAAAATTTCCCGGAAGAGTCAACGTGTCCCGTACACGTTTCTCCAGGTGAAAATCTCAATTTGACCAACTTAACGATCTCCGATCGACCCGAAACCACCGCCATTGGATCCGGATTGTCGAAACCCTTAAAATGGTCTTGGTCCCACCTAAAAATACGCTCCCACGCGCCCCCACGCGCGGGTCAAAGTTTTAGTCAAATGTTGACCAAAAAGTCAACGCTGACGTCATCATGAACAGTAAGTCAACGGTCAAAAGTAAAACGGGTCAGAGTCAACGAGTCAACTCGTCGGTCAACGAGTCAACTCGTCGGAAACCGAGTCAACTCGGCTGCGACTCGCCGGAATTTCTCGCCGGAAAACTCCATTGATGCTCCAAACTTCAAACTTCGATATCTCACTCGTTTCTCAACCAAATTGGACGTTCTACCTATGTAAATCTATCTACTCGAGCCAAGGATTCTAAAAATCAACCCGGAAAATTCAGAAAGTACCTGAATTTTAAGTTATGGCCATTCAAAGTTTCGGCCAGATTTCCAAACATCATTCCGGCCACCTCCAACATCCAAATCCGTCCCAAATTGAACCTACAAGGTCAAGGGAGCTCAAGGAACATAACCCTAGGCTTAGAATTGATCAAAAACCATTAAAACCAAGTCCACTATTTTTGAACTAAAACCATACCTCACGGGTTTTTGGTTCACAGCCACCTCCGCCGTCCACGATGGTCATCGCCGTTGACACTATCATCATCTCACCCTCCAACTTTCCTTTACACTACAATAGAATTCAATGAGGTTTTTTGGTTTTAGAGGGAGGTTGGGTGTTTGGGTTTCTTGAAGAACGATGGGAAAATGATGATGAAGATGATGTATGGCGGGGTAAAGTCGTTGGCTGGAGGTAAAGCAGATAAGTGAGGATGGTGGTCATCTGAGTGTTTGGTCTGGGGTGATGGTTCTTCACGGGTGAAATGAGAATGGGAGAGGGAGATGGCTGATCAGATTAATGGGAAGGAGGAAGTGGAATGAATGGTGCAGATTCAATCTTAAGAATCAAATGGACGGCTAAGATTAATGGAGAGATAAAATCATATTTTAATTCATTAGTGGAGACATGATCCAGATTTTAGGGAGTGTGAGGATGAGTGACACTTGGCACTCATCCAAGGGTCCAAATTCGTTAATTACTGTTCACCTATTTTAATATTATCTTAATCAAATTCTCGGTTCGTTTGGTTAATTGATTTCGTTCCCGTGACCATAACTTCGTCGTCGAATCTCCGATTTCGGCATGCCGCATGTCTACGGATTCGTATCGACGAGACCTACGTAACTGTCCTTCGCCCTCATCCATTAGACTTCCCGGGTCAAAAGTCGACATTTGGCCCATTTTCAGCCAAATTACCAAAATACCCCTCAACTTTCGAACGCCATAACTTTTTCCTCGAATGTCGGAATCGAACGTGCCACCTGTCATGAACTCGTGACGTCCTAAACTACGTCACGGTCATCGGTCAAAGTCCATTTGACCGCCCGATCAAAAAGTTAACATTTTGCCCACGATCAGGGGCAAAAAAGTCATTTTGCACATTTTATCCGATTTCGCCCTACTAATCACCGATCAACCTCACTAATCAAAATTAGTCACTAATCTAATCCCGGAATTCGGGACGGGTCGTTACAACTAGGGTTTGCTCATCTGAGTGGGCTTGGAACCCTTGGGCTTGTGAAGATGTGTTGGGCGGAGGTACTGGATTTTCGGGTCGGTCTAAGCCAACGGATCAACCGACAGAGGACTGGACCTCCAGAGTCGGCCTATGGCATGGTGTCGACAGAGGGATGGGCCTCCCGGTCGGTCTGGGATAGAGGGCTGGGCCTCCAAGGTCAGTCTGGGCTGATGTATCTGGCGGTGGATTGGGCCTATAGGTCGGTATGGTTCTTCAGGTCGGTCTCGACCGATATGGTATGAACAATTCCAATGCAGCTATTCTAGTTATAAGTTTATAATAGCATTGTATGTTTATATGGAGTTTGTTGTTTTAGTTAGGACACACACTATATTTAATACTTGCTAATTAATTAATGAATCCATCTTCTGCTGATCTTAAAATCATATTTTTTTCTGAATCAATTTGTACAGCATCGTTCGACAAAAGGAAGGAGAAAGGAACAAGTTTTGTTATGGCCGCCAGAGATTTCTCCCTCTGAAATTCTGCTCTCTCTTTAATTCATATTCAAAGGTTAAGATTCTAACAAGGTTTAATAAGAGTACATTTTGAAGATTTTTTTCTCTTTGTACGAATTTAAACTTTTTTCATTATCAATCACATCGTACTTTGTTTAAAAATATTTAATTTGTACATTTTTTTTATATTCATTTTGAAATGCACCGAGACGTGTATTTTTTATAACCTTAGTTGGGGTTTAGGTGTACCACTAACACAACGATCCATAAGTGTATGATACAAAATTATTGTCCAATCACAAACACCACGTACATTCAATTAGCAGTGTGCATTGGGATGAGAGGAAATAAAATCTGACATTTACCTGTGAAAAAAATTTATGAAATTTGAACAAAAGTCATAATTCAAAATTTGTATGTACCAATTTTTTTATTTGGATTTATAAATATGAAATGTTTAACAAAAGGATCATATGGCAAAAGATTTTTGGTCCAACAAAAGGCATGTCGAGAGTAATGCTGCTATCTCCTACCCAAAGGAGAAAAGTCTGGCATCCCTTTTCCATAGAAGAAGGTGAGTTGGCTCTCGCAGTGATGAGGCCTAAACAAACTAAATATAATAGGGATTGAATCGTCAAGTCAAGCTATACAAATCACGTTACAAGTGATAAAGAGAAGTTGTAGAATCTGTGAGAGTATAAGGGTAGTCAAGTGGTAGTGATGGCCAATAACACAAGGTTATTGATAGCCCATGTCAGTGAGACAGTAGTGTTGCCCCGCTACAGTTCAAACCAGGTGTCATTTCAAGGTGTCTACCATGTTCCAAGCATGGAGAAGAATTTTCTCTCAGTGGCGTAGTTGAAAGCCATTATGTCTTGTTCGGTCCCTAAGATGTGAAGGTATATCAACACCTTGAGGTTTTAGAAAAATCAACGATGGAGGGACAAAGAATAGAGTCAATTATGTAATGTCAATAGAGGTTGCATAGGTGGATAAGGCTAGGAGAAACGAGATATCATATTTATGGCACATGAGGCTAGATCACGTTAGATATCACAAGCTAAGCGTGATGATTAAGAAATCAATACTTAAAGGCCCTTCTCGACTTGACATGAGAACATATACGGTATGTGAAGGATGTCAATATGGTAAAGCACATCAACTACCATATGAGGAGTCAAAGTTCTAAGCAAAAGAACCATTAGAGCTAGTTCACTCTGATGTGTTCGAGCCTGTTAAGTAATCATCAATTAGTGAGGTGCAATACATGGTGACGTTTATTGATGACCGAGGGACAAAGAACAAAGTCATTCTATATAATGTCAGTAGAGGTTGCATATGTGGGTAAGACTAGGAGGAACGAGACATCATATTTATGGCACATGAGACTAGGTCACGTTAGCTATCACAAGTTAAGCATGATGATGAAGAAATCAATGCTTAAGGGCTTTCCTTGACTTGACGTAAGAACATATATGGTTTGTGTAGGATGCTAATATGGTAAAGCACATCAACGACCATATGAGGAGTCAAAGTTCAAAGCATAAAAACCATTAAAGCTAGTTCACTCTGATGTATTCGGGCCTGTTAAGCAATCATTAGTTAGTAGGATGTGATACATGGTGACATTTATTGATGACTTCTCTAGATATGTATGGATTTTTTAGGAAAGAAAAATCTGACACATTTTCAAAGTTTTGGATTTTTTATGAAAGAAAAATCTGACACATTTTCAAATTTTAAAGAGTTTTATAAAGACTATGAAGGAGAAATGGGAAAGAAGATTTGCTCCTTATGTACAGATAACCGAGGAAAGTATAGCTCAAATGAGTTCTCTCAATATCTACGAGAATATAGAATACGTCATCAGTTTACCTATGCCAACATTCCACAACAGAATGGTGTAGGAGGGGGAAAGAATGGGCATCTTGTAGAGATTTTTCAAAGCATGCTACATTCGAAGACTGTACCAAGAAGATATTGAGCTGAAGGCATGAGAACTGCAGCTTATGTGATTAACAGACTTCCTTAACCAAGGATGAAATTTTTCTCACCCTTTGAGAAATTGTGGGATATAAAATCTTCAATTAGTTACTTTTGAGTATTCGATTGTGTGTGCTAAGTTTTTGTTCCCGGTCATTTTTGTAGCAAGTTTGATATGAAAACAGTGAGACTATCCCTAAGCATGGTTCGGTACGATTCAGTATGGAGGTGATATCAGAACCATACCAAGTAATTTTGATCAGTTCAGTACGGTATGGTATTTCAAAATATGAAATTGATATTATATCATACCGCACCAATTGTATTCAGTACGGTTTTAGTTTTGATACAAAATTACTCAACAAAAAATTAAGCCAAAATTTATGCAAAAAAAAAAAATCTAAATAATCTATTCATACGAAACTATTTTGTACTAAGGAATTTGTACAAAGACTTGCGCATATATGTGAGTAGAGAATTTGTATATGAATTGGTACAATAATCCATCATGCATAACAAATTCATTATTTCATTCATACAATTCCATAACGAATCTATAAGTTATATTTCATAATTTGTACCAAGACCTGTTCATAATTTGTACCAAGACCTGCTCATAATTTGTACCAATTTGTACCAAGACGTGCTCATAATTTGTACTAATTCATAATTCATATATTCCATAATTTGTACCAATTCATAACAAATTCATACAATCCATAATACATAATTCATATAATCCATAATTCATATGGTTCATAATCTATACAATTAGAATCCATATAGTTCATAGTCCACTAAATCCATATAATTCATAGTCCATACAATTACAATCCATAATTCCATACAATCCAAGATTATAAGCAAACCACATAGCTACATATTCAAAATGGCATTATACAAAAAACAAAATTAACCACACAACACATGCATACTTGTTCTTCCCACTTCATGTGTTTGTAGGCCTCCCACCACTTTTGTCAACTTTGTTCATTCCTATTTATGTACCAATCATTTTCAGTGCAACTGCGTTTCTATTTTGTCAATGACAACCATAGAAAATTATTGGGCAAGATGAATGCAGACTGAAGAGCGACTTGAATTTTTATAAATAAATAGTTACTGAGGATTACTATTACATCCCTCCAACATATCATGACCAAGATTGCAGAAGGAAACCGAACTCACATGAAGATACAAAGAAAATTACTAAGAAAATAGAGAGACTAGTAAGAAAAGGAAAAAACTAAATCAACGAAGAAAGCAGTGATACGCTATCAAACTTAAAGTTCAGGAAAATCACCTCTTCAATCTTGAAAGTACTATCTCCGATAAAAATTTGTTATATGAAAACAAAAACCAATTTATTGATTAAAAGTTTCCTAAGCAACCCCACACATTTCGACCCAAAACAATTAGGTTGTAGCATGCAATGGCATTCCACAAGCCTTATATGAAATCTAAAGAGATGATTATTATTACATATATCACATCACATGAGCAGCCAAATCAAAAACGTAAACCATAAGATATAGAGTCATTTTTACAGAGTACAAAGTTGAATCCTAGCCTAAACCAGTAACCCTAGATCGGTATAGCACATTGGTTTATACAGAGTCATTTTTAGAGTATTAAGTTGAATCCTAGCCTAAACCAGTAAACCATAAGATACAAAATTAACAACATAAGTGAAGATGAATTCATAATCACATACAAAACCCTAATTTTGAGTTTGGCACAACTTGAGGAAAAATCAACATCTTGACGATATATTATATATTCACATAGAATAACAATTCGTTTCTCCATCAAGAACAATTAGGATTTGATAAAAATCAAAAAGCAAAGGTCTTTCACTTACATCAGCCATCAATTAAAGGTCTTGATTCTTGAAGAAATTTCAGAGTCTTGAACAAATCCTGGGAGAAAAGAGGGAGAATGTAAAAAGAGAACAAAATAAAATAAAATCAACCATAAGAACTAAGAAGAGCCCACTTGCCTACCTAGGAGAAATTTGGGATCACAACTAGAGAGGTCGAGCGGGAGATTGCGAAGCTCATCATTCGTGTGACGAGCAGTGGACGGTGGAGTGCAAGAGAGAGAGTGACAAGTCGACAACGCAGATGGGCGATGATCGCAGATCACAGCAGTGGGCATTTAGGTCTTTTTTTGTGTGCAAAAGAAGAGTCGAAGATAGTAAGCTCGACTCTTAACAGTTAGAAGGGTGAGGTAGCCAGTGCGTTCCATTTTTTTCTTGTTATGGTTTTTATTTTTTATTATTTTTGGATTTAATTTAATTTTTTAATTAATTAAAGAAGATCAAACCGGTTCGGTTTCAGTCCGGGACGGTACTCCACTACATTGAAACTGATCATGTACTGGTTGGAACCGGTACACTCTCAATACTGTACCGATCATCTATTCAATTGTACTATTTAGTTTTTTCCGGTTTGCTATGATACAGGACGAGACATTTTTTATATTTTGGGATGATATGTCTAGGGCTAATTGAGACGTATCTTTGTGGGATATGACAACTAGAGAAAAGGGTGGAACTGTTGTGATCCTAAGAGTGGAATGTGCTACACTTCACGAGATGTTGTATTTGATGAATCATTTTCATGGTGGTCGTCAGAAAATGAGGCATTACCAGACTTAAGATAAATTGAAGATAAGTTGCAAGAGAAAATGGGGGATCATATTACTCAAATTCAATCAATAGAAGAGCCTGAAGATTCACTAGCTAGCGATGATACCATGCAGGAAGTGACTTAAAATTCTTGGCACACTCGTGTATATCAACAAGTAGAAGATGTTGGACCGGGTGAAGTTGAAGTATCAAGCCCATAATCACAACTCAGGAGGTCAACAAGAACATGAAAGCCAAATCCTAAATATGTTAATGCAGTAAAGGTTAAACCTGAGATGTTTGAAGAAGCATCACAACACTCCAAATGGGTAAATCTATGGAAGAAGAGATATCTGCACTTGAGAAAAATAAGATGTAGGATCTGGTGCAAAAGTTAAGAGATGTGAAACCCATATCTTGAAAATGGGTGTGCAAAGAAAAGCATCGCCCTGATAGATAAATGGAAAAATATGAGACTCAGTTGGTAGCTCAAGGTTTCTCAAAGCAAAATGCACTAGATTATGATGAAACATTTAGGCTGATGGAGCCCAACTTACACCAGTAAGAGTCTTACTTGCACTTGTAGCCAACAAAGATTGGAACATGTACCTGATGGATGTGAAGAATGTGTTTCTTCATGGGGAGTTGCATCAGGAAATCTACATGGTTCAACCAACGGGCTTTGAGAACAAAGTTCATCATTAAAATGTGTATAAACTGAAAAAAGGTACTTTATGGATTAAAGCAGACACCATGAGCATGGTACGTAGGATTTATGAATTTCTCACTCAAAATGGTTATTGTAGATTCCATCTTATTCGTCAAACCTAATGAAGGGAAATTAGTTATTATGCTAGCATATATAAACAATCTAATCATCACTAGTGACGACGAGGCAGAGATCCGTCGAGCAACGGAGAATTTGTCAACTCATTTACAACTGAAAGAACTTGGACAATTGAGGCACTTTCTAGGGCTAGATGTCAATAGCTCAACGATATTTCTATGCCAACAGAAATACGCAAAAGACTTGCTACAGAAATTTGGGATGCTTGAATGCAAGCTAGTCTCAACACCAATGGAGCCCAACATCAAGATGTGTACATAGGAAGAAAAAGACTTGAAAGATGCAATAATGTATCGAAAATTGGTAGGTATCCCGATCTATTTGACATTAACTTAACCTGATATTTCATATGCAGTTGGTGTAATGGGTCGATACATGCAAAATCCAAAGAAGCCTCATTTATAAGTAGTTAGACAAATATTGAGTTATGTGAGGAACACACTTAACTATGGTCTCTTATACAAGAAATGTGAAAATTACAAGTTAGTAGGATATTATGATGTCAACTATGTAGGAGATCATGATACATATCGATCAACTATTAGATACATGTTAAAGCTTGTTTAATCAACAATTTCTTGGTGTAGCAAGAGACAACCAACAATGTCTCTATCAACTGCCAAAACAGAGTATAGAGTAGCAGTAATGGCATCTCAGGAGTTTACATGGTTGACATAACTGATGAAGGATTTACACCAACAAGTAGAACATAGAGTACAACTATACTGTGACAATTAATCAGCAGTACATTTGGCAGAAAACCCAAATGTTTATGCAAGAACTAAGTACGTGGAAATACATTATCATTTTTTTAGGGAGAATGTATTGCAAGGAGAGATTGAAATGAGACATATCCGTACAGATGATCAAATTGGGGACTTGTTCATGAAAGGCTTGAGTACAAGCAAATTCGGAAAGTTCCGTCATCAATTTAATGTGGTAAAAAAAAGAATGAGCTAGTATTGAGAGGGAGTGTTAAAAAAAATAACCTTAGCTCAACAAACATGTGGCTGATTTCCACAAACTTGAACTTAGACACCGTTCGATCCTAAAGTGGACCAACGTGATGACACCCGTTGGGGGATCTGGGGGCTCCGATGTGGTGCCAGCTGGAAGGGTTCCGATGCCTAAGTTAGTATTTTTGTGCCGAATGGTGTAGGCTTGTTAGTAATAATAGCCTAGAGAGAGCTTCAGAGTCTTACCTTTGTGAAGGGTTTCAGGCTATTTATAGTAGTCATGAATGCGGTGGTTGAGCCACTGTTTGGGAGTAGGTCCTGTTTTGTAGCTAGGAGTCATCTGGTGGTTCCTGAAGATCAGGACCAAGTGCCAGTTGGTGCCTAGCCTGCCATTTTTCAGGAGTTGTTGTGCCAGAGTTGGCGTCAGGGAGTTGGTGTAGCCAACTGGTGTGAACAGCTAACTGGTGCCGAGCCGCGGGCTTATCCTATGTGTCGACCGGTAGTCCACGGTTGCGTGGCGAGGCATCTGAGGTTGATGCCGGTCGGCAGGCACTTCTCTGACCTAGCGGTCCGTGTACGGAGGGTGGTTGGTCGACATGGTATCAACATAAGTTCCCTAAGTCTTTGACTGAGGTGGATTTCCTCGATCGAGGACTTGTGATTCCGGCCAATACCTGTCGACCGACCAGGGCAATGTACCTAGTACCCCTTGAGCCCCCTAAGTCGTGGATCGAGGAAGTGCACTGCGCAGTTGAGGACAAGTCAGTCCCCTTGTCATCAAGTCCTCGTGGCCCTGTGCGTCATGGACAGTCATACGACCAATAATCGTGGGGCAGGGAGGGATAACGGGGACCCAATCAGTCGCAATATGCCTGCTTATAGACTGTCGTGAGTTTACGGTGCTAGTGGTTGCCGAGGGGCTAGCATGGTATCGGAGGGAAGTCGCTTCGTAGTCTGCCTGCTTGCCGATTAGACGGTTGTGAGCATGTCGTGACTGGTGTGACCGAGCAGTCGGGCATGAGTTGGGCGAGAGCGGTTCTAGGAGGTAGAACGTCTGCCGAACGGGCGTTGATAGTCGGCAATGTCGATTGGTCTAGATCCATGTGCTGCAGTGGGTGGGAACGGAAAATGGTTGGTTGTGGGATGATTTTTGTTAGTTATTATTTATATATATGTGTATATGCTTTGTATTTGGTAGGAATATACGCATAAGGTACAAAAGTTATATCCGTACAAAGGTATCGTTGGGGGAATAGTGTTGTATGGCCCTTGTGACCGTACAGATTGGAAACCCATATCTCGAGGTGGGCCAGTTGCCTATAAAAGGGGGTTGGATGGCTGCACTTTCTTACTTTTCATCCATAAAATTTTGAGAGCTCAAAATTTTTACCAACTGAATCTTTAGGCTGCCGAGCGGAAGTCATCAAAAACCGATCCAACCGGACCTACCGACTTGCCATAACAGGTAACTAACCTTGTCGTACGACCTTCCTTTTTACGTTTTTGTTTACTTTGGTAGGAGCATAGGTGCTTAGCTTTAGCTTTTTGTTTCGATAATTTGTAGATGTTAAAGTCAGAGTCAACAAGTGGATCTAGGGTTCGGTCCCCTCAAACTTTTGGTGAGGAAGCACCGTTTCACTCGGCAAGTGATATGCCGAGTAAGCGTAGTGGTTCAACGTCCACTAGTGGGTCCTCGACGTCTGAAAGTTCATCCCCGTCTGGCAGCAGTGATAGTTTCAATAGGGCTCTTAGGTTGCTGAGGAAGGAGGTAAGACTACATGAGGAGTGCAGTACGGCAAGGGCCGATCAAAGTGTCGATCAGAGGACACATCCTCCATCTTCATCGGTCGTCATAGTGGACACCGACCAAGAAGAAAGTGGGATGGAAACGAGTTACCCGTTGGAATTAGACGGGATGGTGTGGTGAAGACGGAGTATGCCATGGATTACGAGGCGAACACCGTCCAGCAGGACGACCTGGATAAGTTCCAAGAGCTGTACAACGTGCTAGCAAACATTACGATGACTTTGCGGCCCGATAATAGGAGGACGAGCGACCCTCCCAAAGGATCAACGTTGTTCTACATGGATTTATTTGAGAACGGAGTAAGGCTCCCCCTACACCCATGGCTCCAAGACATGATGGCGCAGGCCAACCTAGCCATGGGTCAGCTGAATGCGAACGGTTGGATTATCCTGGTCAGCGTCTATACAGCCTTCCGAGTGGCAGGACTACCAGAGCCAACCTGGAGTCAGTTGTGCTCCCTATATCGGTTTAAGAGGAAGACATTCAGACTGGGATGGTATCAAATGGAGTTCCTGCACAAGACGGTCCGGGGCGCGTTTATCAATGACATGCTGACCTCGCAAAAGAGCTGCAGGCACCGGTTCTACTGGGTGTCAGGCCCTTGCGAGGGGGACCTAAGTATGGTCCGGGTAAGGATTCTGAGTCACTTTCAGTCGGGAGGTTGGCTACCTACCGTTCGACCGATGGCCATTGCTACGTAATTCTGATTCGCTGTTGAGACGGTGTCTGATGCTTTTTTGTTTGGTTTTGTAGGTCCGTCGAAGGCGACCTTTACTTCTTAAGAGTTGGAAGCTTGCAACCTGGTGCGGCAGAAACTGTTTGACTTAGAACGTAGCCATTGTGTTCTGAGGTTTCCAGTGAATCTTCTTGACGTTGGCCTAATCGTTCCGCCTGGTAAGTTGTGTGTTTGGCTGGTATTGGTTGACTGTTAGAAGATGGGTTCCGATGGACTAATCGTTGAGTTGTTGTCTAGTCCATCCGAAGGTCGAGCAAGTAGCAAGAAGGAAGATGAGCAAGGTAGTCAACAAACATGCTCCTACTGCCAACAGCAAACCGAAAGAACCTGAGTCAGCCTCCCAGCCTAGAAGGAGACAAAAAACAGTGACGCAGAAGCCTAAGGCCCCTAGGAGGGAAGAGCCCCAGCAGGGGTCAGCTGGAGGTGGCCGACTGGATGCTCTTCTGAGGTCGACGAGACCTGATTCCCAGCTGGGCGTGGATCCAAAGGCTAATCTGGATAAGAGCCCCGTGGTCGACATGAGGCGACCGATCATTGGGGGTCTGGAACAGGCCCGGGAGAGGCGGAGGAAGCTAATTGAGGCCCGTCAGAGGCTATCTCCTCCGGCGGCGGATGTATCAGAGAATGTGAGTGTCGAGCGCCGTTGGAAGCGGGAGGCCAGCTTAAGTCGGCAGAGGCGCCACGGGAGAGGCCGATCAAGGAGTCGAGGGTGGATATGCCACCGCCGCCAAAGGACAGGCTGCCCATCAGTGGCCCTGGCATCCAATCCATCTTGGCTGAGCCGCATGAAACCGCGGATTTGGTTCGGTCAGCGAAGGCTTGGGAGGGGTGGATGTCAGCCACCCATCAAGTCCACAAGACCTTGGTACAGATGGCCAACGCCTTCATGCTGGGCTCACAAGTGACTCCCGCCGAGGTCGAGGAAATCAACACTGGCTCTCATTCTGATCAGTTTTTCACCGTGCATGCCGATCAAGCTCACGTAAGTGCTAAAACCTGGCCTTCCATTTTTTTTTATGTTTGTGTTTTTTGTCTTTCATAAAATTTGACCAAGTGTCGGTGTCTCCGTAGTGTTTTAGGAAAATGTATGTCGCCCTGCAGAAGGTCGCTCGGCACATGCAAAGGCTGGAGGTCGAGAGGAAGACCGTGAGGCCGCCAGTGATAGGTTATAATTTATGCATACTTTATCCATGATTTAATACCCTTTACTTATGTTTCGTTAATATTTTGTTCTATGCAATTGGAGAAAATAATATATTTTGTGAGAAAATTGTAGATCAAATTTATCTTGGAATTACAAGAATTTGGACGAAAGAATCACCTAAATCGGAGTTGAACGAAGAAGTTATTAAGGAAAAAAGATTGCACAAGAAATTCGGTGGCTATCCACCGAATGAAGAAAAAGGCATGCGGGTTACTGTAGCATTGGACCCAAACGTTAAGCGCCTGCTGAAAGTTCCTTCTCCTTCACGGTGAGCGTATGCTGAAAAAGCGTCTCCAGATTCGGTGCGCGCCCACCGAATTTCCCAACAGCAACCCAGCCTGTTCGACTAAGTGTTGACTGAGCCTTTGACTGCCCCAATTTCGGTGGTTGACCACCAAAAAGTCTCCTGAAGGTTTAATTCTGAGTTTTAGGCCTTTTTTAGGATAATTCCAACTTCCTTTCACACCTAATCTCCATATTGTATAAAGATTTTAATCCTACTTCCTTTTATATTCTAATTTTCAATTCTTTTACTTGTAGAAAATGTTTTAATTAGATTTCTTAATTATTTAGGAAGCCTTTTCCATGTAGAATTTAATTGTAAACTCCTATTTTTAAAAGGATTAATTATTCTCTTATAAATAGAGGTATTGGGGTTTATGAAGGGACATCCATATTTGGTAGGTCATAATTTATGCATGCTTTATCCATGATTTAATACCCTTTTACTTATGTTTTGTTAATATTTCGTTCTATGCAATTGGAGAAAATAATATATTTTGTGAGAACTGTGTAGATCATATTGAGTTTGGAATTACAAGAATTTGGACGAAAGAATCACCTAAATCGGAGTTGAAACGAAGAAGTTATGAAGGAAAAACGATTGCACAAGAAGGTTTAATTCCGAGTTTTAGGCTTTTTTTAGGATAATTCCAACTTCCTTTCACACCTAATCTCCATATTGTATAAGGATTTTAGTCCTACTTTCTTTTATATTCTTATTTTCAATTCCTTTACTTGTAGAAAAGGTTTTAATTAGATTTCTTGATTATTTAGGAAGCCTTTTCCATATAGCATTTAATTGTAAACTCCTATTTTTAAGAGGATTAATTATTCTCTTATATATAGAGGTATTAGGGTTTATAAAGGGACATCCAATTTACCTCCTAGGGTCCCAAAACTCTGCTGAAATTTCTACTTAAATTTTATACACTATTAGCCGCAATTTTCCTTGTATTCATGCTTTTGGATTTGATTCTTGCACCTTGATTGTGACGTGATGCTTGGGAGAAGAAGAAGTGTTTGTGCCACTTCTCTCATGCATCATTCATCTTAGTATTTTTGTTTCTCAATCCCTTATCTCTTTATGCTTTATATGAATTCAATTATGTTGTTTGTTAACTTAGTTATGTGTGAGTAGTTTTCTTTAGGATTAGGGCTATTTGAAGCCCTAGCCATGTTAGTTCATAATTAGATTTCTGGCTGTTGATTATGGTTGTTATGTATGCCTGGATTTGTTGGATTACTATGCTTCATGAACTCAATTTTTGCTTATAAGTTTGATCACCTTATTTGCGTATAATTTTTGATGTAATTGCTTGACGGATCACCTCGATGTTTGTGTTCATCCTGCAATTTATAGCGTCACGTTTAAGGGGGGACTCTGATTCGTAATCTAAACTCATGACTCCCTAGGTATGCACATAACTTTTCTAGGGATAATGTAGTGTCATTAAATTTTCTTTATGTTTCATGCATTATCATGCACCATCGGTAATAGTTGTTTAATGGCGGGTACATCACGCTTAAACATGCAATCTAAGAGAATATAAATGTGTGGGGTGAGCCTTAGCCGCACCCCTGCATGGGCACTTAATTCAGATACATGCATAATTAATCTAATCAACGAGATCTAAGGAGAACTATAATTGGTAAAGGTGGATAACATGTCCTAATTCGTGCTAATCATCCAAGTAACTTTCAAATCAAGTTTTCATCATTGTTCACTATGTTTTCTTCATTTAATCTCGTCATCATCATCACTCAAAAACCCCCCAACATTTTTGTGCTTTTTAATCAAGTTACCTAACTCTAAACTAAGTGAATTCACGTTGAACAAGTCCTCGAGGGATCGATCTTTGCAAACCTACTATACTCGTGATACGATTTTGTGCACTTGCAAAGTATTATATTAGGAGTTTATCATTCATAATTTCTTGGTTGATAAATCTTCTATCAAGTTTTTGGCACCGTTGCCGGGGATTTTTCCCTCAACGGTGTCCATATAGTTTGGAATTATTTAACTTGGTTGGTTTATTTGTTTTTTAGGTACTAGTTCATGTAACGAAGCTCCTCAGTGGAGGGAACAACTCACGGATCTACTTGTTCCTCCCGGAACTATTCAATTCACAGTAACTCCCCACCAAGCCCTCGTGCCATGAACATCCCACAAGATCGTGCTCTTCAATTCGCAGCCCCTCATGTGCCCGAAGATATCTTCCCCATTATCTTTCCTACAAGCACCGTTGAGAACTTTGAGCTTAAGTCCGGGACCATTCACATGTTGCCTACGTTTGATGGACTCTTTAGAGCAGACCCTCACCTTCATATCCAGGACTTTCTCAAGGTTTGTTCTACTCTTCGTATCAATGGGATGACTGAGAATGAAATTAGGTTGAGGTTGTTTAACGTTTCACTTAAGGATAGGGCTAAAGCTTGGTTTCATTCACTTGCACCCGCCTCTATTCATACATGGGCATAATTGTCTACATTATTCCTCACCCAATACAACCATGTTGAGAAGACTAATGAGTTTAGGGCTAAGATTACGAACCCTAGATAGCTCCAAGATGAAGCCTCTTATGAGTATTGGGAAAGATTTAATGAGATGCTTCGTGCTTGTCCCCATCACAACATTGAGGATCATCACCTTATGATGTGGTTTTATAGAGGTCTTAGCTATGGGGATCGTACTATGGTGAATTCCCTATCTCAAGGTATTTTAGATGGCACAGCAACCGAGGCCCGAATTGCATTTGAGAAGATAGCTCAAGGAGAGAAACAGTTTAGTTACCGAGGCCACTCATCTAGGTCCATGGCTGAGACTAGGGACAAAGATGGATCCATTGCTGAACTCACAGCTTTGGTAAAGAAATTGTGCAAGGATAAGGTTAAGAATACCCTGGTTTGTGAGGTGTGTTCAGTCCAAGGTCATTCTTCATATGAGTGCACACAAGTGGGGGAAGCCAACTATGTTGGCGGGTACAATGTTTTAAGGCCCCGGAATGATCCTTTTTCGAACTCTTACAATCCGGGATGGAAGAACCGTTCGAATTTTAGGTGGAACAACAACCAATCCGTGGCTAACCACTTGCAACTATGGCACATCACACTAATGCCTTAATGAATGAATCTTGGACTCACCAAACCACAAACAATGCCTTCATGAATGACACTAAACATACCATTACTAACTTGGAGAGGCAACTTGGGCAGATTTCCAATCAACTCAACTGTAAGACCCGTGTCCTGGAGGGAACGGTGAACAATCCCACATTCCTGCAAGGGGGGAATGGTCTGGGAAGGGAATGGTGGTGTGCCTTAAATGTGTAGGCACACACCTATCTAGCATGAGGCCTTTTGGGAGCTCAGTGGCTTTGGGGGGCATTGGAACCCCAAAGTTAAGCGAGTTGAGGCTGGTGCAATTCCATGATGGGTGACCCCCTGGGAAGTTGCACTATGAGCTCCCGAAAACAAAACCTTGAGGGCACAGGCTTGCCGTTGAGTATTGATGTGGCCCAAAGAGGACAATATCGTGCTAGATGAGTCGGGACCTGACAGAGGAGGGTCGGGTCCTGACAGAATGGTATCAGAGCGAGACCCCAACCGGGAAGTGTGCCAGCGAGGACGCTGGGTCCTAAGGGGGTGGATTGTAAGACCTGTGTCCTGGAGGGAACGGTGAACAATCCCACATTCCTGCGAGGTGGGAATGGTATGGGAAGGGAATGGTGGTGTGCCTTAAATGTGTAGGCACGCACCTATCTAGCATGAAGCCTTTTGGGAGCTCTGTGGCTTTGGGGGGGGGGGGGGGGGGGGGGGGGATTGGAACCCCAAAGTTAAGCGAGTTGAGGCTGGTGCAATTCCATAATGGGTGACCCCCTGGGAAGTTGCACCGTGAGCTCCCGAAAACAAAACCTTGAGGGCGCAGGCTTGCTATTGAGTATTGTTGTGGCCCAAAAAAGACAATATCGTGTTAGATGAGTCGGAACCTGACAGAGGAGGGTCGGATCCTGACATCAACCAAAGAGAGCCCGGTAAGTTCCCTAGTCAAGTTATGGTGAATCCGAAAGGTCCCCAGGGACCAACAACGAATTTCATCACCCTCCGGAATGGCACTGAACTTCCTAGCCCAGAGTACACCCCAAGGAATCATACTTCAAGATCCTAGTCCCTGCTGTCCAAAAACCACAGCCATACACTCAAAATCCAGCAAGGTACCCAAGTACTCCGTGCTGGAACCATCAGGAAATTCCAGCACCCTATGACGTGCAATCTGCCCCCTCTTTGACCTCGGATGAGCCCACCCACGTGGCACCACCTCAAGCTAAATTTCAAGATGAAGAACTAAAGGTTAAGGTCCCTAGAACCCAAGGCCCAAGTACCCAACAGCAGCCCTTGAACTCGAAGGACAAAGCATTGGAACATGATACATCCATTTCGGCTACCCCTGCAGTACTCCAGCAACATACTGGAATTTCTAACCCTAAAACTCCTTATAATTACAATAAAATGTCTAAGAAGGTGTCTTTCGAGTTATCTAATAATGTCTCATATCCATTCCCTCGCAGGTTTCAAAATCAAAACAAAAACAAGGAAGCATTCGAGGAAAAGATCATCAAGATGCTGCACAAACTTCAAATCACATTTCCTTTTTCCAAAATCCTGGAGCACATGCCCATCTTTGCCAAGCTTATCAAGGATTTAGTTGCTGGAAGAAGAGGATTTGAAGCCCCAACTGTCGTGGACCTTCCCCAAGCTTGCAAGGCAGCCCTTGTTTCCATGCCCCCGAAAGTCAATGATCCCGGGGCCCCTTCACTTCCTTGTGTCGTTCAATCTAAACGTTTTGAACATTTTTTATGTGATACGGGAGCTTCAATTAACATTATGCCTTTCCATACTTATAAGTCTTTGAACTTAGGAGATCCTAACCCTACTCATCTTTGTGTTCGATTGGCTAATGCATCGGTTTCTAACCTTGTAGGTGTGCTAGAGGATGTTATGGTTCAGATTGGTGATACATATATCCCCGCTGATTTCTATGTCTTGAAAATGGATAGAATCAACAAGAATGGGGAGCCCCCATTAATCTTTGGATGACAGGACCCACCCCTAATCCCCCAGGATTAGGGACTAAACCCTGCTCCCGTCTGACTTACGCATGACACGGATGCCAGACTGACGTCTAACCTCCATGTGACACGTAACTCGGACCAGGGATTCTCGAATCCAGCCATCCGAACTACTGTGGATCGCGGGTGTGATGTCTCCATCTCTCTCGACCAACAGCCCGCACCGCAACAACCTGGAGGGTATCGAAAACACGAAAAGACTGTTAGTGGACAAAAATAAAGAATGAGTTCAAAACAGTTCATAAAACAAGTACATTTATACCCTCCGTTTCAAAAACCAATGCATGCATATCAAATTCAGGTCATAAAACCATTCAATATTCTCGTTAACCAACCATATAAGAAAAACCGACACCAGTTCCTTTTTCCAAATCTCGGGCCTCAGCCCAAAACCATCGAAAACCATTTCATCCGGGCATAGCCCAAAACCTCAGAAAACCATGATTGAAAACCACTCCACATTTCCGTTCATCGAACCTGCTGGATCTATCCGAGTCTTTAAACTCCCGAGTCTTTAAACTCAACAGGCCTACGGGGGAAAATATCAATATCCGAGTCTTTAAACTCCTGAGTCTTTAAACTCAATTCGGGTCTTTAAACCCAATCCGAGCCCGTCCCCCGTCAATCATAATCCGAGTCTTTAAACCCAATAACCAGATCCAGCAAATCCAATCCAAAATCACTTTGAAAACCATTTCTAAAGCCATATCCAAACCCGAATCCGAAACCACTGGCCCGAAGCCCTTCCGGCATCCAGAACCGTCATTCCGAATCCAAATCCAGAATCATATCCACCTCATTTCCAGATCCGAGTCCGCAACCATCATTCCGTAAGCTAGCAACCGGAATAACTATTTCGAACCCAAACCTGGAATCCACTTTCAAGTCCTGAATCGAATCCCGAATCATCATCCGGAATTCCGATTCACAAACCCGAAAGCACGTTTCTCAAAACCACTTTTCTGAACTGGGCTTCAAGCCCGAAAACACTTTCCAAAATCCTTTTACTTTCTTTGAAATCAAATCGTATTGTAAATCACGAATTCAAATCATTAAAACCAGGTTTCAAGCACAATATCCGTCAAACCTCGTAAAACGTGAAATGCCATAATTTCCTCGAAAAACGTGCAAAACCATAAACCATCACAATCATAAATCAAATCATATAATCACGTATGAAAACATATTAAAACATATATGCATGCATCATAAGTTAGAAAGCAAAGTCCACTCACAGACCATTCCGACGTCGCCTCGATACGCGTGCACTTACGCCGTCCCCGGCCATTTCGCTATCCTCGGCTTTCCCGAACCTGTCCAAAGCCCATAACGAGGTTACTAACTACTTTACAAAAGTCCTACTCAAATCCCATAATTTTCCAGAACTTCTAAGCGTACTTTAAACGGAATCCTAAACCTTGGATCCCGCAGAACTAAACCGAAACGATGTCCGATTGTCCAGAAACCTATCCCAATAGATTCGTTACAACGATTAGACCAAAAACCTAGTTGAACGTTTTCCTAGAAACCACCGCACACGCCTCCCAAATTGGCTGCGCGTGGGCCTCACGCTCCTGCACACAGAGTCATCTTCAACCTCCGTCCATGCGGTCCAGGCCGGTTCAGCCAAACCGAACCAGCGTGACCGGTTCTCCGCCGTTCCTCAGCCGTTTCTGCTCCTTGTTCCACCAGTAACTTCGTCCCCTTCCTAATAATCGATTCCCTTATTCAAAACACAACAACACGACCTCGAAACCACCTCCCTCAAGCTCGAACTAAAACCCGTCCAAACCCTGTTTCAGCTCCCAACCCACCGTGCACTCCCCCGTCACGGTTTCAAACCCTAGAGCTTCCTAGGAACCTACTGAACCTAACTAGCACTTACAAACCCTTCGACTCAGTCCCAAAAGCCACGACTTTCAGTTTGAAATTGAAGGGCAAAACAGAGCATATAGAGAAAATCGAGCAATTACCTGCTCTCAATCCACCACCGTGAGCTCCGCCGTGCTAAACCTGTTAAGCACAACTCCACCGTCCTCTAAGCACCACCACCAGTCACGCTTGATCGAAACACGGCAGCACCACCACCACCAAACTCCCTCTCTGTTCTCTGATTTTCCCTCTCACCGCACACACCCACTCGACCTTCCAAACGTCCCCAGACACTCCCTTCCTCTCAAACACTTCTAGTCACACTCACTCACTCTCAAGAACTCACACTCTCTCTCCAATTGATCCATTCCTTCCTCAATCTCACTCTCTGTTTTCTCCCTCGTGCACGACTCAAAGAACACGGTCCATTTTTAATTTTGCCCATGCAAATTGTAGAAGCCTCTAGCCAACTGCCACATGTCACAATCTTGTGGTCCAAATCCAAAACTATCCAATCCCTCCTGTACACTTGTCCTCATCTCCTTTGCACAAATCCCAAGGCACCAAAAAGACTAAAATGCCCCTGTGAGTCAAAATTACCATTTTGCCCTTCGCCGTTCTAGACCCGTAACTTACTCGTCCTACGTCCGATGAAAGCATGCCGCCTGTCGTTGAACTCAGGACGACGAAATCTACCTAACGGTCCTCAGTCTATGTGAAAACCAAGAGGTCAGCAAAAAGTCAACAGTTTCCCTCTAGCTAACCAAAATTACGGTAACGCCCTTAACCTTTCGAACACCATAACTTTTCCTCCGATTGTCCAAATTGGACGTGCCACCTGTCTACGGACTCATGACGTCCCAAACTATGTCACATTCATCGGTCAATGCCCAATTGACCGCCCGAACTAAAAGTCAACTTTTTACCTAAACTAGGGGCAAAATCGTCATTCTACGCTAACGGTCCGCAAGTAACCAACTAACCACCGATTAAACTCACTAAGCCAGTACTAATCACGTCGCTAATCCCGACTCCCGGGTCGGGTCCTTACATTGGACGTCCTTTGTTGGCCATAGCCGAATGTCTCATTGATGTGAAGAATGGACAGGTATCTATTCGGGTTTTAAGCAAGCTTCGTACTTTCTCTATACATGATACCATGCAATATCCAGCAGAACCTATTGTTGATTTTCCTTTGAATAATATGGATATGCTTCTTAATGAGAATCTTAAGCTATCATGTGTGGAAGATGACCTAGAAAAGCTCTCACCTTCCCTAAACCCGAAACCACCATGGACCTAAACACTAAGGCCGAATTGTTATACCTTAACGCCATGCCTCTCATGCACTTGTCTAAGGCCCCCTATGAAGCCTTGCCCCTCACCACCATAGAGACCTTTCCCTCTCACATCTCTCCCCCTGTCCTTGAGCTTAAACCCCTTCCGGAACATCTCAAGTATGCTTACTTAGGCAGCAACCAAATTCTCCCGGTCATCATTGCCGCGAACCTTACTCCATCCGCGGAATACTTGCTTTGTCACGTCCTTCGCACCCATCAAAAGGCCATTAGGTGGAATATTGCTGACATTAAGGGAATTAGTCCAGCCAAGTGCATGCATAGAATTCTCCTTGAAGAAAATTCGAAGCCCTCTCGAGAGGCACAAAGAAGGTTGAACCCACCAATAAAGGAAGTTGTCAAAAAAGAGGTGCTGAAACTTTTGGATATGGGAATCATCTATCCAATAAATGATTCTAAGTCGGTAATTCTAGTGCAAGTAGTGCCTAAAAATAGTGGAATCACTGTGGTTAAGAATGAAAAGGATGAGCTCGTACCCTAAAGGATACACACGGGTTGGAGAGTATGCATTGATTATCGAAGGCTCAACACCACCACTCGTAAAGATCACTTTCCCTTGCCTTTTATTGATCAAATGTTGGAACGATTTGCAGGGCATTCTCATTATTGTTTCCTAGATGGATATTCTGGGTATAATCAGATTCCAATTTCCCCAGAAGATCAAGAGAAAACGACATTCACCTGCCCCTATGGAACATTCGCTTACCAGCGCATGCCCTTTGGTCTATGCAATGCACCAGCCACTTTTCAAAGGTGTATGATGAGTATCTTTTCGGATATGGTTAAGGATATCATTGAGGTATTTATGGTTGAGGATACCATTGAGGTATTTATGTATGATGAGTATCTTTTCGGATATGGTTGCGAAGAAAGCAACCTAGTGTTGAATTGGGAAAAGTGTCACTTCATGGTTCAACAAGGTATTGTCTTGGGCCACGTGATTTCAAGAAAGGGCATTGAGATGGACAAGGCTAAGTTGGATGTTGTTGAGAGATTATCATACCCAACCACGGTCAAAGAGTTTAGATCTTTCTTGGGACACGCTGGATTTTACAGGAGGTTCATTAAGGATTTCAGCAAGGTATCTCGACCTATGTGTACTTTTCTTGCTAAGGATGTTATGCTTGCCTTTGATAGGGAATGTAGGAAGGCTTTTGAACTTTAAAGGGGAAGCTCACGAGCTCCCCTATCATTATGCCCTCCAATTGGGACCTTCCATTCAAACTTATGTGTGATGATTCAGATTTTGCAATAGGTGCTGTTTTGGGACAGCGACGCGACAAACTTCCTCGTGTCAACTACTATGCAAGCTGAACCCTTAATGATGCCCAATTGAATTATTCTACAACTGAAAAAGAGTTTCTTTCTGTCATCTTTTCCTTGGAAAAATTTTGGAGTTATTTGATTCAAACAAAAGTCATAGTTTACATCGATCACGCAGCGTTGAAATATTTGTTGAGAAAAAGGGATGCAAAGCCTAGATTGTTGCGATGGATGCTTCTCTTTCAAGAGTTTAACTTGGAAATTCTGGAAAATAAGGGGAGTGAGAATGTAGTTGCTGATCATATGAGTCGTCTCATCCATGGCTCGAATGAAGAAGAGGATCAGTTGCCCTTGCACGAGACATTCCCCGACGAACAACTTTTCATCATTGATGCAATCGATCCATGGTACGTTGATTTGATTAACTTGATTGTAACCAAGCAATTTCCTTCATTTTTGAACAGGTACCAAAGGAATAAGCTTACTAAGCAAGCTAGGTATTACATTTGGGTCGAGCCTTACCTATGGAAATATTGCCCGGATCAAATCATTCGACGATGCATTCCCTATTGTGAGGTATGTTCTATCCTTGAATTTTGTCATTCTTTTGCCTGTGGAGGTCACTTTGGGGCCAAGAAAACAGCGTATAAAGTCCTTCAAAGTGGCTTCTATTGTCCCACACTCTTCAAGGATGCTCATGAATTCGTGCTCACATGTGATAGATGCCAAAGGAAAGGTAACATAGGTCTTAGGAATCAAATGCCTTTGAACCCGATTTTAGTTGTTGAGCTCTTTGATATTTGGGGCATTGATTTCATGGGGCCTATCTCCAATTCTTTTGGTAATGTTTATATATTGTTTGTTGTGGATTATGTATCTAAATGGGTTGAGGCACTTGCCACTAAAACTAATGATGCTAAGATTGATGCGAGTTTCATTCAAAACTATATTCTAGTTAGGTTTGGTGCACCAAGGGCCATCATAAGCGATGGAAGCTCCCACTTTTGTAATCGTTCTTTTGAGGCTTTGATGAGTAAGTATGGTGTAAATCACAGAGTATCCACCCCCTACCATGACACGACCCATCTCAATCCTCCCGGGATTATCAGGGAATGTGCCATGCTCCCATCTGACATAAAGTGCCAGACAAGGGATAACTCAAAACCTCAGCCCGTTCGGAGCTTCCAGAGCACGTCAGGATCGGTAGAGGAGTGTGATGTCTCGATCTCTGCTACAGCTCGCATCCGTGATCAACCTGAAGGGCATTAAAACCATTAAAAGCTGTGAGTGGATGAAAATCAATAGTTTAAATAAAAACGCATTTCATAAGAAAACATTTATGCCCTTCACTAAAAAGTACGCATCCATTCGAAAACCAATAATCAAACCATTACTTTAATTAAATCATTAAAGCCGTAGCCCAAAACCATAAATCTAAGTATGTTGGAACTCAGCCCAAAACTGTGAATCAAATCATGTGAGCCACTGCCCAAAACCACCAACACTGAAATACCATTTCATAAATCCAATAAATCTGAAATCCACATACATAATCCAGTAAAGCCATGAATCACAATTCAATCCAATACCATTATATACCAATCCTCGACATCCCAGATGTCTGGCGTCCTAGATGCCTGACGTCCCAGACGTCATGTCACGGTCCAAGCTACGCGTGCTACCCGGGGTCTCAACTCGAGTCAATCTCTGACATCCCAGATGTCTGACGTCCCAGACGTCTAGCAATCCTGCTCCTGAGTCACTATACAGTCTGGTCGCTCCATGCAATGACCCCTCACAGGCAATGCGTCATGACTACTCCAGTGTCCCAGACGACTGGAGGAGACAATCCATAGATATAAGGATGGTATATGGATGATAGGTTTGGGGGTATTTGATAGGTCATAATTTATGCATGCTTATCCATGATTTATACCCTTTTACTTATGTTTTGTTAATATTTCGACCTATGCAATTGAAGAAAATAATAATTTTTTTGAGAAATGTGTAGATCAAATTGAGTTTGGAATTACAAAAATTTGGGCGAAAGAATCACCTAAATCGGAGTTGAAATGAAGAAGTTATGAAGGAAAAAATATTGCACAAGAAATTCGGTGGATAGAAAAGGCATCAGATTAGGTGTGCGCCCACCGAATTTCCCAACCGCAACCCAGCCCGTTTGACTAAGTGTTGACTGAGCCTTTGACCGCCCCAATTTCGGTGGTTGACCACCGAAAAGTCTTCTGAAGGTTTAATTCTGAGTTTTAGGCTTTTTTAGGATAATTCCATCTTCCTTTCACACCTAATCTCCATATTGTATAAGGATTTTAGTCCTACTTCCTTTTATATTCTTATTTTCAATTCCTTTACTTGTAGAAAAGATTTTAATTAGATTTTTTAATTATTTAGTAAGCCTTTTCCATTTAGAATTTAATTGTAAACTTCTATTTTTAAGAGGATTAATTATTCTCTTATAAATAGAGGTATTAGGGTTTACGAAGGGACATCCAATTTACCTCCTAAGGTCCCAAAACTCTGTTGAAATTTCTACTTAAATTTTATACACTATTAGTCGCAATTTTCGTTGTGTTCATGCTTTTGGATTTGATTCTTGCACCTTGATTGTGACGTGACGCTTGGGAGGAGAAGAAGTGTTTGTGCCACTTCTCTCACGCATCATTCATCTTAGTATTTTTGTTTCTCAATCCCTTATCTTTTTATGCTTTATATCAATCCAATTATAATGTTTGTTAACTTAGGTATGCGTGAGTAGTTTCCTTTAGGATTAGGGTTGTTTGAAGCTCTAGCCATGTTAGTTCATAATTAGATTTCTAACTGTTGATTATGGTTGTTATGTATGCCTGGATTTTTTGGATTACTATGCTTCATGAATTCAATTTTTTCTTGTAAGTTTGATCACCTTATTTGCGTATAATTTTTGATGTAATTGCTTGACGGATCACCTCGATGTTTGTGTTCACCCTACAATTTGTAGCATCACGTTTAAGGGGGTGACTCTTATTCGTAATCTAAACTCATGACTCCCTAAGTTTGCATATCACTTTTATAGGGATAGTGTAGTGTCATTAAATCTTCTTTATGTTTCATGCATTATCACGAACCATCGTTAATAGTTCGGGTACATCATGCATAAACATGCAATCTAAGAGAAGATAAATGTGTGGGGTGAGCCTTAGCCGGACCCCTGCTTGGGCACTTAATTCAGATACATGCATAATTAATCTAATCAACGAGATCTAAGGAGAACTATAATTGGTAAAGTTGGATAACATGTCCTAATTTGTCCTAATCATCCAAGTAACTTTCAAATCAAGTTTTCATCATTGTTCACTTTGTTTTCTTCATTTAATCTCGCCATCATCATCTCTCAAAAAACCCCCCAACGTTTTTGTGCTTTTTAATCAAGTTACCTAACTCTAAACTAAGTGGATTCACGTTGAACAAGTCCTCGAGGGATCGACCTTTGCAAACCTACTATACTCGTGATACGATTTTGTGCACTTGCAAAGTATTACATTAGGACTTTAACATTCATAATTTATTGGTTGATAAATCTTCTATCAGCCGGAGGAGCGGCTGAGGGCGAAGGAGCAGGAGACCGTGTGGCCAAACTGAAGAAGGAGCTCCAGCGGCAAACCGCGAGGGCTAAGGCGGCCGAGAGGGGCATTGCTGACAGGGAAGAGACGGTACACGCCTTCTCCCTCAAGTTGAACGAGCAAGAGGGTCATTGGGGAGATGCAGAGAGTGATGGATCGGCTCCGTATCCTTCTCTCTACCGATCGGTAGAACACCCTGGAGGATTTCATGGCCGATTCGGTGTACGCCAATCACCTTGACTTAGCGTTAGCCGAGGTGGAGGATGATTGCATGCAGCATATGCTATACTTCAATCCAAGGGTCGCCCTCTACTTCCCATGGCTAGATGAGCCCCCGGCCTTGACCAAGTCTTTCACCCTAGAAGGCCAAGGCAATGAAGAATCTGTGTTGCAGCCGAACGTGCCGGCCCGTAAAGCTGAAAGGCCGACCAGTGGGTCGAAGGGGTCCGACGCTCCTCCTGCTAGGCAGGCGCAAGGGATGGATGAAGAGTGGAGATCGTTGACGTCTGACTTTGTTTTTTTTTGTTGAATGTAAACTGGGGAATGCCTCACGTATCTGTATCCTTAAAACTGAAATGAAATGAGATGGGATTGCCAATTTCGATTACACTCGTGTCAATTTTTGTTTTGTTTTTTTTTTTATAAAGTATGGCTGCCAATTGGAAGCGACTTGTTGTTTATTGCATAGATCTGTTTGAGCATAGGTGTAGGTTCACATGTGTAGGGTTGTTTGTGAATGCCGATCGGCAATGAGTGGCCGATTTTGATAGACTGGTGTGTTGTGTGATCCAAGCATTAGGGTAGGACTCTGACAAACACAACTCTTAAGACCTTTTCAACTCTGTAAGTAGTTTGAATGAGGTACGGCCGAGACACCGGATGATAAAAATTGAATGGCAATATTGCACCGCCTAAGATCGACCAGTCGGTAGTAGTTGAGTTGGGTGTCGCTAGGCATATATGTGTCAGTTGCCGAACTGCAGGGTATCGAAGGGAAATTACAATGTAAAGACTAACCCTTTCCAAGTGACAATGTAAAAATGGTAATGAAAGAAACTTTGCGTAATGATAATGCCGACTGGATATAGCCAAATCGACAACAGAAATGTTCTTAAAAAAAGTACATGGAAAGTGACTCTTTTGTAGAATAACTTGAGTTGGTCAGCATGCCATGGGTGTGTTAGGAGACGACCGTCCGTAGTCTGCAGTTCGTAGATCCCTGGGCAACAAATTCTATTGATAAGGTAAGAACCTTCCCACGTGGGCTCGAGTGAGCTATCTGCCCGGTCCTTAGTGGCAATACTGACTTTTCAGAGGACCCAGTCCCCGACTTGGAAGCTACATGGGCATACCCGAGAGTTGTAGTAGTGAGCGACGCATTTCTTGTGAGCCACATTGTGGAGGTTGGCCTGGTCACGGCTTTCCTCGAGAAAGTTAAGGTTTTGCGTAAGGAGCTTCGCATTTTCTCTCGGGTCGTATGATAACACCCGGTAGGATGTCTCTCTGATCTGAACTGGGACCATGGCTTCAATCCTAAAGGCCAGAGCGAAGGGTGCTTCCTTAGTTCAGGTCCAGTAAGAGGTCCTATAGGACCATAGGACATCTGATAGGAGGTCGGACCATTGGCCCTTTGGGGTAGCATCGAGTCGAGTTTTGAGAGTGTGCTTGATGAGTTTGTTTGCTGCTTTGACCTGTCCATTGGCCTGAGGATGCGAGACCGAAGCTAAGAAAAGTTTGATACCATAGACATCACAGAAGTGTCGGAAACGAGCACAGTCGAACTGTTTACCAGTATCTGTCACGGTCGTATGTGGGATGCCGAAACGGTAGACAATGTTCTGGTAAACGAAACTCTCGCTCTGGGCGGCCGTGATCGTCTTGAGAGGTTTAGCCTCGACCCATTTGGTGAAGTAATCGACTACAACAACAGCGTGTTTGACCCCGCCTTTCCCCCGTGGCATGGGGCCGATCAGGTCGAGACCCCATTAAGAGAAAGGCTAGGGGCTGAGCATGGGAGTTAGTCGTTCAGCTGGAGAGTGAGGGATAGGCGCACACTTCTGGCACTGAAGGAACCTTTGGGCTAGCTCGATGGAGTCTGTATGCATCGTGGGCCAGTAGTAGCCTTGCCAGAAAGCTTTGTGTGAGAGGGACTTGGGCCCCAAGTGGTTGCCGCAGATTCCCTGGTGGATTTCCTTGAGGACAGCGATGCCATGGTCGGTTGGGAGGCATTTCAAGAGTAGGACGTCGAATCCTCATTTGTACAGATGGTCATGTTCCATAATGTACCTAGCGGATTGGCACTGGATGCGTCGAGCCTCGTTACGGTCCGTTGGTAGTTCTGCGATGGTGAGGTATTGGACAATTGGATCCATCCATGAGGGATCGTTGGTGACGGCCATGACAGAGCGCTCTTCGGTGCTCGGGGATGCAAGGAGTTTGACCGGGGCCTGGCGACGGACCTTATCGTCAATGGAGGAAGCCAAACGGGCCAGGGCGTCGACGTGGCTGTTTTCAGAGCGCGGGATCTGGGTGATCTCATAGGCTTGGAAATTGCGCAGTAGCGCCCACACCTTGGTGAGGTAACGGGTCATGGAGGTATCCTTTGCGTCATAAAGGTTGTTAACCTAACGAACGATGAGCTGTGAGTCGCTGAAAATTTGCAACAGTTGGGCATGCAGGTCTGTGGCCAATCGAAGACCGGCAAGGAGGGCCTCGTACTTTGCCTCGTTGTTGGAGGCTTTGAAGCCGAAGCGCAATGCGTACTCGAGCTTCCCTGGGTTGGTGTGCTGAACACGAGACCGGTATCGGAGCCACTGTGACAAGTGGACCCGTTCACATAAAGGGTCCACATGGGCCAGGACGGGTCTAGGGTGGATGGGGCTTGTGGCTCGCGGAGGGGTGAGGAGGAAAACAAAATGTTGGGTCGCGAATTTCTGGCATGTGCTGAGTTGTATCGTATGTGAAATCAGAGAGGAAATCGGCGACGACCTGACCCTTCTCCGTTGGCCGGGGGCGAAAGTGATGTCAAATTCGCTGAGCTCAATTGCCCACTTGATGAGTTGTCTCGAGGTTTCTAGCTTTTGGAGGAACTATTGGAGGGGTTTGTTGGTGAGTACCAGCATGCGATGCGCCTGGAAGTATGGGCAGAGCCGCCGAGCTGTAACGAAGAAGGCGAAGGCTAACTTCTCGAGGTCGTAGTACCTGGTTTCTGTATCCTGAAATGCCTTGCTGACATAATACACCGGGAACTCAGCGCCATCCCGGTTTGTTACCAGGACTGAGCTGATGGCAGAGATGGAGACAGAAAGGTAGACTGTGAGCCGCTCTCCTGTTGTTGGTCGGGCGAGCAGAGGTTTCGTGCTCATGTATGTTTTTAGTGTCTCAAATGTGGTGTCGCAATCGGCATCCCAGTTGACGTTCTTACCCTGTGTCCTCATGACCATAAAGAACGAGAGGCATCTGTCGGTTGCCCGTGAGATGAACCGGGTGAGGGCGGCGATCCTACCAATGAGGGCCTGAACCTCCTTGAGCGTTCGTGGGGGTCACATATCGAGGATGGCCTTAATCTTCTCGGGGTTGGCCTCGATCCCGCGCTGGCTGATCATGTAGCCCAAGAATTTACCAGATCGAAAGCTGAAGACACATTTTTCCGAGTTGAGGCGCATCTGATATTGTTTCAGCACTTGGAACATTCTGTGGAGATTTGGCACACGGTCTTGCTTTTGACCAGCATATCATCCACATAAACCTCCATAGTTTTCCCTATCTAATCAACGAACATGAAGTTAACCAAGCGTTGGTAAGTGGCGTCGGCATTTTTCAACCTGAAGGGCATGATATTGTAGTAGTAGAAGCCTAAATTAGTGCGGAAACTGGTGTGGATTTGGTCGTCGGGGTTCATTCTGATATGGTTATAGCCGGAGTATGCGTCCATGAAGCTTAGGAGTTCGTGACCGGTGGTGGCGTCGACCAGGAGGTCAATCGTGGGCAATGGGAAGCTATCTTTTGGATAAGCCCTGTTGAGGTCCGTGAAGTCAATGCATATTCGCCAAGACCCGGAGAGTTTCTTGACTAGGATGACGTTTGCAACCCATGTGGCGTATATGGCTTTGCGCACAAAATGGATTGCACTGAGCTTGACGATCTCCTCCTGCATTGCGAGCTTCCGCTCTGCATCGTAAGTTCGCTGCTTTTGCTTTACCGATTTGAAAGGCACGTCGATAGTGAGCCGATGGCAGATGACATTAGTGGAGATGCCAGGCATGTCGGCATAGGACCAGTCGAAGACCTCGCTGTTATCCTGAAGGAACTAGATGAGTTTCTTCTTGTTTCCTGGGTGATCGAGCTTCCGATCTTCACCTGCCGCTTAGGGTGTTGCATCCAGAGAGTGATCAACTCAGTGTCCTTTACGGGTTGTGGTTGTGACATGGCCGAGAGGTCCCTCGGGTCCTCAGGGGGACTTGCGCGGATTTGGTCAATGAGCTCGGGGTCGACAGGGTCGGTCTCATAAGCCACTTTCGTGACGGTCATGGTTTCCTATTTTTTCCATGGGTTGAACTTAGTCAGGGCGATCTGGTAGCATGCGCGGGCAAATTGCTGATTTTTGCGGACTTGGCCAGTGCCCATGATGGTAGGGAACTTCATGAGCAAGGACCAAGCGGAGATGACAACACTGAGCTCATTGAGAAGTCCCCTGCCCAGAATGACGTTATAGTCCGTGGGGCAATCTACCACGAGAAAAATGGTGTTGGCAATTGCGACTCTAGGTGTGCTCCCTAGATGTTGTGGCTCGCAAGAAGCTCTTCTTCGCCCAGTTGAAGGTGTAAGAGGAAGAAATGGTTAGGCCGCCACTGATTGTGTTGATTTGTGGCATGTTTGGCGTCGGGCGAGCGTGCTGGAGGAACTGGTTGATCTTCCCCTCCGGTACGAGGGTTTCCACAATGTCACGGAAGGCCACGCACTCATCGATGGTGTGACCATTAAACTTGTGATATTGGTAGTACATGTTGGATTGAATGCTCGGGCGAGGGACCGGTGGTCGCGCACATGGCATGGGTATGGTGCCTTCGATGTTCATGAGGACATTCTCGAGGAAGGTATTTAGGATGAAGTATGTCTCGAACTTTGATGTTGGCCCCGTATGGGGTTTATTCGACTGGTGGTGGTGGCTCGGCCTATGTCCCTTATTTTGGTACTTGTCCCTCCCCTTGTAATCGTTATTGTACGTGCCCTTCCGTTTACTGGAGTGTGAGTCGGATCGGTGGTCCGGTTGTTGCTTGCCTCATAAGCTCATTGTAGTCATCCCAACCTTGGGTAAAGGCATAGTATTTAAAGGTGGACTCCCGCAAACCGTTACGAAATGCCCGATATGCTACCTTATCATCCGTTTCATGGCACTTAGAATACTCCAAACTGAATCGGGTGGCGTATTGGCGTAGAGGCTTGCTTTCTCCCTGTCGGAGGGTGCCTAGGTCCTCGGTGGTAAGTATTCGATCCGTCTGGATCATGAACTGGTTCAAGAAAACCGTGTGTAGTCGGTCAAACAAGTCGATTGATTGTGGCTCCAATTGGTAGAACTAATTGAGCGAGGCCTCAGTGAGGGTGGAACTAAAAATTAGGCATTGTACCTCATTAGAGAGATTTCTGAAGGCGAGGGCGGAGTTGTAATTGTTGATATGGGCGTCTGGGTCTCCCTTTCCATCGTACAGGGCAATCTTAAGGGGTTTGACTTCTGTCTCGTGGTGATATCGCATGATGCGATCTGTAAAGGGGCTGATGTTGGTTCTTAGCCTTGGCAGTGTTTTTGCCTTGGCCTTGCCAGCTTCCAGCTCATGAACGCGTCGGAGGAGTTCCCGAACCACCTCGTCTGATCATCCAGGCTTGTATGATGGTTCCGGCTAGTCAGCGGCCAGTTGATAACCCATGTCACTCACGCCCCTCCCTGGTTGTTTGGGTTGTGAGGACTGTCGTCCGAATCCAGCTGTAGTTAAGTCGGCATCGTCCTCCAAATGGTGCCTCCCAACTGGCAGGAGTGGGTTACTCAGCTGCCGAGCGGGGGCCTTCTGACGCTGCACCCTTCGGTGTGCCGACCCAGATTGTGATTGCCCTAGGATAGCAGCAGTAACGGCAGCTGTGCTTGGATCCGGGGGTCGTGAGTAGGGTAAGTCAGGCGGTTGGCTTGGGTTTGCGGCTGCCTCCAATCGAGTAGCTCACGGGCGTCGCGAAAGATTTGGGTGCCTGAGTGATCGGGCAGGTTGGTTTGATGGAAGAGAAGGCGCCCGGATGCCTCGGGTCGGTAAGTGTCGGTGATCTCCACTCGGCAGGCATCGAACTCCTACTGAGAGGCCGCAGCAGCTAAGGCCGGTTTGGTTGCCTCCCGCTGCTCCTCCAATTTTTCGCGTGTGGATTGAAGGATGGCAAGGGAACTCTCATGTTGTTCTCCCTACACATGGTTCCTGCTCTCGATGGCAGCATTGCTTTTCCTGAGTTCAGCCACTTCCGATCGGAGGGTCCTTAGCATCTCGAGTATGTCCTCGGAAGGCAGGCTGGTTTTGGCTCGGTTGTCGTTTCCCTGGAGGGTGTTGTTAAACTCGTCGTCATCCCGTTTGGCAGACATCATACGTTGGCAGGGGCTAAGCAAGGGTATGTGAGTTAGTGGGAGGAACTTAGTTAGAATTCCCACAGACAGCGGCAATTATTCAATCCTAAAGTGGACCGATGTGATGAGACCCGCTAGGGCATCTGGGACCAGCCACGTACTGTTTCGGACCCGCTGAGGGCGTTGTTGTTCGTTGGGCTTCCATCCGGCAGGTGACCTGTAAGGAAAGACTTGACACCGGTGTGGTGCCGGCTGGAGGGGCTCCGATGCCTAAGTTAGTATTTGTGTGCCGAATGGCGTAGGCATGTGAGTAACAGTAGTCTGGAGAGAGCTTCAGAGTCTTACCTTTGTGAAGGGTTTCGGGCTATTTATAGTAGTCATGAATGCGGTAGTTGAGCCACTGTTTGGGAGTAGGTCCTGTTTTGTGGCTAGGACTCATCTGGTGGTTCCTGAAGATCAGGGACAGGCACCAGCTGGTGCCTAACCTGCCATTGGCAGGGAGTTATTGTGCTAGAGTTGGCGTCAGGGATAGCCAGCTGGTGTGAACAGCTAACTGGTGCCGAGCGGCGAGCTTGTCCTATGTGTCGACTGGCCGTCCACGGTTGTGTGGCAGGGCATCTGAGGTTGATACCGGTCGGCAGGCACTTCTCTGACCTGGCGGTCCGTGTACGGAGGGTGGTTGGTCGACATGGTATCAACAGACACCAACTTGGACTTGGACAAGGACATGTTGGTTGAAGCTAGCTTGTACTAGAAACAAAAAATCTAACAACACAACCGCCTCTATTTGTGGCTACGAATTAATCATGTCCAAAAGTTGATTGTGTAAAGACAACTAGTAGCTGCCACAATGTTTGTGGCTGGGATATAATAGTTCCAAATTAATGGACATATGGAGTCGGTTTATAAAGTCTATAAATATAGTTTGCATAGTTATTTATGTACGTAAGTTAGAAAGAATTGTGTGAAGTGAATAAAAAGAAAAAAAATATAGAGAAAGAAAGTGAGAGTAAGAGACTTGTAGAAGAACACTAAAGTGTGTTCTTCAAAGTATCCTAGCTTCTCTTGTGAGGAAGAGTACTTGTATTATAATCAATATTTTTCATTAGAGAGTTGTGTTGTAATAATATTTTGTTGGTAAAATGTGCTTTGGAAGGGTAGGCTGATGTATCAATTCGATGACTGAGCCATAATATATAGTTCTACTAGCCTAATCTTTTATCCTCTCACTTTTATCGTTAATATATATATATATATATTATTAATAAAATACAGGTATTGTGTTTACTTATTTTATCTCTCCAACACTTAAATATTAAAATTGTGTACTCTAAGTTGCTTCAACATGCTTAACTTAGTTATTGAGAAAGTCTGATGAGGGCAGGAAGCACTAAGAGTTTTACTACGTGTCCCGAGGAGAAGCTTCATGGATTGATTTCTAATCAATGGAATGACATTTTCGGAAAAAATTAAATAAAATCAATGGAAAGACATGGGATGGCAAGGAAGAGATCCATGGCCGTGTTACCAATTTTCTACTCTATAGTCAAATTTTTTAATTAAATTTTTAATTGAACTATTATTAATGACCAATTTCTCCTTGTAAACACTATGCATATAATGTTTCTTTAAAGCTGTAACATTTAAAAAATATATATATCTTAAATAATTTTAGTAAAGAAAAAAACTTAATAGCCTTTAAAACCTTAATTTCTAAATGGAGTTGGAGAACAACAAATACGTAGGTTGGCTTGATTGGTTGGTGTTCGAATATTCTTGCAGACATCATTTCAATCTCTATTAAAAAAGCAGGGAGGAAAAGGAGCGGCTTGGGAAATATCCATTCAATGTTGCTAGTGTGAACCATGGCTTGCCTGAGATGTTAGAGGCTTAACCGAAAATATGATTTGATTTGATTCGATCTCGTTAAAATTGAACAGTAAAAGAAGAGGATACAGTTTTAAAAAAAAAATCATAGACATAATAGAGAAACTTGGTTATTGTTTGAGAAAACACAATAAGAAAAATTATTTGGGTTAATTGAAGAAAAGAGAAAAAAATATATATAAAAATATAAATAAAATATTGTCAAAAAATGAGAGAAAATTGAAAACAAAAAGAAGAAAACAAAGGAAAGTAAAAAGGCAACATAAACATGAAGAAAAAAAAACTGAAAAAAATATTGAGGGAAAAAACTCACGCTAGGCATTGAACATGGGGCTTTAAGAGAGGAACCGCGGTAGCCCTATTAATCGATTTTTCGGTTCGATTTTTTTACCAAAATCGAAATCGAACCGATTGATGAACCAGTTTTGGTTCGGTTTAGTTCGGGTTAAACCGACTCAATTTTAGTTCAATTCGATTCAACCACTTCGGTCCAATTGGTTCGGTTTTTTGGACAAACTGGATTTTTTTAATTCATGAAGTAAAAAAGATTATAACAAATATAGGCTCAGATAAAAAAAAACTACAAAACAATCTAATCAATGTCCATTCCAAATAAATATGCGCTCGAACCGCTGAAAAACCAAATAATCAATGTCCATTACAACAAATATGGGCTCAAAACCACATTTACATTTGGAAGAGTAAAAGGAAGCGCTGAAGCAGCAAATAGATGATATGAGTCTGGGTGTGGGTTAAACAAAACGTGTAACTGATACCATAATAATGCATGGAGGGGAGAGGAGGAAGAGATAGGGAGAAGAGAGGCCAGAAGCAAACATATACCTGACGGCTTTCATGATTTCCTCTTAGGATAGTAATACGTTGAGGATACTGCACCTTCAAGGCCACCAGAAGCTGATTGAACAGATAAACAAGTTAGAAGCAAAATGACAGACAAATGGATGGCAATAAGCAAGATGAAGCCACCTTGAAAACGAGAACTTCTCATCATAAGAACATTAATTCTTAAGTTCAATAGTTTAAAACTTGTCTCATTGTCCTTTCCCCTTTTATCTGTCTCCCCTGCTAACCTACAATCGAGAATGTTCACAGGTTGGGATAAATCAAATTTGGAGTATTTTCCTACACAACCTGACCTTATCAAATTGTACATCACACCAATAAATTTCTTAATAAACAAGAAACTCAGAATTATATAACCCGATTGGAGACGCAATCAGCGTTGTACATCACACCAGTTTTGTGGTTTTTGTCAAAACTAGAAACTCAGAATTGTACATCACACCAGTAGTCTCAGCCCATAACGATAACCAGAGAAAAAATCAGGCGATGACACCTCAGTGCCTTTTAATTAGTTATTAAAGGGATCCACTGCTCAGGACCGTAGAGGATTATTTTGGATTTTAGATTGCGAGGACGAGACCGGGCACAGACTTCCCGAGTCGATTGGAGACACTGCTTTTCCAGACGGACGGGCAGTGGAACGAGGTAATCTCGGTCGTCGATGACTTGGAAGAAAACGCGGACAGTGAGGACTGAGCGGAGGAAGAGGGAGAGTGGTGACGGTGAGCAAAGTGTTGAAGTACTCCCTGACTTGGGTGACTATCCCATGAGTCACAGTTCAGCCGTGGTCCCAGGAAATGGAGCAGTCGCGGTCACAGCCTTCGACGAGGACGGTGGGGCCGAAGGAGGCGATGGACTGAGGAATGAATCGAAACGACTCGCTTTTGTGGCCGGTGAGGAGCATCAAGAATTGGTGAGTAGGGGGGCCGTGGAACCACCACTCAAGGTCCGGGGCTACAATTTGGTGCACCATGTCAACGTCGTGCGAGCTCAGGGCCTCATAAAGGGCGAGCACCACCCTTCGATTGCTAGAATCGCAGTCTTCTCGACCCGAAGAGGAGGAATGCAGGGAAGGGAGAGGAGAATAAGTAGATTGTGGTGTGGCGATGAAGATGAGATAGGGGGAAGAGGGGTTTTGACTTTTTGTTACTAGTTGAGAGTTGAGACGGGAGAGGCGGAATGAAGGGAAGGGAGAGGAGAATAAGGAGGTGTGATGATATAAAATTAAATTAGGGTTAGTGGGCAATAGAACAAAACCACGTAGTTTCATTTTAGGGTTAATAATTTGATTCGATTTGGTTTGATTTGATTTTTATATTTTAATTCAGTTTTCAATTACCAAAAATCAAAACCAAACCGATTTTAGTTCGGTTCATTTCGATTGAGTTTGATTACAGTTTTATTTCAGTTCTTTTTTTTAAGGTACGGTAGGGTTTGATTTGGTAATTCAGTCATGTTTTTTTACCAATTAACAGAGCTAACAGCTAACTAGCGGCCTAGCGCCCCCAACCAACCCAAACTGCCCCAATTTTGAACCGAAGACCTCCGGCTCACCTGCGCGCGGCTCGACCAATGCCCGTAGAATGAACTGAGTTTTGTGGACGCAAGATAATAATATATCAAATTTATAGAACTATATTAACAAAAAAACAAAAAAAAAAAAACCACTTTGCCCGGCTACCGTCGAGGCCGGCCCTGGTGTGAAGAACATGAAAAGGCCAGAACTTGAAGCCATTAGGTCTCAATTCTCAAGCAAGCTTAGAGATATCAGATTTGGCAGCAAAACCCAGGACTTTCATCGGAGCAGTTTTCTTACAGATGTTGTTTGGTAAAATCAACGACTTTATGTAAATCACTAAATCCAAGTTGGTGCTTAAGTTTTTCTTATTTTCGTGTTAATTGATTCACTTGATTCATTCGAAATTGTTACTTAATTGCGCAGAAAATGAGTGGAGCTTGGACTTGCTTTACTGGGTGGCGTTCGCGGTTATGGACGAGCAGTGGTTTTGCAGAAATGCTACATACATGGAGTTCAATGTCAGAGTATATAAATTCATGCTCATCACCAACCAACATTATATATGCATTCAATTGGGTTATGAACTTTTGATTGAATTAGTTGTACGTGTTAATTAATTGCAGGATGTCTTGAAATCAACTAGGCTCAGTGGGAGAGGGAAAGTGCACACCAGTTATTTCATTCTTTCTTTTCTTTTTTAATTGGGTATAGTTATTATCTTGGGGAAAATTGCAAGTGATTGGATGCTTCTTTTTACACGAATTGAATTTTTTAGATCACAAGAGGCGTGTAAGTTACTGTCCTTAAAAGTAAATTCGTCATTCAAAGATGGTATCTCGGTGTAGTAGGTTATAGCAATCTACACTTCAAGATACAACAACTCATTTTGCTCTTGTAAGTGTACACTCGCAATATTTGAATCGAGTTAATACCTTTAATCTTTCTCTTGATAAAAAACCAAACGAGCTTGGAGAAAAAAAAAAAAAAGGCTTTTTAACTCTCACTAAACTCAAGAACAAATGTTTTGTTTTGTTTCAAAATGAATAGATATTAAGTGACTGAGATGTTCACCTTTATGGTTGTTTTTCTCCCTTCTTGGCTCGTTTTTTCTTTCTATTTTATGTTCCTTTTTCTCTATCCATTATTAAATTGAACGTTTGAGACTTATTTCAATTTTTATTAAGAGATCCATGTGGCCGTGTCTGCAATTGGAATGATCACAATTACAGCAAAAAAGTGTGTTCATAGAAATTACTTCAGTTGAGATTATTTTTGAGGTCTTATGTGGGATCAGTATTTGCTTCTGCGTACCAAATACTCCTCATAAGTCTCAACTCTAATTTTTCAAATTTTAAACTGACTGGTCTTTAGTTTGCGTAATGTAAAGAGATTGACTGAGTTGCTCAATTTTTTCTTTCTTCTTTTTTTTTTTCTTTTAAGGGAAGATTTTAACCTTTGGCCCTTTAATTTTTTTTTGTGAACGGCCACATTTGTTCATAGACACTCTTGGTATCCTGTCCTCTTTACAAGACAATGCAAATTAGCATTAAGGTGGTAATGGTCCAATTACGAATTTAATCTCATACCTAATGCGGGTTAGTGAAGTTACATCTTCTCATCCATATGGAGAGAAATTTTACCTACTCAATCTGTCTATACTTCCACTGGCGATGGATCTACGTCACACGACCATCAACTGGAAGCACAAAATGAATCAAAATTCAATAATGAACCAATCCAAAATTTATTGACCCAAAAAAAAATCAAAAAGTTAATAAATCGAGAAAGTTAATAACTCGTTAAATTAGATTGTATAAGTCATGTATATATTACCGTGAAAAGAAATTTCTTGTGTGAGAAGGGGATTGGACATATACATGATGCATATAATACACCTATCACAATATACGTATGATATTACACTTGAGAATGAAGAATGTGAGAATCATGTTATCTATCAAATTTCATAACACATAATGAGGGTATTATTTATTAATTTAACAAGTTATTCAATCCAAGTTAATATGTCCCATCAAATTAAACAAAGCCAAAAAATAATGAATAATCCATCTAATGTGGGCACATAGGGTAAAATGAAATGTGGGTCATTAATGATTGATTAGAATATAGCTACAGTCATTCATGCTAAGTTTTCACTGATGTGGCTGCTGTGAATTTTTACAATGCAAGTATGAACCCAAATGAAGCATGAAAATAAAGAGTTGTCCACATTCACCACCAAGCCGCACACATTGCTTAGGAATAAAGTCAAAGGCTGGTCAGTGCGGTGCAAAATAGGTGTACACATCTCTGAATAAGAAACCCTAACTATAACAATTTCAAGTTTAAATTCAAAAAATAGGGAGAGGAAAAGCCAAAAAAAGGTCTGACAAAAAACTGAAGGTTCTAAAAACAACTGCTGAGCCTTGAACCCAAAGCTTGAGAGAGCATTACCTACCTTTTCTTACCCTTGTCTTTTAAGCAAAACTCACACCCAGACCAGACAGGTCCACCTTAAACACATTATCAAGAAACTTCCCACTCTTTCTCTGTCCACTCTTTCCATTTCCATTTCCACCTCAATGCCTTAACTTAGCTACATGTCAAGCAACTGGAACCACGCCGTGTTGCAGGACGAGTTTCTCTGACATCGATCTCACCATACTGGTTTCTGAAGGAACCGTATCAGATGGGTTCATTCCAAACACCAATAGGAATGAGAAGCTCCAATCTTCTCGAAACTTCATGTGGATACTTGCTTCAAGAATTGCAGGCAAGATTTTCTTCAAAGTATTATTTGATGACTTATGGCTCTTTGAATGGTTCTCATTTTCTAATTTTTTGTTTCCTTCAATGTAAATGGAACAGATGATTTGGAATGAAGTTGGACAAGATCATTTTGAGAGGGAGAAAGTATTGCTGGATTTAGAACAGGAATGTCTAGAGGTTTACAGGAAGAAGGTTGATACTGCAAATACCTCAAGAGCTCGCCTGCACCAGGAGTTGGCTGAAGCTGAGGCTGAATTTACCCATCTTCTTCTGTCCCTCGGCGAACGATCTCTTCCTGGACGGGTTGGTACCTTATTTATCAATCCCTGTTAACTCAGTAAATAAGTGTGACAATATACATATATAAAACTTGTTAGCATATATATCAGAAATTGTTACAGGCATTAGCTAAATCTTATATTACCTCATCAGCCAGAAAAAATGGTGGGAACACTGAAAGAGCAGCTTGATTCAATAACGCCAGCTTTGAAGGAGATGAGAATGAGGAAAGAAGATAGGATGAATCAGTTTCGAGCTGTTCAAGGGCAAATTCAGAAAATTTCTGCAGAAATAGCAGGTCAATCCGAACACGATGACTTATCATCAGATATCATGGTCAATGAGAACGATCTTTCGTTGAAGAAACTAGAAGAGTATCAGACAGAGCTACAAAGACTCCACAACGACAAGGTACCTTGTATAGTTCAGAAACTAATAAAATGGTATATTTTTCTAAATGACAATTTCAAATCTCTTTTTAATTTATTTTGTTTTTCTTGCAGAATGAAAGGCTCAAGAGGGTGGAAGAATATATAAATGCAGTGCACAAATTCTCTTCAATATTAGGAACAGACTCATCCATGGTCATCACCAAAGTTCATCCAAGCTTGAATGAGTTATGTGGGATAGCCAAAAACATAAGCAACAGTATACTGGCTAAACTTAACAGCACAGTGGAATCCCTAGAGGAAGAAAAGCAAAAGCGACTCGAAAAGGTGATAATTACCAATGCGGTTGTACAAGCATTCATTTGAACAAAATTAATTTGTAGCTAGATTTCTGGAAAATATACATACATATATATATATATATAAATATGCACACTCTTAGTTATACAGGAAGGTAAAATTACGGAAAGAAATTTAACTTAAAATTGACCAAGTAGCTTAAGTCATAGTCTAGTTCTATGGTTTTGGTAATTTCAACTTCTCTCCTTAGCCATTTGTTTTTACTCTTTTCCATTTTTTTTTCATGTTCAAAGATATAATACAAAGGCTGGTTAGATAAAGCATCAGTATTATATAATTCCTGATATATTTTTTTCAGCTTAACCAACTTGGCAAAGCATTGACAAACTTATGGAATCTCATGGACACACCCTATAAAGGACGTCAATCGTTTTCTCATGTGACTGGCTTGTTATCACGCTCATCAGCAGAAGTATCAGATCCAGGAAGCCTAACCCTAAATATAATCCAGCAGGTAAGCATAAAATTTTGATGGGACCTCAATGTATCATAAAAGAGAACTAACATGACTCAAATTCTTTTTAAAGGCCGAGGCTGAAGTAAAGAGACTGGATCACTTGAAAGCAAGCAAGATGAAAGAACTATTTTTCAAGAAACAGAATGAACTCAAGGAGATATGCAATAAATCACACATGGAGGTTCCTATACAATCAGAGACTAATAATCTAATTAATCTCATTAACTCTGGTGCGATTCAGTGATCTACATTTGTTTGCAAGATGTGAAATGATTTTCCATGTTTAGAGATAACGTAGCCTGTGAACTGACCTAAATGTACAACAGGGGAGATTGACCATGCAGATCTCCTCACGAGCATGGATGAACAGATCTCAAGAGCAAAAGAAGAAGCTTCCAGCAGAATGACTATCATGGAAAAGGTGGATAAGTGGATGCTAGCACGTGACGAGGAGCGTTGGTTGGAAGAATACAGCAGAGTAAGAAATTTCGCAAGCATGGATCTATATTTGTAGTAGGCTCCTATATTTGTAAGTATGCACATACACTTCAAGTTTATTAATTAAGAGTACCTTTTTTAGGACGAGAACCGGTACTCGGTCAGCAGAGGTGCACACAAGAACCTGAGACGTGCAGAACGCGCCCGAGTGTTAGTTAACAAAATCCCAGGTAAAATTAATAACTGTCTCTTAGTAATGTACTTTCATAATCAAAAGGAAATGGGGTTGACATATAGGTGGTACACAACTCAAAGTTTCATAAACAAACATTGCTGCCATATGTAATGCTAATAAAGAATATCATTGGCTGGTTGACATCAATCAAAGAAAAGATAGAAAACCTTAACGTATGTGCCATGTAATCACATCATATGGTTTATTGACATCCAATAAAGATAAGTACGTTTGATCACAATGTCGTGAAATGCAGCATTGGTGGATTTGCTAATGGCAAATACTAAGAGCTGGGAAGAAGAAAGAAAGAAAACCTTCTTGTATGATGAGGTATGTAAAGTGCTGCCCTGTGATACTGTAATCAATAGCTTCTCTTATTTGATTTTTTATTGCTGATTTCTGTAAAGCATCTGATGATAAATATATTGCATAATTTTCTATTGAATTGAAACTAGAGCAGGATAGTTCAAATTTAATAAATTCCTAGAATCAAAGGGAAATCCCTTAGAGGAAGGAACAAATTTAATAAAGTCCCAGAATCAAAGGGAATTCCCTTAGAGGAAGGACCAAATCAGAATTTCAGAACCCGCATATGGATGCACATCGAAATGCTAAAACACAACCTCTTTCTGATATGGATGTATCCAAAAAGAACTTCTATTAATTGATGTGCTAAGAAGATAGCAAAAAACAAGAGATAAATGGTTTAAAAATAACTAGTGGAACACAGCAATCCAGGATCATATGTATGTTTTACAGTTTGGACTTCCCCATAAAATTTCAGTATCTAGCATCTTTATACCCTATACATGTCATAGTCTGGAATTCATTTACATCAAAAGGAATATGCATGCAGATACCTCTCTTAGCAATGTTGGAAGAGTATAATGTGCTACGGCAGGAAAAGGAGGAGGATAAGCAAAGACAAAGGGTTAGTATTATTTGACAATACAATGAAAGGTTCACATTAATCAGAATACAAACGTTCACATTCTACTTATTATGTTTGTAGTTTTCCAGTAGGATATCCTTAGATATTTGCATGCAACCTGCTAGAATAATTCTCATTCCAGAATGGCCCATTGGGCTGTGTATTCTTACCAACATGATGAGGCAAGTTTTCCCTTCCCTCACAGGAAATGAAGAAGGTCCAGAGCCAAGTTGTAGTTGAGCAGGAAAATTTGTTTATTTCCAGACCAAGCACCAGTGCAAGGCGAATTTCAACCAGAAGTGTGAATGGAGGGTTTAGCAATGCCATTCCTCTGAACAGAAGGCTTTCACTGGGCCTTCAGCAATTGGGACCAAACAGCATAAACTCACCCACTCAAGGCATTTCCTTTATAAAGGAAGGAAAGAAGGCACATGGACAAAAGAAGTTTGCTAGGCCTGGCCCTGGTTCTCACCTAAGAGATGAAACAGCTTCGGTGGTATCAACATTTTCTGGCCCACAATCTCCCTGAATATGGTGTGAGATTTTTCAATCTTCTTGTGCTGATGGGGAATATGGAGCAGAAGAGTGAGAGCCTGTTGTGCGGAAAGACGTAATAGATCATATAGAAGAATAAGCCTCCAGTTTATCATTTCAGATATGAATTTCCCTGTACCGGCCAAAGTGTCTAGAACTCATAGACAATTGAAATTGCAAATGCAGATAAATAGATGGTTGTTTACTTATAACTACCATACACTGCAGTTAAACAAAATAAAAATATTAAGTATGTTTTCTAAAAGATCCAAAATCATGCATGGAGTGGACACTGTCATATTGCAAGGAATGTTGATAAGTGATATACTAACATCTCTCCTTATGCCATTCAATTAGGAATACCAAAACATACGACATGCCTATCTCACCATAAATCTAAATGAAAAACGAGAAAGCAGGAAAAAATTTAGAACACAACAAAGCAGTATTTGAGATATGCACAGGAGCCAAAAAGTAAAGATATTACTGATTAAACAAGACAAAACATATGTTGGTAGCAGAAAGGTAGAGATTTTCCTGTATTGCCATTGAGCTTCACTGGGGTTCTTATCGGATTTGACTGTTACACCTCCTAATCAATTCTCTAGTCATTATGAATGATGCTACAAATGACTCCTCCTAGTTTTCAGGTTTTCTTCCATTAAGTAAACAAACCTCTTTCACACAAACAGCATTGATTGTTATAGCTAATAATTCGTGACTTGTCATTAACTATTGCAGAATATGTAAGAAATGCAAGCCCTACCTTCTGATTTCATCGTCTCTTCAATGGTCTTCAATAAGATACGATCCTGTTGGTCTTGTCTTTGCTGCCTTTTGATATCATGTATACAGAAAACAAGAATAAAAGGCAAGCCTGACTGTAATCTTAGTTTAAAATTTATAGGGAAGGATACAAGAGAAATACCTCCTCCGTGTCTCCAGATGATAGAATAACAGTAAGCAAACAAATGCAAATCTTACGCAACACAATCAGAACGAAAATTGCATATGTGATCATAAATATCTATGAAAATTGGAAAACTAATTGGAACCAGTCCCCTTTGTTCCCACACGGATATTTTCCATTGAATTCTAACCAATACAGACTGAACAAGCTAAATTATTTTTGTTTGTATTACTATTGAAAAAGCACGGAGATCTGGGATTAGTTGGTCTCAATGAGGGCCTCGTTGGTCTCGATTAGGACTTCGTCGGTCTTAATTGGGGCTTCCTCGATCTCAGGTGAAGCTTCCCCGCTGTCAAGCGAATTTTCCTCACTCTCAATTGCGGCATCTTCGGTCTCAATTGGCAGATTGCTGGTCTCAATTGGGGCATCATCGATCTCAATTGGGGCATCGTCCTTCTCAATTTGGGCTTCGTCGCTCTCAATTGGGGCTGCTTTGATTTGAATCGGGGATTCTTTTGCCAGCTTCTGAAAGAAGCCATCGATCCGACGAGTACCAGCAAGAGCAGGGCTCTCGGATACAGTGCGACAGCGATTCCGATCTCGCTTAGCTGGTACTGATATACTGGAAATGGTGACAGAACGGTTCCGATCGCTTGCTAGCTTATCAGACTGCTGAGAGAGCATGGAAAGCTCGTCGATAAGAAAATCGCATGTCGGGCGGTGCCTCTTAACGGCGATTCGCATGTGTTCGAGCTTCACCATCTTGCGCTTCTTCTCCATGGCAACCTCAGCCGACCTCTCCGCCAGGAACTCGAGGAAGAGCTGGGTTGAGCACGAGACAAGGCGTAAGGCTTCTGAGTTTATCTTGTTGATGTCCCTATCGAGCTTCATTATCCTCTTGACCCGACCATTTGGGAATTCGGATCTGATCGATTCTGCCTTCTTTTCGTCATGTGCTGCCTTCTCCTTTCCTTTTACTGCCTTCTCTCCTTCAGCTGCGTTTTCTTCTTCTTGTTCTGTGACGTTCCCTCCTTCTTCAGCTGCGTTTTCTTCTTGTTCAGTGGCATTCTCTTCTTCTCGTGGTGCTGCGTTATCTTCTTCTCGTGGTGCTGCGTTATCTTCTTCTCGTGCTGCGTTATCTTCTTCTCGTGCTGCGTTATCTTCTTCTGTCATGGATGGTTCCGGCGCTGTGTGCATGAATGATGAATGAGTAATTAGAAATGGAAAATTATGGTTTATGACTATTTAGGGTTTGAAATGGCGGGAAATACTCCCTCTTTCATGTTTTTGTTATCAACGAGTGTTTGATGTTTTTTTTGTTTTTGGTGAACTTTGAAAATATTAGGCCAATAATCCACATTAAAAAAAATCTCAACTAATAAACAAATAAATCCAATATAAAATAAAAGTATAAGAATAAATAAATGTTCAGAACAAATAAAGGCCCAATACAAAATAAAATCCAAACAAACCCTAAAATCTAAAGTGGGACTCCACCAGCCCCTTCGAGAAACAAGCCTCCCCTTTAGAACAAGAACCATTTCTATGAACCAAAGATATTGATTTGTAGAGTATGGATTGGTGACAAAAAGCCTCCAATGATCAACATACTCAAACAATCAGAAAGGTTAATAATGACTGGTAAGCTATACAACTCAAACTTCCAAATTGGAGTTACAAACTTGGAGAAGAGTTATGGGAGGAAATCAGCAGGGGCAAAATTAATTAGAGTAGTCGAGGGAGAGCCCAAATTAATAATGACTGGTAAGCTACACAACTCAAACTTCCAAATCGGAGTTACAAACTTGGAGAAGAGTTGTGGGAGGAAATCGACAGGGGTAAAATTCATCGGAGTAGCCGAGAGAAAGCCCAAATTAGATCCCCAAGTGATGGAATTCAAGGAGATGGAGGTAGTGGGTGGAGGATGGGATTTAGAAGGAGCTGAAATTGTCACAACCCGACCCATCTAGTACAAAATTGTCCGCTTTGGGCCAAACTCTCACGGTTTTGTTTCTGAGAACTCACGTGCAACTTCCCAATAGGTCATTCATTTTGAGATTGCACCAGCCTCAACTCGCTTAACTTTGGAGTTACAACCAAACACAAAGCCAGTGAGTTCCCAAAAGGCCTTGCGCTAGATAGATACGTGCTTACACATATAAGGCATTTCACATTTCCCTCCCCGAGCAATGTGGGATTGTCCACCGTTCTTCGCAAGACACGGGTCTTACAATCCACCGATTTTGGGGGCCAGGGTCCTCGTTAGGGCACTTTCTGTAGGGGTCCAGCTCTGATACCAAATTGTCACGACCCGACCCATCTAGCACAATATTGTCCGCTTTGGGCCCAACCCTCACGGTTTTGTTTCTGAGAACTCACGTTCAATGACAAGACCCATCCCAATCCCCTCGGGATTAACGCGGGATGACCCTGCTCCCGTCTGACACGAAGTGTCAGACAAGGGATATTTCCGACCTTTGCCCTCCCGGGCTATCAGAGCACGCCAGGATCTGGAGGAGGTATGTAATATCTCGGCCTCTGCTACAGTCCACATCCAATGTCAACCTGAAGGGCAGTCAAAACATTAAAAGCTGTGAGTAGACAAAACAAGAATTTATAAACACATTTTAACGAGAAGACATTTGTAAAGATCAATGTCTTCTCCAACCGCGGTGCTACCCAGGTCTCAATCCGAGTCTTCTCCAAGTCAAGATCAATGTCTGCAGACCACTGACCCTACCCGAGGTAATAGTAATCATAGGCTTCCTGAGAGTAAGGAACCCAAATGGGGGGTGACTCCACTCAGTCGGTGCTCCGTGACTACTCCGGGGTCCACCCAGGCCAACGACCCTCCCCGGAGGAGATAATAGAAGTAAAGGGAGGTATATGAATACATATATATACATAACATAAACATTCATGCCCGGTTCCCTTGAACCGTCATGATCCATAACATACATAATAAGGGTTCATGCCGGTTCCCATAAACCGTCATGAACCAGAATGACCTGACAAAGGTTCATGCCGGTTCCCATAAACCGTCATGAACCACAATGACCTTTCTAGAGTTCATGCAGGTTCCCATAAACCGTCATGAACTTGGAAATCCATCTAGGTCCCTGCCCCGAAATCATCAGTGTAAAACAACTAGGTCTCGTGCCCGAACATATGACATCACCATCAACCTTGGAAACCGGTTTTTTCTGGTTTTCCGGTCTGGTTACTGTGCTGAACCGGCGCGACCGGTTCAGTGCTTTCCCCTCTTTATTTTGGTCCGATTTCAACCCCAATCAACCCTATAATTCCTATTTTCATGTTTCCTATCTATTCTAATCCTTAAAACAACCTAAAAACACCTAAATCCTATGATTTGATTTTGAACCAAACGGTTCAAAGTTTCCAAAAATCACCCACGGCTTCACAGCCGTCCAACCACCATAGAAACCTCCTTAATAACTTCCTAACAACCTATTTGATTCATTAAAACCATTAAAACCGATCCAAAACGTCAAAAATGGAAAATGGATTAAAATGGGCATAATCAGGTACCTCACGGGTTCTTGCCTCCACGCCGCCGTCCACCGCGGTTCTGGCCAACCAGGTCGGCCACCTCAGCTCTCTCAGTCCCCCTGGTCCTCTGCCTGGTCATGGGTTTTGGTTTGCACGGATGGGAGGAAAAAGGGTGAGATCGGGTTGTGTTGGGTGTGTGTTTGAAATGGAGAAGAAATGCACGGTGCATGAAGGAAATATGGTGTCCATTGGATGGGTGACACTTTTCACTCATCCATTGGGCCTCCATTAAATATAAGGGCCCCACTAAAGTCCAAAAGTTAAGTTATTTCGTAATTCGTGAATAGTGCACTTGAACTTCCGTGAACCGTAACTTTGTCGTCGAACGTCCGAATTCGACGTGCCGCCTGTCTATGGATTCGTATCATCCCAATCTAGGTAATAGTCCTCGGTCCTCAGCCATCGGACATCCCGGTCAAAAATTCAACTATTTGCTCCTTTTAACCAAAATGCCCCTTAACTTCCGAACGTCATTACTTCTTCCACGAACGTCGGAATTGAACGTGCCACCTGTCTATGAACTCGTGACCTCACGAACTACGTCACGGTCATCGGTCAAAGTTCATTTTACCACCCGAATGAAAAGTCAAAGTTTTGCCACGACCAAGGGCAAAACGGTCATTTTGCATCGTTCGTCCGATTTCGCCTAACTAATCACGGATTAGCCTTACTAATCGTGATTAGTCACTAATCTAATCATGGAATTTGGGACGGATCGTTACAACCTTCCCTCCTTAATTAATTTTTTCCTCGAAATTCCAACCGACCTAAATCCAACCTTTCTTCCCTCCTTAATTTAGTTTCATTCTCGAAACCCCAACTATACTAGTTCCACGTCTACCTCGTGGAAAGTACAATCTACCTCTCAATAAGCGTACACTCGTACACCAACTAACCAGAATAATACTTACTCCTCTGCAGCCAGACGTGCCACTAACGCTCTCGTCGTATCGACTACATTCGACCACGTCGAATGACAGAAGTCGTACGCTCCGAAATGACACCACTTGTAAGATCTACCATTTTGTTGACATAAACAACTAGACGGTTCCTTTCTCAATCACTATCTATCCTGACGTCCTCCCACTGGGAGTCATCAGACCTCACTAACCGATTCACGTTGACACCTTCGACAAACTGTCACCACTTGACAGTCGTCAATCGAAAACTGTCACTATACCCACTTGTGGTTGCAATAACCACCAATTTACTCAACCTGAGTATACGTATACCAACAAAACACTCGACCTGTGTGTAACTAGACCCACCAGAAATACTATGACCCAGTGCACAGTATCCAACGTCCAGTCCGCGTTCTCGACTAATCCAATGGTATCGGAACTAAGTCGACTACCAACACGCTCACCCACGTACCACTGGTATAACCTATATACCGTCACCAGGCACGACAAGTCTGCCCAGTATCGTACCTCGAACAACGTACAAGGTACATACATCTACCCATCAATCAGCCTACAACCATCCAGGTCGTAGCCAATCACGTTTCTATAATGGAGTCCATTTGTCCAATCCAGGACTAGACAACTCAAAAACTCTGACCCATCATCTATTTCCAAATCCGAATTCGCAATTTCATAAGAAATCCCGAATCCAAACCCAGAAATCAAATCCATAATCCTGTCCAAATCTGAGTTCAAAATCATTATTCCGTAAACCGGCATTTGGAATAACCATTCCGAACCCAAATCCATAAAAGGAAATCCACTTTCAAGCTCCAGAATCAAATCCTGAATCGTCACCCACAATCCGATTCCAAAACCCAAATCTAGAAATCCTCTTTCAAGTTCCAAATCAAATCCTGAATCGTCATCCAGAAATCTGATTCCAAAACCTGAAATATTGTTCACGTCTGCCGAGACGCAACAAAATCGAACCTATCGGTTACCTGCTCAACCGATTACCACATTACTATCGATTAACTTCATAGGGAAGTCAATCACAATATACGTACATCTAAGGCTGACCACATCCGACTACGTCGGAAAACTACTCACCTGAGTAATATACCATACGGGATTTACTTCGAAAAGAAGTTCAACCCCAACATCCTCAACTCAAACATCCAAGTAAGAGTGATAAACTCTCCACCTATCTGGATCATCAAGATCACGATCCAGATCCAACACTACGTCAACCGACCATGAACGTCACGATCCCCGATCGTCACGATGTCCAAGGTCCTCAACCATTTCCCACATCTAAACAGATTAGTCAACGACGAGACACGCCGAGACTGTGGGTTCTCCCCATTTACCTCGTATCGATCCTTGTCATTCCACCTAGGAAAATCAAGGATGATCCAACACGATGACATCAAAACTTATCCTACTTGAATGCAACCAAAACTCGCTGCACTCACCACGTCACGTAAACCAACATCGTCTGTCACCAAGCAGAAAATGAGAAATCTCAGTCACCCAACTTCGATATACTCAATTCTCCGGATGACCCAAGACAAAATCTGGTTCCACCAACCAATACACGACCAGTGTACTAGTGGCAACCAACAACATCTACATCGTCAACATCATCTACCATCATCAATCATGGTAGAATCCTCGAAGTCACCCTAATGACTTCGAAATACCCATTACCAATGCGGAAAACCCGCATTCCTCTCGTTACCTCAACCGCAACCTCTCGTGATTCTGAAGTTCCAACCATATAGAACTATCACACTCGGACATCAACCACGTGTCCAATCTCAGTTTACCTCCATCCCTGATCCACCGCCGGACCACAAATACCAACCATATGCCCATCGCGACGGAGTCACATCCTGACTCGTAACTCACCGGCACCAGCACCAGCGCTAGTACCAGCACCACGCACTATCACCAACAGTAGTGTCAGTATCAACACGCCGTGTACAAAACTGACACCCTGGATCTCCGCTCATACCGAACAACGATCCCGTACCTCTATTCGTATTGGAGAAACTCTGCCTCCTTCGTACCCAAAAACTATGAGTACAGTCATCCTGACAACTCATACGAGAAAAGGAAACGTCCCCTGAACGTCCCCGATTCCCAACAACCGTCGCACGATCAAAACGCTAACGTACCGTTACGTTCATCCTTCCATAGGGTCCCATACTGTCAACCTCAACAGAACTATGGCAACCCCGGCATCTAGTGCTGATCCCAATAATCAGGTTGACCACGAACTGTAGCCCATTGAGATATCACATCATCGACCTGCGTACATTCCAAGAGCTCTGCGGTTACTCGAATAGAGACAACCCCGCTCTGATAAGCATCCTACGAGCAATCCTATGCTCTGATACCACGCTGACAGGACCCATCCCAATCCCCTCGGGATTAACGCGGGATGACCCTGCTCCCGTCTGACACGAAGTGTCAGACAAGGGATATTTCCAACCTTTGCCCTCCCGGGCTATTAGAGTACGCCAGGATCGGGAGGAGGTATGTAATATCTCGGTCTCTGCTACAGTACACATCCGATGTCAACCTGAAGGGCAGTCAAAACATTAAAAGCTGTGAGTGGACAAAACAAGAATTTATAAAAACATTTTAACGAGAAGACATTTGTACCCTTCACTAAAAAGCATGCATGCATTCGAAAACCATTTAACCGAAAGAGCCATATGTTGGAACTAAGCCCAAAACCATAATGAAAATGACCATACGGGCCACTGCCCAAAACCATGAGGGACTTAGCCCAAACCAGAAATAAACCAAGTACACGAGCCACCGCTCAAATCCTGTGTAACCACACATCACATATCATATATCGTATTTATATCATATACACATATAATTCACACAACCAATTCTGTCACGGTTTCCAAAGCTACGCGCGTGCTACCCAGGTCTCAATCCGAGTCTTCTCCAAGTCAAGATCAATGTCCGCAGACCACTGACCCTACCCGAGGTAATAGTAATCATAGGCTTCCTGAGAGTAAGGAACCCAAATGGGGGGTGACTCCACTCAGTCGGTGCTCCGTGACTACTCCGGGGTCCACCCAGGCCAACGACCCTCCCCGGAGGAGATAATAGAAGTAAAGGGAGGTATATGAATACATATATATACATAACATAAACATTCATGCCCGGTTCCCTTGAACCGTCATGATCCATAACATACATAACAAGGGTTCATGCCGGTTCCCATAAACCGTCATGAACCAGAATGACCTGACAAAGGTTCATGCCGGTTCCCATAAACCGTCATGAACCACAATGACCTTTCTAGAGTTCATGCAGGTTCCCATAAACCGTCATGAACTTGGAAATCCATCTAGGGTCCCTGACCCGAAATCATGAGTGTAAAACAACTGGGTCTCGTGCCCGAACATATGACATCAGTTGGGCACCGTGCCCTATATCTAAGGGTCAATCACGACTCCGATCATAGTGATGCGTGCAACCATCCATCCAGGACCGCCCTCAATCCAGGTATGTCGCCGTGAACGAATCAACTGACGCGACCACCACAAGATCATGGTGCACTCATCACCGATCGATATCCTGAACCGTCAGCACTCCGAAGTCGAGCCTCCCCAGGTTTCCCAACAACGAATCGTGCATCCTGACCTCTCCGGAAGGAACACATCTCAATCCGAAGGCGAGCGTCACATCGTCGATCGTCGTGCACATAACACTCGTCGCGACCACGATTTAGACCCGAAGGTCGTAAATAGCGTCATATCCCGATACAAAACCAAATGGGTCTCATACCCGAGTTTATCCTTTTAGAAATCCAAAACCTTTTCATTTAGAACAATAAAGACATACAGACCCGTATAGGCACCGTATAGGGCCGAAACCTCGAAATACGTGCCTGTACGTAACCACATACAAATGCACCCATGGCATCATCAAACATGTATGAAAACATATAATAAACATTTATGCATGCACCAATTTAGAAAACAAGGTCCACTCACAGACCGTCCGAGCTGCTGCCTCGATTTGCGTGCCATACGGCTCCCCGAGTGGATCACCGTCACCGGGACTCCCAAACCTGTCCAAATTTTAATAAAAGGTTACTAACTACTTAATTAACCTCCTATCAAATCCCCGTAATTTTTCCGAACTTTTAACTATTTTTAAACTGACCCTAAACCTTCCAATGCCCCGAAACATATCGAGACGGTGTCTGATCGACACGAAACCAGTCCCAAAATGTTCGTTACATCGAATAGAAGATTTCACGTGTTGAACACTTCCCCAAATTATGGCCCACGCGCCCTCACGCGCTCCTAGAAGGTCAAAAACACTATTCATCACCATCAACCTTGGAAAATCGGTTTTTTCTGGTTTTCCGGTCCGGTTACTGTGTTGAACCGGCGTGACTGGTTCAGTGCTTTCACCTCTTTGTTTTGGTCCGATTTCAACCCCAATCAATCCTATAATTCCTATTTTCATGTTTCCTATCTATTCTAATCCTTAAAACAACCTAAAAACACCTAAATCCTATGGTTTGATTTTGAACCAAACGGTTCAAAGTTTCCAAAAATCACCCACGGCTTCACAGCCGTCCAACCACCATAGAAACCTCCTTAATAACTTCCTAACAACCTATTTGATTCATTAAAACCATTAAAACCGATCCAAAACGTCAAAAATGGAAAATGGATTAAAATGGGCATAATCGGGTACCTCACGGGTTCTTGCCTCCACGCCGCCGTCCACGGCGGTTCTGGCCATCCAGGCCGGCCCCTTCAGCTCCCTCAGTCCCCCTGGTCCTCTGCCTGGTCATGGGTGAAAATTGGATGGGTTTTGGTTTGCACGGATGGGAGGAAAAAGGGTGAGATCGGGTTGTGTTGGGTGTGTGTTTGAAATGGAGAAGAAATGCACGGTGCATGAAGGAAATATGGTGTCCATTGGATGGGTGACACTTGTCACTCATCCATTGGGCCTCCATTAAATATCTGGGCCCCACTAAAGTCCAAAAGTTAAGTTATTTCGTAATTCGTGCAATAGTGCACTTGAACTTCTGTGAACCGTAACTTCGCCGTCGAACGTCCGAATTCGACGTGCCGCCTGTCTATGGATTCGTATCGTCCCGATCTACGTAATAGTCCTCCTTCCTCAGCTATCGGACATCCCGGTCAAAAAGTCAACTATTTGTTCCTTTTAACCAAAATGCCCCTTAACTTCCGAACGTCATTACTTCTTCCACGAATGTCGGAATTGAACGTGCCACCTGTCTATGAACTCGTGACGTCACGAACTACGTCACGGTCATCAGTCAAAGTCCATTTGACCGCCTGAATTAAAAGGCAACGTTTTGCCACAACCAAGGGCAAAAAGGTCATTTTGCATTGTTCGTCCGATTTCGCCTAACTAATCACGGATTAGCCTCACTAATCGTGATTAGTCACTAATCTAATCATGGAATTTGGGACGGGTCGTTACATTCAACTTCTCAATAGGTCACCCATCCTGATATTGCACCAGTCTCAACTTGCTTAATTTTGGAGTTCCAACCAAACTCAAAGCTAGTGAGCTCTCCAAATGTAACAACCCGACCCGAATATCGGGATTCAATAATATTTAATTATGATTCACTAATCTGGGATTAGTTGGGCAATTTCGGACGAATTGTGCAAAATGACCGTTTTGCCCCTGGGCGTGGGCAAAACGTTGACTTTTAATTCGGATGGTCAAATGGACTTTGACCAATGACGGTGACGTAGTTCGGGACGTCACGAGTTCATAGACAGGTGGCACGTTCGATTCCGACATTCGCAGAGAAAGTTATGAGGTTCGGAAGTTGAGGGGTATTTTGGTAATTTGGCTTATTAGGGGCCAAATGTTGACTTTTTGACCGGGATGTCCGATGGCCGAGGGCCAAGGACCGTTACGTAGGTTTCGTCGATGCGAATCCAACGACAGGCGGCATGCCGAAATCGGAGATTCGACGACGAAGTTATGGTCAAGGAAACGAATTTACGAACCGAGGCTCCGATTAATTTGGGGCTTAAGACCAGGATCCATGTTTTGGGGGAACTATGATTATGTTTTATTAATTAATTATGTTTAATTATTGTTAATTCCTCCATTAACCCTCTCTGATTTCCTAGCCGTGTACAACCAAATGCCATTTTCTTCCTACCTTCATTTCTCTTCCAATTCTGAAACTGAGAGTGAGAAATTGGAGAGAATTCAGAGACTAACTCAACTGGAATTACACGGGGGATTGATCGGGTGAGGGAGATAGAGAAATCGAAAATTGATTTTTGGGAGGGAAATTCGAAATGGATGTTTTGAGCCGTGAGGATCGAAATTGATGATTCAATTCGACTTCTGGGATCAAAACGAACATCTTTGCTTCAAGAACGAAGAGAAACCATGGCGGATTGAGGAAGAACTGAGCTTCCATGGCAGCTCAAAGTCGAGCTTGTGTTCAGTGGGTTTGAGGTAAGTAATTCTCAAATTGACCTTGTAGAAATGTCCCTTACACTCTCACGATGCTAACTGAATGAATTAATTTGGAAAACAGGGACGATATCGTGAAACCCGATTTGAAAACCCGTCGAGGATTGATCGAGAGTCGTGAGGATTTAGACCATGATTTGTGTAATTCGATTTACAGAACTTAAATGGTGATTGATTACAAGGGATCAGTTGAAAGAACGGATTGATTTGATGTTGAATTGGGTGAGATTGAACCGGGTCCTATCGTGGGTTTTTCAACCCGTTTACCAGAGAAACGGGCGAGGATGGTGACTGTAGCAGTCACTGTAGCAGGCGCGTGGCTTTCACGCGCAGCCACTCACGGCGGCGCGTGACGGCGCGTGGGCACGAATCTCGAGGTGAGGTCAACATGACTTTTGTCCTATTCAATGTAACGAACATTTTAGCGTTGGGTTCGTGTCGATCGGATCCCGTTTCGTTATTGTTCGGGATGTCCGAAGGTTTTTAATCCAGTTTAAAAATGCTTAAAAATTCGGGAAAATTACGGGACTTGATTAGGATGTTAATGATGAGGTTAGTGATCCTCTAATGTGATTTGAACAGGATTGGGAGTCCCGGTGATAGTGGTGTGGCCCGGGAAGGCCTATGGCACGCGTATCGAGGCGCTCGGTTAAACGGTCTGTGAGTGGACATTGGTTTCATAAATTCGATGCATGCATAACTGTTTTATGATTGTTATAATTATGATTAAATGATTTACTTTGGATATCGGTGAATTTAAAATGATTTCACGTATTTCGAGGTGAATTACGTATTTGCACGTAAACCGAGGTTTTCTGGATTTGCACCGATTTCCATAAATGTGGTTGGATATGATTTCATGAAACGGTTACAACTTGAATAATGTAAAATCGGGCCAGGGGCCCAGTTGAACTATGAAATCGGGCCAGGGGCCCAGTTAACATGTGGATCGGGCCAGGGGCCCAGTTAACTTGTGAAATCGGGCCAGGGGCCCAGTTGATTTCTACATACGATTGCGGGTCGGGGACCCTAAAATGGAATTGAATAAATGTTTTCTGGTTTACATTTTATATATGTTCACATACTGGAATCAATAAATGGTTTTGATGATATTTCGGTTATGGCACGTTTCACGGTATTTGGGCATGAGACCCGTTTGATGAAACGTAACGATCGGTTCGGATTTTACCTATGTATACCTATATGTTTTGCATGTGGATATCAATAAAAGGTATTTGGTACTGCACTGTATAGATCCTTCCATATTATATTGTCTCCTCCGGATGAGGTACCCCGGAGAGGTCACGGACGTCTAGTACGTCCAGCGTCTATGATGCTAAGCATCGGGGATGCTATACCCGAACGGGGTTCGGGGATTGAACTCGGAAATTGAGACCCAAGTGGCACGCGTAGCCTTGTGATTGTGACGTTATTGACGTCAGGGACGTCAGACATCAGAGATGTCGGATTGGAGTGTATAGTGCAGTGGCTAAAATTATGGTTATGGTTTATATTATATGCCTTATGGTTCATATTACTGGATTTATGAAATAACTCTTGGATTTACTTTTGGAAATTGAAACTATGCTTTGGTTTCCGGGCTAAGGCGCTAATGGTTATTTCTAAATAAATATGGGATTATTGGTTTTGGTGCATGCATATGATTTTACTGAGGGGCATAAATTTCTTATAAATGTTTTAAACAGACTTGTTTATTTTCGTCCACTCACAGCTTTTGTTTTCAATGCCCTTCAGGTTGATTCCGGATACGACTGCAGCAGAGACTTGAGCATCGCACACCTCCTCCATCGATCCTTACGCACTCTGGAAGCCCGTTTGGGCAATGGCAATCGGTTATCCCTTGTCTAACGCCTCTTGTCAGACGGGAGCACGTCACATTCCATGGTAATCCCGGGGGGATTGGGATGGGTCGTGTCAAGTGGTATCAGAGCAGGTTTTGCTCTTTTGTGCGCGAAGGACGAGGGTGTGATGTCTCTTTGGGCTGCTGTTCCGTTGTCAACCTGATAGATAGTTTTGGTAGATTGGGTGTGTTTGGCCCGATACGCCGTGCATTGTTGCGATTCAACCCAAGTGGGGTTGTATACGATTAACTGGTAATGTGGGACCGTCGCTTCGGTCATTTGATGATGGATTGTTGTGCCACTGGGCACAGCTAGGTTCAGGGAACCCCATTTGATTGGAAATGTGAAACTCAGTTGAGTATTGGTCTAAGTTTTAGACCCTAGTAGTGTTGGCTAGTGTACGGGGGTTGGTGCATCGGAGTTAGCCGATGACCTTCGTGGTGGAACCCACGATGGAACCCACGTTGAGTTGACGATTGGATTGGATTGGACGTCTATACGATGTCAGGACCGCGGGGTCGGTCAGGTTGTGGATTTTACTGCAGAAGGCAGTTGGGTTCGGTGGAACCCTAGGGTGTGACTTTGGAACCCTAATTTATAATTGATGGGCTGGAAAAGTGAACGTTATTTGAGGATTTGTGCTGCGGCGAGCGGCTGAGGTCTTGGATGACCATGTGTGTAACGACCCGAACCAAAATAATAATATTTTAATGTAAAAAGACTGTTTTACCCTTAGGGGGAAAACTTTGAATTTTTCTCGGGAAATAATTTGGACTTTGACCCATGACTATGACGTAGATCGGGACGTCACGAATCCGTAGACAGGCGGCACGCCGAAATCGGAGTTCGTATGAAGAAGTTATGGTCAAGGAAGCGTTTTAGCGGAACTTACGAACCGAGAACGACGGAATAAAATATTAATTAATTATGGGAATCCGTGCCAAATTAATATTTAAATCAAACCAGTGGATGAGTGACAAGTGTCACCCATCCAAGGCCACACTATTCCAATAAAGCAACATTTCACTATTCTCTCATTTTATAATCATATATTTTCCTCCATTTAACCCCAGCCGTCAGATCCCCTGCCCAAGTGAATCCCAGCCCTTCATTTTGTCTGATTTTCTTCTTCATGCACGATCACCCCTGCTTTTCTCACAAACACACATCCATCCCCCCCTAACCCGTGCGTCTCTTCCCATTTTCTCTCCATCCAAACACACAAACCCACGCCTCTCACACCACCACCCGATCACCAGCTGCATCACCAACATCCACTAACCATCACCGAGCATCACCGGCAGCCACTACCCCACTTCCCAGCCCCGAAACCGCCGTGCAAACTCAGACCCGAAAACCTCAAGGAAACGGGTCCAAGAAGCAAACCTCGATAACCACCTCACCTCGACGCGGGAGGAGCTCCAGTCTGCACCGTGGGGATCCTAGGAGCTTAACTGGACGACGGCGAGGGCTACGGCGGCGTGACGGCGGCGGTAAGACCCAAAACCCGACAAGCCCGTTTTCATTCCTTGTTCGACCCGACCGTTTTTAATGATTAGAAATTGATTGTTAGGTGATAAACATGTCCTAGGGTGGGAGACGAGTCGTTTGGGACCGGGTTGGACGACGGAGACGCCGTGGATCACCGGGGACGACGACCGAACCGTGACTGTGAGTTTCAGAGACATTCTGGTGAGTTTCTTCCCACTTTCTTCTTATTTTGAGGTCACAGAACCATAGGACAGACCTAGACGAACCCATAGGGATCAACCCCGTCAAAAATGGTGGCCGGAATCGTGCGGTGGAATCGGGTCAAACCGTGGGTCGACGGCGACCCGGTTCCAGTCAAACGGGTCGACCCGGTACTGTAGCACTGATGACGTCATCATGCTGACGTCACTTCTGACGTCATCCTGTCAGATGTTGTCAGACCAGGGACCAATCAGAACGTGCCACGTGTCACCTGACAAGTGTCAGTGATGACGTCATGCTGACGTCAGCAGTACTGTAGCAGCGTTGACCCACGCGTTGACCAGGCGCGTGGGGGCGCGTGTGAATAGTGATTTTGGTGGGGCTGGTACCATTTTCAAGGTTTCGACGATACGGATCCAATGGAGGTGGTTTCGTGTCGATCGGAGATCGTTATGTTAGCCAAAATGGGGTTTGAAGCACCGGGATTAGTGCCCGGGATGCGTTTTTGAGGCGGATCTGTTCTAGGGTCTTGGTATTGATATTATAGGGTCCTTAAGTAACCCTCAGGAATAATAATACAGGTTTATAGAGATCGTTGAGCAGCAAGGACCGAGTGTGAGTGGGCTGTTTGATTTATAAAAGGCTTGCATGCATAAACTGTTTTACTATTTCCACTGATGAGTCTTATAAACTGCTTATATATGTTATTACAATGTTTTGGGCATGAGACCCGTCTGGATTATATGTGGATTTTGTTTGGGATGTCCGGGGGACATAGGGTAAACTATACTGTTATTGTACTGTACTTTCCTACCTGTGTATATTGTCTCCTCCAGGGAGGGTCGTTGGCCTGGGTGGACCCTGGAGTAGTCACGGGGCTCTGACTGAGTGGAGTTGACCCCCGTTGGGCTGCTTACTCTCAGGAAGGCATGTTCATATACCTCGGGCAGTGACCGGGATACCGGGAGCTGATGTACCTAGAGAGTCTCGGGTGTGAGACCCTGAGTGGCAACGCGTAGCCTTAGAACCGTGACATCATTTGGGTTGGGTTTTACAGTGCACTGATATGTTAGTTTCACCTTACGATTATTATTGTGGTTCATTTGTTATGATTTCATTGTAATATTATGTTTTCACTGCATGCAAGATTTGGAAAACGGAGGGGTAAAACCTTATGATTATTTTATTATTAAATTGATTTCTAAACTGTTATTTTTGGCCCACTCACCCTTGTTTTACTGACCCCTCCAGACCCTGACACGGCAATAGAGGAGGAGGATCCGGAGGAGGAGGCAGAGGTTTAGTTTGCCTAGCTGTGCACCTGTACACCCACTTGTGGGTAGGTTGAGCACCGAATAAATGTACTCTGACTAGTGTGCTCACATGTTGTATTTTACTTTCCCTTGTCTGACAGTATCACTTTAAACACTGTGTTTGTACGTTATCTATCTATGTGAGTCTTCGGTTTTTATTTAAGGGTACTTTTGGTATGTTTAGAGTCATTGTCAGACGGGAGCGGGTCACGTCCCCGGGTGGTCCCAGTGGGATTGGGACGGGTCCTGTCAATGTGGATGACTCTAGTGAGTCTTATGGGTTCGATCTATGGATACGGTTGTGAGATGAAATATGGAATCCCGTGTTGGATCGAATATTAGTGTGAGGTGTGGTTACGGATCTTGACAACGATGACTGTTGGTCGACAGTTGTGTCGAGATGACTGGCTATCGAGGGTATTTTGTGTGGCTTTCACACTTGGGGATCAGGGGATGTTCAGGGAACGTCCATGATCCTGATGTGCCAGTGGTCAAATTGGAGGTACCCATGGTCGTGGAGTACGAGTGGTGTTACGGGATCGTCGTTCGGAATGAACGGAGATCCAGGGTAACAACTTTGCACATTGTGTGCTAGCATGGATGTTGGTATGTTGGTGCCTTTATGCCAATACTAGTATGGATGCCTGTGTGCTGATACTAGTGTTGATGATGGTGCGTTGGTGCTGGTACTAGCGCTGGTGCTGGTGACAGTAATTGTGATGACGATGAGCCACCATTTGGGGTGTGACTCTGTCATGATGGACATATGATCGGTATCTGCGACTCAGTGGTGGTTGAGTCTTGGACTGGATGGGATCCAGTGGAGGTTGTGATGTGTTGGGATAAGTCCCAACAGATTTATGATGACAAGTGATGAATGGATCAAAAGGTATGATTGAAAATTTGGGGAAATTTGGGATGCTGTTCCCTACGTTATGAGAATCAGTGGATTTGGGGAGTTGTTGTCAACTCCGAGATTGGTAAGATTTTTTACCTCTAATATCCCCAGGAAGTACAAGGAAATTATTGAAATTGGAAAAGTCGGGGAAACCATTCGTGGTATTGATGTGGGATTTTGTGATTGCGAATCACTTGGAACCTGAGGATTTAACCTGTTTAGGTTGAGATGTGAGACGAAGGCAGTATGGTATGCACATCCAGGCGGAGTTGTGGATATCCCGTTCGGAATCGGGGTGTGTGCGTACATGATTATTAGCGGACTTGAGGTCCGAGTAATAATATGATTCTGGACACGTGGTGGTCCAAGTGAGGTATGGACGTGGGCAGTCCAGTGGTTGGACTTGACATCTCATTGGGAGCATGTCTGTTTCCAACATGGTTGGAACTCCCGTTTCGGGGAGAGTTGTGATTGGGAGACGAGAGGAGTGCTCGTTTCTACACCGGTGATTGGTATTCCGAAGTCATTAGGGTTGACTTCATATTTCCTGCCGTGGCAGAGGATGATTGTTGCTACCAGTACATTGAGCGTGTATTGGTAGGTGGACCCATGCTTGGCTTGGGGTCATTGGACACAAGAAGTTGTGTATGATTTTGGATTTGGTGGGAAATGCGAGGTCATCTTTCCACCAAGGGAAATTTTGCGAAGGATTCAATTGAGGGTGTAAGACCCTACGATCAGCTTTCAGATGGATTGTTAGCTATGTGAGCATGTGTGGATCCTAGGTGGATCTGATTTGCGATGTTGTCGGCTTTGGTCGATGTGACGATCTAGGATCGTGATGTTACTTGTCGGATGACATAGCGATGGATCTGGATTGTGATCTTGATGATCCAGATGGGTGGAGAGTTTATCACTCTTACCTTGGTATGTGAGTCGTAGATGACGGGACTGAACTTCTTTTCGGAGTGAAGTCCATATGGTTTGTGACTTGGTTGAGTAGGTTTCCGATGTGGTCGGATTTTGTCAACCTTTGACGTGTGGATATTGGGATTGGCTTCCCTATGAAGTCAATCGAGTGTTTTGGAGAGGCAACCGATAGATTCGGTTACGTTACGTCTTGATGGACGTAAACGAGGTTTTGGATTTTGGAATCGAATTTCTGGGTGACGATTCAGGATTCGATTGCAAAGCTCGAAAGTGGATTACTGGATTTGGGTGCGGAATGATTATTCCAATGCTAGCTTACGGAATAATGATTTCGGATTCGGATTTATAAATGGAATAAAATATGATGTTTGGGTTCGGATTCAGGATTTCTTACGAAATTGCGGATTCGGATTCGGCATTGGAACTAGATGACGGGTGGAGTTCGTTTTGTCTCATGATGGTTTGGACAAAGGTACTTCATTATTGGAACATGTCTGGCTATGACCTGGGTGGTTGTAGGCGGATTGTTGGATTGATGTACGTACAGGGTACGTTATACAAGGATTGTTACGGGTTAGGCTGAGTGGTGCCTAATGGTGGTACATGGGATGTACCAGTGGTGTGTAATTAAACGTGTTGGTAATCGGCTTGGTTCCGATATCATTTGTTTGGTTGTGATTGTGGACTGGACATTGGATACTGTGCGCTGTGTAGAGTGATTTTGTCGGGTTCAGTGATTGTATGAGCAGGTGCTCTTGGCCACGGTTGGCTAGTGGAACCCCGGTATTGATATGTGTGATCACTGCTAGGCTGGTATTCAATGTGTTCCAGTTACACCACTTGATTGGGTTAATTGACGGTATACGTACACTCAGGATGAGTGAATTGGTGGTCTGAGTAACCACGAGTAGCCTTGTGTGACTTGATCACACCGTGATTTCCCAGCGTTTTGGTTCGCTGAGGGAGTCGGCGATTATGGACATTGAGATTTATTTATGTTGCAGGAATGGGCTTGCCCTGCGAATTGAGATCATGTGGTTGATCTTACGCTACATCGAGAGTGATGTAGTGTGTGGCGTTGTCACTGACTGGCTGATGGTTGGGGCTTTATCAGGGTGGTAAAGTTTTGTGATGACAGTTTAACTGGTGGTGTCAGCGTGGACTGACAAATGAGATTTGGTGACTCCCAACGGGAGCAAATGTAAGGATTTATTGGCAATGGAAGGGAACCGTCTAGCTGAAGGAGTCAGCTAAATGGTTAAGCGATTTTATCGCGAATCAGGTGATTATGTCCACTCGAGGTGGTCGAGTGTTGTTGATTGTGACGTATGACAGTGATGGGATGTCTGGGTACAGACGAGACTGGTGTTGTCCCAGTAAGTGGGTGTACAGGTGTACACATGATATGAGGTCAAAATGTTTTCCACGAGGTGGTTGTGGAATAAGATTGTTAGTAATTTCGAGGACGAAATTCTTTAAGGAGGGAAGGTTGTAACAACCCGACCCGAATATCGGGATTCAATAATATTTAATTATGATTCACTAATCTGGGATTAGTTGGGCGATTTCGGACGAATTGTGCAAAATGACCGTTTTGCCCCTAGGCGTGGGCAAAACATTGACTTTTAATTCGGATGGTCAAATGGACTTTGACCAATGACGGTGACGTAGTTCGGGACGTCACGAGTTCATAGACAGGTGGCACGTTCGATTCCGACATTCGCAGAGAAAGTTATGAGGTTCGGAAGTTGAGGGGTATTTTGGTAATTTGGCTTATTAGGGGCTAAATGTTGACTTTTTGACCGGGATGTCCGATGGCCGAGGGCCAAGAACCGTTACGTAGGTTTCGTCGATGCGAATCCAACGACAGGCGGCATGCCGAAATCGGAGATTCGACGACAAAGTTATGGTCAAGGAAACGAATTTACGAACCGAGGCTCCGATTAAAATAATAATATAATAATGAACAGTACCCTGTGACTGAACACACTTGGATGAGTGACAAATGTCACTCATCCCTTAATTTGGGGCTTAAGACCAGGATCCATGTTTTGGGGGAACTATGATTATGTTTTATTAATTAATTATGTTTAATTATTGTTAATTCCTCCATTAACCCTCTCTGATTTCCTAGCCGTGTACAACCAAATGCTATTTTCTTCCTACCTTCATTTCTCTTCCAATTCTGAAACTGAGAGTGAGAAATTGGAGAGAATTCAGAGACTAACTCAACCGGAATTACACGGGGGATTGATCGGGTGAGGGAGACAGAGAAATCGAAAATTGATTTTTGGGAGGGAAATTCGAAATGGATGTTTTGAGCCGTGAGGATCAAAATTGATGATTCAATTCGACTTCTGGGATCAAAACGAACATCTTTGCTTCAAGAACGAAGAGAAACCATGGCGGATTGAGGAAGAACTGAGCTTCCATGGCAGCTCAAAGTCGAGCTTGTGTTCAGTGGGTTTGAGGTAAGTAATTCTCAAATTGACCTTGTAGAAATGTCCCTTACACTCTCACGATACTAACTGAATGAATTAATTTGGAAAACAGGGACGATATCGTGAAACCCGATTTGAAAACCCGTCGAGGATTGATCGAGAGTCGTGAGGATTTAGACCATGATTTGTGTAATTCGATTTACAGAACTTAAATGGTGATTGATTACAAGGGATCAGTTGAAAGAACGGATTGATTTGATGTTGAATTGGGTGAGATTGAACCGGGTCCTATCGCGGGTTTTTCAACCCGTTTACCAGAGAAACAGGCGAGGATGGTGACTGTAGCAGTCACTGTAGCAGGCGCGTGGCTTTCACGCGCAGCCACTCACGGTGGCGCGTGACGGCGCGTGGGCACGAATCTCGAGGTGAGGTCAACATGACTTTTGTCCTATTCAATGTAACGAACATTTTAGCGTTGGGTTCGTGTCGATCGGATCCCGTTTCGTTATTGTTCGGGATGTCCGAAGGTTTTAAATCCAGTTTAAAAATGCTTAAAAATTCGGGAAAATTACGGGACTTGATTAGGATGTTAATGATGAGGTTAGTGATCCTCTAATGTGATTTGAACAGGATTGGGAGTCCCGGTGATAGTGGTGTGGCCCGGGAAGGCCTATGGCACGCGTATCGAGGCGCTCGGTTAAACGGTCTGTGAGTGGACATTGGTTTCATAAATTCGATGCATGCATAACTGTTTTATGATTGTTATAATTATGATTAAATGATTTACTTTGGATATCGGTGAATTTAAAATGATTTCACGTATTTCGAGGTGAATTACATATTTGCACGTAAACCGAGGTTTTCTGGATTTGCACCGATTTCCATAAATGTGGTTGGATATGATTTCATGAAACGGTTACAACTTGAATAATGTAAAATCGGGCCAGGGGCCCAGTTGAACTATGAAATCGGGCCAGGGGCCCAGTTAACATGTGGATCGGGCCAGGGGCCCAGTTAACTTGTGAAATCGGGCTAGGGGCCCAGTTGATTTCTACATACGATTGCGGGTCGGGGACCCTAAAATGGAATTGAATAAATGTTTTCTGGTTTACATTTTATATATGTTCACATGCTAGAATCAATAAATGGTTTTGATGATATTTCGGTTATGGCACGTTTCACGGTATTTGGGCATGAGACCCGTTTGATGAAACGTAACGATCGGTTCGGATTTTACCTATGTATACCTATATGTTTTGCATGTGGATATCAATAAAAGGTATTTGGTATTGCACTGTATAGATCCTTCCATATTATATTGTCTCCTCCGGATGAGGTACCCCGGAGAGGTCACGGACGTCTAGTACGTCCAGCGTCTATGACGCTAAGCATCGGGGATGCTGTACCCGAACGGGGTTCGGGGATTGAACTCGGAAATTGAGACCCGAGTGGCACGCGTAGCCTTGTGATTGTGACCTTATTGACGTCAGGGACGTCAGACATCAGGGATGTCGGATTGGAGTGTATAGTGCAGTGGCTAAAATTATGGTTATGGTTTATATTATATGCCTTATGGTTCATATTACTGGATTTATGAAATAACTCTTGGATTTACTTTTGGAAATTGAAACTATGCTTTGGTTTCCGGGCTAAGGCCCTAATGGTTATTTCTAAATAAATATGGGATTATTGGTTTTGGTGCATGCATATGATTTTACTGAGGGGCATAAATGTCTTATAAATGTTTTAAACAGACTTGTTTATTTTCGTCCACTCACAGCTTTTGTTTTCAATGCCCTTCAGGTTGATTCCGGATACGACTGCAGTAGAGACTTGAGCATCGCACACCTCCTCCATCGATCCTTACGCACTCTGGAAGCCCGTTTGGGCAATGGCAATCGGTTATCCCTTGTCTGACGCCTCTTGTCAGACGGGAGCACGTCACATTCCATGGTAATCTCAGCCCAATTGTTGGCAATGTCAACAATAAAGAATGGTAATCTCTGCTGTGGTCAGGCACGGCCCAATGCATGGGCTAGAGTGGATTTTAGCTCATCCGAAAATCTCAGCCCAATTTGAAATTATCACACCAATTCAATAATTTAGCTCATCCAAAAATGTAATCCTATTTTATTAGCACATTAGACACATTAGCTTACATATTTTTACACACATTAGCTCAACTATTTTTTTTGTGATTCATCAACCCACTCATTCATTATAAGACAATTTATTAAGAGAAATTATTTTGTTATGCATCAACCCATTCACACACACCAACGCACCATTTTACGTGGTCAAAGCTCACATGTTTGAGTGACTAGGGCTAAACCTTTATTTATATAAGAGAAATTATTAATAAAATATGAAAATACAAAATAAGATATGAATGAATTCCATTAAATACCATATGTCTATTAAAAATTTCCTAAATTGAAATAAAGAGATAAATTTGTTCAAAATGAGATGTAAAACAACACAAATATTACAAATTACAAACAAAAATTCTAAATATTACAATTACAATTGAATTTAGATACCTCCTTCGTTAATTTAAATACTCAATGTAAAATAATTTATGTGTCTGGAAATATTTGAATGTATTTTAATCGAATATCTACTCAAACGGTTGATAGGAAAGTCCTCATCTAATTTAGAAATCAACTTATTTCAATATTTTTCATTATTTTTTTATACGCAACCAACTAGTCTTTTTTATACGCAACCAACTAGATAATGTTAGGTTGTTATGTTCTTATAATACACTTATAATGCAAGAACAAAAATTTACTATTTTCAGTATTTAAAGTTTAATGATTTGTATATTATGCAATTCACAAATATTCAGGTCAACTACTTGCTTAAATTGGCCAACATTATACTAACTCTTTATCCCCTCAATCAATGAATAATTGTGATATTTGTTACTTAATTGTGTCATGGAGATTTCAAAGATTATGACTTCCCTTTATGTATATATTTTTCCTCTTATTATTAATTAACTTCACTCGTATAGTTGAATTTTGCTAAAATTTCATATTAAAATTTAGTCCATCTTATTTTCAAATCCTGGATTCGTGCCTGGTTGTGATTGTAGTAGGGTTCTTCCCTTTTCTAATTTTTATTTTTAGGCGAACATCATTTTATATCCCAAGGTTTGGGGTTAGTTTCAAAATGGACCACTAGGTTTCAATTATAGAATCAATAACTATGTTTCAATTTCACCATTTTACTTCATATGATTATGAGCTCACGTCAATTTACTCCATATGCCTTTTTCAATATTAAATCATCAATTAAATTAAATGCATTCTTGGTATTCATTGCAAAATTCATATCTATTTTATTTTTCCTTAAGTGACAGATTATTTTGATTTAGCAATTTCAATTTTTTTTTCTTTCAAATTAGTGTGTTTAAACAAACTACAAGGGCATTACATCTACATTTACATTAAGTTTAATTATTGCGCTCTTTTAGTTTGTTTAAATGCACTAATTTGAAAATGTAACAAAAAATCAAAATAATTAGTCACTCAATAAAAAAATAAAATGAGTAAGATTTATTTTTAATACTAAGAATGCCCTTAATTTAATTGACAATTTAATAGTTGAAATAGGCAGATGAAGTAAATTAATGTGATCTCGTAATCACATGAAGTAAAATGATGAAATCCTCCCTTTATTTTTGTATTTTTTTAATCCATTTTTTATCACCTTCATGAATATTCAAATTCCATATGATTGGTAAACTAATTAATATAAATGATTACATACTTCCTGGATACATATTTGTCTGATTATCTACTTCCTTATCACTTAGAAATAATTGTGTCCTCAAGGTTTTAGAAAGTTTATGTGGACGAGAAGGTTTGGATATAAATTACAGTGGGAGAGCTTAAAACTTAGAGTATGGTCCTCAAATTTTTGGTCGAGTCCAAATTTGAGGCTAAATCATAAGCCTGTGAGTAATTCGATTTTTTTTTTTTTGTTTTATGTGCATTGTTAAAATGTTAAATTTAGTACATAAATATGTTTTGACTGTTATTGAAAATGTTGTTCTTAGTTGTTAATTTTCTGATTAAATTGTCATAATTTATTAGAATTTTAACCTTATATTCCCATGTGTAAAAAGATCGTGCCTTGTTTTTACCAATGTGAATTTGTATCATACCATACCTTCGACATGTCTATTAAATAAGGTACACTAAAATTTTAAATGATATATTACAAAAAAGATTAAACATGATAACATATTATCCATCCAGGTAGACTATAAAGCTAAAGATCGAATTTCAAATTGATGTACTGTATATTTTTGTAGACGCAACAAAAAAAAGATGGAAATTTCTTAGGTAATTGAAATTCACACGATCGAACTGTAGAGGTTTATAAAATGTCGGTGGATTCATGTAAACCTGAACATAAACCTTCCACATGCAGCATCACTAATTAAAAATAAAAATTTAACAAATTTGTGCCTCTTAAGAGCATCATATTCAAGATCAACAACTCTAGTCCAAGTCCATTCCTTTACATGTTGTGCAAGCTTGACAACTTCATTTTCCCAGTATCGGTTATTTTAGGGGATTCTCACTCTAATATTTTATTGTATTTTCTTATAAAAACAAAGGGAAAATAGTTGCCAGCATTCTTGATTTTACATATATTTTAGTTATCGTCCTTAAACTTTATTATTAGTAGCAGAAGCCTCTTCACTATGTCTAAATGTACAAGAATAGTAATTCGGTTAAATTTCTCATTGATTTTTGTTAAAATATATGTTATATATATATAACATGACAACTTTACCTTTGTTTTTAACAAACAATTATTGAGAAACTCAACAGAAGGACTATTATTATATATTTGAATATAATTTAGGGACGTATGCTATTAAGAAAACTCTCAATAGTTTTTTTAAAAAATAATGCTAATTACTCAAAATGCTCCATGAACTAGACATTAAGTCTCAATTTGCTCTCTGAATGCCTTTTTTTTCAATGTGCTACAAGAACCCTTTCTTTTGTCTATTTTGTTGCTCCAAATCGTTAACATTTTATTTAGGATTCTTATGTGTCCTCATTGGATTGGATGTTTTGCAAAATATTAAACCTAAATATTACCAAAAACAACAAAAGATGAAGAACATTGAACACCATATGGGATTCTCAACCCATTCCCATGCACAACGCCGAACACCTCAGCCACCACCATCTTGGTTTCTAAACCCAAAATCCCAAATTCCAACCAACCCATTCTATTTTGCAGGTGAGAAGAACAACGGGCAATGGTTCCACCAGCAGCATTAGCATGTACTTTGTCTCTCCCAAAATTAGCATTAGTATGTATCGTGACAGCTACTCTTATAATAGTCCAATTCCAAGGCACCTTTAATGGCTTCATCTTCTGAATCAAATATCACCATAGCATCAACGTTGAATGCAGAACCACTTTCGCCCAACTTTCCTTTCCATTTCTCTCAGGTTTGAGCTCATCACCCTTCTTTCTTCTCCTTTTTTTTTTCTTCCTCCCTCTTCTCTCTCTTCTTTCTTCTTTTTCCCTGGTTCTCCCTCTTGGTTTTTTTTTTCTTTTTCTCTCGGCCGCACAACACACAAACACATACTTAAAATGTCCACATGCACACGCATACATGCCAAGGTTGGTGCACACCCCCATATGAGATAAGTAGACACTTGTCATTACCTCACACCATCCATAGGAAATATCCTCAAAATGAAATTACCAAAATGCCCTTATTGTAACAATCCGTTCCGAGTTTATGGGATTAATTAAGGATTAATTGAGGATTATCGTGGCTAATCAGAAATTAGTCGAGAATTCTTCGGACGGTCGGCATAAAATGACGATTTTGCCCCTGAAATGGGAAGAAAAAAGTTAACTTTTGACCCGGGAGGTCAAATGCACGAGGACCGAGGATCGTGGATCGTTACGTAGATCGGGATGTTACAAATTCGTAGACAGGTGTCATGTTGAAATCAAACATCGTACGAGGAAGTTGGGGTTCACGAAAGAAAAATGGCACTATTCATGTTTTACGAGAAATTGGACAGTTGGCTTGTTTGGATTGGGTAGAAATCTGGGTGGCTCCATTTGATGAGTGACAAGTGTTACCCATATTATTGGCCCAAAACCCAAGTGTTTGGGATATTTTTTCATCCTTTTGTTCTTGTTAACCCGAAACGTACACACAACACCACTACCCACCCCAATCTTTGCAAACCTTCATCCTCTGCTGATTGTGTGAACGGGAAGGTGAAAGAGTGAGACTAGACGAAGACGGCAGTGCTAACGGCTTGGACGACCATGCATGGTGGCCGGAAATTCGCAGGTAAGCCATTTCGGGTTTGAATTTTGAGTTTCGATTTTGGGTGTTTGTTGGATGTTTCTAAGATTCAAACATGATTCTTAGGTCCAATACGAACTCGTAGGGGTCGATTTCGAGGATTGAGGTGGCTGGAATCGACGGGAAAGAATGGTTGTAGGTGGCTATCACTGTTCATGCTTGGGATGTAAAAGTCTAGCCTTTTTCTTTTGGTTTTAAGGTCCTAGATTGATTCCTAGGATTAGGACGAGTCGATAAGGACAAAAATGGTGAAATGGTGTAGGAATGAAGGAATTAAGACCGGGTCGAGTCGCAGGTCTAGGCGACCCATTACAGTGAAAACAGGTGACCCGTCGCGAGTTAGACGATGATGACGTCAGAAGGGTGACGTCAGCACCTGTCAGGTTGTCAGGCCATGTGGTCAATAGGATGCTGACATGTGGCAACCTGTCAGGCACAGTCAGCACTGACGTGTCAGACACGTGGACCAATCAAGTTTTGACATATGGCACTATCAGACGTTACATGTGCCAGACCTGTTAGTAAGATCTCAGCATGACATCAGCTGTTGACTTTGATCGTTGATCGTGACGTCAGTGTTAACTTTTGCTGACGTCAACGTTGACTTTTGACCAAAGTTGACCAGGAAGTTTGATCGGCACGTGGGGATGCATGGGCATGAATTTCGAGGTGAAAATAACCCCATTTGAAAGGTTTCAATGATTTGAATCCAATGGTGGTGGTTTTAGGTCGATCAAAGATAGTTAGCTTGGTCAAATTGAGGTTTTTAGCCTAGGGATGCATGTTCGCGACACATTGACTTTTTCAAGAATTTTGGGGGTTCCTGATTAGGACTTGTTTATGTTGGTGGTGACCTTTAAGTGTGTTTTGGACAAGTCCGGATGACCCAGAGAGTTCAGTATAGCTCAAAGTGGCTTACGGCGCAGTTTGTAGGCTCGCAGCTCGGACGGTCTGTGAGTGGACACTTGGTTTCTAAATATGATGCATGCATAATTGTTTTATATGTTTTATGAACATCGATTTGAGATACCTTGAGTGCATATGGTTTATATGATTATTTTGTTTTGGTAATTTCATACAAATGTGGTATTGCACATATTTCGAGATTTATGCTTTATGTTGTACCTTGGGCTTAGGCCAGATTTTATACGAGCTTATGTTTTCAAATGATTGAATAAATAAATGATTTTGGATTTAGAAATATTATTTTGAGCTTAAGGCCCCGTTGATTTATGAGATATTGTGCTTGAGGCCCAGTTGGTCTATGGTATCGGGCTCGAGGCCCAGTGGGTTTGTGGTATCGGGCTTAAGTCCCAGTTATGGTTTATAAAATGAGATTTCGGGTTTGAGACCCTATTGAGATGATTTTGGGCTGAGTCCCAATGAGATTTGGATTCGATTGGATTTGAGGAACCCTAATTTTGTGGAAACGGTTTGTGGAAACTATACCTCGGGCTGAGACCATGTTGAAATGCTTTAGACTGGATTTGAGGTATAAGTGGTTTTACAATGATTTTCCACAGGATTTGATTTTGGCTTTACATACCATCCTTATGAGTGGATTGTTTCCTCTAGACGTCTCGTAGTATCTTGGAGTAGTCACGGTGCATTGCCTAGGAGGGGCCGCTTTACGGAGAGGCTTAGGACCAAGAGTGTGAGCATTGCCTGAGAGGGGCTATTCCTCGCTCCGACGAGGAAAGGCTCAAGATCAGGATTTCTAGATATTACCCCGGACAGTGATCCGGGGAAAGCACATCATTATGATGTCGCCCCGGACACTAGTGGATCCAAGGGAATGACTCGGACTTGAAACCCCGAGTGACACATGTAGCCTTAGAGACCATGACATTATTGATTAGACATCTGGGATGTCGAGGATTGGTTTGATTACTATTTTTAACTAATTTGGGCAGAGACCCCACGTGTTTGGTTTTGGGCTGAGACCTGGAGAAAATGGCTTTGATTGAAAAATGTTTCCAGTGAGTTTTAATTTGAAGAGCCATATGATTGATTTAAATAAAGTGGTTGTTATAACTGGTTTTACGATGAATGCATGCTTTTTACTTAAGGGTATAAATCTTTTTTGTGAAATGGTTTTATAAATTGTTTATTTCGTCCACTTACAGCTTTTCCTGTTTTTAATATCCTTCAAGTTGATCGCGGATGTGGGTTGTAGCAGAGACCGAGACCGAGACATCACATGCTTCCACAGATCCTAGTGTACTTGGAATCTCTGAGAGGGTTAGGTGTATCCCTAGTCTAGCACGGGGTGTCAGCCGGGAGCATGGCACATCCTGCGTTAATCCAGGGAGGATTGGAATGGGTCGTGTCACTTATTGCAAAATTACCAAAATGTCTCTATACTATTTAAGCTTAAAGTAAATTCATCTGAACTCCATTTTTGGCTTGCCTCGTATCTACGCACTATTGAGGTTGAGGCCTTCACAACGGCCTTCACGAAATATCCAAAAACTATCCCGATCAAAAAGTCAACCATTGACCATTTAGGGGCAAAATGGTCATTTTTTGGGACTTCCAATTATGCGCTTGTTAAAATTCCGGGTCATCACAATCTACCCTCCTTAAAAATTTCGTCCTCGAAATTTAGATAAACAATCTAATGTAATATCTCGAATTTTGTCCAAAACCTCCTCAAATATTTGGATATTCGGGTTTTTACGTAGTACTTGTGATTTCCCTAGAAACAATAAATACGTATTTCGGAACTACTAAAACACGTAAATCATACCCGAACTTAAATAACACACATGTCTCATGGTCTGGTGTCTCACAAGCCTCTAGTCATGTCAAAGCAAACATTGTGGCCTTAATGTAACAACCCATCCTGAGTTTAAGGGATTAATTAAGGACTAATTGAGGATTATCGTGACTAATCGGGAATTAGTTGAGAATTTTTGGACGGTCGGTGTAAAATGAAAATTTTACCCTTATAAATAGGTAAAAAGTTTACTTTTGACCCGAGTTATCAAATGCACGTGGACCGAGTCCGTAGACAAGTGACTTGTTGAAATTGGACGTTATACGGGAAAGTTATGGTTCACGAAAAGAATTGAGAACTATTCATGAATTGTTCGGTTTTCAAAAGTTTTGTTTTTAGTGGGATCCAAATATCTGGTTTTAGACCATATGATGAGTGACACTTGTCACCAACCCTATGGCCCATTCCATATACACATGCATCATCACCAGCATCCATCTTCATCTCATTTTCCTTCCAACCCGTGCCCAACCCCCAACCATCATCTTCATCCTTCCATCTTCCATTGTGAGACCGTTGAGGGATAGAGGAAGTGAGAGTGAGACTGAGGGACAGCCAGGGACGACAGAGCCGCCGCAGGATGTGACGACCCGGAAATTCAAAAAAGGAAAAATTTGGAAAATTTGAAGAAAATGACGATTTTGCCCCTAGAATTGGGCGAATGGTTGACTTTTGGTTCGAGCGGTCAAACAGACTTTGACCAATGACTATGACGTAATTCGGGACGTCTCGAGTTCATAGACAGGTGACACGTCCGATTCCGACATTCGAGGAGAAAGTTATGATGTTCGGAAGTTCGAGGGTAATTCGGTAATTTGATTAAAGGGGCAATTTGTTGACTTTTGAAACGAGATGGACTTTTCATGTAGTTCGAAGACCGTTGGATAGGTCTTGAGACGCTGAGTCCGTAGACAGGCGGTACGTATCAATCGGAGTTCGGGCGACCAAGTTACGGGTTTAGGAGTGTGAAGGGCATTTTGGTAATTTGTTAAGGCAGGGAAAAAATGGTAATTTGGATTGGACGGTTGAGTGGTTGATTCAGCTGTACCTAAAGTTATTCAGTGACATCTGTCACTTGATTTTTTCCAATTAGTGGCACTAATAAGCATGAGGTGGAGATTGATTTGTGCACCGTGTGTGTAAGCATGATAACATAAAAACAGAGTAGTGTGATTGATCAAGAGTCCACCGCCCAACCGTTTGAATCACTGAATAATTAGATTAACTGGGAAGAGATTAGAGCAACAGAGAGGAAAAGAACGAGAAAAACCAGAAAATGAAGAGTTGTTGTAAAACCCGAAATTCAATTATCGAAATTGAATGTGATCAATAGTCGAATTTGCAATTGTGGGTGTTAATAACTGCAATTGAGCTTAGGTTTAGCTCTCTGGAACCCAGAAAACTCAAATGACTACAAAAACGAAGGAAAATGAGGTTTTTTTGGCCGTGGACGGAGTGCCTCGACTCCTCAAAAATTCGAAGGTTGGGTGTGTAATTGGAGGAGTTGGACGACGCAATTGAGATTGAAAACAAGTTTATGATAATAATAAGAAGCTGTTGGCTGGATCAATTGAAGAAAAATGATTAGGATCGATGAACTTTAAGGAATGAACAGTGTTCGGATGTTCATCGAAAACTCGAACTTGAATTGACGGATAGAGGTAAGTTATAATGAAATTGAAGTTATAGAACAATAATTAGATTCATAAGGATGCTTTTGACTGAATCAATTGAAGAAAACAAGTTGAAATTGGCAGGGATTGGACTGGGTCAATACGCGGGTTAAATGACCCGTTTAGCAGAAAGCCGGGTGAGAACGATGAACAGTAACCCGTACTGTAGCTGGCGCGTGGACTTCACGCGCAACCACTCACGGTGGCGTGTGGGGGTGCGTGGGATTGAATCTCGAGGTGAGTTCAACATGAAACTTGCTCTTTTTAATGTAACGAACATTTTAGCACTAGTTTCGAGGAAATCGAATATCATTTTGATAGTGTTCAGTGTATCTGAAGTTTTTGTATACGTTTAAAATACGCATTTAAATCCCAGAAAAATTGGGGAAAATTATATGAGGTATATTGAAGTGTTAGTGACCCTCGATATTGATTTTGGACAGGAATTATGATTTTTGGAATTTACGGAAAAACGTGTAGCTCGGAAGCTAGCCGTTTGGACGGTGTGTTAATGGACTTCCGAATTTGGGTTCGGAATGGTTATTCCGGATGCCGGCTTACGGAATGATGGTTCCGAAGTCGGATTTGGAACTGAATGATGGATATGATTTGAGATTTGAATGTGAAATTCGGACATGAGTTCCATTTCGATAAAATGTGATGTCGGATTTGGTTTTGGAATTTGGATTATAATGGATTCTGGATTGATTGTGAATTACACATGGTTTTGGGTTTAAAGACCTGGTACTATTGCTGGATCTGGTTTTTGGTTTAAAGACCCGGTTGATTGATGACGGGGGAGGGCCCTTGATTGATATGTTTTGAGTTTAAAGACTCGGTTATTGTGATATCCCCTAAGGCCTATTGATTGTTTTTTGAGTTTAAAAACTCGTTGATATCCCGGAAAGGCCTGATTATGCGCATGGTTTTGAGTTTAAAGACTCGGGCGCACTTGAGATCCAGCAACTCAATTGATTGGTGTTTTCGGATGTGTTGGGCAATGGCCCGGTTTAGATGGCTTGATGGATTTTTAGGTTATGTTCTGCACTTGGATTTTGATTCATGATTTTGGGCTGAGGCCCCGTGTTTATGGTTTCAAGCTAAGGCCGATGTTGAAAAAAAGAAATGATTTTGGTTTTCATACACGGTTTTCTTATATTGGAAATGAAATGGGTTATGAAATAATTTTCGAATGCATGCATTGGTTTTACGTGGAGGGTAGAAATATCTTTTCTATAACATGTTTTATAATTGATTTATTTTTGTCCACTCACACCTTTTTTGTTTTTATTGACCCTCCTGATCGTGACGCAATGATCGAGGCTATTCGGGAGGTGGAGGCATGAGTGGGCACGTGTGCGGCTATCCTTTGTTTAGCAAGTGCTGAGGGTAATTTGGGAACTTTAGTTGACTTGTCAGACGGGAGCAGGACTGGGCACGGTTATCAATGTTCCTCAAGGGACGGTCCTATCACAGGAGGTGGCCAGAAATAGCGAAAACAAGGTAACCCGTGGGATTCAAATTTTAGGTTTTTTATTTTGATGGTGTTGATTGATTCTAAGCTTAGGATGATATTCTTTGAGCTCCTACGAGCTTGTAGGTGCAAGTTTGGACGGATTTGAACGATATGAGTGACCAGAATGACGATCGGAAGTTTGGTCGAAACTTTGGGAGGCCATAACCTTCAAACCAAGTACTTTCATCAATTCTAGGTTTATAATTGGATTCCTAGGGTTGAGTAGATGAATTTACATAGCTAGAACGTTGAATTTGGTTGAGAAATGAGTGAGATAACAAAGTTTGAAATTTCGACCTAAAATGGAGTTTTCCAGCGGTCGGAAACGGCGGCGCACGGCGGCGTCGGTCGTCTTCTCCAATGAGCCTGGACTAGGTCAACTGAATTGACTCATTAAATTTGACCGAGTTGACCTGTTGACTTTGATCATTGACCGATGACGTGAGCGTTGACTTTTGCTAACGTCATCCGTTGACTTTGACCAGCGTTAACCGAATCTATGACCTGTGCGTGGGGGAACGTGGGCATGTATTTCGAGGTGATATCAATTCTATTTGAAAGTTTTTGACGATCCGGATCCAATGGCGGTGGTTTCGGGTCGATTAGAGATCGTTTCATAAGTCAAATTGAGGTCTATAGCCTAGGGATGCTTGTCCGGGACACGTTGACTTTTCCAGGAATTTTGGGGGTATTTACCTAGGACTTCTCTCGGTTGGTGGTAACCTTTAAATGTGTTTTGGACAGCTCTGAACGACCCAAAGAGTTCCGAATAGCCTATAGTGGCTTACGACGCAGCTTGTACGCGCAGCAAGGACGGTCTGTGAGTGGACATTTGATTTCTAAATACGATGCATGCATAACAGTTTTATATGTTTCATATCTATGATTTGAGACGCCTTGAGTGCATATGATTGTGGTATTTGGTATTTACGTATAAATGTGTTATTGTACATATTTTGAGGTTTGCGGTTTTATGTCGGGTTTCATACGTGTTTGCGATTTGAATGATTTGAATAATGAAATGATTTCGGATTTAGAAATGTGGAATCAGGTTTGAGACCCAATTGGTTTATGATATCGGGCTTGAGGCCTAGTTTGGTTGTGAAATTGGGCATGAGTCCCAGTTATGGTTTTATGAAACGAGATTCCGGGTTGAAACCTTATTAAAATTATTTCGGCTTATTCACTATGGATTTGGAAAGTTTTGTGGAAATGGTCTATGAAAGTTATACCTCGAGCTGAGACCCTGTTGAAATGGTTTTAAATATGCCATCCTTATGTGTTGATTGTCTCCTCTAGATGTCATGGACACTGGACTAGTCACGTCGCATTGCCTGAGAGGGGCCGCTTTACGTGAGAAACCGTATAGAGGCTCAAGATCAAGATTACTATATATGGATATACTATCAGGACCCGTCCCAAAATACCCCGAAATTAACGTGGGACATGCCTGCTACCGTCTGACACGAAGTGTCAGACCAGGGATAATTCCTGTAACACTCCGGAAATTCGAGGATCTTCATATTGTAATTTAATGTATGAATTGACGTTTTTACCCTTGTGAATGGCATGGAAAATTGTTTACTTTTTGATTGGTGGGTCCAATGAACTTTGATCAATGACCGTGACGTAGTTCGGGACGTCACGAGTCCATAGCCAGGTGGCACGTCCAATTCGGACGATCAGGGAAAAAGTTATGGCTATCGGAAGTTCAGGGGCATTACCGTAATTTGGACGGTTGGGGCGAAAATGTTGAATTTTCGTTTGACAACTAATTTTCACATGACTCAAGGACCGTTAGGTAGGTCTTGACATCCTGAGTCTGTGGACAGGCGGCACGCCGAAATCGGACTTCGTACGAGGAAGTTATGGTCACGGAAGTAAACGCGATTAACCGAACTAACCGAGAACCGGATTAAAATAATATTATAATAATAGGATTTGATTACTTTAATCAATTCAATCTGGACCCTTGGATGAGTGACAAGTGTCACTCATCCCCTACATTCCCCAAAACAAGGATCTGTGTTGGCCAATAGGGTTAATTTATTATTTTATTTCCTCAAATCCTCACCATTGGTCCTAAAGTCAGATTTAATCCTGGCCCTTGATTTCTTATGCCTATTCTATTTTAAACCCATGAGACCATACACTTACATTTTCATTCTCTCAAACCGTTTAGCACGGTTACCTCTTGGAACAAACTCACCAGCTCCTCACCACTCAACTTCACACACCCAGCAACACCAGGCAGCCAACAGCCACCCCTAGATACCGGCCACCACCCCACAGCCACCCTGCACGGCCGGGAAACCCACAGACCCGAGAAGGAAACCCGAACAGCCCAAACCATCCTACCGTCCAAACCACCTTACCTGGACTCGAACCAACCTAGGGTTAGGACCACTGAGACCTCTGGACGACTGAGGACTGGACTGGGCAGCCCACGGCGGCGACACGACGACGATAAGCCCAGAAACCCGTGAGACCCAATTTGCCTTCCCTATTTTGAAACGTCTGTTTTTAACGTTGGAATTCTTTGTTTACCTCTGAGACATGTCCTAGGGACTCAGACGAGCATTTTGGACCAAGGTTCGCGGCTGGAAGCTCGACGACTCGCCAAAGAAGACGAACCAGAGCCGGCAGCCGATTTCTTGTCGTTTTTCAGGTAGATTTTTGAACCTAGAAACTAGTTTTGAGTCCACAGAACCATAGAACACATTGTGACGAGTCCATAGGAACAAATCCCATCAGAATTGGTGGTCGGGTTGATGAGAACTGATCGGGTCGAACCGTGGGTCTGCGGTGACCCGGTTCTCAGACTCGGTTACTGTAGCTGATGACGTCATCATGCTGACGTCATGATGACGTCATCGTGTCAAAAATCAGTCAGACCAGGGACCAATGGACTGCTAACACGTGTCCTCTGACACTGTCAGTGATGACGTCATGCTGACGTTAGCAGTACTGTAGCATTGTTGACCAGAGGGTTGACCAGGCGCGTGGGGGCGCGTGTGAACAGTACTTTTGGTGGGACCACCACCATTCTTTAGGTTTTGACGATCCGGATCCAATGGCGGTGGTTTCGGGTCGATCGGAGATCATTTTGTTGGTCAAAACGAGGTTTATTACCTTGGGAAGCGCGTTCGGGCGACTTTTCTGGGCCGGTTTCCAGTCTAGGGTTTCATGGTTAAATGTTAGGGGTTGTATTGACCTTCACGTATACTTTGGACATGACAGGGATTGTACAGTTGTACCAGAACGAGGGTATACGTTCGATTTTCAGCAGGATTGTACTGTGAGTGGGCCGTTTTCTTAAACCCTTGCGTGCATAAATGTTTTCTGGTTTATTATACATATTCACATGCTAAAAACAAATAATGGTTCTGATGATATGGAAATTATGGTTATGGCACGTTTCACGGTATTTGGGCTTGAGACCCGTCTGATGAAACTTAAAGATTGGTTGGATTTTGTCTATGTATATATATATGCTTTGCATGTGGATATCAATAAAATGTATTTGGTACTGCACTGTATAGATCCTTCCATATTATATTGTCTCCTCCGTATGAGGTACCCCGGAGAGGTCACAGACGTCTAGTACGTCCAGCGTCTATGACGCTAAGCATCGGGGATGCTATACCCGAACGGGGTTCGGGGATTGAACTCGGAAATTGAGACCCGAGTGGCTCGCGTAGCCTTGTGATTGTGACCTTATTAGATGTCAGGGACGTCAGACATCGGGGATGTCGGGATTAGAGTGTATAGTGCAGTGGCTAAAATTATGTTTATGGTTTATTATATGCCTTATGGTTTATATTATATGATTGATGGTTTTAAACTCGGTTGCACGCATGTTTGGAAAACGGAGGGGTAAATTATATGTTTTACTTATCAAATGATTTTATAAACTTGAGTTTCGGCCCATTCACCCTTAATGTTTTGGTAACCCCTCCAGGTCGTGATACTGAGGTAGAGGAGGAACCTGAGGCTGAGGCATAGATCTACTTCTGCGTACCTGAACCCCTGTTGGGTGGTTTACCCGCAGGTTTTATTTTATAGTCGTGCTCGCAACTTGTAATTTTGGATTTCATCCCTTGTCTGACATCTTTTTAATTCGGATTTGATGTATAACTTTAATTTGGTTATTTATGCATTTGATGTTTTGAGGTTAAAATTGGTATGAATTTTGGATGTCAGACGGGAGCAGGGCACGTCCCCTTGTGGTCCCTGTGGGATCGGGGCGGGTCCTGTCAATTCCAGTCTTAGCCCAATCGGGATTGCCAGAGAGTGTTAGGATTCGGAGGAGGAGGGTGATGTCTCGGTCTCTGTTACAACAAAGCTGTGAGTGGACAAAACTAATAATTTATAAAAACAATTTCACGAAAAGAAGATTTATGCCCTTCACTGAAAAAAAACATGCATGCATTTGAAAACCATTTATCAAAGCATTTACCAAAACCATTAGGGCCTTGCCCCAAAACCGTAAATCATGTACATGGGAACTCAGCCCAAAAACAATCCATAGGGACTTACCCCAAATCCAATTCACGTGGGTCCCAGCCCAAAACAAGTTTCCGTGAAACATCGTACGAACATACATATATATATAACCCATCCTCGGCATCTCATATGCCCAACCAATAACTGTCACGATTTATCTATACTAGTGCGCACACTACTCGGGGTCTAACTCCGAGTCTACCCCTAGGATCTACGACGTCTGGGAGGATTGTCCAAAATCCAGGATCTACGATGTCTGGAGGACTTTCCCCGGATCGAGTCTGTGACTATACCATATCTCACACTCCTGGGAATGTGCTCCCTCTTGGAGTCACTTATCTCAGGCAGTGGATCGTGACACTCCAGGATCTACGACGTCTGGAGGAGACCAATCATACGGGAGGGTATATACATTTTTAAATATTTTCTATTGAATCAAAATTCAACTGGGTTTCATACCTGAGTATCTCAATAGGATTCCTCGAATCCGATTCAAATTTAAATCTCACAAGCCTCAGCTTAAATCCACAATTCAATAGGGTCTCAAACCCGCATTCTGATTTCATAAACCACAACTGAGACTCAAGCCCGATACCACAATAACGGGGCCTCAAGCCCGATACCACAATAACGGGGCCTCGAGCCCGATTTCAAAGTCAACGAGGCCTCGAGCCCGATACCACAGTCAACGGGGCCTCAAGCCCGATATTACAACCAACTGGGCCTCAAGCCCGAATTCGTAAACCAACGGGGCCCTCGGTCCGATCGTATAACTCAAATGGGCCTCCAGCTCGAATCTCCCATGAAATCAAATGGACTCCAAGTCCGAGGGTTTCCAAATCAATTGATTCGCATGCCCAATTTCATATTTCCAAATCCAAAACCCATTCATTAAACCCTCATTGAAATATCAACACGTAAAGGCACAACATAAAGCCGGAAATATCGAAATACGTGCAATTACATCAATACTAGCTACCACAAGAAAATGCACTCATGGCATCACAAAACATGTATTTAAAACATTTATGCATGCATCGATTCATAAAACAAGTCCACTAACAGACCGTCTGAATCCGCGCCTCGATAAGCATGCCGATACGTCTTCCCGGGCCAATCACCATCATTGGGACTCCCGAACATGTCCAAATCGTAATAGAGGATTACTAACTACTTAAATAACCCCTCATTAAAGCCCCCTAATTTTCTGGGATTTTGAACTATTTTTAAAGTCGATCCTAAACCTTCGGACATCCTGAACTATATCGAGACGATGTCCGATCGACTCGAAACCAGTCCCAAAATGTTCGTTACATCGAATAGATTAAAAGTCGTGTTGAAAGCATCCCCAAAATGGGTCCCACACTCTGCCACACGCAGCCCAAAGGGCCCTACACGTGGGCTTCACGCGCCTGGAACAGTCTCCTTTAACCTTCGGCAGACCGGGTCCGAACCGGTCTGCTGGTTTTTGGTCTGACCAGACCGGCTGAACCGGTCCAGTCCTATAACTTCACAAATTTTGTCCGTTTTCGTCCAATCCAATCCTAATCTCCTTGTCTCAATGTTTCCTATCTATCTATGCCCTTAAACCCATGAAAATCGATTAAAAACCATACCTTTAAATCGAAGAAATGTCATCCATTTTTTCCAGCCACCTTCCTGGGCCGTTCAGCCACCACCCAACAGCCAAAACCACATCTACATGATCCTACAACATTCCAAAACATCATTCACTCATCAGAAAGGGTCCCTAAACGTTCAAACAAAAACTTGGAATTTGAAATCACAAAAGAAGGTCTTCGGGTTACCTGGTTCCTGAGCCCTCGTCGCCATCCACAGCGGTCTTGTCATCACCCGGTCGCCATCATCACCCTCTACCTCCCACTCTTGGCTTCAAACTGAATAAAAATGGGGAAAGGGTCGATTTGGGCTTCGGGTGTCGAGATGATCGAATGAAAATGGAAGGGAAGGGATATGCATGTATGTAAAGGAGTGGTCAAGGGAGTCACTCATCCATTGGGCCTACACAAATATCTGGGCCCACCTCAGACAAAACAGAAGTCAACTACCTCATAAAACGTGTTGTTTCGAATAGTTCCCCGAAACTTTCGTGAAGCATAACTTTTTCGTCAAACGTCTGATTCGTCATGCCACCCGTCTATGAACTCGTATCGACTCAATCTATGAAACGGTCCTCGGCCATTGGACCTCCCTGGTCAAAAGTCAACTTTTTGCCCTCGTTCAGGCCTAAAATCGTAATTTCACTCTGAACGTTCGATAATCCTTGACTAATCCCCAATTAGCCCCGCTAATCCGTCATTAAGTCTTAATTAATCCAGATAATTTGGGACGGGTCATTACAATCTTCCCCTTTTCAAGAAATTCGTCCTCGAAATTCCAACTGACCCGATTCCACATCCAAACTATGAAATCCAACCATGTCCCCTTTACTCGGGTATTCTCCTGTACACATACACGTCCGACATAACCGTCGTACTCGTCAGTAGGCACCGTCACCGGAGCTTCCAAAGTTCCAACTCATTCTCTCACCAACTGCGTTCCGATCGTTGACTCTCAAGAGTCATCACGTCAGCTCGTAAGGCTCACTCGAGACGTCGACACTCGTCGATCTCGCCTGTCACTCACTTTGACCGGTCATCAATATCAAACTAACATTCAAAGGGCTTTTCAGCCTGATGGTTCTTCTCATCTAACAATCAAAATCAGCTTTTCAGTCTGACGACCCTTCGCATCCGACAACCGGAGCTAATATCCTATTCAGCCTCCGATCCATCAATATCTTCTAGATCCTGCCATCGTAATGGCATGAATCCCATCTCGCAGGTCATCCTCAAACCTGCGGCATCTACCGACCTCGGAACTCATATAAGCTAATACACACGTTTCCTCGTACTCGTACCGACTCCCTCAGCAATTCTTGCCGACTCCAGTGAGAGTCACAACAATCCGTACCACGATATATCACAACCATCGTGACCAGCCAACAATGCTCGGCTTCACTGCACTCTCGCAACGCTATTCTGATCTCGACTCGTTCTGGAGTCCCCATATCGTATCTCACGTCACTCCGTGACCTATTCCGACATCTTGACTCACTCGAGTCCCAAACCGTCACAACACGTACTCTGTCTAAACACATCCAACCTCTCACCCATCCTTGGTGCATCTGGATCCCATAAATACTTACCTCAGTAGGAAACGTAACATCCACAGTCAATAGGGTTCCTTTGGCCCACACTGCCCCGAGCTCTCGGCTCACCTCGACATTGAACCCTCTTACTCCCCTCTGCTCCAGGCACAATATTCAATGTCCAGACATCCTATCAACGTGTCGGAACACATCCGATCACACTACTCATAGATTTGTTACTATTCCGATCACCATCTCATGTCCACCTAGGACTCTATCCATTCGACAAAACATTCATCCTTTCGGGTAACTCTCGTCCCACCGTAACGATTGACTGTACTAAATCCCCTTGTCCAACGTGTATTACTCACAGGTGCACCCACATCATAAAAATCATCAAGGCACTACTCGGCTTGATCTAGTCATGTACTCTGGTAACGTCCAATCACGCACTACTGTCCGTGCTCCAACCACGGCTCGAACCTTAACCTTCGGTCACCAGGCGCACCTCAATCCAGCACACTCTTTACTCTCATACCCAAGACAGATCATACAATCCTTTAACCAACTTATGTCTTGTCTTCTCATTGACTATGCTAAGGGATTCCTTAACTGTCTCATAATACAGTTCTCCTCTGCTCCTAACTTAGCATAATCAACAAGGTAATTCAATTTAATGACGACCGGACCTCGATCTACTCGACTCACGATGGCCATAATCATCTCAGTCATCTCGATCGACTAGATCGTCACCACACTATTTAATCCACCTAGGATTTACTATCAGCTTCCTCGGTCAACATAAGATGACCCATAAGACCAACATGGGTTTACTACCTTAGACACTCACTCGTCACATTCGGTGACGCTAAGTACCATCTGCTTTTCCAGTCAATCAAATTTGACTCATAGTCTAGCTGTTCGGTTCTTACACCCTCTTGAACCCTTTAACTGTCACATCGAAATACCCATCTCCAACTAACTTTAGAATCAAGTATCCTTCTCTTTGTCTCAAGCACAACCTCTCTTGATTCCAAAGTTCCAATCACGTTGGAAACATGCTCATTTTCCAGTTATTTAGCTTACTCTCTACACGAGTATTCACGTCTTATAGGAAAACGAGTGCCAAGTCCTCAACTCAGGAGGTATAGTCAAATGCAGTCCACCAAACCAAGTATGCACCGTACCTCGCACTGAGCCACTCGGGATCCTCTCTGTCCCACTAAGTGCCTAATGAACTCACATGTTTACCCCTATAGGGCACGTTTACCAACCTGGTCGCAAACCACGCCCTCAACTCACTTAGACATCATCCATATGTCCGTAAGCAATTCAACTCGCCTATCTGTCTGTGACCGTTTATGTACATCCAAAAGGGATGTCCATTCATCCTAATCCGATGTACCGCTAGACCGAAAAGTCATAACAGATTCCTATTGTGATCTGCAGTCAAATCTCTGCATTTTACCATGTCTGACCAACTGACCCTTAAGTCAAAAGACGTCGCTTACGTCATCCATTCTTAAGTCATCTCCATCACTATTGGGACAAAGTCCCCGCCTAGTTCAACCACTGCTGGGTTCCGCCCAGGCCATCTCCCTCAGATCTGTCATCTTGATGCAATTCCCAAGAATTCACACTAGCCGACAAATCCTTCTCGTCGTGTAGTGGTAGAAATCAACCATGGGAAAGTCACGACTGAGATACTCTCAACTCGTGGCTCTTCGTTTCTCCTCATTATCGTCATCGCCTCACCATCACGCAGAGTGCGAATCAAACCAATCCTAAAACCCTGCTCAAACCGAGCAATCACTACTTATCTCTACTCGGGTCGGAGGGGTGCGGCCTCCCTCGTACCCCACAACTCTAGGTACGCCCATCTCGATAATCCATACAAGAAAATGAAAGTTCTTCGAACATCCCCCGATTCTCAACAACTAACATCAAATCCAACCTCGATGGTGGTACCTACCACGAGCTTGTACAGGCACAACCCACATACATCACCACCGAGACTCTGAACCTAAGTGGTCAACTCAACTGTCGGCACCACCCGCTCCACACCCAACGTCCACTGATCAGTCCACTTATTAATCAGATCCACAAGTAACACACTTTTGGTAACTTGTCCGAGCCATCACCAACTAGGGTTATCACAAACCCGGCTACTCCCTGCAGCACGTGCATCCTAGCCAATCCAACGCCCTCGACTCCGAAAAGTCGTCGTACCCCGCTACTGGTGTCCAATGGTAATCATAATATGAGGATCTTGTCCCCTCGTAACTCTACGGCTCCTAGTCACTGGCACTCCACAAGAACTTGGCCATACTCTATGCCTAACACTGCACAAGCACATCCGCTACCTGTCACAATCGCATCCTACCATGCCACTCCACAACTACTTCGGGGCATCCCCTGCCAGTCGACATCCCTCCGGGATTTGACACATCGAAACATGGCATCTCATGCCAAATTTAATTCAACGTTCCTAGTCCCAACAATCACGACTAGGGTCGTCACGCACCTGACTGCTCCTAGCAGCACAATCTCTGATCCTTGCACTTTTGTCATGGACGACCCTAACATCCAACCTCAACTGATTCCACGTTGCTCCAATCCATTTCTGACGCAACCGATTGACGATCTTGACTCTCAGGTAGTCATACTATGTCTATTGGTTCATTGGATCCTATCTCCTGTAACTTTGCGGCTCTAAGCCGTTGGATTTGCACGAATATCGATCCTACTTAGGATCTAACCTCCCAAAAAATAAGGCATCCTATGCCAATCAAACCCTGAACCGTCGCACCTTGTACCAAACGTAGTCGTACTAGGATTCGATTCCACTAAATCCTCAAACTCTTACACTAACTATCAGGTTGATGACGGGCTGTTACTACTGCAGAGACATCACATCCTCGACCTGCGTGCACCCCATAAGAGCATAACCCGCTCTGATACCACTTGTTAGGACCCTTCCCAAAATCCTCTGGGATTAACGTGGGACATGCCTACTCATAATTCCAGTCTTAGCCCAACTAGGACTGCTAGAAAGCGCTAGGATCTGGAGGTGGAGTGTGATGTCTCGGTCTCTACTATAGTCCACATCCGCGATCAACTTGGAGGGCATTAAAAACATCAAAGTTGTGAGTGGAAAAAACTAATAATTTATAAAAACAATTTCACGAAAAGAAGATCTATGCCCTTCACTGAAAAAAAACATGCATGCATTCGAAAACCATTTATCAAAGCATTTACCAAAACCATTAGGGTCTTGCCCCAAAATCGTAAATCACGTACATGGAAACTCAGCCCAAAAATAATCCATAGGGACTCAGCCCAAATCCAATTCACGTGGGTCCCAGCCCAAACCCAGTTTTCGTGAAACATCATACGAACATACATATATATATATAACCCATCATCGGCATCTCATATGCCCAATCAATAACTGTCATGATATATCTATACTAGTGTGCACACTACTCGGGGTCTCACTCTGAGTCTACCTCTAGGATCTACGACGTCTGGGTGGATTGTCCAAAATCTAAAATCTACGACGTCTGAAGGACTGTCCTCAGACCGAGTCCGTGACTATACCATATCTCACACTCCTGGGCATGTGCTCCCTCTTGGAGTCACTTATCCCAGGCAGTGGATCGTGACACTACAGGATCTACGACGTTTGGAGGAGACCAATCATACGGGAGGGTATATACATTTTAAAATACTTTCTTTTGAATCACAATTCAACTGGGTCTAATACCTGAGTATCTCAATAGGATTCCTTGAATCCGATTCAAATTTAAATCTCACAGGCCTCAGCCTAAATTTACAATTCAATAGGGTCTCAAACTCGCATTCTGATTTCATAAACCACAACTGGGATTCAAGCCCGATACCACAATAACGGGGCCTCAAGCCCAATTTCACAATCAATGGGGCCTCAAGCTCGATACCACAGGAAACGGGGCCTCAAAATCGATATTGCAACCAACTGGGCCTCAAGCTCGAATTTGTAAACCAACGGGGCCCTCGGTCCGATCGTATAACTCAAATGGGCCTGCAGCCCGAATTCTCGTGAAATCAAATGGACTCCAAGTTTGAGGGTTTCCAAATAAAATGGGTCTCATGCCCGATTTCATATTTCCAAATCCAAAACCCATTCATTAAACCCTCATTGAAATATCAGCACGTAATGGCGCAACATAAAGCTGGAAATCTAGAAATACGTGTAATTACGTCAATACTAGCTACCACAAGCAAATGCACTCATGACATCACAAAACATGTATTAAAAACATTTATAAACATTTATGCATGCATCAATTCATAAAATAAGTTCACTCACAGACCGTTCGAAGCCGCGCCTCGATAAGCATGCCGATACACCTTCCCGGGCCAATCACCATCACCGCGACTCTCGAACATGTCCAAATTGTAATAGAGGGTTACTGACTACTTAAATAACCCCTCATTAAAGCCCCATAATTTCCGGGATTTTTAACTATTTTTAAAGTCGATCCTAAACCTTTGGACATCCCGAACTATATCGAGACGATATCCGATCGACTCGAAACCAATCCCAAAATGTTCGTTACATCGAATAGATTAAAATTCGTGTTGAAAACATCCCCAAAAGGGGTCCCACGCACCGCCCAAAGGGCCCTACGCGTGGGCTTCACGCGCCGAGAACAGTCTCCTTCAACCTTCGGCAAACCGGGTCCGAACCGGTCTATTGGTTTTTGGTCTAACCGGACCGGCGGAACCGGTCCAGTCCTATAACTTCGCCAATTTTCATCAGTTTTCATCCAATCCAATCCTAATCTCTCTGTCTCAATGTTTCCTATCTATCTATGTCCCTAAACCCATGAAAATTGATTAAAAACCATACCTTGAATCGAAGGAATGTCGCCCAGTTTTTTCGACCACCTTCCTCGGCCGTTCAGCTACCACCCAACAGCCAAAATCACCTCTACATGATCGTACAACCCTCCAAAACATCATTCACTCATCAGAAAGGGTCCCTAAACGTTCAAACAAAAACTTGGAATTTGAAATCACAAAAGGGGGTCTTCGGGTTACCTAGTTCTTGTACCCTCGCCGCCGTCCACCGTCGTCTTGTCATCACCCGGTCGCCATCATCACCCTCTACCACCCACTCTTGGCCTTAAACTGAATAAAAGTGGGGAAGGGGTCGATTTGGGCTTCGGGTGTCGAGATGATCGAATGAAAATGGAAGGGAAGGGATATGCATGTATGTAAAAGAGTGGGCAATGGATGAGTGACACTTGCCACTCATCCATCGGGCCTCCACAAATATCTGGGCCCACCTCAGACAAAACAAAAGTCAACTGCCTCGTAAAACGTGCTATTTTGAATAGTTCCCCGGAACTTCTGTGAACCAAACTTTTCCGTCGAACGTCTGATTTCATCATGCCACCCGTCTACGGACTCGTATCGACTCGATCTACGTAACGGTTCTTGGCCTTCGGCCATCGGACCTCCTAGGTCAAAAGTCAACTTTTTGCCCTCGTTTAGGGGTAAAATCGTAATTTCACCTTGAACGTCCGATAATCCTCGACTAATCCCCGATTAGTCTCGCTAATCCGTCATTAAGTCTTAATTAATCCCGATAATTCGGGATGGGTCGTTACATATACCCCGGTCAGTGATCCGAGAAAGGCATACCATTGTGGTACCGCCTGGACACTAGTGGACCCATGGGATTACTAGGACTTATGACCCCCGAGCAGCACGTGTAGCCTTAGACCATGACAATATTGATTAGGCATCTGGGATGCCGAGGATTGGTTAACTACATTTTATTGGATTGGTTATTCTGTGTTTACTGATTTGGGTAGCGACCCACATGATATGGTTTTGGGCTGAGTTCCCACATGGTTTATGTTTTGGGTTGAGTTCCCACACGATATGGAGATGATTTTGGGCTAAGGCCCTATTGATTGGAATGAAGAAATGACTTTGATTGAGAAACATTTTTCACTAATTTTTGATTTGGAAAACCTATGACTTGATTTTAAGGCAATTGGTTGTAATAACTTGTTTTTGAATGCATGCATGCTTTTAATGAGGGCTATAAATGTCTTATGAAATGTGTTTTACAAACTATCTATTTTCGTCCACTCACAGGTTTTAATGGTTTTTAATACCCTTTAGGTTGATCGCGGATAGGGGCTGTAGTAGAGACCGAGACATCACATGCCTCCACGGATCCTAGCGTACTCTGGATAACCCCGAGCGGGTTGAGGTGAGGATTATCCCTTATTTGGCACGTGGTGTCAGACGGCAGTATGGCACATCCCACGTTAATCCCGGGGGGATTGGGATGGGTCGTGTCACTGAAGATCGGCCACGTCCTCTTGATCTACTTTCGGCTCCACTAGCCAGGGTTACACTTCCTCTTGATGTGCCAAAAGTTTGACCATAGTCTGTTGTATCCTGTCATGTCATGCCATCGTCCGAGTGCTTCGTACAATCCTTATGAAAGTGTTCAGGCTCTCCACAATCAAAGTAACGATTCATAAAGGTTCTACCCTCCTGTCTAACTAACGACTGTACTTAAACTCAATTAGATTGAGTTAGTGTCTGTGATCTCGACCTCAAACTTTGGGTACCTCCCGATCCACTCTCCTTACTACCTGAACCTGCATTATCTCGACCAAATGATCTAGTGCTAATACTGTCTTTTTTTGGCACTTTCCGACTCGAGGTACTCGTAAACAAACTATCTCAATTTTTTTCCTGAATACACACCCTGCTGTCCAATCGAGAAACTTGCCTTTACCCGAATAGTGGCATTTGATAATTCCCTTAAAGTCGCAAAAGAACCCATTGTCACGGAAGCCGGGATCTCACCTCGTAAACCCAATCCAAATTGCATGCACTTATCTGCCTCAGTTACTACAACTAACGAAGCAAACCAGGATAGATTCAAACACTTCTGCTCATATTGGGCCACCGTCAAACTTCCTTGTCCTAGCCGCAGAAATTCTATATCTTTAGCATCATGATATGAACGAGGGCTAAACTGATGAAGAAATCTATCTTTAAAACTTTCCCACGGTACAGTTTGGGCATCCCAGCCTGTCATTTGTAACCCTCGCCACCACTAATACGTATAATCACTCAACTGAAAAGTAGTTATCAACACTTTATCCTTTGGCGGGCATCGCATAACCTCAAAAATTCTTTACATGTGAGTAATCCATTCTCCCGCCTGTTCCGGGCTCCCTTCGCCCGTGTAAAGAGCAGCCCCTAATAGTTGAGCTCTTTTAATGTCAAGACCCTCTCTGACAGGACCCATCCCAACCCCCCCGGGATTAGTGCGGGATGACCCTGCTCCCATCTGACACGAAGTGTCAGACAAGGGATATTTCCAACCTTTACCCTCCCGGGCTATCAGAGTACGCCAGGTTCCGGAGGAGGCATGTGATATCTCGGTCTCTGCTACAGTCCACATCCAATGTCAACCTGAAGGGCAGTCAAAACATTAAAAACTGTGAGTGGACAAAACAAGAGTTTATAAAACATTTCATAAGGAAGACATTTGTACCCTTCACTAAAAAGCATGCATGCATTCGAAAACCATTTAACCAAATGAAACCATATGTGGGAACTAAGCCCAAAACCAAGATTGAAAGAACCATAATGAAAACGACCATACGGGACTCAGCCCAAATCATAGTAAAACCACGTACATGGGCCACTGCCCAAAACCTGTGCATATCACATATCATATATCTCATATACCATACATCATATATACATATAATTCACACAACCAATCCTGTCACGGTTTCCAAAGCTACGCGCGTGCTACCCAGGTCTCAATCCAAGTCTTCTCAAAGTCAAGATCAGTGTCCGTAGACCACTGACCGTACCCGAGGTAATAGTAACCATAGCCTTCCTGAGAGTAAGGAACCCAACTGGGGGGTGACTCCACTCAGTCGGTGCTCCGTGACTACTCCGGGGTCCACCCAGGCCAACAACCCTCCCCGGAGGAGATAATAGAAGTAAAGGAAGGTATATGAATACATATATATACATAACATAAACATTCATGCCCGGTTCCCTTGAACCGTCATGATCCAATAAATCCATAACAAGGGTTCATGCCGGTTCCCATATACCGTCATGAACCAGAATGACCTGACAAAGGTTCATGCCGGTTCCCATAAACTGTCATGAACCACAATGACCTTTCCAGAGTTCATGCCGGTTCTCATAAACCGCCATGAACTTGGAAAACCATCTAGGGTCGCTGGCCCGAAATCATCAGTGTAAAACAGCTGGGTATCGTGCCCGAACATATGACTCAACTGGGCACCGTGCCCGATATCTAAGGGTCATTCACAACTCTGATCATAGTGATGCGTGCAACGATCCATCCAGGACCGCTCTCAATCCTGGTATGTCGCCGTGAACGAATCAACCGACGCGACCACCACAAGATCATGGTGCACTCATTACCGATCGATATCCTGAACCGTCAGCACTCCGAAGTCGAGCCTCCCCAGGCTGCCCGACCACGAATCGTGCATCGTGACCTCTCCGGAAGGAACACATCCCAATCCAGAGGCGAGCGTCGTATCGTCGATCGTCGTGCACATAGCACCCGTCGCGACCACGATTTAGACCCGAAGGTCGTAAATAGCGTCATATGCCCGAGACAAGACCAAATGGGTCTCATACCCGAGTTTATCCTTTTAGAAATCCAAAACCATTTCATTAAAACCGATAAAGAAATACAGACCCGTATAAGCACCCATGGCATCATCAAACATGTAATAAAACATATAATAAACATTTATGCATGCACCAATTTAGAAAACAAAGTCCACTCACAGACCGTCCGAGCTACCACCTCAATTTGCGTGCCATACGGCTCCCCGAGCCGATCACCGTCACCGGGACTCCCAAACCTGTCCAAATCGTAATAGAAACTTACTAACTACTTAATTAACCTCCTACCAAAGCCCCGTAATTTTCTGATATTTTTAACTATTTTTAAAACCGAACCTAAACCTTCCGATGCCCCGAAACATATCGAGACGGTGTCCGATTGACACGAAACCAGTCCCAGAATGTTCGTTACATCGAATAGATGATTTCGTATGTTGGAACCTTCCCCAAATTCCCTGCCACGCGCCCTCACGCGCCTCCTGAAGTGGCTGCACATGGGCCTCACGCGCCTGCTACAGTACTCGTCTCCTTCCTCGCACAGCCGGTCCGGGCCGGCCGGGCCGGTCCGGTCCAACCCCTGCAACTGGACCGGCGTAACCGGTCCAGGCCTCCTTCTCCCTCATTTTTCATCTGTTTTCTTCCATTTCAATTCCTAAATTCCTATTTTTGTGTTTCCTATCTAACCCAATTAACAAAACAACCTAAAACCCTCTAAATCGATCCCTAAAAATTAACCCCCCACGACCCCTTTTTTTCCCGGCCACCTTCCAGCCTTCCTCCGCCGTGAACCACCCTCCAAACCCTCCTAAAACTATCCTAGCAACCTATTTAGTTCAATGAAACCATCCAAATCGGCCCATAACAATTAAAATGGAAAATGAACAAAATCGGGTAAAACCGATTACCTCGATCGCCTCCTCCTCCGCCGTTCACGGCGGTGTGTCCTGGGCCAACCACCACGTCCTCTGGTCCTCTCTTCCTTCTCTAGTCTCTCACAAATGGTCATGGATAAAGGGTTTGGATTGTGGAGAAGAAAATGGTGGATCGGGTTTGTGTTTGGGAACAAAGAAAAGAAATGGTCGATGGTGTGGGTTATGCATGAATGTAGGCTAGTGACTAGTGGATGAGTGACACTTGTCACTCATCCATTGGTTGCTGAAAAGTAACTGGGCCCACTAAAGACAAAACTCTCCTTTTTGTCTCGTAAAACGTGTCGCCGGGAATAGTATCCCGAAACTTCCGTGAACCATAACTTCGCCGTCGAACGTCCGAATTCGACGTGCCGCCTGTCTACGGATTCGTATCGTCCTTATCTACGTAACGGTCTTTGGCCCTCGGCCATTGGACCTCCCGGTCAAAAAGTCAACATTTGACCTCCTATTCACCCAAATTACCAAAATGCCCTTGGGTTTCCGAACGTCATAACTTCCTCCTCGAACGTCGGAATTGAACGTGCCACCTGTCTATAAACTCGTGACGTCATGAACTACGTCACGGTCATCAGTCAAAGTCCATTTGACCGCCCGATTAAAAAGTCAACGTTTTGCCACCACTAGGGGCAAAACGGTCATTTCGCACCGTTCGTCCAATTTCGCTCTACTAATCACCGTTTAACCTCATTAATCGTGATTAGTCACTAATCTAATCTAGGAATTTGGGACGGGTCGTTACACTCTCTAACTCTCTCTACCTCATCTTCAGACTACGCATGGGGATCTCGTCCCAGTGGCATCGCCATTACTTTTCCTATAATAGACACACCTTAGTACACATCATGCACCTCATAACTGCAAGAAATAACAATAAACCTATGCTCTGATACTAAGTTGATAGGACCCTTCCTGGAAAGTTTAGATAATCATGAGGGATTCTGCTCCCTTCTGACATTCAAAACCTAAGCACTGAAAGTAGCCTCAAAAGATTGTACAGTAACCACAAAACCATCTAACTGTCAGACTAGGGATAATTATACAACCGTTCAAACCATAGTACATAGATTACAACTCTTACAACGTAATTCAAAATACAAAAGTGTACCCTAAACGGCCACAAGTACACAGTATTTAGTTTAAGCCTCTGCTCCAAAGTAGGTCCCCGTTTCGTGCCACAGCCTGGAGGGCAAAATAAAACCATAAAAATCTAAGTGGACGAAAATAACCTTCGAAAAAATATTTTGAAAACCAGCGTTTATATCCTCAATTTTATAAAACAATGCATGCACATAAAGCCATTTAAAAATCAGTGAAAATATAACATAGTTCTTGACCTCGAGATGCGTGAAAACATACACAAAGCAAAGCATATCAACAAACTCTCTCAACAAACATACACACGAACAGTCACATCAATAACACACAATCAACCCCTCATCGATGCTCTACATTACTTATCATATCGACTGCATTATAGGTAGGCACACTACTCGGGAACCGGAGCCCAGCTCGATGTTCAAGTCATTAGTCTTTGGAACCGGAGTCCTGCTCGACGTCTGAGAATAATTAACCAACAAGTATCCCGAGGAGGGTTGTCTATAACACATATCACACACTACGAATATCGAGAAAACATATACTTATTATAACACATACCAATTTCACAACCAAACCACGTTTCAGAAACTGGCTTACGCCCAAAAACACATTTTACACCAACCCTTGTAAAACATGCACCAATGGCATTTTCTGTAAAAATCATCCAAAAATCATACATAATCATAAAAAAACCCAACATCACAGCATATCCCATCACAAATATCAAGAAACACACTTTAACCATACTTCAACCCAAATCCACAATTTAAGTGAAATTGGGAAACACAATCTAATGAAAATCTCGTATAACGTGTAATGAAACAATTTTTATAAAATCGTCAAAAATCACAATAAAATCATTATCAACAAAATATTACCATAATTATGTATAAAAACATTCAAAATACGTAGCTATGCATGCATAATATTTTAATAAAAATAAAAGTCCACTCATAGTGCAATTTCGCCATTTATTCCCATTCTGAAAGTTCCTCACTGACTTCGGGGGTTAGGTCTCCTGTCCAAAAATCATAATTTTAGGTTTACTAGTGTCCCACAATCCTCAAGTAACCTCCTAGTACGAACCCGAACTCCCTGAAATTAAATATTGATTTTTAAAATTAACTTTGCACTTCGAACACCCAAAACTAACCCTAAATAGTGTCTGATCAACTCGAAAAACTTGCGTCGTTGGATTCGTAACCTACGCATTTTAGGCCCAGTTTCTGCAATACGGGTCTCCCGACCTGGCGACCACGACCCAGTCCTAAAACCATGGGGTTTCACTCTTTTTTCCTTCATTCTTCGTCCAAACGCCCTTGAACCATCCGATGAAAGGATCCATTTAACCAAAGAATCCACCTCGAAAACCTTCCACCAACCTCCAACTTCTTGATCATCCGCCACCTGCGCTGTCTGGGTGGCTTCGACATCCAAAACTTCATACAACTTAGTAGAATTGTAGGAACTCATAGAAGATGTTAGTGAGCTTGTTCTCAGAGTTCCCAGTCGAAAACTCTATAGTGCAATCCAACCTTCAAGTTTTCTTCTCAGGTTCTTTGTCCCTCGTTTTTTTCTCTCGGGTCTGAGCTCATCGCCCTCATTTCTTCTCCTTATTTTTTCTTCATCCCTCTCTTCTTTCTTCTTTCTTCTTCTTCCCTGGTTCTCCCTCTTCGTTTTTCTTTTTCTTTTCCTCTTGGTTGCACATCACACACACTTAAAACATCCACATGCTCACACATACATGCCAAGGTCGATGCACACCCCCTTATGAGATAAGTAGACATTTTTTACTATCTTAAACCATCCACAAGAAAAATCCTCAAATTGAAATTACCAAAATACCCTTATTACCAAATTATCAAAATGCCCATATACTATTCAAGCCTAAAGTAAATTCATCTAAACTCCATTTTCCGCTTACCGCCTGTCTACACACTAAGAAGGTCGAGACCTTCACAATAGCTTTTATGGAATATCCAAAAATTATCCCGATCAAAAAGCCAACCATTGACCCTTTAGAGGTAAAATGGTAATTTCTTTTTTGGACTTTTCCTATTTTACCCTTGTTGAAATTTTGGGTCATCACATTTATGTTAGGCATTGAGTTACAACACTAACCCCACCCAGACATGACCCATCTCAATCCTTCTCGATTATCGTGGGAGGTGCCTATAACAAACCGTCTCGAATTTCAGGATTATTTTAGTAGTTAATTAAGGATTAGTGTGACTAATCGGGGATTAGTTGAGAGATTTTGGATGGACGGTGCAAAATGACGATTTTGTCAACAAGAATGGGCGAAAAGTTGACTTTTGACCTAGGTGGTCCAATGAACTTGGATTGATGACCGTGATGTAGATCGGAGCGTTACGAGTCGGTAGACAGGCAGCATGTCGAAATCGGACGTTCAATGAGAAAGTTACGGGTCTAGGAAGTTTTATAGCACTATTCACGTAAACCACGGATTTTGACACGTGGCATATTTTGATTAGGAGAAATATCTGGGAAGGACCCACCAGATGAGTGACAAGTGTCACCCATCTAATTGGCCCAGAACCCAATATTTTGGGTTTATCCTCATCTTTATCAGTTATCATCTTGGCCGGACTGTTCATCGATTCAAGGGTAGGGGTGGCAATGGGTCGTGTCGTGTCGGGTTCATGCCGTGTCACGTACTCTGTTTTACCCATTTATACCCAACCTGAACCCGACCTGTTTATTAATCATGTCAAATCATATAAACCCGAACCCGACCTGTTTATTAAACAGGTAACCCGAACCCACCCATTTAACTCGTTTATTAAACGTGTTGTGTTGAATAACCCGTTTAACCTATTTAACCCATTTAACATATTTAACCCGTCTAAACTATTTAACACGTTTAACCCGTTTAACTCATTTAACCTATTTAACCATATATCCAACATAATATTTGAAGCAGAATTGCCACTAAAATATTATACCAACCATTAACGAACTTCATAATTCAACAAACTTCATAATTCATAAGTTCATGCAATAATTTAGTATCCATGACCAACAATACAATATCATCAATGTAATATTAAGTTACAAAAGAAAATAAGCATCACATTTACTCATTTAGTACATAATACCAAATAAAATTAAGTGATTAATTAACAAACTCTAAGGGAAAAGTTTCAGCAAAAAAAGTGTTAAAATTGATTAGATCTTCATGAATTGCACTTCTATCTTCGAAACTATCTGCAACATCATCAAACGGAGTTTCCATCTGAATAAAACAAACACAAAAACCATCTTTTAACAACAAACAAAGTATAAAATAGTAAATTAGACAACAAACAAAACAATCACCACAAGTATACACCTTAAACCATCCATACACCTTAATCACTTATCATAACATCTTTAATAGGAATGGATTGACCCTGATTGTATTAAATCGAAGAGAATTTAGAATTAATATAACTATTTGACCTGGATGAAATCGAGCAAATACAAAGAAACAACAACATTATAACTCTGTTCCATTCCATATAGCAATGTTCTGTTCCAGTTCTAATTAAGTTCAGATTTTTAACAACAACAAAAACAATTATGTGCGCACATTTTTACGTGGGATTTTTAACAACAACAAAAACAATTATGTGCGCACATAAACAAAGGATTTATGTATTGTTGTTTATGTGGGAGATTATGCCAGTTTGATTTCGGATACTAGTTCGTTTATGCATTAAGAACAAACTCTTTAATCTTTGTCTAATCTAGTTTGGTTCTTATATTTGAAAAATACAGGGTCTTTTGATCATCAATTTCATTCCATTGCATCTAAAGTTCAGATGCCCAAGTACGGGCCAAACTCAAATGGTTCTAGTTGTCTTCATCTGAATAGTAAAAACTTGATTTTTCCACAAGAGAGGAAAATGCAAACGCAAAAAGACACCAACAAAATAATCAATGGAAAAAGATTGCCATTTAGTTTTCAAAATAAAATATAATGAAAAATCCCTAGTGCATATTTTATTTCTTAATTCCCATGCGGAGAGACCCACTTTGTTCATGTGGGTGTCTTATAAGGGTGGCAATTTTTGACACGACCTGATACACGACTCGAAACCCGCACGAAATTTATGCGGGTCAACCCGCACGATTAAAATTTCGGGTCATTTTCGGGTCAACCCGTTATGACCCGTTTATTAAACGGGTGGGTTTCGGGTCAACCTGTTAACCCGTTTAATAACCTGTTAACCCGTTTAATAAATGGGTAGATTTCGGGTTAACAGGTTAACCCGTATATTGGCTTATATATTGACCCATTTAATAAACGTGTCATTACTAACCCATATATCTACCCATTTACTACCTAAATATCTATTAAATTTTATAATTTAAATAGGTTAAACATGTTAAACGGGTCAAACGGGTCATAGGTTAATTGGGTTTTGCATATGACCTGTTTATTAAATGGGTTAAACGGGTTAAACGGGTTACACGGGTCATTAACAGGTCGGGTTCGGGTTGGACATTCTTGACACGATTATTAAAATGGTCGGATTCGGGTTGGGCATAAATGGGTAAAACAGAATTCATGACACGACACGAACCCGACACGACACGACCCATTGCCACCCCTAGTGTCTTATGCCAGTTTGACCTAGAGGAAGTTACCAAGAAACAACGACATAAAATTGTAAACCTTTAATTGTAATTTTCTTTCAATGTATCCTCGGTTCTAAATGTCATATTTGGCTTGATTGAACAATCAGATTAAACCCACTATTCTATGTAATTAAGAACTTCAAAATTCATCTAAAAATGGAGACTTTAATTAGCATTATGCAAATTCTTGGTAGATTAGTAAGCGCATACAACTACAAATCAACAAGCCCACATACACTTTAACAATTCAACTCACTAATCATTCAAAATAATGCACCCGAAATTGGAGAAACGTCATACATATTAAGATCAAAATTAGTACAATTTAAGCGAAAATCTAAGAGCCCTAAACACACACAAGCATACCTCGCGCCAAATGCCATATGATTTCCACTAAGACTTCTTCTGAGGCCGATATTTCTTTTCCAGGGATGTTGGATGCGTGGTTTTGTTCAACCCTAAGATGTCCTTCGCATCCATTGTAATCCCCAAAAAATTAGGATTTAGTTCTCTTGCTCTTTGGACTTTGTGTTCGCCAAGAACGTGAATTCACTGCGCATATGGAACAATTAGGTGCAGACGCGAATCGATGACTGCAGTCGAGTGGAGAGGTTGGCGACTCGGTCGCGTGGTTGTGTGGTGGCGTGGAGAGGCTGGCGACGTCGGAGCTTCGAAGACGGTGATGCGGCTGGCCGACAGGTGGGTGGGTCGTTGGATTGTTGATGGAGGTTGAGAATGGAGAAGACTTGGTGCGGCTGTTGGAGAGAATGGAAGTGGAGGTTGCTATAGATTTGGGTTTTTGTTTTAATTAGGTTATAAATTATAAAGTTTAAGTATTTATATTTTGGTCCTTGTGAAACCCTAGAGTACTAAATGGGTACGCGAGTTGATGGGTTAACAGGTTGTGACTTAATAACCCGTTTAATAAATGGGTTAATAGGTTATTAAATGAGTTAGCGGGTTGATCCGAAACCCACTTGTTTAATAAATGGGTTAGAGCGAGTTGACCCGAAAATGACCCAAATTATTATTGAGTCGGGTTGATTCGGGTTAATTCCATGCTGGTTTCGAGTCGTATATCGAGTCGTGTCAGAAATTACCACCCTTATTCAAGGGTAAGTTTTAGGTTTGATTTCACGTTTTTGAGTCCATAGATCGATTACAGAAGGTTGGACGATCACATAGGAAGGAACTAGGATTAAAACGGACTGAAATCGAGGGAGAATCGGGTGGTTCGGGTCGTGGGTCTGTATGACCTGATTGCAGGCAGTCGGGTTGACCCGACTGGAGGTCAGGGACGAGATGACATCATTTGTCAGGTTTGACTTATCAGTCAGACGTGACGTCAGCGATGACGTCAGCATGACGTTAGCGTTGACTAACCGTTGACTAGTGTTGGCCGTGCATTAACCACACGCGTGGGGGCACATGAGCTCGAATTTAGAGGTAGGACCAGTGTCATTTGAAGGGTTTTGACGATCCAGATCCAATGGTGGTAGTTTCGGGTGGATCGGAGATCGTTAAGTTGGTCAAATCGAGGTTTTTCACCTTGAGAAATGTGTTCGAGACACGTTGACTTTTCTGGGAGCTTTGGGGTTTTATCCTATGGACTTATATAGATAGTTAGTGACCTTCGGGTATGATTTGGATAGGATCGGAAGTTCCAGAGATGATGAATTAGCCTCAGAGAGGCTTATGGAATGTGTATCGAGACGGCATCTATGACGGTCTGTGAGTAGATATTTTTTTTATAACTATCATGCATGCATAACTGTTTTACATGCTTTATATATGTGTTTTGTGATGATATGATTGTGGTATTTGAGCTTTACGTATTTGCCCGTATTTCGAGGTGTATAGTTTATGTTGGATTTACATGTGCTTGTGTTTTCAACTATAGATTTAATGGAACAGTTTTGGATTTCGAAGTATGGAATCGGGCATGAGTCCCATTTGATTTGGAAACTATCAGACTTGAAGTCCATTTGATTTAATGAGATATCGGGCTGGAGGCCGATTTGGTTTACATGATCAGGCTAGGGGCCCAGTTGATTATGATATCGAGCATGAGTCCTAATTGTAGTTTATAAATGTGATTTCGGGTTCGAAGACCCTAAAATGGATTTGGATTTGAGTAATTGGATTTCTGGATTTATGATGATTTTATGGAAATTCCGAGTATGAAGCCTTTGAAAGATTTTGAAAGGATTTTATAAATTATTTTCCATATACCATCCTTATATGAGGATATGTGGATTGTTTTCCAAATGGCTGGGACACTAGGGAAGTCACGGCGCATTGCCTGCGAGAGGTCATTGCACGAAGCTATCAGATCGTATAGTGACTCAGGAGTAGGATTTTTATTATTAGACGTCGATGACGTCAGACATCTGGGATGCCAGAGATTGACCCGGAGAGACCCCGGCCAGCACGCGTTGCTTAGACCGTGATATGACGTCTGGGACGTCAAGCGTCTGGGACGCTAGACATCTGGGATGCCGAGGATTGGTATTTGGTAAACATGATTTATTGGAATTATAAAATGGTATTTTCGTGTTTATGGATTTGGGCAGTGGCCCATACGATCAGTTTTTGTGGTTTTGGATTGAGTTCTCACACTTGGTTGATTTTATGGTTTTGGGCTAAAGCCCTAATGATTTGAGGAAGGAAATGGCTTTGGTTTCATAAACAGTTTTTACTATATTTGAATTAATTGGTTTTCGTATGCATGCACAGTTTTAAGTGAAGGGCATAAATGTCTTTTATGAAATGAGTTTTTATTAAATTATTTATTTTCGTCCACTCACAGCTTTTATGGTTTTTAATATCCTTTAGGTTGATCGCGGTGCGGGCTGTAGCGATGACCGAGACATCACACTCCGCCACTGATCCAGACGCGCTCTAGAAGCTTTGAATAGGTTGTTGGTTCAGGTTATCCCTCGTCTAGCCTTCGCGTTACACGAGGGTTAGACAGGTGTCTGGCCCTTCGTGCCACATGTGGGTTAGACGGGAGCACGATATATCCCGCTTTAATCTCGGATGGGGGATTGGGATGGGTCGTGTCAGGCATTCTATCAGGGCCTAACCCTCCTCGGCCAGGACCCTATTCTAGCACGATTTTATCTGCTTTGGTCCTCCTCGTCCTCACGATTTTATTTTCAGGAGCTCACAGTGCAACTTCCTAGGTAGTCACCCATCATGGAATTACACCATCCTCAACTCGCTTAACTTTGGAGTTCCAACCGAACCAAAAGCCACTAAACTCCCAAAAGGCCTCGTACTAGATAGGAGTGTGTCTACACTTTTAAGGCACACCACCATTCCCCTCCCAGACTATTTCCCCCTCGTAGGAATGTGGGATCGTTCACCGTTCCCTCTAGAACACGGGTCTTAAAATCCACCCCTCTTAGGGCCCAGCGTCCTTATTGTCACACTTCCTGGTCGGAACCTGGCTCTGATATCATTCTGTCAGAACCCGACCCTCCTCGGTCAGGACCCGATTCTAGCACGATATTGTCCACTTTGGGTCTCCTCGCCCTCACCATTTTGTTTTCGGGAGCTTACGATACAAATTCCCAGGGGGTCACTCGTCATGGAATTGCACCAGCCTCAACTTGCTTAACTTTGGAGTTCCAACCGAACCCAAATCCACTGAGCTCCCAAAGGCCTCGTACTATATAGGTGTGTGCCTACACCTTTAAGGCACACCACAATTCCCTTCCAAGACCATTCCCCCTTGTAAGAATGTGGGATCGTTCACCATTCCCTCCAGGACATGGGTCTTACAGTTCGGACTCTTCCAAACCATACCCAAAGGTCACTAACAACTTCTATAAGTTCATATCATAGACCCTCACAAATCCCGGTACGGTCAACATGTCCCAAACACGCTTCCCGAAGCTAAAAACCTCTATATGACCGACCAAATGACCTCCGATCGACTTGAAACCACCGCCATTTGGATTCAGATTGTCGAAACCTTTCAAACATGATCGATTTTCACCTCAAAATTCGTGTCCATGCGTCCCCACGCATCGGTTAAAGTTCCAGTCAACAGTTAACGCTAACGTCATCGGTTAACGGCTGACGTCAGCCTGACAAGTCTAACACTTGGCAGGTCTGACACGTGTCAGATTTAACATGTGCCACGTGTTAGCCCCTGATTAGGCCACGTGTCTGATATCTGACTGGACCTGACAGCATGTCACATGTCAACCCCTGAGTGGTCCACGTGTCTGACACCTCTGACAGATGATGACGTGGACTGCCATATGTCATCGTCTACTTCCAGTCGAGTTGACCCGATCCTCTGTAATAGGTTGACCAGACACATGACCCGACCCAGTCCTAACTCATGCAATTCTACACCATTTTCGACCTCGTTTGTTCCTACATGATCATCTTGACCTCAAGAAGGGTTCTATGAACCTAAAACTAGCTAAAATGTTCAGAATGTTACCTTCCAAATGTTGAACAGTGATGGGAAACTTCAGCCTTGCTTCCCTGTCGATCCCAGTCACCTTAGTCCTTGGTTTTGGTCCCGTTGAGGTCGTCTGGTTCCTGGGAACTTGTTTTTGTCATCAGAACGGCCCAACAGACCCTCTAAAACCACTTCGAAACTTTGATCAAGTTAAAACAGTTTCGAGTTTACCTGGTTGTGGCTCTTAGTTGCTCTGCCATGTTTCTGCCATCCACCACTGTCACCGTAATTCTCCCTTCCACTCATAGTCCCTCACAAACAGCATATAAGATGATGGTATAATGGATGTGGGGTTGGTTTCGGTATGGGTTCAAATCGAATAGGAAGGGTGGATGCATGTATGTGGGATGGGAAGCAATGGATAAGTGACAATGTATGTGGGATGGGAAGCAATGGATAAGTGACACTTGTCACTCATCCATTGGGTCTGAACACAAATATATGGGCCTAATAAATGACAAATGTCAACTTTCCTCGTAAAATGTGCCACTGTAAATAGTTCTCAAAATTATTCGTGACTCATAACTTTTTCGTACGATGTCTGATTTCAACGTGTCGTTTGTCTACGAACTTGTATCGTCTAGATCTACTAATGCATCTCAGTCTACGTGTCATTGACCTACTAGGTCAAAAGTCAACTTTTTGCCCTTTCTAGGGGTAAAATCGTCATTTTACCTCGATCGTCTGATAATCCTCGATTAATTCCCGATTATTCTCGCTAATCCTCATTAATTCTTAATTAATCCCGTAGATTCGGAACGGGTCGTTACAATCTTGCCCCTTAAAGAATTTCGTCCTCAAAATTCAAATCGACTCCAACTTCATGGTGGACATCCTATCCTGCCTCCACCCCTAGGCTCTCACGTGTATACGTACATGTCCAACACCTAACCATGGTACTCATACCAAAAGTAAGCGTCACTCGACGTCATCACTATCCAACAAGCACGTGACCAAACTGTCACTGAAAATCCCCAACTCAGCCTCAAGTCTCCAACTGTATACCATATTCACGATAACTATCTAGACTAGTCGGCAACTCATCGGTTTCACTACGCCTTCGTTGCGCAAATCTAACCTCGACTCACTCTAGAGTCCCATCAGCGTACCTCGTACAATGTCTCATGTCATTCGGCGACTACGATGTGATCCCGACTCCTTACGAGTCTCAAACTATTACCTCTCACGTCTTGCCGATATGCTCAGGATGCATTTGGACCCCATCGAATACTTGTTCTAGCAAAAATAATCACAATTACCATCACTAGGGTCCCTCTGGCCCATAATGGCCCTGTGCTCCATACTCACACAATCACTGAACCATCTAAAGCCACTATGTACTAGCGCACAGTATCCGATGTCCGGTCATCGTACTCACTATACCATTAACATCGGACCCCGTCTGATTATCATACATGTTCATCTCGGACTCAATCTGATGTTCGTACCACATCGATCACATTGCTCAACTCAGCTATCCCGTTGTCCAACCTGTACTACTCACCGGTGCACCCATACACAATCGCTAAGGCATTACTCCGGCCTACTCAATGGCTGTACTCAGGAAACGCCCAGCCACATACCAATATTACAACTTGGAACTAATCTGTCTACCACATGGCTGACATGCCAATCATATTTTGATACTAGAACCTGTCTGTTTGATCTCTTCTCTAGACAGACCTCACGATATTCAACATCTTCCCTGAGTCCTCGTGGTCACCTGACTAACTTCAGAGATATCCAACCGGTCCACCAACCAAACTCCTTCCCTGGTTCACTCTAAAGGTCAATCGATTCATGCCACCTAGACGTACCAACCCTGAACCTATTGGTTACCTACCACTGTCCAACAATCCTCCATCGCCATCTACCACCAACACAATCTCTTCATTTGAAGCGGTAACAAACCTGCCAACATCTTACTCGAGGCATCGTCTATTCATCTTTTCCTGAATAATTCTCAACTTATCGTCATCATGTACATCTCTCGAAGAGATAATAAATCCAACTCTCGTGTCCAAATACCATGGTGGCACAACTTTCACTAACATCTGGAAGAGTCAACCTAGAGCAGTGGTCAACATTCTGCTCACTCAATTATCATCTCATACCAGATTGACTCCCCCTCGAGTCAGTCCCATCAACAATCCAGGACACTCACCCAATCGGGGTGAAACCAATCTCCGTCACCGTGGTTAATCAATATTAATCCAGAGCTACCTCGATCATCCAAGTAGTATCGATACTCGCAACTAACATCATGACAAGGACACCAACATTGGTCCACTGCTCCTAAAATCCCATGTAGCATGAGTACACAATCCACCGAATACCAAGTGATGAGAAGTTCACTAAGGACTTCCACGATAAGGAGTACTACTTCCGCACTATGACTCGGTGCAAATCACCCTTGGTTAATTCAAATCTCAGGGCACCATCCCCTTTTGTATCACTCACACTGAGCTTCCTAGGTTACTCACTAGACTGAAGAAACTCCAATTCCACTAAGTCCTATAATAGAACTCTTACTGATTTCAACCCTATCGGTATCTTTCGACAAAATGGCTGCAACATGGGTTACGTACCTGGGAAAACTTCATATGAACATGGCAACCGCCTAATTTACCGATAACACATCGAGAAACTTGGGCACAACCTAAAATTCAATCCAAGATCACTGAGCTAACTGGGGACATCACAAAACGGGTCCCACGTTCGTAACAGTCATATGACATAGTGGTTCTAACCTCTAAGTCGTCACTCACTGGGTCCTCAACCACGTCTCCTGAAAACCAATCTGTCGTAAGGTCAAAACCTTATCTGCCTTTTATCATACCGTTTACGCACATCCAATAGGTGATTCCATCACCATACCCATCGGCATACTAGCTCGCATGTCCCAACTCTATGAGATCAACGTATGCACACAACACTCGTGCAATCCGACCACCACTAACTAGATCTAGGCACACCCCGTGCTTTCCGTAAATCAATCGAACCCCATCCCACCGAGCCATTCGGGATCTTCTCTGTCCCACTCGGTGACCACTGCCACCGTAACTCGGACGTCAGCCACTCAAGGCTCAGAGCTTGAAGCAACCCCCGTCCAAGCTCCCTAAGTACACGAATCCCCATGACTCCTCTACATCATCCATAACCACTTGGTCGTTGTGAAATTCCATCAAACTCATCTCCCTCTGAGATGCCACATCCTCACTCGAGTCTTACTCTCAAGACCCGACACTACCCGATGACGCCTCACCGCCTCAATCGTCATCGCACTTGATGTGAATCGAATCTAACCAAAAATCTCTCCTCATACGAGAAACACCCACATACCTCTACACCAAATGCAGGGACATCACCTCTCGACAACGTGTCGGGTTGCCGACACATGACTGACGAATCCTCATCGTCTCAGTCATTACTAGGACATGAACATACCATAACAAGGTCATAACCTTTGCTCGTACCTCGACAAGGCTGGGGCGAATATAATGTAAAGGCGTTCCTCAAACATCACCCAACTCTCAATAATCTCATCCACGTCCATGGATAACAATGTCTGTTACGATCCTGGTGCAGACCGATCCAAGAAACACTCCGTTATCGAGACTCCGCACTCGTGCGGTAACTTATCGCCCGTACCGATCACTCAGGACTGACAGAACCATGTTCTCAAGAGTGTAACTCAACACTGGTACAATCTACTCATGAGCGTATAATCCACTGATCGGTCCGCCCTGGATCCGATCCACAAGTACCACTCTCCCAGTAACTGGTCCAACCAATCTCGACTCAAGTTACCCACGACCTCGATTGCTCACCATAGCACATCAATTCTAACTAATCCATTGGTCACGACTCCAAAAAGTCGTCATACTAGGGTAACTAGTACTCAACCAACCAATAACCACTATCTGAGGACCTTGTCCACTAGTAACTCTACGGCCTCCCGCTGTTGGGCCCACAAGAAACTCGGCCTTACTTAGTGTCTAACACTGCTCAACCACAGCCTCCCATGCCAATCAACATCCATACGGGGTCCAACACACTAAAACATGGCATCTGTCATCTGTCCATGTCCGTAAAATCATCCCTCTCTATCAGGGAAATCACTCATCTCTATCCGTCAATATCTGACATCGGTCTCATATCGGCAATTCTTCCATCGTTATCACCATCATGATTTTCATATCGACACGCGTGCGACTCGGATTTACACAACTGATCTACACCTGGCTCTAGAGTCCGCGACTCGACTTCTAGGTGCGACACTAGGCTCGGAGTCCCTGACTCAACGTCTTAGTGCAATAACCCAACATTCTTGCAAGTAGTGTCATTGTGACCTCTCCGGGGGAACACATCGCTACCGGAGTCATATCCATAAGGGTCCTCTCCGGGGAAACACATTCTTACCAAAGCCCCTCTCCGGGGAAACACATTCTTGCCAGAGTCATAGCTAACATCTCATAAGGTCCTCTCCGAGGAAACACATTCATGTTGGAGTCATAGCCAACATCTCATAGGGTTCTCTCCGAGGAAACACATTCCTGTTAGAGTTATAGCCAACATCCCATAGAGTCTTTTCTAGGGAATACATTCCTACTGGAGTCATAGCCAACATCTCATAAAATGGTCATAATAATATCAGTGGAAACATATTTTCATAAAACAGTTATTTTGCACAGGGTTTCTGCCAAAAACAAGTTTCCACAAATCTGGTAAACACTGTGTCCAGTTTCATGTCAAACGGGGTTCGAAGCCCCAAATCTCATAACACAAAACCCAATAGGGCCCTTGGCCCGAAACCTGGTTTCCAATAGACTCACTCCCGAAGTCCATTATCTTTTAAACTGGGTCTCAAGCCCAAAACAGCGATTTCACGCATCCCCGTGAAATCATTTAAAAATCGCTAATCAACTAACATATAAAACAATCATGCACTTCATCAAACAAACCATGTTTATAAAGCATTAAAACACATATATGTATATATATATATGCATGCATCTTTTATAAAGCAAAGTCCACTCACGGCCGATCCACGCTACACGCTCTGAAACACGCGTCGTAAGTTGATCCAAAGCTAATCCACAGTCTCCGGGACGTCCGGACCTGTCCAAACCATACCCAAAGGTCAATAACAACTTCTATAAGTTCATGTCATAGACCCTCACAAATCCCCGTACGGTCAACGTGTTCGGAACACGCTTCCTGAAGCTAAAAACCTCTAAATGATCGACCAAACGACCTTCGATCGACTTGAAACCACCACCATTGGATACAGATCATCAAAACCTTTTGAACATGACCAGTTTCACCTCGAAATTCATGCCCACATGCCCCTACGTGCCGATCAAAGCTCTGGTCAACGAAAGTTAACGATTAACTCTAACGTCAGCTTGATAGGTCTGACACGTGTTAGATCTGACATGTGCCACATGTCAACCCATGATTGGTCCACGTGTTTGACATCTGACTGGACCTGGAAGCATGCCATGTGTCAGCCCCCTGAGTGGTCCACGTGTTTGACACCTCTGACAAATGATGACATGGACTACCACGTCATCATCGTCTACCTCCAACCAGGTTGACCCGGTCCTCTATCACGAGTCGATAAGACACGCGACCCAACCCAGTCCTAACTCATGCAATTTTGCACCATTTTCGACCCCGTTTGTTCCTACATGATCGGTTTGACCTTGGGAAGGGTTCTATGAACCTAAAACTAGATAAAAGGTTCATAATGGTACTTTCCAAATGTTGAACAATGACGGGCAACTTCAACCTTGCTTCCCCGTCGATCCCAGCCACCTTAGTCCTTGGTTTTGGTCCCGTTGAGGTCGTATGGTTCATGGGAACCGATTTTGGTCATTAGAACGACCCAACAGACCCTCTAAACCCACTTTGAAATTTTGACCCATTTAAAATGGTTTCGGGTTTACCTGGTTGTGGCTCCTGGCTACTCCGCCGTGTTTCCGTCGTCCACCACTGCCACCGTATTTTTCCCTTCCACTCATAGTCCCTCACAAACAGCATAGAAGATGATGGTATAATGGATGTGGGGCGGGTTTCGGTTTTGGGTTCGAATGCAATAGGAAGGGAGGATGCACGTGTATGGGATAGGTTGTAATGGATGAGTGACACTTGTCACTTATCCATTGGGCTTAAACACAAATATCTGGGCCCACTAAATGACAAATGTCAACTTGCCTCATAAAACATGCCATCGTAAATAGTTCTCGAAATTGTCTGTGACCCGTAACTTTCTCGTACGATGTCTGATTTCGACGTGACGCTTGTCTATGGACTTATATTGTCTCGATTTACGTAATGTACCTTGATTCACGTGTCATTGATCTCCCAAGTCAAAAGTCAACTTTTTGCCCTTTCATGGGGTAAAATCGTCATTTTATCCTGATCATATGGTAATCCTCGATTAATTTTTGATTAGTCTCGCTAATCCTCAATTAATTCTTAATTAATCCCTTAGATTTGGGACGGGTTGTTACACATTGAACTATCAGTAACATCTTCTGCTCCACTATTTATTCCATTCATATTCATTCAAACACCACATTCACTACTCTCACTGAGTGGGGACCTTATATTAAACTGAGACCCCGACGTTTCTGCATCAACTTTTTCATCCCTATACCCACCCGTGTCTATATCAGCTGCACCATCCAAGTCTAAAACTGACAGTCAATCTAGGTTGCCATCTCCATCACGTTGCATTTGATTGTTACTCCCTTGTACATACAAATTCTCATGCATATGCCTCAAGTTGATGCCATTTGATCCTGCCAATCCATCTTTCGTAATTATCTTCCAATCCATAGTTAACGGAACCATGCTTGATGATATTACTTACTTCGTATGGTTCAAAGAAAATTGGAGGTTATCATCGTATTCAATTGACGCAAACTTCTGCCCTCCCCCCGAAATGGGTACCATATATTTTATACCCATTCTTTCTTTGGTGGCATCTACATGAGCAACACAAAAAACTCGCTCCACAAGCTCCTTATAACTAATAATTGGTAGCCGAAACTAGAATCCTTTTACTTTTTCCACCTTCGTATCTACAATTCATTCCTTTATTCACCCATTTCCCATTGTAGCATATCAAAATTCTCAATGCATCATCCATTCCTACATTCATCACACAAAATTTCTATTTCAATAATTTTCGGTTGTTAACCGTTCACTCTCTTTGACTCATATTTGTATCCAACTTATTTACCGTTTATGTCAATCTTATCTACCACATGTCCAATTTATCTATCATTTATGTCCAACTTATTTACTATTTATGTCCATTTTATTTACCTTTTATGTCAAAATTATCTACCGATTTATCTATTGTTTATGATCTACTTATTTACTGTTTATGTTCCATTTATCTATCGTTTATGTACTACTTATCTACCATTCCTTCCATAAAGTGTACCTTGTCCTACCTATCTACCATTTATAACATACTTAGTTACCATTAATATAATACTTATCTATTGTACTTTTGAAATAAATTTTTTCATTACTTACGATATGTTAAGGTTTTACGTTCAACCAACACTGGAACACAACCTCCAGAGCTAGTTTAACGTAGTCTTCCTGTAATGACCCGTCCCTAATTTTTAAGGATTAATGAAGACTAATGATGGATTAGCAAGGCTAATCGGAGATTAGCCGAGGATTAATGGACGTTCATGGTGAAATTACGATTTTGCCCCTAAACGAGGGCAAAAAGTTAACTTTTAACCCGGGAGGTCTGATGCCCGAGGGCCGAAGATCGTTACGTAGATCGATTCGATACAATTTCGTATACAGGCGGCACGTCAAAATCGAGCGTTCGACGAGAAAGTTACGGTTCACTGAAGTTCCGAGGAACTGTTTACGGAAGCACATTTTACGAGGAAAAAGTGGACTTTTGTCATTCAGTGTAACGACCCGTCCCGAATATCGGGATTTAATGCTATTTAATTGTGATTTACTAATCTGGGATTAGTTGAGCGTTTCGGACGAATTGTGCAAAATGACCGTTTTGCCCCTGGGCGTGGGCAAAACGTTGACTTTTAATTCGGATGGTCAAATGGACTTTGACCGATGACCGTGACGTAGTTCGGGACGTCACGAGTTCATAGACAGGTGGCACGTTCGATTTCAACGTTCGTGGTGAAAGTTATGATGTACGGAAGTCCAGGGGCATTTTCGTAATTTGGACGAAGGAAGGGGAAATGTTGACTTTTTGACCGGGATGTCCGATGGCCGAGGGCCAAGGACTGTTACGTAGGTTTCGTCGATGCGAATCCAACGACAGGCGGCACGCCAAAATCGGAGATTCGACGACGAAGTTATGGGTCACAGAAGTTTGGTTTCGTTATGCACGCATTACGAGGCGTGGACACGTGGCGTTTTCTGATTGGCCTGGAATTTCTGAGTGGGACACGTGGACCACTAATCTTTAATTATTGGGATCAGATCTGGATTGGTCAGATTGTTTAAAATATAGGATTTAAATAATATAAAGAATTTCCCACTTATTTTCATCTTTTGATCTGGACCCTTAATCTCATTGGTGAGATTCAATCTGGGCCGTTCATTCCTTTTTTCCCTTTCTCTTTTGTTGAATCAGCCTGCATCCTCCCACTCCCATTTCTCTCAAACCCGTGAGAAATGTGCACGGCTCACATTGCACACCACCACCATTTCTATAACCTTGGGCCGTGCAGGGGACTGTGTGAGCCCTGTTGGGAGCTGGGCACGGTGGGAGACGACGGGAGACGGCTGGGCGGCGACGGAGGGGAAAAACAGGGGAGGCCGAAAAACTCAAATTTGGAAGTCGATGGAGACCGGTGTTTTGACCGTGCTTGAGGGGTGGACGGAGTTCTGGGATCGAACTAGACGTTTCGGTGGCCACGGTGGTGACCACGGCGGCGAAGGGAGCCTAAACCCGTGAGTTCGATTCTCGGGTCAAAAATGGCAGGATGAGTTTTACTGTTTTTCGTTCGATCTAGTAAACGGGAGGATGACTCAGAGGATGAGACGAGTCTAGTGGGACCGTTTTCATCGAGAATGGTGGTCGGAGCTGAGTGCAGTCGACGGTGGGTTGGCCCGCGGGTCACGGTGACCCGTTTACCAGTCGTTCGGGTTGAACGACGGTGAACAGTACCCGGCGCGTGGGTTTCACGCGCAGGGAGTTCAACCGGCGCGTGGGGGCGCGTGTGAGGTAATTCTGAGAAACTTCCAACATGACTTTTATCCTATACATTGTAACGAACATTTTGGGATTGGTTTCGTGTCGATCGGACACCGTCTCGATATTGTTCGGGATGTCCGAAGGTTTTAAATCCAGTTTAAAAATACTTAAAAATTCGGGAAAATTACGGGACTTGAATAGGATGTTAATGATGAGGTTAGTGATCCTCTAAATTGATTTGAACAGGATTGGGAGTCCCGGTGATAGTGAGGTGGCCCGGGAAGGCCTATGGCACGCGTATCGAGGCGCTCGGTTAAACGGTCTGTGAGTGGACATTGGTTTCATAAATTCGATGCATGCATAACTGTTTTATGATTGTTATAATTATGATTAAATGATTTACTTTGGATATCGGTGAATTTAAAATGATTTCACGCATTTCGAGGTGAATTACGTATTTGCACGTAAACCGAGATTTTCTGGATTTTCACCGATTTCCATAAATGTGGTTGGATATGATTTCATGAAACGGTTACGAACTTGAATAATGTAAAATCGGGCCAGGGGCCCAGTTGAACTATGAAATCGGGCCAGGGGCCCAGTTAACATGTGGATCGGGCCAGGGGCCCAGTTAACATGTGGATCGGGCCAGGGGCCCAGTTAACTTGTGAAATCGGGCCAGGGGCCCAGTTGATTTCTACATGTGATTGCAGGTCGGGGACCCTAAAATGGAATTGAATAAATGTTTTCTGGCTTACATTTTATATATGTTCACATGCTGGAATCTATAAATGGTTTTGATGATATTTCGGTTATGGCACGTTTCACGGTATTTGGGCATGAGACCCGTTTGTTGAAACGTAACGAATGGTTCGGATTTTATCTATGTATACCTATATGTTTTGCATGTGGATATCTATAAAATGTATTTGGTACTGCACTGTATAGATCCTTCCATATTATATTGTCTCCTCCGGATGAGGTACCCCGGAGAGGTCACGGACGTCTAGTACGTCCAGCGTCTATGACGCTAAGCATCGGGGATGCTGTACCCGAACGGGGTTCGGGGATTGAACTCGGAAATTGAGACCCGAGTGGCACGCGTAGCCTTGTGATTGTGACCTTATTGACGTCAGGGACGTCAGACATCAGGGATGTCGGATTGGAGTGTATAGTGCAGTGGCTAAAATAATGGTCATGGTTTATATGCCTTATGGTTCATATTACTGGATTTATGAAATAACTCTTGGATTTGCTTTTGGAAATTGAAACTATGTTGTGGTTTCCGGGCTAAGGCCCTAATGGTTATTTCTAAATAAATATGGGATTATTGGTTTTGGTGCATGCATATGATTTTACTGAGGGGCATAAATGTCTTATAAATGTTTTAAACAGACTTGTTTATTTTCGTCCACTCACAGCTTTGTTTTCAATGCCCTTCAGGTTGATTCCGGATACGACTGCAGCAGAGACTTGAGCATCGCACACCTCCTCCATCGATCCTTACGCACTCTGGAAGCCCGTTTGGGCAATGGCAATCGGTTATCCCTTGTCTGGCGCCTCTTGTCAGACGGGAGCACGTCACATTCCATGGTAATCCCGGGGGGATTGGGATGGGTCGTGTCAAGTGGTATCAGAGCAGGTTTTGCTCTTTTGTGCGCGAAGGACGAGGGTGTGATGTCTCTTTGGGCTGCTGTTCCGTTGTCAACCTGATAGATAGTTTTGGGTTTGTATGGTGAATTGGGTGTGTTTGGCCAGATACGCCGTGCATGGTTGCGATTCAACCCAGGTGGGGTTGTATACGATTAACTGGAAATGTGGGACCGTCGGTTCGGTCATGTGATGATGGATTGTTGTGCCACTGGGCACAACTGGGTTCAGGGAACCCCAATTGAATAATGGTTTGGGAATGCGAAACTCAGTTGAGTATTGGTCTATGTTTTGGACCCTGGTAGTGTTGGCTAGTGTACGGGGTGTTGGTGCATCGGAGTTAGCCGATGACCTTCGTGGTGGAACCTACGATGGAACCCACGTTGAGTTGACGATTGGATTGGATTGGACATCTATACGATGTCAGGACCGCGGGGTCGGTCAGGTTGTGGATTTTACTGCGGAGGGCAGTTGGGTTCGGTGGAACCCTAGGGTGTGATTTTGGAACCCTAACTTGTAGTTGATGGACCGAAAGGTGAACCTTAAGTGAGAACTTGTGCTGCGACGTGCGGCTGAGGTCTTGGATGACCATGTGGATGACTCTAGTGAGTCTTATGGGTTCGATTTATGGATACGGTTGTGAGATGAAATATGGAATTCCGTGTTGGATCGGATATTAGTGTGAGGTGTGGTTACGGATCTTGACAACGATGACTGTTGGTTGACAGTTGTGTCGAGATAACTGGCTATCGAGGATATTTAGCGTGGTTTTAATACTTGGGGATGTTCAGGGAACGTCCATTATCCTGATGTGCCAGTGGTCAAATTGGGGGTACCCATAGTCGTGGGGTACGAGTGGTGTTACGGGATCGTCGTTCGTAATGAACGGAGATCCAGGGTAACAACTTTGCACACAGTGTGCTAGCATGGATGTTCGTGTGCTAGCATGGGTGTTCGTGTGCTATGTATGGATGTTGGTATGGTGATACCGTTATGCCAATACTGGTATGGATGCCTGTGTGCTGATACTAGTGTTGATGATGGTGCGTTGGTGCTGGTGGCAGTAATTGTGATGACGATGAGCCACCAGTTGGGGTGTGACTCTGTCATGATGAACAGATGATTGGTATCTGCGACTCAGTGGTGGTTGAGTCTTGGACTGGATGGGATCCAGTGGAGGTTGTGTCGTGTTGGGATAAGTCCTAACAGATATATGACGACAAGTGATGAATGGATCAAAAGGTATGATTGAAAATTTGGGGAATCTTGGGATGCTGTTCCCTATGTCATGCGAGTTGGTGGATTTGGGGAGTTGTGATCAACTCCGAGATTGGTAAGTTTGTGTACTGCTTATATCCCCTGAGAGTACAAGGAAATTATTGGAATTGGAAAAGTCGGGGAAACCATTCGTGGTATTGATGTGGGATTTTGTGATTGTGAATCACTTGGAACCTGAGGATTGAACCTGTTTAGGTTGAGATGTGAGACGGAGGCAGTATGGTATGCACATTCAGGCAAAATTGTGGATATTCCGTTCGGAATCGGGGTGTGTGCATACATGATTATTGACGGACGTGAGGTCCGAGTAATGAATTGATTTTGGACACGTGGTGGTCCAAGTGAGGTATGGACGTGGGCAGTCCAGTGGTTGGACTTGACATCTCATTGGGAGCATGTCTGTTTCCAACATGGTTGGAACTCCCGATCCGGGGAGAGTTGTGATTGGGGGAACGAGAGGAGTGCTCGTTTCCGCATCAGTGATTGGTATTCCGAAGTCATTAGGGTTGACTTCATATTTTCTGCCGTGACAGATGATGATTGTTGCTACCAGTACGTTGAGCGTGTATTGGTTGGTGGACCCATGTTTGGCTTGGGGTCATTGGACACAAGCAGTTGGATATGGTTTTGGATTTGGTGGTGATATGCGAGGTCATCTTTCCACCAAGGGAAATTTGGCGAAGGATTCAATTGAGGGTGTAAGACCCTACGATCAGCTTTCAGATGGATTGTTAGCTATGTGAGCATGTGTGGATCCTAGGTGGATCTGATTTGCGATGTTGTCGACTTTGGATGATGTGACGATCTAGGATTGTAATGTTGCTTGTCGGGTGACGTAGCGATGGATATGGATTGTGATCTTGATGATCCAGATGGGTGGAGAGTTTATCACTCTTACCTTGGTATGTGAGTCGTAGGTGACGGGACTGAACTTCTTTTCGGAGTGACGTCCATATGGCTTGTTACTCAGTTGAGTAGGTTTCCGATGTGGTCGGATCTCGTCAACCTTTGACGTGTGGATATTGGGATTGGCTTCCCTATGAAGTCAATCGAGTGTTGAGCGGGTAACCGATAGGGTCGGTTATGTTACGTCTTGATGGACGTAAACGAGATTTTGGGTTTTGGAATCGAATTTCTGGGTGACGATTCAGGATTCGATTGCGAAGCTCGAAAATGGATTACTGGATTTGGGTGCGGAATGATTATTCCAATGCTAGCTTACGGAATAATGATTTCGGATTCGGATTTGGAAATGGGTTAAAAATATGATGTTGAGTTCGGGTTCGGGATTTCTTACGAAATTGCGGATTCGGATTCGGAATTGGAACTAGATGACGGGTGGAGTTCGTTTTGTCTCATGTTGGTTTGGGCAAATGTACTCCATTACTAGAACGTGTTTGGCTATGACCTGGGTGACTATAGTCAGATTGATGGATTGAGGTACGTACAGGGTACGTTGTACGAGGATTGATACTGGTTAGGCTAAGTGGCGCCTAATGGCGGTAAATGGGATGTACCAGTGGTGTGTAACTAACGTGTTGGTAATCGGCTTGGTTCCGATATCTTTTGTTTGGCTGTATTGTGGACTGGACATTGGATACTGTGCGCTGGGCAGATTGATCTTGTCGGGTTCAGTGATTTTATGAGCAGGTGCTCTTGGCCATGGTTGGCTTGTGGAACCCTAGTATTGAGATATGTGTTCACTGCTGGGCTGGTATTCAATGTGTTCCAGTTGCACCACTTGATTGGATTAATTGACGGTATACGTACACTCAGGATGAGTGAATTGGTGGTTTGAGTAACCACGAGTAGCCTTGTGTGATTTTATCACACCGTGATTTCCCAGCGTTTTGGTTCGCTGAGGGAGTCGGCGATTATGGACATTGAGATTATTTTGTGTCGCAGGATTGGGCTTGCCCTGCGAATTGAGATCATGTGGTTGATCTTACGCTACATCAAGGGTGATGTAGTACGTGGTGTTGTCACGGATTGACAGATGGTTGGGGCTTTACTAGGGTGGTAAAGTTTTGTGATGACAGTTTGACTGGTGGTGTCAGCGTGGACTGACAAATGAGATTTGGTGACTCCCAACGGGAGCAAATGTAAGGATTTATTGGCAATGGAAAGGAACCATCTAGCTGAAGGGGTCAGCTAAATGGTTATGCGATTTTATCGCAGATCAGGTGATCATTTCCACTCGAGGTGGTCGAGTGTTGTTGCTATTTTGACATATGACTGTGATGGGATGTCTGGGTACAAACGAGACTGGTGTTGTCCCAGTATGTGGGTGTACAAGTGTACACAGATGTGTGGTCGAATTGTTTTCCACAAGGTGGTTGTGGAATAAGGTTATTGGTAATTTCGAGGACGAAATTCTTTAAGGAGGGAAGGTTGTAACGACCCGTCCCGAATATCGGGATTTAATGCTATTTAATTGTGATTTACTAATCTGGGATTAGTTGAGCGTTTCGGACGAATTGTGCAAAATGACCGTTTTGCCCCTGGGCGTGGGCAAAACGTTGACTTTTAATTCGGATGGTCAAATGGACTTTGACCGATGACCGTGACGTAGTTCGGGACGTCACGAGTTCATAGACAGGTGGCACGTTCGATTTCGACGTTCGTGGTGAAAGTTATGATGTACGGAAGTCCAGGGGCATTTTCGTAATTTGGACGAAGGAAGGGGAAATGTTGACTTTTTGACCGGGATGTCCGATGGCCGAGGGCCAAGGACCGTTACGTAGGTTTCGTCGATGTGAATCCAACGACAGGCGGCACGCCAAAATCGGAGATTCGACGACGAAGTTATGGGTCACGGAAGTTTGGTTTCGTTATGCACGCATTACGAGGCGTGGACACGTGGCGTTTTCTGATTGGCCTGGAATTTCTGAGTGGGACACGTGGACCACTAATCTTTAATTATTGGGATCAGATCTGGATTGGTCAGATTGTTTAAAATATAGGATTTAAATAATATAAAGAATTTCCCACTTATTTTCATCTTTTGATCTGGACCCTTAATCTCATTGGTGAGATTCAATCTGGGCCGTTCATTCCTTTTTTCCCTTTCTCTTTTGTTGAATCAGCCTGCATCCTCCCACTCCCATTTCTCTCAAACCCGTGAGAAATGTGCACGGCTCACATTGCACACCACCACCATTTCTATAACCTTGGGCCGTGCAGGGGACTGTGTGAGCCCTGTTGGGAGCTGGGCACGGTGGGAGACGACGGGAGACGGCTGGGCGGCGACGGAGGGGAAAAACAGGGGAGGCCGAAAAACTCAAATTTGGAAGTCGATGGAGACCGGTGTTTTGACCGTGCTTGAGGGGTGGACGGAGTTCTGGGATCGAACTAGACGTTTCGGTGGCCACGGTGGTGACCACGGCGGCGAAGGGAGCCTAAACCCGTGAGTTCGATTCTCGGGTCAAAAATGGCAGGATGAGTTTTACTGTTTTTCGTTCGATCTAGTAAACGGGAGGATGACTCAGAGGATGAGACGAGTCTAGTGGGACCGTTTTCATCGAGAATGGTGGTCGGAGCTGAGTGCAGTCGACGGTGGGTTGGCCCGCGGGTCACGGTGACCCGTTTACCAGTCGTTCGGGTTGAACGACGGTGAACAGTACCCGGCGCGTGGGTTTCACGCGCAGGGAGTTCAACCGGCGCGTGGGGGCGCGTGTGAGGTAATTCTGAGAAACTTCCAACATGACTTTTATCCTATACATTGTAACGAACATTTTGGGATTGGTTTCGTGTCGATCGGACACCGTCTCGATATTGTTCGGGATGTCCGAAGGTTTTAAATCCAGTTTAAAAATACTTAAAAATTCGGGAAAATTACGGGACTTGAATAGGATGTTAATGATGAGGTTAGTGATCCTCTAAATTGATTTGAACAGGATTGGGAGTCCCGGTGATAGTGAGGTGGCCCGGGAAGGCCTATGGCACGCGTATCGAGGCGCTCGGTTAAACGGTCTGTGAGTGGACATTGGTTTCATAAATTTGATGCATGCATAACTGTTTTATGATTGTTATAATTATGATTAAATGATTTACTTTGGATATCGGTGAATTTAAAATGATTTCACGCATTTCGAGGTGAATTACGTATTTGCACGTAAACCGAGATTTTCTGGATTTTCACCGATTTCCATAAATGTGGTTGGATATGATTTCATGAAACGGTTACGAACTTGAATAATGTAAAATCGGGCCAGGGGCCCAGTTGAACTATGAAATCGGGCCAGGGGCCCAGTTAACATGTGGATCGGGCCAGGGGCCCAGTTAACTTGTGAAATCGGGCCAGGGGCCCAGTTGATTTCTACATGTGATTGCGGGTCGGGGACCCTAAAATGGAATTGAATAAATGTTTTCTGGTTTACATTTTATATATGTTCACATGCTGGAATCTATAAATGGTTTTGATGATATTTCGGTTATGGCACGTTTCACGGTATTTGGGCATGAGACCCGTTTGATGAAACGTAACGAATGGTTCGGATTTTATCTATGTATACCTATATGTTTTGCATGTGGATATCTATAAAATGTATTTGGTACTGCACTGTATAGATCCTTCCATATTATATTGTCTCCTCCGGATGAGGTACCCCGGAGAGGTCACGGACGTCTAGTACGTCCAGCGTCTATGACGCTAAGCATCGGGGATGCTGTACCCGAACGGGGTTCGGGGATTGAACTCGGAAATTGAGACCCGAGTGGCACGCGTAGCCTTGTGATTGTGACCTTATTGACGTCAGGGACGTCAGACATCAGGGATGTCGGATTGGAGTGTATAGTGCAGTGGCTAAAATAATGGTCATGGTTTATATGCCTTATGGTTCATATTACTGGATTTATGAAATAACTCTTGGATTTGCTTTTGGAAATTGAAACTATGCTGTGGTTTCCGGGCTAAGGCCCTAATGGTTATTTCTAAATAAATATGGGATTATTGGTTTTGGTGCATGCATATGATTTTACTGAGGGGCATAAATGTCTTATAAATGTTTTAAACAGACTTGTTTATTTTCGTCCACTCACAGCTTTGTTTTCAATGCCCTTCAGGTTGATTCCGGATACGACTGCAGCAGAGACTTGAGCATCGCACTCCTCCTCCATCGATCCTTACGCACTCTGGAAGCCCGTTTGGGCAATGGCAATCGGTTATCCCTTGTCTGGCGCCTCTTGTCAGACGGGAGCACGTCACATTCCATGGTAATCCTGGGGGGATTGGGATGGGTCGTGTCATTCAGTGGGCCCAGATATTTGGGGTAGGCCCAATGGATGAGTGATAAGTGTCACCCATCCATTGGATACCATTTCCAATACATGCATATTCATCCCCCCTTTGTTCGATCATCCCACCAACCCGAAAACCCCTTCGAACACAACCCCAATCCCTTCCCCCACCTGGTTTCGATCTGAGAGTGAAACAGAGAATGAGGAAGAGGCTGAGGGTGGCTGGGTGATGATATAACCGCTGTGAACGGCGACGATGGCCCAGGAAACAGGTAACCCGATAAACCCGTTTCAAGTTCAAATTTGGATTTTTGATTCCGTACGTTTTGAACGGTTTTTTATGAGTGGATGACGTTTGTGGGATTGACATAAGGTCGTGAGGATTCGATCAAACAGGTAATCCCCAGCCTGTTTTTCTTGGTCTTGAATCGATAGAATGGTATGAAATGAAGAAACATAGGGATAGGAATTGAAATGGAAGGAAACAGGCCGAAAATGAGGGAGAACATGGCCTGAACCGATTCCGCCGGTTCGGCTGGACTAGATTTGTAGGTGGACCGGTCGAACCCGGTCTGCCGAAGGTTGAAGGTGCACTGTGCAGGGCGCGTGAGCCACACGCGCAGCCCTTTTGGACGGGGCATGGGGGTGCGTGAATCATTTTCTAGGGATTTGTTCAACAAAAGAAATCATCTATTTGATGTAACGAATATTTTGAGACAAGTTTCGAGTCAATCGGACATCGTTTCGATATAGTTCGGAATGTCCGAAGGTTTAGGGTTGAGTTTTAAAATAGTTAAAAATCCCGAAAAATTAGGGGACTTTTATGAGGGGTTAATTAAGTAGTTAGTAACCCTCTAGTATGAATTGGACAGGTTTGAGAACCCCAGAGATGGTGATTGCCCAGGAAGAGGCATAGGGCACGAGTATCGAGGTACGGCTTTGGACGGTCTGTGAGTGGACCTTGTTTTCTAAATTGATGCATGCATAAATGTTTTATATGAGCTTATGAACATGTTTTGTGATGCCATGAGTGCATTTTCTTGTGGTAGCTTAGTATTTACGTATTTGCACGTATTTCAAGGTTTTCAATTTTATACGGTGCTTATACGTGCTATGTTTTCTATGATCATTGATGAAACGATTTCAGATTTAGAAATATGGAACCGAGCATAAGACCCATTTGATTTATGAACTCTCGAACTTGGAGTCTATTTGATTTAATGAGAAATCGGGTCGGAGGCCCATTTGAGTTATACGATCGGGCCGGGGGCCCCGTTGGTTTACGAATTCGTGCTTGAGGCCCAATTGGTTGTAATATTGGGCTTGAAGCCCAGTTGATTCTAGTATCGGGCTTGAGGTCCCGTTGATTTATAGTATCGGGCTTGAGGCCCAGTTGATTGTGAAATTGGGCTTAAGTCTCAGTTGTGCTTTATGAAATGAGAATTTGGGTTTAAGACCCCATGGAAATGAGAATTTGGGCTTGAGTCCCTCTGAGACTTATATTTGAATCAGATTCGAGGAATCATGTTGAGATGTTTGGGTATGAGACCCAGTTGAACCATGAATTGAAAGAAAATATGTTATTATGTATATACCCTCCTATATGAGTTGATTGGTCTCCTCCAGACGTCGTGTCAGGACCCGTCCCAATCCCCCCAGGATTAATGCGGGACGATCCTAATCCCGTCTGGCACGGAGTGTCAGGCAAGGGAAAATTCCGACTTTAGCCCTTTCGGGCTTCAGAGTACTCCAGGATCTGGAAGATGACACGACCCATCCCAATCCCCCCGGGATTACCATGGAATGTATCATGCTCCCGTCTGACAAGAGGCGTCAGACAAGGGATAACCGATTGCCATTGCCCAGACGGGCTTCCAGAGTGCGTAAGGATCGATGGAGGAGGTGTGCGATGCTCAAGTCTCTGCTGCAGTCGTATCCGGAATCAACCTGAAGGGCATTGAAAACAAAAGCTGTGAGTGGACGAAAATAAACAAGTCTGTTTAAAACATTTATAAGACATTTATGCCCCTCAGTAAAATCATATGCATGCACCAAAACCAATAATCCCATATTTATTTAGAAATAACCATTAGGGCCTTAGCCCGGAAACCAAAGCCTAGTTTCAATTTCCAAAAGTAAATCCAAGAGTTATTTCATAAATCCAGTAATATGAACCATAAGGCATATAATATAAACCATAACCATTATTTTAGCCACTACACTATACACTCCAATCCGACATCCCTGATGTCTGACGTCCCTGACGTCAATAAGGTCACAATCACAAGGCTACGCGTGCCACTCGGGTCTCAATTTCCGAGTTCATTCCCTGAACCCCGTTCGGGTACAGCATCCCCGATGCTTAGCGTCATAGACGCTGGACGTACTAGACGTCCGTGACCTCTCCGGGGTACCTCATCCGGAGGAGACAATATAATATGGAAGGATCTATACAGTGCAGTACCAAATACATTTTATAGATATCCACATGCAAAACATATAGGTATACATAGATAAAATCCGAACCATTCGTTACGTTTCATCAAACGGGTCTCATGCCCAAATACCGTGAAACGTGCCATAACTAAAATATCATCAAAACCATTTATTGATTCCAGCATGTGAACATATATAAAATGTAAACCAGAAAACATTTATTCAATTCCATTTTAGGGTCCCCGACCCGCAATTGTATGTAGAAATCAACTGGGCCCCTGGCCCGATTCCACAAGTTAACTGGGCCCCTGGCCCGATTTCATAGTTCAACTGGGCCCCTGGCCCGATTTTACTTTATTCAAGTTCGTAACCGTTTCATGAAATCATATCCAACCACATTTATGGAAATCGGTGCAAATCCAGAAAACCTCGGTTTACGTGCAAATACGTAATTCACCTCGAAATACGTGAAATCATTTTAAACTCACCGATATCCAAAGTAAATCATTTAATCATAATTATAACAATCATAAAACAGTTATGCATGCATCGAATTTATGAAACCAATGTCCACTCACAGACCGTTTAACCGAGCGCCTCGATACGCGTGCCATAGGCCTTCCCGGGCCACACCACTATCACCGGGACTCCCAATCCTGTTCAAATCACATTAGAGGATTACTAACCTCACCATTAACATCCTTTTCAAGTCCCGTAATTTTCCCGAATTTTTAAGTATTTTTAAACTGGATTTAAAACCTTCGGACATCCCGAACAATAACGAAACGGTGTCCGATCGACACGAAACCAATTCCAAAATGTTCGTTACATTAAATAGGACAGAAGTCATGTTGACCTCACCTCGAGATTCGTGCCCACGCGCCGTCACGCGCCGCCGTGAGTGGCTGCGCGTGAAAGCCACGCGCCTGCTACAGTGACTGCTACAGTCACCATCCTCGCCCGTTTCTCTGGTAAACGGGTTGAAAAACCCGCGATAGGACCCGGTTCAATCTCACCCAAATCAACATCAAATCAATCCGTTCTTTCAACTGATCCCTTGTAATCAATCACCATTTAAGTTCTGTAAATCGAATTACACAAATCGTGATCTCAATCCTCACGACTCTCGATCGATCCTCGACGGGTTTTCAAATCGGGTTTCACGATATCGTCCCTGTTTTCCAAATTAATTCATTCAGTAAGCATCGTGAGAGTGTAAGGGACATTTCTACAAGGTCAATTTGAGAATTACTTACCTCAAACCCACTGAACACAAGCTCGACTTTGAGCTGCCATGGAAGCTTCTGTTCTTCCACAATTCGGCACCATTTCTCGTCGTTTTCATTGCAGAGATGTTCGTATCAATCCCAGAAGTCGAATTGAATCCACAATTGTGATCCTCACCGCTCATATTGTCGAATTCGCAATTCCCCCAATTTTCACGATTTTTCGGTTCAAAATTAACCCAGGGGCCTCACTGTCACTCGAGCCTCACACTCAATTCGGCTTCCTCAGTCTCCCAATTGCACAATGGAGCTGAGACAGAGGTTAATTAGCTGCTAATCGGTAATCATTAAGACAACCCACAAATTAGGGAATTAGTGTCTAAAGTAAGAATAATTGTGTCTCCCTTAATACATGATTCCATGTTATCTGGGGCAAAGAAGATGACAAAGTGACAGATGTCACTGTCAGGCAGCAAGATTCAATGGTAAAAGACCATTTTGCCCTCCGATTGACAAATTACCATTTTGCCCCCAGACATCCGTGACCCGTAACTTGGTCACCCGAACTCCGTTTTCGACGTGCCGCCTGTCGTTGGATTCATATCGACGAGACCTACGCAACGGTCCTTGGCCCTCGGCCATCGGACATCCCGGTCAAAAAGTCAACATTTGGCCCCTAATATGCCAAAATTACGAAAATGCCCTTGCACTTCCGTACATCATAACTTCTTCCACGAACGTCGGAATCGAACGTGCCACCTGTCTATGAACTCATGACGTCCCGAACTACGTCACGGTCATTGGTCAAAGTCCATTTGACCATCCGAATTAAAAGTCAACGTTTTGCCCACACCCAGGGGCAAAACGGTCATTTTGCACAATTCGTCCGAAATCGCCCAACTAATCCCAGATTAGTAAATCACAATTAAATATTATTAAATCCCGATATTTGGGACGGGTCGTTACAGAAGAGATATGTGATATCTCGGTCTTTCCTACAGTCCACATCCACGATCAACCTGAAGGGCAGTAAAAACATTTAAAAGCTGTGAGTGGACAAAATAATAATTTATCAAAACATTTTCATAAAGACATTTGTACCCTTCACTAAAAAGCATGCATGCATTCGAAAACCGTTTAACCAGAAGAACCATAATGATACCAACCATACGGGCCACTGCCCAAATCCATGTGGGACTCATCCCAAAACCTGTATACATCACATATCATATAGCATATACATATAAATCACATAATCAATCATGTCACGGTTTCTAAAGCTACGCGCGTGCTACCTAGGGTCTCAAGCTCAAGTTTCTCAGGGTCCACCCAGGTCAATGTCCGTAGATCAATGACCCTCCCTGAGGTTATAATCCAAGCCCTCCTAAGAGTAAGGTACCCAACGAGGGCGACTCCACTCAGTTAGTGCTTCGTGACTACTCCGGGGTCCACCCAGGCCAACGACCCTCCCCGGAGGAGACATTCCAAATAAGGAAGGTATATGAATATATATATATATAACGAAAACATTCATGCCCGGTTCCTATAAACCGTTATGAACCATAAAAACCTTTCAAGGGTTCATGCTAGGCCCCATAAACCGTCATGAACCTGGAAATCCATTTAGGGTCCCTAACCCAAAAACATAAACGTAAAGTAACTGGGTCTTATGCCCGAACACATGACTCATCTGGGCATCGTGCCCGATATCTCAGGGTCAGTCACGACTCTGATCGTAGTGATGCGTGCAACCATCCATCCAGGATCGCCCTCAATCCTAGTAAGTCGCCATGAACGTATCAACTGACGCGACCATCACAAGATCATGGTGCACCCATCACCGATTGATATCCTGGACCGTCAGCACTTCGAATTCGAGCCTCCCTCGGCTGCTCGACAACGAATCATGCATCGTGACCACTCCGGAAGGAACACATCTCAGTCTAGAGGCAAGCGTCGTATCGTCCGTCGTCGTGCACATAGCACTCGTCGCGACCACGATTCAGACCCGTAGGTCATCAATAGGGTCCTATGCCCGAGACAAAACCAAATGGATCTCATGCCCGAGTTTATCCTTTTGAAATCCAAAACCATTTCATTTAAATCAACGTAGACACCCTTGTAGGCACCGTATAAGGTTGAAGCCTCGAAATACGTGCTAATACGTAACCACACACAAATGCACTCATGGCATCACAAAACAAGTATTAAAACGCATAATAAACATTTATGCATGCATCAATTTAGAAAACAAGGTCCACTCACAGACCGTCCGAGCTATCGCCTCGATACATGTGCCATACGGCTATCCCGAGCCAATCGTCGTCACTGAGACTCCCAAACCTGTCCAAATTGTAATAGAGGGTTACTAACTACTTAATTAACCCCTCACTAAAGCCCCGTAATTTTCTCAAATTTTTAACTTTTTTTAAACTCGTTCCTAAACCTTCGGACACCCCGAAACCTATCGAAACGATGTCCGATCGACAAGGAAACCAGTCCCAAAATGTTCGTTACATCAAATAGATGATTTTTTGTGTTGGAATTTTCCCCATCGGACAGCTCATGTGCCTTCACGTGCCGCCCAAAGGGGCTGCGCGTGGGAGCCACGCGCCCACTGTAGCAGCGTCTTCAACCTACGTCGGAACCGGTCCAACCCGGTTTTCCTGTGCGGCCAGTCTGCCTGGACCGGCGTGACCGGTCTGGCCTAGTTTCTCCCCTATTTTTCGGTCTGTTTGCTTCCATTTTAATCCTATTCTTCCTAGTTCCTCAATTCCTATCTATCCCTATAAAAAGAACTAACAAAATGCCCTAAAACCTAATGGTTCAAAACTCCCTCACTGTTCATCATTTTCCAGAATTTCCCCAGGGATTCACAGCCGTCAAACCCCATCAAAAACCTTCTTAATACTCCCATAGCAACCTAATAAACCTTACCCAATCATCCAAAACCGTCCATAATAGCACAAATCGAAAATAAAGGAAAAAAGACCAAACTGTTACCTTTGTCAGGTTTTCCTCCTCCACGCCGCCGTCCACGGCGGTTCAGGCCGTCTTGTAGCCTCCCTCGGTCCTCAACCACTCCCTGCCTCATCTTCAGGTTAAATCAAGTGAAGGGGGAAGAGATTGGGGTGTGGTCATGGTCGATGGCTATGGTGAGATCGGGTTTTGGATTTGGCTTGGTATGCACGAGCAAAAGGGATGGGTATGCATGTATGGGAAGCAATGAGCAATGGATGAGTGACACTTGACACTCATCCATTGGGCCAATTTAAAATATATGGGGCCCACTTAATGCCAAAAGGCATTCGTCTCGTAAAACGTGCAATAGTTCCTCGGAACTTCCATGAACCATAACTTCTCCGTCGAACGTCCGAATTCGACGTGCCGCCTGTCTATGAATTCGTATCGACTCGATCTACGTCACAATCATCGGCCAAAGTCCATTTGATTGCCAGAATGAAAAGTCAACGTTTTGATTTCGACCAAGGGCAAAACGGTCATTTTGCATTGTTCGTCTGATTTCGCCCAACTAATCACGGATTAACCTCACTAATCCTTGATTAGTCACTAAACTAATCCCGAAATTCGGGATGGGTCGTTACACGTCAACTTGGAGAGTCACGATCCATTACCCGGAATGAGTAATCTCAGAGTGAGCTCATTCCAAGAGTGAGAGATATGATGTAGTCTCGGACTGGGTCCGGAGACAATCATCAAGACGTCGTAGATCTTGGATGTTGGATAGATCCTCCCAGACGTCATAGGTCCTGTGTAACGACCCGAACCAAAATAATAATATTTTAATGTAAAAAGACTGTTTTACCCTTGGGGGGAAACTTTGACTTTTTCTCGGGAAACAATTTGGACTTTGACCCATGACTATGACGTAGGTCGGGACGTCACGAATCCGTAGACAGGCGGCACGCCGAAATCGGAGTTCGTATGAAGAAGTTATGGTCAAGGAAGTGTTTTAGCAGAATTTACGAACCGAGAACGACGGAATAAAATATTAATTTATTACGGGAATCCGTGCCAACCTAATATTTAAATCAAACCGATGGATTGGTGACAAGTGTCACCCATCCAAGCCTACACTATTCCCATAAAGCAACTTACACTATTTAATCCATTTTTATATAATTATTTTTCCCTCCAATTGTTCCTAGCCTTTGGATCTGCTGCTCAAGTGAATCCTGGCCCTTCATTTTCATCTGCTCCCTTGTTCATGCACGATCTGCTTCTGCTTTTTCTTACAAACACACATACAGCTCCCCTCACACACCCGTGCTTCTCTTCCCATTTTCTCTCAAACCAGGCGATCAAACTAGCCACCCTCATCGCACCAGCCAACCACCAGCAGCACCACCATCATCTACTCATCATCCCCGTGCATCACCGGCGACAACCGGCCCATTTCCCCGCCTGAAAATCCCGTCCAAAACACGACCCGAAACGCTAAGGAAACGGGTCCAAGAAGCAAAACTCGTTAACCACCTCACCTCGACGCAGGAGGAGCTCCAGTCTGCACCGTGGGGATCCTAGGAGCTTAACTGGACGACGGCGAGGGCTACGGCGGCGTGACGGCGGCGGTAAGACCCAAAACCCGACAAGCCCGTTTTCATTCCCTGTTCGACCCGACCGTTTTTAATGATTAGAAATTGATTGTTAGGTGATAGACATGTCCTAGGGTGAGAGACGAGTCGTTTGGGACCGGGTTGGACGACGGAGACGCCGTGGATCACCGAGGACGACGACTGGACCGTGACCGTGAGTTTCAGAGACATTCTGGTGAGTTTCTTCCCACTTTCTTCTTATTTTGAGGTTGTAGAACCATAGGACAGACCTAGACGATCCCATAGGGATCAACCCCGTCGAAAATGGTGGCCGGAATCGTGCGGTGGAATCGGGTCAAACCGTGGGTCGACGGCGACCCGGTTCCAGTCAAACGGGTCGACCCGGTACTGTAGCACTGATGACGTCATCATGCTGACGTCACTTCTGACGTCATGATGACGTCATCCTGTCAGATGTTGTCAGACCAGGGACCAATCAGAACGTGCCACGTGTCACCTGACAAGTGTCAGTGATGACGTCATGCTGACGTTAGCATGACGTCACTGCTGACGTCAGCGGTACTGTAGCAGCGTTGACCCACGCGTTGACCAGGCGCGTGGGGGCGCGTGTGAACAGTAATGTTGGTGGGGCCGGTACCATTTTCAAGGTTTCGACGATACGGATCCAATAGAGGTGGTTTCGTGTCGATCGGAGATCGTTATGTTAGCCAAAATGGGGTTTGAAGCACCGGGAATAATGCCCGGGATGCGTTTTTGAGGCGGATCTGTTCTAGGGTCTTGGTATTGATATTATAGGGTCCTTAAGTAACCCTCAGGAATAATAATACAGGTTTATAGAGATCGTTGAGCAGCAAGGACCGAGCGTGAGTGGGCTGTTTGATTTATAAAGGCTTGCATGCATAAACTGTTTTACTATTTCCACTGATGAGTCTTATAAACTGCTTATATATGTTATTACAATGTTTTGGGCATGAGACCCGTCTGGATTATATGTGGATTTTGTTTGGGATGTCCGGGGGACATAGGGTAAACTATACTGTTATTGTACTGTACTTTCCTACCTGTGTATATAGTCTCCTCCAGGGAGGGTCGTTGGCCTGGGTGGACCCTGGAGTAGTCACGGGGCTCTGACTGAGTGGAGTTGACCCCCGTTGGGCTGCTTACTCTCAGGAAGGCATGTTCATATACCTCGGGCAGTGACCGGGATACCGAGAGCTGATGTACCTAGAGAGTCTCGGGTGTGAGACCCTGAGTGGCAACGCGTAGCCTTAGAACCATGACATCATTTGGGTTGGGTTTTACAGTGCACTGATATGTTAGTTTCACCTTACGATTATTATTGTGGTTCATTTGTTATGATTTCATTGTAATATTATGTTTTCACTGCATGCAAGATTTGGAAAACGGAGGGGTAAAACCTTATAATTATTTTATTATTAAATTGATTTCTAAACTGTTATTTTTGGCCCACTCACCCTTGTTTTACTGACCCCTCCAGACCCTGACACGGCAATAGAGGAGGAGGATCCGGAGGAGGAGGCAGAGGTTTAGTTTGCCTAGCTGTGCACCTGTACACCCACTTGTGGGTAGGTTGAGCACCGAATAAATGTACTCTGACTAGTGTGCTCGCATGTTGTATTTTACTTTCCCTTGTCTGACAGTATCACTTTAAACACTGTGTTTGTACATTATCTATCTATGTGAGTCTTCAGTTTTTATTTAAGGGTAATTTTGGTATGTTTAGAGTCATTGTCAGACGGGAGCGGGTCACGTCCCCGGGTGGTCCCAGTGGGATTGGGACGGGTCCTGTCATCCTGGGGGTAGATTCGGAGTGCGACCTCGAGTAGTATGCATACTTATATATATAAATCGTGACAGATATCGGGGATTAGTTCCCTAGAGGCTGTGTGCCCCGAGTTGGCATCTGGTATGCCAAGGATGGGATATATATATATATATATGTATATGTATATGTATATGTATATGAGATTTCACTGAGAATTGTTTTGGGCTGAGACCCACGTGTATTGGATTTGGGGCTAAGACCCACGTGATTTGATTTGGGCTGAGTCCCTACGGATTGGTTTTGGGCTGAGTTCCCATGTACTTGATTTACGGTTTTGGGCCAAGGCCCTAATGGTTTAATGGTTTGAGAAATCGATTTTGATAAATGGTTTTCGAATGCATGCATGCTTTTTAGTGAAAGGCATAAATTTGTCTTTTTGTGAACTTGTTTTTATTAAATTCTTTGTTTTGTCCACTCACAGCTTTGATGTTTTTAATGCCCTTCAGGTTGATCGCGGATGCAGGCTGTAGCAGAGACCGAGATATCACCCTCCTCCTCCGAATCCTGGTACACTCTAGAAGCCCCGAGGGGGCTAAAGTAGAAATTATCCCTGGTCTGACACTTTGTGTCAAAAGGGAGCAGACACGTCCCACGTTAATCCCAGGGGATTTGGAACGGGTCCTGACATTTGCAGCTGCATTCCATGGATGTTGGGTTTGGGCAACATATTGGACAATTAATTCACGGATCTGTTAGACATAAATGTAGTCTAGTATCACAATTAATTCACATTAAACTAAAAACAATTCACCCGTTTACGCTGGTTGACGTGATCTACCTCTGTCTTCAAAAATTGAAATTCCTCATTCTCGTTCCTGGTCTTCGGTGGAACGGCAAAGGTCCAATAATTATGGTGGTGTCGAATAGTGCATGTGTGTGCAGTCGACTGAAGGCTCTACATGTTGTCAACTGGTGGAACCACCTGGTGACCATAGCGGGGCCTAATGTCGATAGTATGGGTCTTCTTTGCATAAAGAAGATGATCTGCGAACAAGTACACATCCTTGTTACTATCTTCTTTGAGCTGGAGTCATTTTCTTCAACCTTAAATCAGAGGATTTTCTGGGAAGGATGAGAGTTTAAAAGGGTTTCTTCGTCCACCCTCCCTCGCTCCTCTTCTCTGCTTTTTACTGTCGAAGGGTTTTAAGTCAATTTTGGGTTTATAGCAATTGAGGAGGAAATAATAGAAACAAAAAAGTAGTTAAACCTACTTCCCTTTTCTATTTATTCCTGGGCCATTTTTGTTGTAATAACTTAAAACTATTTTTTTATTTCCACTATAATTTCGAAATAGAGTATTGACATATTTTGAATTCCTAAATCGGATATCCGTGACAATTTCCCAAAGAATAAATTTAAAGGACACTTACCCTAGCGAAAAAAAAAAAAGTGACACACCTACACACTTGTGTGAGCCGCGAAAATCCGAAGATCGCCGGTTCAAGGCAGTTGCCGTGGTATATCATAATTTTCCTACATTTTTGCCCCCGACTACACCGAAAAACAAATCAAATAAATTAGAAAGTGCAAAACCAAACCCTAAACTCTAAGCCAGGGAGAGTGAGTCAGAATTCACACAAGCAATTTCGCACCAAAATCGCCGTCACTCACCTGAATCATCAGAGCCATGCAGTTCTCTCAGGACGACTTCGATCGCCTTTTGCTCTTCGAGCACACTCGCAAAACCGCCGAAGTTAACTACTCCAAGAACCCTCTCGATGCCGAGGTTCGTACATCTCTCTTCTCGATTTTCAGTGATTAAAAATCACAACGGCTTAATTGTATCAGATGATCACTTTTTTGTTATTTTTTTGTTTGCAGAATTTAACTAAATGGGGAGGGGCGTTGCTCGAGCTATCGCAGTTTCAAAACCCTGCAGATACAAAGGGCATGATTAATGGTAATATTTGTTTTTACTAATCCTAATTTCAGTTTTTTCATTCAATATTCAATTGGAATTATGCTTTTAATGAACATGAAATTTATTTTAGATTCCATTTCAAAGTTGAAGGAGGCTTTGCAAATAAATCCATCCAAGCATGATGCACTGTGGTGCCTAGGAAACGCCTACACCTCTTTTGCATTTATGACCCCTGACCTCATAGAGGCGATGCCTTATTTTGATAAGGCGACTGAGTATTTTCAAAAGGCTGCGGAAGAGGTTGCACTCCTAAAATTTTGAAATTTATGCTATTTGAAAATTATGGGACTGGAGAGGAGTAACAATGGAATTGATTTTGCAGGACCCCGGTAATGAGCTTTATCAGAAGTCCTTAGAAGTCACAGCTAAGGTATTGCTACTGTTATTTCCCTTGGCAAGCTATTCTATTAGTGATATGGTATTGTTTTATGATACTTTTTGTAGATTGATGTAGGAGTTTTCTGGCGATCTTAGCAACTGGCTTGAACTGAGCATTTATGCTGTGTATGGGTGATTCAAGTGTTCAAATTAACTTAAGTTCTGTGCTAGCTTGCAAGGCAGTGTCATCAGGAAGGTCATAGGTAGTAAAATTAAAAGCAGGGCTTTGTGGAGATATGATAGTTCAATCTTCAATGACAGTCAGAACTTTTATGGCTTGAGCTATGAAAACCTTAATCGTAAAGGGTCACAGATGCTAAATTGCAGCCATACAGCCCATACATAGATATATCTTGTTGGGCACAGGAGGTTCTTATATTGATTATATTTTTAACATATTTCTTGGTACCATGGGGACCAAAGCCTTAAACAATCCAACTAAGCGAACATTCCTGGGTTATGAACCCATAAACCCAAGTTAAGTCATCCCATTTGGAGTTGGATAATAGCTCAGGAAGGATTTTCCCTAGTGCTGCCCAGACTTTATTCTGAGCCCAAATTGGTAGCGGCGTCAAAGTTATTTTTGGGTTGTGACAGATAATATTATTCAGTGAGGCTAAGAGGGGAGGGAGGAGTGATTGGCATTCAAGTCCCAACTAATTATAGTGAAGGTGAGAGGGCAAGTGTTGAGGATCAATATCATTTATAGGATAATGATTTGTGTCTTCTGTTTGTAGTGCATAGAAATTTGATTTTGTAATTTGTAGGCTTTCCCCCCATCCAGCTTAGCACCGACAAAATTGGTAACTTTAGGAGATTTTTTTTGGGAGTTTGTTTTATACATCTAATGTAATTATATTAGTTTGAATCTACTTTACAAGTGCAACAGAGTTAATTGTTGATCATGTCTTCATAGGCACCAGAGTTGCATGTGGAGATCCATAAGCAAGGGATGGCTCAACAAATTTTGGGCGGGGGACCTGCTCCTTCAACCAGTACAAAGGTTAGATTCTCAAATGACTACTTTATTGGTTTATTCTAGTGCATCCTGTGCCAGCACACTTCTTGTTGTTGCCTTGGCCACAAATGTTTCTGAAATTATTTTATTGTCGGCTGGCTGTCTTCTAATTGTTATTGGCGTTATATTACCATGTATTGGTTTGACATGTTTTACAATTTCTCTTGTATGTCCATTCAACTTATTATGAAGACTAAGTTATTGTTTGCCTCCCTATACTTCAATGTTAATTTCATAATTCCACTGAAATTCATTTTCTCTTGTATATTGTTTGCCTCCCTATAAAAGAAATTTTTTGGTTTCAGAATTCCACATTCAATTTCTCTTGTATATTGTTTGCCTCCCTATAAAAGGAATTTTTTGGGTTAAGCAACACAATGGATCATCAAGTAGGTATCGAACTCAGCAACAATATATCTTCTTCATCAGTGAGAGTCGAACCTAAGACATCTCACTTGTAAATGAAGATTAATACCACTGGATGGGAAAATTGAGACACGAAGTTAGAGTATGGTATAAGGTCAGACATTTTGAGTTTCAGGCAGGCCTTCTGAGATTGGCCATGTTACCTTGTAAATTCTATCTAGAGTTTCATGTCTATCTTATAATTTTGTTAAACGTAGGTACCTAGCAATGTAGGTGCAACAATTACCTATCTAGAAATACTGCTGGCCACCTTTAGAAATTCAATTAACACAATACTCTTTCTTGTCCCAAATTACAACATGATTTGCCTTGTCATCAGTCAAACACGATCTAATTGGTTGACAATTCAGACGGTTAAGTATGATGGAGTGCAGCATATAGCTTACTATTTTGCCTGAGACGGGGTCTTACTTTCACAAAATTATAGGTTGGCCAAAGTATGATGCACACACTCCCACAAAGGACTTGGATATCGCCAACAAATGTTACATACAAATGAGTGCATTATATTACTATGATGATTAATTAGTTTCTTTATTTGCTTTTGATTAATTGTAGCATCTATTCCATAATTTTGAAACTAGATTGAAGAATGTTTTTATGCTTTTGTACATTATGGTATAACTTTCTTGAGGATGTTTTAAGCTTCTCCGTGTTTAGATGCAAGAAATTTCCTTACGTTTTTGTAGGAACCTCTAATAAATTTTTTTGTTCATTCCAGAGTTCCAAGGCCAAGAAGAGCAGTGATCTTAAGTATGACATATTTGGATGGGTTATCCTTGCTGTTGGCATTGTTGCATGGGTTGGAATGGCGAAATCCAACATGCCACCACCACCTCCAAGATAAGCTTTATGTATCTCTTATGACTGAAGTAAACCCTACCAATGTAATTGGTTGAAAGTTATATTTTCTTTAAGATATTCATCCAATTGAGTTTTAGTAATTCAAGAAATCATGTGGTATGCTAACTACATGCTATTTTGACAATTACTTTTTTTTATGTTGCTACTCTCGTTAGGAATATCATTTTTTATATGTATTATTGTTTTTGTTCTCTTACAAATTTTGGATAGTGGGTTGATTCGTTTGGGTACGATCCCATTGATCTACTTATATTGCCTTGCTCTTTGGTACTCTATAGCGTGTGGCTACTCTAACTTGCATGTCCCGGGAAGGGGGGGTATGTTTAAACCCTTTTGTAGGAGGTCTAATTGAAATTTTCCAACATTACTGATAGGTACCAAAATCTCCTAAATCTCACTCTCTCTCATAAGCATAACACAATCTTGGAATGTCTGCTCAAAGTCCTTCAGAGAATCTCTGCCTAAAATTTTAGTTTAGTTTGTACTTTGTATGAAGAAATTGACTGCTATTCCAATTAAGTACTCGAGTGTGATGAGTTTTTCAATTAGCTGTCTTCCCTACCTTCTATCTTTCTCTGTTTCTCCCATTAGCATAGCAGTGATATTACTAGTTGAAACGTCCCCAGAGTCTACATTTATAGTGGAGTTTCCTCTTGTATCTCCCCTCTCTGTGGAGTCTGGCCAGCAAAAAGCTTTGAGGCTATGGGTTCGTGATGCGATTGGATTTTCTTAACTTTTTTGTGGTAGCACAGGTGTTCTCTGGGGATTGGAAAAAGCACAGCCTAGCTATATTTGTTTTGAGATAAGTTGTGCCATTATTCCAGATATATCTCTTCTTTTTCTTTCTTAAATATTGTCTTCTGTGTTTCACTCCAGAACCAGAGTTAACAAGGAATGGGATAAGTATTGGAAAGCTAGTGTTGGAGCTTCAAATTATCTTCTTTGGTTCCCACACCCAATTTGAAGGGACAACAGGAGAATGCAGGCTTAGCCCTTCTCATAGAAATTCATCTCGCAACTACCTGAGCATTATAACTTTCCAGGACATTTCAGCCTTATAATATGAGCACCAATTGAATTCTCTTCGGCTAATATCATGTTCTGAGTCTTCTGACATTACTAACATAATGTTCTGCATTGGATCTCCACTAATGGATCAATAATTAACTTAAAACTAATATTATAACAACAGAGATATTCAATACCAAAATCATTTGATTTGGTAAAGTACTTAGATCTCATATGTTGAGTTGAGTTTAGCATATTGCCAAGATCTAAGTGGATTCCAAGTATATAACTGTAGTTGGAATTTGAAATTAATGAAGTCATGTCTTTGCAATATGCTTTCTATGATAATAAGTTCTTTTGCTCTACCCTCGGAAATTAAAAACTAGATGACTTGTTGATAAGTTTGCGACTAACCTAGATGAATTAAGTCAGCATCATACTCGTTCTTCTTACAGTCAAACATCTCAACCATTTCTGAGCTGTGAATCTATTGTCCCAACTCTCAAGTATTTCCTTAATAATTGAATTGACTACACTCTAACTGGGATAATAGTGAATCTTACTTGGGGCTTAGGTTTAGTAGAGCCTATTACAGGAGACTGTCTGAGAAAATTGGAAATAAAGCAGCAGTGGATAATCTGTTGAGGCTTACTTTATTTAGTGCTCTTGCTATGGTCACTGTTGGAACAAATTTGTATGCAACACAGCTTTTTCCTCTTTTAGTAAAGATCAGATTTTCTCGCTGTTTATAGTTACAATTATTGACCCTCAAACTGATGGTTTTTCTTGTTTAAACTTTAATAAGAACACTTGGGGCCCCACTCTTTATTGAAACTTTGGTGTTCTTGTCTTTGTAAGGTTGCCGGTTCTCCTGCAATGTTTTAGATGCCTAACTCGTTACTTTTAGGTTAGAGAACTCTTTAGATTTTGTGAGTTGGTTTTATTTTCTTGTAAACATAGCCAGTGATCCCAAGCATTCCATTTTCATTATCTCTGCACAATGTCTTGAGTTGAGGATACAAATGAGCATGCATGTTTCTTCTGTGGAGGAAGATTTAACCGTGAACAAAACATATTAGCCATATCTGACAAAATCATGTAAACTTTGTCCATGTTTCTTTAATCATCTAGTTCGGTATCCTAGTTGATTGATTGGTAGAAAGTTATTAAAAAAAAAAACTTGGTTTTGTAACTGTAGATGAATGCCAATGGGAATGATTTGCAGAATCTAGACTGCATCAACATGCTTAATAAGTAAAGAACTTCCTATGTGCTAGTATTAAGATTTTAGCTTCTTTTATGGGCCCCGTCAATTTCTCTTATTGGCATGAAGTAGTGGTTAAGGTGGAATAATAGTGGTGGACACCTTGCTATTAGTGGAAAGAAAAATGCTCTAGACTTAAATGACTATTTAGGCTCATAATATGCAGGCTGGTTGATGTGTGGTGTGGACTGTGGATGGTAGGAAAATACTAAGATAATGTCTAAAGCATCCATAGTTAGCTAAGCATTCCACTTTGGTTGGCTTTTTGGGTTGGTCCACTGTTACTACTAGAGAGCCTTAGAAGAAGAAGGAATATGATTTGTGCCGTAAAGACTGCCTACTTTGATGGATGCCTGTTGGTTGGGTACCAATTGGTGGTCTTAGTCTTAGATTTAAATTTGTTAACACTTCTCCAATAGAGAGCTATTAGGTTGGACAAGTAATGCAGCTTTTATTGATTTTTTATCCTCATGGACAAGTAAAGCAGCGTTTATTGATTGTTTATCATCATCTTCTCTCCCTCCCTATCATGCTTTGATCAAAGTAGACTCCCTCGTGATCTTTAATAATTTCGAAGTGCAGTGAGACTTTGCTGGAGGAGAGGCTTCCACGCGTCTTCCTTAGCTGTTGGGGTGTGATATAATTAATTTCCAGTCATTTGCCTGCTCCTTTTACTGTTGTAATATGCAGCAATGGTCATAAGCCCCAATGATATTGGGTGCTTTTGGATTGATAGCAACCTCTCTCTCTATATATACACAAATGTTGTTTCAGCATTCATGAATGAATTATAAATTATTGGATGCTAGCGTCGGCTAAATCCCTCTTGAAAATAGGTTAATGTTATTTTAGCAAATGGGCTATATATGTGTATTTGGTTGGGAAAGGAGTGGATCTTTTTTCTGCCTTTGGAGACTAAGGACTAAAAGAGGGTTTAATTTGTTGATTATGTGGTAGGAATTTCGATATCAAAATGTCAGAGTCACGGTCGCTGTTACAACACAACTTACAAGGGTGGATCTTGCTGGATAGCTTTAGCTTCTGCTTTTACGGTGTTAATGATAGAATATTGCAACAAAATCTTTTTTTATTGCGCATGGATGTATTTAAGAATTAAATTAGGGAAGGATAGGGTCCTTCACTCCTCCTTTTCATTCGTGTACTAAGTGAATCTTTTCCACAAACCATCTATTGACACTCCTTCCTTCTGCACCCCTGCTCTACAATCTACATGGAAGTGGAACTTCTTGCTTTTCAGGAATGTGTGGGTGGTAAACATCCATATGGTTATACTATAAGTAGAAAAAAATGCCCGGTTCATTTAGAGTATGTGTCTTGAGTTCGTATTGTATCGTAAACTCAGTTTTATACACCTAGTATGAATTCAATCTGTTTATTAATTATGTCCAAGTGGCTAATTCAAATCTAACCAGTTGACCATGTAACTTTTCGTGTCTTATGTAATTCGTCTTATTTCTAAAATATATCAAGGTTCAGAACCTCGTAATAAGAGATTGTATAAATTATAGAGTATATGAGAATGACGAGATTGTATAAATTAGAGTATATGAGTGACAATTTTTCTGCGATGTCATTAATCAGATAGGCATACATCGTAGCATGTTATGATGCTACACTCTTGACACTGGAGCATTTTGGAATATGAATTGAGTATCGAAATTATTTTACTCCACTTGTCTGTTTATTTTTTTTTTTTTTCGGAACTTATTGTCTGCTTATTTATGCACATGGTATGAGGAATTATTTTAGCTGTATGATTCAATAGATTCACAGATTAAATACATTCATCATCTTCATTTCTTCACCATATAAAATGAAATGGCACATCATCAACATCATCAATCCAATACCAAAACATATCATTACTTTTTTCGATTCGAAGCTTTATTGTTATGTGAAATACTCAAGTTAGATTTTTATATTATCCGTATGTATGAAAAGGTGCTTCTAATATTATTGATCTAATAGAGTCCTTGCATAATTGAATCTGCGGCGGGAGATTTTGGATTTGCACAATCCGTAACTTGATCAAGGTCCTACAATTTGAATAGTTCAGGTTAAATGCCGGACCCTGACCCAGAAAAAGGTGAAAATCCATCTCGAATTGCCAAAATTTAGGTTCGGCCCAAATCATAAAGTTTGAATCATGCACCCAAAGTTGAGGCTTTTCTTCAATATTTTGGATTAGTCTCCAAGGTCGGGACTGAGCAGTGAGTACCCCTCATCATTGGACCGAGTCGGGCAAGCCCGGCCCAAAATTTTTAGGTTTGGATTGGCCCGTGTCGGGCTTATCTCATAATTTAAAAAGTTTGGGGGCGAGCTGAGCCGGCTTGGTCCTAAATATGAAAGCCCATATCTTTTGTCGGGCTGGATTTGGGTCGGATTTGGATTGGGCTTCTATTGGGCTTTACAAGCTGGGTTCAATTAGACTTTTAAAAATAATTTATTCAACAAACTATAGAGTTGGAAAAAAAAATATTTTTTCAAGACTTTACCATAACATTTCACTGTTTGATGGGCTTGATTGGGCAAATTAGTTACAATATAATTCATTGAATATTATATGTATGTATGTCAGAAAAGTAATGTTTCATCCTAATATTAAACAAATACGTTAATTAATAAACAAAAAATCTATGCTCATGTTGTGATTAATCATGTGAAATTTAATTCATTAGCTAGTTTTAGTTTGTCAATGATGTCAAGTGCACTCTGAATGCTTCTAAATTTGATTCCATGTTGCTTCATCCTTTGGCAACAAAAATATATATTAATATGATATATATCATCCTACCTAAATCTACATATAATATATATGCATTTCTCATATATAACCTCATAATCATAGAATCACTCAATCCATAGTTATTTAATACATTCGAGTTTATGGGTCAGGTTTATACGGACGGGCCAGACTGAGTTTATCGGGTTCAGGCTTATCGGATTTGAACACCCTAATCCAAAGCACAGTCCGTCAATTTTTGGGTCGGGTCGGTCCATAGCTTGTAGGGGTTCAGTTCTGACTTTTTGTTAACGGGTCTGGCAGATACCCACAAGCTTATGTATTTCTGGACCAAATGATAAGGACTAAAGGCACTCTCTAAAAATTTAATTGGAAAATTATTTCGGGTTGACTAATAATATTACAATTTAATATTTGCCATCACTCGGAAACTAATTAAGAGAGTTTAATTAAGTACAGTTTTAAAATGATGATTATGTAGTTTTGTATAAATGATTTACAATATGATTTAACTTAATCATTTCACCAGTAATATCGATATATAAAAACTAGCATTTGATGGTGGCACGTGCACTGCCACCAATGAAACATACATGCACTAGAGCTAAGAGGTGGTCCGTGCGGCGCAATATATTGGCAATTGGCTACTTTTGAGTTTTGAGGGTGTACGTGTAAGTACTAACGTTGCAGATTTGCTCCCAGAATCATCTGGAAACAAAAGAAGCCTCTTTTTTTGTTCTATTATATTGTAATGGTGATCCCACCACTTATCCTACAAGTCCATTAAACAAATCCGAATTCTAACAAAAGCTGAGGCGACAAAAATATCAATTTAAGGAAAATTGTTGCTATAATTTTTGAATTTTATTCTAATATTAGTTATAGTCCATAAACTTCATTAGTAGTAGCAAAGGTCCCTGAACTATACCTAAATATATACTAATCATCACTCCGTTAAAATGTTAACGAAATTCTGTTAAAATTAGGGGTATGATTGACTTTGTACTGTTTAACAAAATTCCCTATTTTTTACTAACTATTGCTATAGTCCCTGAAATTTACTCTAATGTTAGTTATGATTCCTAAATTTCATTATTAGTAGTAAAGGTCTTTGAATTATATCCAAATATAATTGTTAATAACTATAACTCATACATTGGTACAAATCTTTCACCAATATTTCTAAAACCCCTACAATTAATAATGTAACACAAAATTCAACACAAATTACACAAAACCCAGAAAACGGAGAGGTAAATGTATTAACTTTTCATATTCACAGTATTTAGTGGCAGGAACAATATTTAATATTTCGAGTAAAAAATAAAAATAACCCTTGATCTACTACTTGTGAATAAATATGAAGAAGAAGAAAAAAATGGCAAAAAATCAAAATGACTTTCATGAATCGGGACCTTTATGGTATTTACCAAATTGCCACCCAGTGGATTTGAGTACTTCAAAGTTGAATTCACCAGAAAATGTTAACATTTTAATGGAGAGATAGTATATATTTGGATAAAGTTCATGAATATTTGCCCCTAATAATAAAGTTTAGGGACTATAGTTAACATTAGGGTAAAGTTGAGGGACTATAGCAACAGTTAGTAAAAAATGAGGAATTTTATTGAACAGTAAAAAGATAATCATACCCTTAATTTTAACAGAATTTTGTTAACATTTTAACAGAGGGATGATTAGTATATATTTGGGTATAGTTCAGGGATCTTTATTACTAATAATGAAGTTTAAAGACCAAAACTAATATTAGGGTAGAGTTCAAGGACTATGTAACGACCCGTCCCGAATATCGGGATTTAATATTATTTAATTGTGATTTACTAATCTGGGATTAGTTGGGCGATTTCGGACGAATTGTGCAAAATGACCGTTTTGCCCCTGGGCGTGGGCAAGACGTTGACTTTTAATTCGAATGGTCAAATGGACTTTGACCGATGACCGTGACGTAGTTCGGGACGTCACGAGTTCATAGACAGGTGGCACGTTCGATTCCGACGTTCGTGGTGAAAGTTATGATGTACGGAAGTCCAGGGGCGTTTTCGTAATTTGGACGATATAAGGGGGAAATGTTGACTTTTTGATCGGGATGCCCGATGGCCGAGGACCGAGGACCGTTAGGAAGGTCTCGATGCCCTGAGTTCGTAGACAGGCGGCACGCATCAATCGGAGTCCGTATGACCGAGTTACGGGTCAGGATGCGTGAGGGGCATTTTGGTAATTTTCTGCACAAGGGCAGAATTGTAATTTTCTTCACGGGACACTGTTCCATTGAAGTAGCCGTGAGGTGGATGCTTTGTGCGATCGATCCCTTGTTTTGTTTATGATTTAATTGAGTTAATTGGACCAGTATGAGGTGGAATTGCACATGTTTGGTGCTGGCAATCGATCAAAAGGACATGGGCACTGGTTGTTTAATGTTTTCGGGTCTGTGCAGGGGAACCTTGCACAGTCATTTGAGGACACTTTTGGACGCCTTTAACGGCTGAATTGAATTAAAAGAATGGTGAGTGAGTCGAGAGCAGTTCACTGAGATTGAGAGATGGAAGAATGGAGTGGAAATGGTGGAGGAATACTCAAAAACCCGAAACTGGGTTCTGGGGAATTCAAATTCGAATTTCCAGTTTCAGGCCAGCCCAAGCCTAATTGATGAGTGTTTGAGCTTCCTGGAACTTCAACGAGTCGAACCAGATCAAATGGGGCAAGCTTGGGAGCTCCTAGGGCCGTGAACGGACATGGTGGACGGCCGGAAAACTCGAGCTTGAGTTGTGACGATTGAGGTATTGTCGAGTTAAATTAATGATGCTAATTAGTTCGTAGTAGTCCTTATTAACTTCCTGTGAAGTTAATTTGATTTTGGTTAAGGATTGGAGGAGCTCTGGTGATCGACCCGTTTTGGGTGATCACGGGTTGTCGACAAGATTGATCGACGGTTGATGCTAATCATGGACACAGAACTGAAATTGGTGGATTGGTGATTGTTGTAGGATCAAGAACGGATGGAATTGATATCGAATTGAGGGTGTTTGAAACGGATCCTATCGCGGGTAATCTGACCGTTTACCAGTCATTCGGGTGAAGAAGGAGCACTGTAGCAGGCGCGTGGCTTTCACGCGCAGCCACTCACGGCGGCGCGTGACGGCGCGTGGGCACGAATCTCGAGGTGAGGTCAACATGACTTTTATCCTATACATTGTAACGAACATTTTGGGATTGGTTTCGTGTCGATCGGACACCGTCTCGATATTGTTCGGGATGTCCGAAGGTTTTAAATCCAATTTAAAAATACTTAAAAATTCGGGAAAATTACGGGACTTGAATAGGATGTTAATGATGAGGTTAGTGATCCTCTAAATTGATTTGAACAGGATTGGGAGTCCCGGTGATAGTGAGGTGGCCCGGGAGGGCCTATGGCACGCGTATCGAGGCGCTCGGTTAAACGGTCTGTGAGTGGACATTGGGTTTATAAATTCGATGCATGCATAACTGTTTCATGATTGTTATAATTGGGATTATATGATTTATTTTGGATATCAGTGAATTTATATGTTTTCACGCTTTTCGAGGCGATTTACGTGTTTGCACGTGAATCGAGGTTTTCTGGATTTGCACTGATTTCCATAAATATGGATGGATATGATTTCATGAAACGGTCACGGATTTGATAATGTGAAATCGGGCCAGGGGCCCAGTTAATTTGTTGAATCGGGCCAGGGGCCCAATTGAATTATGAAATCGGGCCAGGGGCCCAGTTAACTTATGAATCGGGCCAAGGGCTCAGTTGACTTATGTATGTGATTTCGGGTCGGGGACCCTAAAATGGAATTGAATGAACTATTTCGGATTTGATTCAACTATTTGGACTTATGACGGTTTTATGGAAATTCGGGGCAGGGCCCTTGTGACATTTTGGAAATGAATAATAAAATGTGTTCCATAAAACCATCTCGATATGAGGATATTTATATCCTGGTCTCCTCCAAGTGTCGGGGACACTGGAGAAGTCACGGTGCATTGCCTGCGAGGGCTCATTGTACGGAGCTACCGGACCGTATAGTGATCCAGGAGCAGGATTGCTGGACGTCATGGACGTCAGACATCGGGGATGTCAGAGATATGGACCCGGTGAGACCCCGGGCAGCACGCGTTGCTTAATACCGTGAGATATGACGTCAGGAACGTCAAGCGTCTAGGACGCTAGGCATCGGGGATGCCGGAGATGGAAAAATAATAAATGAATATTACTAAATTGATGAAATAACTCTTGGATTGACTTTTGGAATTTGAAACTATGCTTTGGTTTCCGGGCTAAGGCCCTAATGGTTATTTCTAAATAAATATGGGATTATTGGTTTTTGGTGCATGCATATGATTTTACTGAGGGGCATAAATGTCTTATAAATGTTTTAAGCAGACTTGTTTATTTTCGTCCACTCACAGCTTTTGTTTTAAATGCCCTTCAGGTTGATTCCGGATACGACTGCAGCAGAGACTTGAGCATCGCACACCTCCTCCATCGATCCTTACGCACTCTGGAAGCCCGTTTGGGCAATGGCAATCGGTTATCCCTTGTCTGGCGCCTCTTGTCAGGCGGGAGCACGTCACATTCCATGGTAATCCCGGGGGGATTGGGATGGGTCGTGTCAGACTATACTAACAATTTTCCCTAATTTCTTTTATTACAAATAAGAGATCATCACATCAGTTCAAAATAATAAAATCAGATTTGTATCCGAATAAAAAAATTGTAGTGGCCAAATTCATTCGCACCACACAAACAGACACATTGAGGTTGAATTGACCAATTTATTTGTGTTTAAAGGAAGCAGAAAATTGTTGTTACCCATAAAGTCACAACCACAAGTTGTGTCAATGGAGGATAATATATAGTTGGACAAATGCTATTGCTATTAGTAGTAGTAGACATGTTTGGCAATGATGCATTTCAGCCAATGATTGAAATATCAATATCGACGGATATATCACTAGTCAAATTTACGAATATCTCTCCCAAAATATCGATGTCGATATCAATATCGTTTACGATCAACAAAAATGACGGAAATTCGGTCTAAAAGTTGAAAATTTGGAATGAAATTTTAGGAAAAATTTAAGTACCAAATGATGGTTGTATAGGACTAATAAAAACTATAAAATGACTTTGATATAATAAATATATGATGAATAATATCATACAATAGAGTTCTGCCGATGACTAGTAATATAAAAATTTAAATATAAATATAAAGTGAAGTGAATTACTATAATTGAATGTTAATATAATTAAAAGCATAACAATAAGCATAAAAAAAAATTGAATGGAAGAAAAAAAAGAATAAATATAGTTGAAAATAAGGAAAAAAATGAACGAAAAAAACATTAGAAAGCAGGAAAAAAAACATTAGTTAGCAAAAAAAAAAATAGCGAGTAGAAAAAGAAAAAAAAAAATAGCAAGGGCTTGCTTGGGATTGAACCCAAGTGGTGTGTAATTTAAACGAAACTCCAACCAACTCAACTAACAAATTATATTACAAATATAAGCAACTGAATGATATATAAAGTACAAATATTAATTTAAAAGCAGTCACCCCCTACCTCTCGCGGGTCTGCTATTCGGGTTTTTTTTGATCCGACGGCATGACCCGACTGGTTTAAACTCATTTTACGTTTGATTTTCATCCAATTTAGGTTGATCTCGATCGTTTTAAGTAAATAATTAGATCTATCTACTTAAAACAAGAAAAAAGATCAAAATTTCATGAGATATCTTCTCCCCCCTTCTTATGTGCCGCCGATCAATTTTAACGAAATATCGGCGACATGATATTCACCGATATTTTCATCATTAATTCCAGCTGCTTCATCTACACTTACATTTCACATAATGGTAATTAAATGGGTTCAATTGGTATGAGGATCATGTTTATTTGATGGATTTTTAAAAGACGACAAATACATCTTAAATACATGATATGTTAATCATATGCATGTGAAATGATTGATAGGGAAAAATACATTGAATAGTTAAAGATACATTGAGTAGGTACGCACGGCCATTGTCATTGATGATCTAGCTTCTTGAATCTATATATTCAGAATAAGTAGCCCAAAATGATATATATATATATATATATATCAGGTGTTTCTTCAAACTATGAAGGTACATATATAGTTAGTGAAATACGAATTGAGCCAACATGTAAGTACTTCATTAGTTTGATAGATAAGTATCGTACTACGATCTTCAATAACTGAATTTGTCTACTCACAATTGCACTCTAATGAGAAGTTTGAATAGTGGTAAATTGATTATTTTCTAACTAATCATGACATAAAACCAATTTGTACATTAATTAATTAATTAATTATTGTAAAAATATTTATTCTAACTATGGTTACAAACTAACAACAACCTTAACCCGGCCAATCAACTTTCCAAATACACTATAAATACAAATGAACCCACATGCAATCCTCACGACAAATGTCCAATATATTCTAGGCCATCTCACTAGCTTTATTTCATTTAGTTCCCCCACATTGCTTCAAAAAAAAAAAAAAAAAAAGTATGAAACCATTCATTTTAGCCAACCTTTTAATCCTACTCTTTTGGTTTGGAGCTACAAAACTCATACACCAAACCCCATATTCTTCTATCCTCACTCTCCCCTTCTTCCTCCTCCTCTCATTCCTCTACTTCTTCCTCGTCTCACTCGCCCACTGGCTCGTCCCGGGCGGGTTTGCGTGGTCGAGTTACCAGAACAATGCCTCCCCCGAAGGGCCTAAGCTCAGGGGCCCTGTGGGGTGGCCTATCTTAGGGTTTTTACCCCATCAGATGGGCTCTCTTGCCCATCAAAGACTCTTCACATTGGCAACTTCGCTCAAAGCAACAAGGCTCATGGCATTCAGTCTAGGCACGACACGTGTCATCATCAGCAGCCATCCGGACACTGCTAGGCAAATCCTAGGAGGGTCATCATTTTCCGACCGTCCTATCAAGCAGTCAGCCAAGCTACTAATGTTTGAGCGTGCCATAGGGTTTGCTCCTTCCGGGACGTATTGGCGCCACTTGCGGAGGATAGCGGCGGTCCATATGTTCTCCCCGAGGCGAATCGGAGGGCTAGAATCCCTGAGGCAGCAGGTGGCGGATGATATGGTGGGGAAATTTTGGGATGAGATGAAGGAGAAAAATAGGGTTGTGGGGCTGAAGGCAATCCTGCAAAAGGGGTCTTTGATTAACATAATTGAGAGTGTGTTTGGGAGCAATAATAATTTAGGTAATAATCTAAGGTGTACGTTGCATTATATGGTGAAAGAAGGGTATGAGTTGATTTCTAGTTTTAATTTGGAGGATTATTTTGGTTTGGGGTTTTTGGACCTGTATGGTGTGAAGAGACAGTGTCACAAACTGGCGGCTGAGGTGAAATGTGTGGTGGGTCAGATTGTGAGTGAGAGAAAAAGTGCAGGAGATTTCAGTGGTGGGACTGACTTTCTTAGTGCTTTGCTAGCTTTGCCTAAAGAGGAGGGCCTAAGTGATTCAGACATGGTGGCTGTTTTGTGGGTGCGCTCTCTCTTTCTCATCTCTTCCATTCCTAACTTCTCTCATGCGTACGTTTATGCATGCAAATTATCACAACTAGGATTTTCCAATCTCCCATCTCTCGCACGGAAGTCTGAACTTTTGTTTCTTCTTAAATATTCATGATTGTGTTCTTCTTAATTCATGCTTGTGTTCTTCTTAATTCATGTTTGTTTCACACATGCCTATCATACATGTTCGTCAATGATTATTCGGGATATTAATTTTTGCCTGTTTAGCTCATTTGACTTTATAACAACCTGCTAAAACCTGTTGACTCATATATAATGTAGTCAAATCACAGCAGAAAAAAATAATAATAATAAATAAAGCAGCCAGTTATTTGTGTATAGAATCAGGGGGGCATATAAAAACCCGGGCTTAGCTAGCTAGCTAGCAATTGCACACCTTATAGATACGACCACAGGTTCAGCCACAGTAATTCCACCTTCCCACTTCGAATCCCAGCCTCCCAGGCTATTATATATTATTGTTCTTGGTGATTAATTAGAATAAATAAATTATCCACTCCGATAAAATCATATCCAGTAGGAGAGTATCTGGGAATATGACCAATAGTATATATATCTGGCCGGGCAAGCAGCAGCTGGAGTTGCAGTATCACTAATAAAATATTTTCTCCATTTGTGCTCTCCACGTTGATATCTCCTTTCTGTTTTATCATTCTTTTCATGGGACGTACTTTATCTAAGATCCTTGGTGGACAAGTTTACAGTAAATGTTTCAGCTAATTTTTTTTTTTAATGCTAAAAATATTCAATAAGATATATGTTATCTCATCGTTTCTTTTGGTTTAAATTGATTTAAATTGCACAAATGAAATGAAACCTTTTGCTTTTTTTTAATCCAGGAAATGGTATTTCGAGGAACAGACACGGTTGCAATCCTTCTTGAATGGATCATGGCAAGGATAATCTTACACCAAGACATCCAAGCCAAAGTACAGCTAGAGCTTGACTCACATGTGGGGCACCAAAGGCACGTACGAGAGTCCGACCTTCCGAACTTGCCCTATCTACAGGCCGTAGTCAAGGAAGTCCTCCGAATGCACCCTCCAGGTCCATTACTATCATGGGCCCGTCTTGCTATCCATGATGTCCACGTGGATAAGATCTTCATTCCAGCTGGCACAACCGCAATGGTCAACATGTGGGCAATAACCCATGACCCGGCCATTTGGAAGGATCCAATGGTGTTTAGGCCCGAAAGGTTCATTGAAGAAGATATGTCTATAATGGGTTCAGATCTTCGACTCGCACCATTTGGTGCGGGCCGAAGAGTGTGTCCTGGAAAAATGCTAGGCCTAGCCACAGTGCACTTATGGCTTGCTAGATTCGTGCACGAATTCAAGTGGCTCCCGGTGGAGTCGGTGGACCTTTCGGAGTGTTTAAGACTGTCTCTTGAAATGAAGAAGCCGGTCACATGTCACGTCATCCCCCGTGGAATTATGAGCCAATGAAGCTAGCTAAGCTAGTGGTTATGAATAATAATTTCGATTTGCGAAAATTGTATACTAATTATGGTGTGATTAGCGAGTAGGGCGTGATTTGCATTATGTATATGTGGCTCTGAGCCTCAAAGTCAAGGTTAGGAAAGGACTCAAAGTCATCTCTAACCTCGACATATATAAAAACGATAATCCCATATGTACTTACGAGACCTTTGGGTCATCAACACTGTAAAATAATGTTTGACTACTTATAAATTAAAGCTATTTGGTTGAATTAATTAATTCTTAATTTATATTATATTCTTCCTAAAACTTCAACCTATTTGGCCCAAATTTATTTTTGCGAGTTTTACAGGTTGTTAGTTCAATTACTTTTTAATTGAGCGAAAACTTAAGTCTAAGACAACGAGGAAAAATTGCTAAGCTAAGAACATCTATAGTATAATAGTCAATTTTAACTTTTGGACAAATTTAACCAAAAATTTATCCAATATATGAAAATAAGTATGCAGCAGACTAAGTAAATTTAACTTAAAATTTAATTTTTCTATTGAGACTAGCTACTAGTAGCGAGTTGCCTCCCTCTACCATTTTTTCATCTCATTTTTCTTTCCCTCTCCTTCATCCTCTTCACAAACTCTCTCCTTCATTCCAAAAACTCATCATAATTTGTATTCATAAGTTCTAAACTTTTGTGGGCTATCCAAAAATTCAAAGAAAAGAAAACAAATTTTCAAATTTTTGTCAATTCGGGGTTGTTGATTGACTCAGACTTTTTGTATTGAGTTGTGAAAAGTTTGATTTTTTCCGGTATTTGGGAAATTGAACTTTTGATGTTTCACAGCTTTCAGATGACGATCGGGAAGGTCAAGTTGCCGCAAACAAAGCTTGGGTATGATAATTTTAACACATTTTAACAATTAGGAGGAATAAAGGAATAAAAGGGGAGAATTACCATAAATCACGATGATAACATTGAGCAAATAATGCTCATTGCTTTTTTGGAGGTAAAAAATATCCTTTGCAACATATATCGTTTCCCAAATAAGGACTTGAAGCTTAATGTTGTTACTCTCATTTCCTCTTGAGATTGATTCTCATTTGGAATTTTAATTATTGCGCTTGGATCCAAATTCATCCTATCCAATTTCACCGGCTTTCGAAGTCTCTGTTTCACAACAAGTTTAGAATTAGCATTAGAAGAAGAAACTGTGAAACAAGGTTGTTTTATGGGAGAGGTGAGGAAGGAGGAGAATATAGAGAAGTTAGAAGAGCACTTAATTGCGGTGGTAATGTGGATTGATGAATTCTACGACCATTAAAAATGGCAATTGAGCAGCCATTGTTGAGCCTAATGAGCAGAAAGCCCGAGAAGAATTGTTTGAGGTGGCTGAGATTGATTTATGGGCTGAGTGTTCGTCCTAACTAGTTTACTTATCTATTTGTGGTCAAGGTATATGCTGAATTGGCCGAATTATGGGTTGGATTAGCTGCTCTTACCTATGTACTGAACCGTTAAAATAGATATATCTATTTGAACCGTTAAAAAACTACTCATGCAGTGAATTACCCGAATTATGGGATGAATTGATTTTCACTAAAAATGGACATACATATTTGAACCGTTAAAAAATTATGTTAAATCTAGCCGTTTTATGAAAATTATGTTGTTATATATTCAAATTTGAAAAAATGAATTTAATATTCAAAATTGATTAAAAAAAACTAACTAACTATTAATAATTTTTGAGTTATTTTAAGTTAAATTTGCCTAAATTTTATCCTATCCATTATATAATGAGTAAATTTTTCACTTACCCATTGCCGTAGATATTTATGCTCATCCGTAAGAGGAGTGTCTGATTAAAAAATATAAAAAAATCCGTTAAGGAGTGAGGAGGCATAGGTGATGGAGGTCGCAGCCGCCAACAGCACTCACGGATGCCAAAGTAATTATTAAGTTATTATACAACAAGTTGGTACGTGATCCGTATATATATGCATGGCTTAGGATCAGTCTAGTCATTGCAACCCCATTTAATTTAATCATCATTTTATATTACTATGAAAAGTAGACATCATTTTATATCTCGCAAAAGTGGAAATAATTAAAGGTTCCACTAACAATTTCTTCCGCCCACGTTTAATTGTTTTTTTTATCATAATAAAATTTTGAATTTAATAATAATTGTGCAAATTAAAAAAAATTAAAAATAAAATATTATATTCGTATTATAATTTAAAGAAATACACAAATAATATCGTTGAGATTCGAATGTGAGACTATCCGTATACATATCAAGACTTTAGTGAAGTTTCCAAAAATAGAAATAAATTTTATTGATTTATGTCACTGTCCCTAATCTTCATCCCAAAGGCATTCTATTTTTGTTATGTGAATCAAAGGCTAGACATAATTTGAGTTTGCGTCTTTTCGTACGGATTGATGACGAAGGGTTGTTACTTGTAAACCATGAGCTAGCAGGTCATCAAAGCAAAATGTCTTTCCTAAGTCTCATGTCATTAGGTTTCATATTCATTCATGATTAACAAAATCGTTTCTAGTTTGAAAATTATCTAATATAATAATTTTTTTTTTAAGTTTAATAGGCAATTTTTCTTCATATATTGAAATTTGAAACATTTTTTTTTTTAAATGTGACTATATATGTACACCATGTCCTCTTTTATCATTATTCTTCCACCTCAATAAATACCAATCTCTCTTAAAGTTAACATGAAGAAAGAAAGAAAATAAATAAATAAATCATTATTAGGTTTCAATTTCTTGATTGAGATATATGTATCATGTGGGCCAATCATATTCCTTAAACTCGAACATCATGGGGAATATATTTTAAGGCATGTCCTAAAGTTTAAGCTTTTTTAGATCCAAATCTTTATGTTTTATTCAAAGGCAAATCACTTTAACCCACCTTTACTTCCCGCATATTGTAAATATCATAATTTAAACTTGGCATGTTGATGCTCCACAAATGCATTGGGATTGGGGACCCCCATTTAGCATTTATTTTAGGTTCAAAGTTCTTTCTAATTAAGTTTATTTGATGGGGATGGACTGGGGAGGGTAATTAACTACTTAATTATAGTGTAAATGGAGAAAATTATTTCATTATTATGCCGTGTGTTAAATTCTGCAATTAGTTAAATTTCTCTCTAATTCATATATAAATTGTGTGAAAGCACACTCCGAATTCGAAAGAATAAGAATTTTTATTAAAGAATTAGACTACTTGATGGTATAAAGACAATGCAGATTGCTTTGTTAAAGTTCAATGTTTTAAGGTAGGTGTCTCTCAATCCTTTTAGAGTTCCAATTGAAGTGTAGTACTTGCAATTACCTTAAGAATATCAGCTTATCTTGGTCCTAGTTGCTTTACAGCAAGCGGTGGATGATGAGTTTTCTATTGGGCTGGTTTTAAATATACTCGTTCACACAATTAATGATATTGTGATCCATAGATTAGTTCGTCGATCTGAGATTAGGTTATCATTTTGAAACAATTTGGTATAAAGAATCGCCTGGATCGCTATTGATTTTTGGTGTGTGATAATTTTTTTCCCTTCGATTAGATTGAAATCTCTAACAAAGTTTTAAGGATCGAGACGACCATATGTGCACCCTAACTATCCTCCATGTATGCTATCATTCACATGTTGCCTAATAATATCGTAGTTTCCTAAGGAAAAAAAAATGCGCTTAAGTACCTTCTTCTCTTTTAAGAATATCACTACTATTGAACTACTTATGAGTATATGACATTGATCGAAGAGCCATTAAGGCATATATATATATGGATCCCTCCATCACTAGTATTCAACTACTTATGAGTCTATGACATTGAAGAGCCATTAAGGCATATATATGGATCCCTCCAAGTTTTTGTAAGGAATTCAAAAAATTCAAAATTATATGTAGGGCAAATTACACTTTACTACTCTATGATTTATATCTTGTAATAGATTCATACATAATCTTTCAAATGTTGCAATTACAATCCTAAACTCTTCAAAATATGACAATATGATCCATTTGTTCACTAATCTGTTAAAATTTCTATTAAATGTTTACATAGACAAAATGGAACCCATAAATTTAAATAATAAAAAAAAAATTAATGTTAAAATTATTTATTCCGCCCTTCCCCTAAAAATTCATCTCACACATCCCCCCCTTTTCTCTCTACCCTCTCTATTGCTTAGCCCTCCATTTCAAAACAAAGGAAAAGAAACGAATTTTTTAAAATGAAGAAACCTAGAAGAGAGATGAAGAAGAAGAAAATTGAAGAGAAACCAAAAGAGAGAGAAGAATAAAATGGGAGCAATAATCCATTGATGGGAATCTTAGTATTAAGGGAATTTTTTGGATGTGTTGGAAGGTCTAAAATAGTATTCAAATTTTAAATTTTCTAAAACATTTCTACATTTTCTGAAATAAGTATGAACTTGTTTGATTCTTTCGTCGCTAACGAAAATAACTCCTTTAGCAGCGATAAATTTTGATGAATAGTGTAGCAAAAAGCTTTTTTTATGAAGATATTTATCTGAATTTTTTGCTGATAAAAGTATTTTTGCCTCTAGTGCCGAGATATTCAAAGAAACTCATACTTTTTCTAAGTTTTTTTTTCTTCAGAAAATTCACAAAATTTTCTGAATTTAACCAGGGCGGTTTGAGCTTGATAAGAGGCATATGAAATTATTGTCGCAATAATTTAAAGCACTTTTCTTTAACTTCTTCACAATTTTACATTCACTATCTCCTAATTCTTCCATTGAAAACCCCATTTGATTTTTTTATTATATTAATTTTAAAATTTATGGAAAACAAAATTTATTTGCATGAAATCTTAATGAAATAGTTAACAGATGGACTACATTGTCACGATTTGAAGTGTTCAAAGAAAAAGTGTAATATTTGAAAGTTTATATATAAATCTATTATAAAATATAAATCATATAATATTAAAGTGTAAATTGCCTCTCTTATATGTAAGCTAGATAGGCAGCCATGAGCCATGCATGCGCGCATGGCAAGTTGACAATATCAATGACAACGAAAGGTGAGTGTAATTAAAAAGGATGTGCTGCGGCACAAGTGGTTTATGCACTTATCCTTATATATATATATTCTATATTCCTTAAAAAAGAAATATTCATTTATTTCACGTATATGATTGATTTATTTATATATATTCATTTCGATTATATTTCTAGCTTATTCATCTATTATTATATGAAAACACAATATCACGTACTATATAGCTAGCTAGGATTTAGGATATTGATTGATACTATTTATTTATTTTCTAAATTGGCAATCGATACTCTTTAAGATTATTTATGTGCATGCATTAAAATGTGTAACTATATTAACGTACATATGTGAAAGTCACTTTTTTTTTTTAATTGTATAGTTATTATTGTGTATTTTCTAGTTGTTCATCAAATAATACATACGAAAATTAATATAAATTCGTTACAATAGTATTAGTATTTGAGTGCGTGCGTAGGGTTGTTTTCCATCGACTCTCCATATGTAATTAAATATAGAAATAATTATAAATTAATGAGAAATTATAATTACCCCTGAAATATATAGAGTGAGAAACACAAAAATAATTGAAGAGAAAGTTGTTGATTATATTTGCATGGAAGTTTTCCACAACTAAAAAGGGAAATAATTATAATATAAATATATGTAGGGTGTAGCACTATTTACTAGTCATGAGCATGATTCGGTACGGTTCGATATGCAGAAGATATCAGAATTGTACAAAGTAATTTTAACCGATATGGTACGGTACGGTACGGTATTTCAAAATATAAAATTAATATCGTACCGTACCGTACCAATTATATTAGGTACGGTTTTGGTTTTGATCCCAAATTCATAATTTCATTTGTGGATTACTTGATTGAATATCTAAAAGCAAACTTTTGATGAAGTTGAAAAATTGGGCCTCTTGGTAGGTAACAAATATTGCCCAAAATGTATAGGAAATTCATAAGGCAATCAATCAATCTCAATATATCACTAAAATTAACTCCATCAACTAAAAAACTCTAACATACAATTAAATCCATCAACTAAAATTAACATACAATTAAATCCATCAACTAAAAAACCCTAACAGACAATTAAATCTATCAACTACAATTAACATACAATTAAATACATCATTAGTTATTAATCTATTAGGGTATTAGACTATTAGGGTTTTTTTATTTTTTATTTTTGAAATTAATTTAATTTTTAATTAATTAAAAAAACTAAAATCAGTTCGGTTTTGGTACGGGATAGTATTCTCTAACCTCGAAACCGATTCCGTACCAATTTGAACAGGTACGGTATTGATACCGTACCTATCATCCATTTAGTTTTACTATTCGAATTTTTTTTTCGATTTGGTATGATACGAGACGGGACGGTTTCAGTATTTCGGGACGATATGCCCACCCCTATTAGTATTTACAATGTTGTAACTTGGACGCACAAGTAGTAATTAATTGAGTAAATTACTAATTAATATTTGAAGAGATTATACCTTGCTTAAAAATTGAAATATAAAAATTCTATATGTAACGACCCGGACATTCGGAAAAAGGAAAATTTGGAAAATTTGAAGCAAATGACGATTTTGCCCTTGGAATTGGACGAACGGTTGAATTTTAGTTCGAGCGATCAAACGGACTTTGACCGATGACCGTGACGTAGTTTGGGACGTCACGAGTTCATAGACAGGTGGTACGTCCGATTCCGACATTCGAGGAGAAAGTTATGATGTTTGGAAGTTCAAGGGTAATTCAGTAATTTGGTTAAGTGGGCAATTTGTTGACTTTTCAAACGACATGGACCTTTCACGTACTTCGAGAACCATTGGGTAGGTCCCGAGACGCTGAATCCGTAGACAGGCGGCACGCGTCAATCGGAGTTCGGGCGACCAAGTTATGGTTCTAGAACGAAGAAGGGCATTTTGGTAATTATGTGAAGGAAGGGTAAAATGGTAATTGGACGGTGAAATCAGAAAGTGGATATTTACTGTAGCTGTTTAATTAAATGTTAATTGTTTGAGTTGGCTATTTAATTAATTGAATGAATCACTTGCTAGCCGTTAAGTTAATTTTTGGTTGATTAATTGTTTAAGTGACACTTGTCACTAAAGAGAACAGATTAGTGGCTTGGCTGGGCTGAGTAGGTGCACAGGTGTGGCTGTGGGAGGAGCCGAGCACCGTTTGCCGCTTGAATCAATGGTTTTGATTGAACTGATGAACTAAGTTAATGAAATTGTCGTGAGGAACTGAGCGAAACATGGAGACTGGAGAGACTGAGAGCTCAAAATAGAAAGAAAAAAAATTTAAGAACACAGAGAGGAAGAGACCCAGAAGCCGTGAATTTAGAAAAAGTGAGGGAGAATTCGAAAGTTAAGTTGTAAGCTGAGGGGATCCAAGTGAGGGTGGAAACAGCTTTCTGAGGCCATCTCGAGTCTAACCATATCAAAATCGAAGGAAATTGGCTGTGTTTTGACCGGGAACTGAACTTCCAAAAACCGTGGAAAATCGAGGTTAAGTTCACATACTTAAAGGTAAGGAATGTTGAAATTCAGTATGTATTAATGTTCTTTGAACTTCTAGGATCCTTCCTGTGTGATTAGTTGAAGTAATGGATGAAAAATAGATGAGTTCGAAGTTAAAACCCGTTTGAATGTTCAACGAGGAATTGATAGATTAAAAGCTCGATTCATGTAATTAGCGATATAGAACTTAAATTAACCTAGAATAGATGGAATTCGGTGAACTAATTGCAAGAATTGAAATCGAATTGTAGGAGAACAAATCGGGTTGAACACGCGGGTGACCGAATTTCGAGGTGAGTTCAACATGAAACTTGCTCCTTTTAATGTAACGAATATTTTGAAACTAGTTTCGAGGAAATCAGATATCGTTTCGATAGTGTTCAGTGTATCCGAAGTTTTCGTATATGTTTAAAATACGTATTTAAATCCCAGAAAAATTGGGGAAAATTATATGAAGTATATTGGAGTGTTAGTGACCCTCAATATTGATTTTGGACAGGAATTATGATTTCCGAAATTTACGGAAAAACGTGCAGCTAGGAAACGAGCTGATTGGACTATGTGTGAGTGGACTTTGTTTTCTAAATTTCAATGCATGCATAATCGTTTTCTATGCTTTATATTTATGATTTATATGCTTATGTTTATGGTAATTACGATTTTTCATATTTATACGTATTTTGATATGCAATACGTAATTGCATGTATTTCGAGATTATGGTTTCTCCTATGCTTTAATGATGGTTTAATGGATGATTTTATATGATTTGTACGTATCATGTTTTGATAATGTTTTGATTATGATTGTGAGTATGATTTACGGTTTTGACACGTATTTCGAGATTATTACGAATTTGCACGTTTTACGAGATTTCGAGTATGTTGTGATTTGACCATGATTTTGATGATTTGAATTTGGGAGTTGAAATATAATTTGATTTCAAAGATTTAAAACAGGTTTTGGAAAAAGGTGATTTCGGACTTGATGCCGAGTTCATAAAAGTGGTTTTGATGAACGAGATTTCGGATTTCGGAAACTTGAAAGTGGATTTCCGGATTTGGGTTCAGAATGATTATTCCGGATGCTAGCTTACAGAATATTGGTTCCGAATTCGGATTTGGAATTGGATGATGGATTCTGGATTGGTTGTAAATTACACATGGTTTTGGGTTTAAAGACCCGGTACTATTGTTGGATCATGTTTTTGGTTTAAAGACCCGGTTGATTGATAACGGGGGAGGGCCCTTGATTGATATGTTTTGATTTTAAAGACTCGGTTATTGAGATATCCCCTGAGGCCTATTGATTGTGTTTTGAGTTTAAAGACTTGTTGATATCCCGGGAAGGTCTGATTATGCGCGTGGTTTTGAGTTTAAAGACTCGGGCGCACTTGAGATCCAGTAGATTGATTGACTTGTGATTTACTGTTGATTTCCGGTGTTTTCGGATGTGTTGGGCAATGGCCCGGTTTATATGGCTTGATGGATTTTTAGGTTATGTTTTGTACTTGGATTTTGATTCGTGATTTTGGGATGAGGCCCTGTGTTTATAGTTTCGGGCTAAGGCCCGAGGTTTGAGGAAAGGAATATAATTTTGATTTTCATACCCGATTTTCTGGTACTGGAAATGAAATGGATTGTGAAATGATTTTCGAATGCATGCATTGGTTTTATGTGGAGGGTAGAAATGTCTTTTCTATAACATGTTTTATAAACTGATTATTTTGTCTACTCACACCTTTTGTATTTTTATTGACCCTGCAGGTCGTGGCGCGATAGTCAAGGCTATTCAAGAGGTGGAGGTAGAGGGCATAGGCACGATTATCCCTGGTTTGACAAGTACTGAGGGTAATCAAGGGAACTTCAGTTGACTTGTCAGACGGGAGCAGGATCGGGCACGGTTATCAATGTTCCTCAAGGAACGGTCCTGTCACTATACTTTAAGATCCTTCTACTATTTATTAGTCATGCATGCTTATTGTTGTCTTCTTGTATAATGTATGATTAGAATTCGAACTGTAACGACCCGGAAATTCGAAAAAGAAAAATTTGAAAAATTTGAAGGAAATGACGATTTTGCCCCTGGTTATAAGGACCAAAAGTTGAATTTTTGATCGGAACACTTTTTGGACTTTTTAAAGAGACTGTTGAGTAGGTCTCGAGACGCTGAATCTGTAGACAGGCGGCATGCGTCAATCGGAGGTCGGATGTGAAAGTTAAGGATCTGCGAAGGTAAATGGCATTTTTGTAATTTTGAAAAATAAGGGCAAAATGTTGACTTTTGATTCGGACGGTCAAATGGATTTTGACCGTTGACTGTGACGTAGTTCGGGACGTCACGAGTTCGTAGACAGGCGACACGTCGAAATCGGACATCGAACAGGAAAGTTATGGTCACGGGACTAAAAACGATTAACCGAACGAACTAGGATTTCGATTAAAATATTATTAAAATAGTGAACAGTGACCGATGATTAAGGACACTCATATGAGTTACAAGTGTCACCTATCCCTTGTTTTGAGGCCTAAATTATGGTCCATGTTTCATGGGAAACATCATCATCATGCTTTATCATCTTTAATCATTCCTTCCTCATCATGCTTAATCATCATTAGACATCTTCTTCTTTATGTTTTCTTTAAGCCGTGAACAACACAAAAAAACTGAGCATGAGAGATGGGAGAATTGGCTTCCTTTCCACAGCTGAGATTGAGAGAATTGAGAGATTGAAGGGACTGTGATAACAAGGGAAACACGAGGGACATAGAGGGGGGAATTGGAAACCAAAATCGAATTTTGGAAATTTGGGGGGAAAATCCGAAATTCAAGCTTGGAGCCTTGAGGATCGAAATTGAAGCTTTAGTTAGCTTCCTAAGGTCATTATGAGTCAATCCACATCAAGAACGAAGAAATTTGATGTCTGTTTGGTTCTGAACAGACCTGACGACAGTGAGAAAATTTGAAGGTTTAGTCGTGATCATGGAGAGACCAAACGATAAAATTGGATTGGGAAATGAGTTTATATTAGTCCACTGAAGCTTCTGGGTGGATCAATTGAAGGAAATTAAGTAGGATTGATGAAATTCAAAGGGTGAACAGTACCCAGGTGTTCTTCGAAAATTCATCTTCAAATTGAAGGATTAAGGTAAGCAATCGTCTAATTGAGTTTACAGAACATTAATTGGACTTAAAACGAAGCTGTTTGAATTTTCAATTGAAATATTGGATGTCGAATTGATAGGAAACGAGTCGGGTCATCTCGCGGGTTGCAAGACCCGAATCACAGAGAAACGGGTTGGGACGATGACACTGTAGTAGGCGCGTGGGTTTCACGCGCAGCCACTCACGGCGGCGCGTGACGGCGTGTGGGCACAAATCTCGAGGTGAGTTCAACATGACTTTTGTCCCATTTAATGTAACGAACATTTTGACACTGGTTTCGAGGAAATCGGTTATCGTTTCGATAGTGTTCTGAGTATCCGAAGTTTTATTATACGTTCAAAATACATATTTAACTCTCAGAAAAATTGGAAAAAATTATATGAGGTATATTGAGATGTTAGTGACCCTCGTTAATGATTTTGGACAGGAATTACGATTTCCAGAAATTACGGAAAAATGTGCAGCTCGGAAAATGAGCGATATGGACGGTGTGTGTGAGTGGACTTTGTTTTCTAACAGTGATGCATGCATATATGATTTAAATGCTTTATTATATTGATTTAATATGAATTTACATGATTGATGTTTCAATCCGGTGATTTCTTGATTTTCTGGATTATTATATTATTTTTGGCACGATTTTCGAGAAATTGTGAAATTGATGTTTTGGGCATAGGCCCGAGATTGAAAATGATGTTTTGACTCGGGTTATGAGTCAGGGATTGAAAATGATGTTTTGACTCGGATTATGAGTCAGGGATTAATTTGATGTTTACCAGACATATTTTATGGATTTACGTGGAAAATGGCAACTCGGTTTACGGTTGCACGAATTTGCGTGAAAATGCTATTTTGGGCTTGAGACCCAATGGAATTGTGATTTTGATTGGATTTGTATTTCCATGTGATTACATGATGATATTGATGATTTTCGGATTTATAAAATAAATCGGGACTTTGGTTTTCCGGATTTGAGGAAACTATATTTTGGGGCTGATACCCAGTGTTAATAAATGATTTTGGTTTTCAACGCAACTGTTTTTCACTGGTTTTCATAATGGTGATGTGTTGTGGATATTTAGGGCTTTCAGATGGAAATATATTTTTCCTCGGAGTGCACCCTGGAGATAACGCTCGCCTTCGGGATGGAAGTGTTTACCCCGAAGAGGTCACGTAGCACGGTTTGTTGTCGTGCAACCGAGGGAGGCTCGACTCAGACTAGAGGTGCTGGATTATGTGGAGATCGGTCAGTGATGTGTTCACGATGATCTTGATTTTTGGCTGGTGAGGTATTCACAGCGACAGATGCTCAGATTTTGAGCGGTCCTTGAGCCTATTTGATTTGCACGCGTAGCAGGGATAAACGTGACTATATGAGATTGGATATGGAGATAAGTCCCGTGGTTTTATGGAAAATGAGTTCAAGGAAAACGTGGTTTTATGGAAATTTGAATTGATTTTGATAAACATGAGTTTCAAGGAAAGTGTGGATTTGGAATTTAGAAAAATGTTTTGGTTTTATCGGCCACTATTCATACTTGATTGATTTCACACTATTACTCATGTTTTATGATATACATGCATGTTTGAGAAAACTGGAGGGTAAGAATGTGTTTTGGTAAACGTATTTATAAACGTTTGTTTTGTCCACTCATACCCTTTTTTGTTTTATTGACTCTCCAGGTCGTGGCGCGTTGATCGAAGCTATAAGAGAGGTGGAGGTATGAGTGGGAACATTTGCAGTTATCCCTTTTTTGGCAAGTCTTGAAGGGTATTTTCGGAACTTTAGTTGACTTGTCAGACGGGAGCAGGACCGGGTACGGTTATCTATGTCCCTCGGGGACGGGTCCTGTCACGAACTCCCTATTTTATAAGTAAATTTAAAAACACTTTTATAATTCAACATATATATATATATATGTTAATTTTTTTTTATTTGAAACGAATAATGAAATTCGTGTCGTTTGGAATTTTGTATAGAAAAATTTAGGTGGTGGGTGTTTATGTAGGGGTGGTGGTTGATACGACTTTATCTAAGCATTTAAGTAAACACAAAATAACACTCAACACTTAATGAAAACATATGCAATTTAAACCCCTTTTTGTATAGATGTAGCATTGGTAAATAGAGATCGTTCTTACTTGGGAAAATTAGGGAACATTAAATAATGGTTAGTGAAAAAGAATAATACATAATCAAGGAAAAATATAATAAATGAATAAATAATTAAAGAATTAAAGATTTAAAGAATTAAAGAATTAAAAAATTAAATGGGGGGTTTTGAAAAGAGTTGTAGCCAAAACTACATTTTAACAAACTAAGAATTGAATGTGAATGCTCATCCTAATTAGGACTTGTAAACCATAAATTAGTTTCAGAGACAAAATCGACACTTTTACGTAAGTAAATCCGAATTATCAATCACATTATTTACACTACTCCTATTTTAACCTTGTACAATGGACTTTCTTTAAATACAAATTTTACCAACGCTCTAGCATTTTCACATATCGAACCAATTACAAAATCTTACCTTAATCACTTCAATTACCAACATATGTTTTTCAATATTATAAATGCACCGATAGCGGCAGACACTTACAATATGATTCACCTTTCTTTTTTCACTGAATACGCAGACAACGATCGACATTAAATATCTTCAATCTTATTTTAAGTGCACCAACAGCGGCAGACACTTAGCGTTAAATTGAAGTTTAAGCACTAAGACGTATGAAATAACTAAAATTTATGAAGTAAAACACATGCAGATTGTATTTAATACTTACGAACATTAGAAAGAAAATACCAACATATATTGAATTATAAATAAAACCAATAACAATAACAAGAGTTTTAAGTAAATGGAATAAAGTTATACTTTCGGAATCCAAGAACAACTTGTGATACCGAAGGGAATGGAAACAATGAGATGTTATTCACAAGATTCTCTGATAGCAGAAAGAAGGAACCTTGTGAAGATGGAGGAAGAAACATTAGAGATTACAAACTTAAAATCTTAAAATTGCATTGGAAATATTTTGCCTACGTTTTTCTTAAGGAAAGCAAAAAATTGTGTTTAAAAGAGAAGTTTAAAAAAAGTCTAAAAAGTAAGAAAAAAGGATTTTAAAAAAGTCTAAAGAGGTAAAAAAGAGGAAGAGATGGAGTTTTACAATGAGACTGGCCTCTCTATTTATAGAGAAAATGCCACTTAAAAAACTAGAAAATAAAATACAATTTAAATATTAAAAACAATAAAAATTAAAGATGGAATAATGATTTTTTTAAGCTGAATCTCGACTGAAATGTGCTGGAAAAACTGCAAGAGCCATGCTGGGCAAGCGGGATTTGCTTTTCAGCATAGGCTAAGCTGACAGGAGCAAGTTGGCTTAGTGGCTGGCTATTGAGGAGCTTGGTTCGATGATAAGAGCAGGTTGGTTTGGGATTTCGAACATATTTTCTTCGTTATAACTCTGATTGGGATGATTCTTTTGTCAAAATGCTCATAATTTTAAGATTTATTTAATTCGAAAAATTTCTATTTTCTCCTATTGATTGCATTAAAAACAAGCATGAAGGGTACAAAATGATATAAAATGATGTTTAATTAAATGACTATCAAATATGTAACGACCCGTCCCGAAATTACGTGATTAGCGAGACTAATCAAGGATTAATCGAGACTAATCAGGTTTAGTTAAGGTAAAATGACGATTTTACCCTTAGAAGGGTAAAATATTAACTTTTGACCCGGGATGTCAAATGCATTTGAACCGAGGTCCATTACGTAGATCGAGGGATTACGAGTACGTAGACAGGAAGCACGTCAAATTCAGACATCATACGGGAAAGTTACGAGTCAGGGAAGGTTCGATCGGATTTTACAGCTCACGTATTTCAAAAAAAGTTAACTTTTGGTTGTTTTTAGGGGGCCCAAAATATCTGGCCTGGACTAATGTGTGAGTGACAAGTGTCACTCATCCCATTGGTCCATCACCCTACCTACATGCATCCCCCTTCCTTTATTTCGAACAAACTCGAAACTCACACCCTATTTTCCTTCCATCATCATCCCTTCCCCTTTTTCTGCTTGAGAGAGACTGAGAGTGAGTCGAGAAGGAGAGACAGAGACGGCGGAAAGACGGAGGAGCCACTTCGGTGGCTGGAAACAGTGAAAAATCAGGTAAAACCCGAGAACCCTTTTAGTTTGATTTTTGGGTTTTGTTTTGGGGCTTACGAAGGCATTCTGACGCCTTGGTGATGTTCCACGAACCTATGCGAGGTTGTAGGAACCAAAAAGGGGAGTTTTGGATGGCAAAGTGGACCTGGGTGGACGTTGGAAAATTGGCGTGGAGAATCGAGCTTGGCCAGCCCAGTTTAGGTATATTTTCCTCATTTTGAACGTTTGGGTCGATTTCTGGGTTAATGACGAGCTGAATGGAATAAAAATGGCTTGTTTTGGTGGTCGGATGAGGGAGAACGAACCAGGTCAAGGTCGTAGGTCGAATGATCCGTTATAGTCAAACAGGGTGACCCGTCTGAGGTAGATGACGATGTTGTGCCACGTCATCACTGTCAAGCCACATGGCCAACCAGAGGACGACACATGGAAGGTTTTCAGGTCGAGTTAACGTCGATGTGGCAAGTCCACGTCAGCATTGATCGTCCACGTGGACCAGTAGGGGGGTGCCACATGGACCAGTGGGGGTGGTCCCACGTGGCAGAGTGTCAGGTGATATGGCAGGCTGATGTTAACATGTGCCACGTGCCACATGGCAGAGGGTGACACGGTGCACCAATCAGGGGGTGCCACATGGCCGGTGGTCAGAGCTGTCATTTGTCAGAGTTGTCAAGCTGACATCAGCGTTGACTAGCATTGATTTTGGTTGATCGAACTTTGACTGGTGCGTGTGGGTGCATGGGCTCAAATTTTGAGGTCAAATCGGTCTTGTTCGAAAGGTTTAGACGTTGAGAATCCCATAGTGGTAGTTTCAAGTCGATCGAAGATCGTTTGATAGGTCATTTGGACGTTTATCTCCTCGGGACGTGTTCTCGATTAAGGAGTTTTTAGGGTTTTACTTATGAACTTATAAAGATTGATAGTGACCTTTGGGTATTATTTGAACAGGTTCGGACGTACCGGTGACTTCAGATTGGCTTACAGCGCGGGTTCTGAGTGCGCAGTATGGACCGTGTGTGAGTGGACTTTTGTTTTATAACTATGATGCATGCATAAATGTTTTAAATTCTTCATCCTATGATTTGAGTTGAAATGATTTAATATAATTGCTTGATGATTTTTTGGATTTAATTATCGGTTTATGTACGATTTTACGAATTTACGTGAAAATGGTATTTCAGGTGTGAGTCCCAATTGGATAATGATTTTGACTTGGATTTGGAGTCAAATGTGAATACATGATTGAATTAATGGTTTTTAGATTTATGAAATGATTTTTTGGGCTTGAGACCCTGTTGGAGATACCTTTGACTTAGAGTATGAGTCCATGTGAATTTAAAAGAAAGATTGTGATTTGATGTGATTTGAATACCGTTTTGGTATGATTGATTTGGCGAAATCTGGATTTATGAAATGAGTTATGGACACTGTTTTATGATGGTTTTGTGGAAACGGCTTGTGAAAACTATGTCTCGGACATAGGCCCTGTTGAAATGTTTAGACTTGATTTGAGACATAAATGGTTTTAAAATGAATTTATTGGATTTGGTGACTGTTACACATATACCATCCTTTGTGATTTGATTTTCTCCTCCAGAAGTCGTAGATCCTAGAGTAGTCACGATACACTACTTGGAGATGAGTAGCTCCGAGAGAGGCTCAGTTTCAGGAGTGTGAAATTATGATATCACCCGGACGTCATAGATCCTAGAGATGGTATCACCCCAGACGTCGTAGATCCTGGGGATGTACTCGGATGTGAGACTCCCGAGTTTGCACGCGTAGCATTGACATGGTGACGGTTACTTGGATATCGAGGATTGGTTATATTTGTGATTTATTACTTTATGTCAAGATATTTTCACACTTGTTTATTTTTCGATGATTGAAGAGGTTTTCATATGTCCCGGTTTTATTGGAAAATAAAGGTTTTAAATTGATATGCATGCATGCTTTGTAAAACAGAGGGTTAAATGTTGATTTCGGAAATTTATTTTCCTAAATTGTTTATTTTTGTTCACTCACATGTTTTGTTGCTTTTGGCACCCTTCAGGTTGATCGTGGATACGGGCTATAGTAGAGACCGAGGCATCACATGAAGATGTGTACTCTGGAAACCCCGAGTGGGTCATGGTAATATCCCTCGTCTAACACGTGGTGTCAGATGAGAGTAGACCCTCCTACGTTAATCGAAAGGGATTAGGGATGGGACCTGTCAATTTGGTATCAGGGCACTAGGTTGCTCTTGTGGTGTCACGCACCCTCGGTACATGATAATTTTTCTTCAGATGTGATGTCTCTACGACATTGGCCCCATCATCAACCTGAGAGTGAGGATAGGAATAGGAAACCCATTGGTTTCATTAGGCATTAGATGCCAAGTTGTAGGGGTTTAGACCCTGGAGATGGGCCGAGTTTCTTGTGGGCCAATGGTTATTGGTGGATTGGATCCCAGTATGGTGACTTTTCGGAGTTATGACCGATGATTGGTCAGGTTGGATGTACTACTTCTAGTAGTTGGGGTTAATGATGACCCTTATTCGAGATGTGTACTAGAGGATTAGATTATGAGGTGGCCGATCAGTGGATTGCATGCCTGGTACGTTGTGAGCAGATTGTACGGGTGATGAGTTTCTGTTATGAGTGTTTGGTACAGATATCAATGAGTTTTTTTGGATAGGTCTGCACAAGGTTGGTGATAGACAGTGTTATCTACGATTTTGGATGTGACTACCGAGAGGCGAGGTTCCTGCATCTGGATTGTAACAACCCGTCCCAAATTTACCAAATTAATTGAAAGTTAATTGAGGATTAGTGGGACTAATCGGGAATTAGTCAAAAATTGTTCATACGGACGGTGTAAAATGATGATTTTTCCATTAGAAATGGGTAAAAATTTGACTTTTGATTCGGGAGGTCAAATGTACGAGAATCGAGGACCGTTACGTAGATTGAGTTGATACGAGTCCATAGACAGGCGGCAAGTCAAAATCAGACGCTCGACGGGAAAATTACAAGTCACAGAAGGAAAATGGTACTATTCATACAAATCGAGAAAAAGGTACAGTTGGCTTTATTGGATTGGTTCAAATTTCTAGGAGGACCAATTGATGAGTGAAAAGTGTCACTCATCTGACTGGCCCACTACCCCAAACACTTGGGATATCATCTTCATCTCTTTGTTCTTCTTTAACCCGAATCCCTCCCAAAACCCAAACAACTCACACTACCCAATCCTCATCGTCCTCTCCTGTGAGTTGTGAGAGACTAAGAGTGACAGAGAGGGAGAAGGGATGACGGTAACGAGCTGAGCACGACGGGGACCACGACGGAGGTGACGAGCTGAGCACGACGGAGACCACGAGGGTTTAGATTGATTTAAACTTGTTTTTAGGGTTTGTACGACCTTGTAGGAGTTGGTTTCAAGGGCAGTGGTGGCCTAAGTTGGCCGAAAAATCAGTTTGAAGTTCACGATTACTGTTCACCATTTGAAGGTAAATCTCTTCTCTGTTTTTTCTATTTTTGATTAGTTAGATCGATTCCTGGGGATTGGACGATCGTATAGAAAGAAACAGGGAGGAATTTGGTGCAGAAATGGGGGTTTTGGAACCGGGTCAAGGTCGCGGGTCTACGCAACCCGGTTCAGGTAAAGGGGCTAACTCATCATGAGGTTAGGGATGATGTTGTCATCATGTCATCATGTCATGTCAGAGGTGGGCCAGTAGAAACGTGACATGTGTCACATGTTAGTGCCCAGTTAGCACTAACATGTCAGTGACATGTCCCAACCAGGTGCTGCCACGTGTCACTAACATGTCAGTGATGTGGACTAGTGGACGACTGACACGTGGCACTGTCAGATATGTCAACTGTCATAACCTGTTAGGTGACATCATGTTGACGTCAGCATTGACCCTTGACCGCTGACATCAGCGTTGACTTTTTTGACATCAGCAGTTGACTTTGACTAACGTTGTCTTTTGCGTTGACCAGCACGTGGGGGAGCATGAGCATGAATCTCGAGGTGGGACTAGTGTCATTTTAATCCAAAGGTGGTGGTTTTGGGTCGATCAGAGATCATTAGGTTAGTCAAATTGAGGTTTAAAGCCTTGAGAAGCCTGTTCGGGATGCGTTTCTCGGTTGGGACTGTTCATGGGTTTTAGGTATGTCCTTATAGAGTTCGTTAGTGACATTTGAGTGTGATTTGGAGGGGTTGGATTAGCCTAGAGAGGCTTATGGTACGCGTATCGAGGAGCATCAAGGACGGTCTGTGAGTGGACACTATTGCTTTCTAAAATATGATGCATGCATAACTGTTTTATATGTTTTAAATACCTGATTTAAGATGCCTTGAGTGTATATGTTTGTGGTGTTTTGGTATTTACGTATTTACACGTATTTCAAGGTTTATGACTTTATAATGGATTAATGAAATGATTTCGAATTTGGGATTATGGAATCGGGCTTGAGAACCATTTGACTTATGAACTATCAGACTTGAAGTCCATTTGATGTAATGAGATATTGGGCGTGAGGCCCATTTACTTTACGGTATCGGGCTGGAAGCCCAGTTGGTTCAAAGTATCGGGCCAGGGGCCTAGTTGGTTTGTAGTACCGAGCATGAGTCCCATTTGTGGTTTATGAAATGTGATTTCAGGTTCGGAGACCCTAAATGGATTTGGAATTGTGGAAATGGTTTATGGAAATTATACTTTGGCTGAGACCCTATTGAAATGGATTTGGTTTTGGTTCCAAACTATACCATCCCATGTGTGGATTACCCTCCAGGTGTTAGGGACACTGGAGTAGTCACAGAGCATTTCCTGAGAGGGGTCGCTCTACATGAAAGACCGTAGAGAGGTGCAGGATCAGGATTTCTAGTGGTTAAAACCTCCGCCCCCCAAGAAGGGTCAGGGACCCAGTGTAACGACCCGGACAGTCGAAAAAGGAAAATTTGAAAAATTTGAAGAAAATGACGATTTTACCCCTAGAATCGGGCGAACAGTTGACTTTTGGTTTGAGCGGTCAAACGGACTTTGACTGATGACTGTGACGTAATTCGGGACGTCAAGAGTTCATAGACAGGTGGCACGTCGGATTCCGACATTCGATGTGAAAGTTATGATGTTCGGAAGTTCAAGGGTAATTTGGTTAAATAGAGGTAATTTGTTGACTTTTCAAACGACATGGACTGTTCACGTAATTTGAAGACCGTTGGGAAGGTCTCGAGATGCTGAGTCCGTAGGCAGGCGGCACGCGTGAATCGGAGTTCAGACGACCAAGTTACGGGTCTAGAAGTGCGAATGGCATTTTAGTAAATTGTCAAGGTAAGGGTAAAATGGTAATTTGAAATGTGGGAACTTGAAACAACCGTGGTGGATTGTTTGGCTGAATAGTTTAACTGGTTAAGTGACAATTGTCACTGAGAAACGAGGGATTAGTGGCACAAGGGAGTGTGTGATGTTGGAAAATTGGAAATTGAACTGTGCTGTTGGAAATGGAAAAACAGAGCATGGGTTATTTGGTTTTATAGTGAGTGGCTTGAGCAGAGCACGGGTGACAGGGAATGTTGGATTGAAATAACTAAACCAATTGCTGGGAAGGGACGAGAGAAACAGAGAGACGAAACTGGAGAGGAAAAATGAGAGACTGAGTGAAAATACACACAAAAACCCAAAACCTGTGTTTGGATAAATTCAAATTCGAATATGAGTTGTAGACCAGCCCAAGTCAAATTAAGGTGAGATTATGTCTTCTGGAACCTTAATCAGTCGATCCAAATCAAGAAAAGCAAGGTTCGAAGCTCTTGGAGCCATGAACGGACATGGTGGACTTCCAGAAATCGCGAGCTTGGGTTCAGGTAATTGGAGGTAAGTTCTTGTGAAATTGATTGCAAAATCATCTTTAGAGTAAGCCTACGATGCTCCCTAACTAATTAATTGAAGAAATCAGTGATGGTTTGATGAACTGGGACGATGAACCTTGATTAGAACTTGAATTCAATTGAGTCGGTTTTAGGCCGTGTTGACTGAAATTAATGTTACAAACCCTTAATTAAGTTGATTGTGACGTTATGTGAAGGTTAAATTGAAGAAAACAAGTTGATATTGGCAGGAATTGAACCGGGTCGAACACGCGGTCGCATACCCGTTTTACAGAGGAGTCGAGTGAGGAAGACGACTATGCAGGTTACTGTAGAAGCACGTGGCTCCCACGCGCAGCCGCTTGCAGCGGAACGTGGGCCCGATTCTCGAGGTGAGTTCAACACGACTTTTGTTCAATGCAATGTAACGGACATTTTAGCGTTGGTTTCGAGTTAAGCGGACACCGTTTCGACATTGTTTCGAGGGTCCGAAGGTTTATGTTACGTTTTTAATTAATATTTAATTCCCAGAAAATTATGGGAAATTAGTATGATGTTATTTGAGTCCTTAGTGACATTGAGCAATGTTTTAGGACAGGATTCGAGATTCCTGGAAAATGTCGGAAATTACGGAAATGTGTGCAACGCAAAAACGAGCGTTATGGACGGTGTGTGAGTGGACTTTGTTTTCTAAACTTCAATGCATGCATAATCGTTTTCTATGCTTTATAATTATGATTCATATGCTTATGGTAATTGCGATTTCCATATTTATACGTATTTTCGATATGCAATACGCAATTGCACGTATTTCGAGGCTAAGGTTCCTCCTATGTTTTCATGATGGTTTAATGAATGATTTTCTATGATTTGTGCGTATCATGTTTTGATGATATTTTGACTATGATTGTGAGTATGATTTACGATTTTGGCACGTATTTCGAGATTGTTACGGATTTGCACGTTTTACGAGATTTCGAGTATATTGTGATTTGATCATGGTTTTGATGCTTTGACCTTGGGATTTGAAATATGATTTGATTTCAAAGATTTAAAACGGATTTTGGAAAAGGTGATTTCGGGCTTGATGCCCAGGGCATAAAAGTAATTTTGATGAACGAGATTCGGATTTCGGAAACGTGAAAGTGGATTTCTGGATTTGGGTTCGGAATGGTTATTCCTGATGCTAGCTTACAGAATAATGGTTTCGAATTTGGATTTGGGAATGGATGGTGGATATGATTTGAGATTTGAATATGAAGTTCGGACATGAGTTCCATTTCGATAAAACGTGATGTCGGAATTGGTTTACGAAGGATTCTGGATTTGTTGTGATTTACAAATGGTTTTGGGTTTAAAGACCTGGTACTATTGCTGGATGATGTTTTGGGTTTAAAGACCTCGTTGATTGATGACGGGGGCGGGCCCGGATTGGGTTTAAAGACCCGGATTGAGTTTAAAGACTCGTGAGTTTAAAGACTCGGTTACTGTGATGTTCCCGAGGCCTAGATTGTGTTCTGAGTTTAAAGACTCGTTGATATCCCGGGAAGGCCTGATTATGCGCATGGTTTTGAGTTTAAAGACTCGGACGCACTTGAGATCCAGCAGATTGATTGACTTTTGAATTATTGTTGATTTCCGATGTTTTCGGATGTGTTGGGCAATGGCCCGGTTTATGTGGCTTGATGGGGGGTTTTGGGCTATGTTCTTGTATTTGGACTTGATTTTATGATTTTGGGCTGAGGCCCTGTGTTTATGATTCCATGCGAAGACCCGAAGGTTAAGAAAAGGAAAATGATTTTGATTTTCATACACGGTTTTCTTATTTTAGAAATGAAATGGATTATGAAATGATTTCCGAATGCATGCATTGGTTTTACGTGGAGGATAGAAATGTCTTTCTGTAACCTATTTTATAAACTGATTCATTTTCGTCCACTCAAACCTTTTGTGTTTTTATTGACCCTCCAGGCATGGCGCGATGATCGAGGCTATTCGAGAGGTGGAGGCATGAGTGGACACACGTAGAATTATCCCTTGTTTGGCAAGTGCTGAGGGTAAATTGGGGACTTCAGTCGACTTGCCAGATGGGAGCAGGACCAGACACGGTTATCAATGTCCCTTCGGGGACGGTCTTGTCACCCAGGTGGACCTTAGGGAGACTCAGCTTAAGACCGAGGGACACGTGTAGCTTATGACAGTGACATCTGGGATGTCAGGCATCTGGGATGCCAATGATGGATTAAATATGTTTTCTTGGACTAGTTATATGGCATCTTATCGATTTGGGTTGTGACCCACGTGTTTCGGTTTGGGGCAGAGACCCTTTATGTTTTACTGGTTTTCGGTTGAGTTCCCACATGGTTTGGTTTTACGATTTTGGGCTAAGGCCCTAATGATTTAAGGAAGGAAATGGCTTTTCTTGAGAAGCATTTTTCACTAAGTTTGGATCTGGAAAGCCTATGTTTTAGTTTAGAGGAAATTATTATAATAACTAGTTTTTGAATGCACTCATGTTTTTTTAGTGAAGAGCATATATGTCTTTACTGGAAATGTGTTTTTATTAAATTATTTATTTTCGTCCGCTCACAGTCTTTAATAGTTTTAATACCCTCCACGTTGATCGCGGATGCGAGTTGTAGTAGAGATCGAGACATCACACTCCACCACTGATCTTGACATACTCTAGATAACCCCGAGCGGGTTAAGGTGAGGTTTATCCCTTGTTTGACACATGGTGTCAAACGAAAGCATGACACATCCCTCGTTAATCCCGGGGGATTGGAATGGGTCATGTCAAAGTGGTATCAGAGCACGGTCTGCTCTTGGAGTGTCGCGCAGGTGCTGGATGTGATGTCTCTATGGGGAAAACAGCTCGTCATCAACCTGATAGTTAGGGTAAGAATAGGAAACCTTAGTGGAAACGAAACGCCGGTTGGGTTACTTTGGCATCTTATGCCATGGTTGAACAATGTTAGACCTAAGTAGGGTTGAGTAGACCCGTATAGGCAGAGTCTCTTATGTGCTAGCACTCATAAATCACGACTTGTCTGTGGACTAGGTCCCGGTGTGGTGACTTTTAGAGTCGAGACCATTGGATGGTCAGGTTGGTGTTGCTGCAGAGGGCAGTCGAGGTCATGGATGACCCTAGTTGAGACTAGTTAAGCAAGTTTCCCACAGAGTGGTACTTGTCGATTGGATCTCAAGGTGGACTAATCGTAGGATTGTATTCTTTTGAGCAGATTGTGCGGGCAACTCATTACTTCCTGTACCAATGCATGGACGCCTGAGGAAGGAGTTCCAATAACGAAGTATTTTCTTAGCTTAGTCTACACGAGGTGGTGGCAGACATCACTATTGAGGGTGGTTGTAGTTGAGATTATTGAGTGCTGGGTGACGTTCGAGGAACGTTTTTCTTACGTGGTATTACCCAGAGTTGGTGAGAAACTCGGGAAGCGGAGTTCCTCCGACATAAGCAAAGGTTTGGGTGTAGCTAGTGAGCAGAGGATTTTAGAAGAAAGTGGTGTCCTTGTGGACTGTAAGTTGTGGAGTGCTCGTGTTAGGTGTTAACCAGATGATGAGGATTCGTTAGTTTGTGTTGAAGCTTGGGAGTGTGCCTCGAGTGACAGTTGTATTATCTTTGGAAGAGACGAGCTGGATGGAAATCCCAACAGTGGTTGAGTGGTTTTGGACGATGCAGAGGCATCATGGGATTTTGTGCTTATCGGGAGCTTGGACGGGAGTTACCATTAGCTCTGAGCCTATAATGAAAGAACCGTGAGTAATAGTGGTTGTGGAGTGGGACAGTGAGGATCTTGAGTGGTGAGTTAGAGTCTGTTGGCTTACCGGAGGTATGGGATACCTGGTTGGGTGACAGGTTCCCAAGTGGTTGTGAGACAAGTGTTGGTCTTGACATGGTAGGTGTGCATGAGCGTGGTGCTCGGAAACTGATCCCATAGAGCTGGGACGTACTAGCTAGTGCTACGTTGGTGGTAGTTGGGTGAGCCGAGACGGATCGGTATAGTCAGGGTTGACTATTGAGTCGGATTTGTATTTCAGGACACACATGACGTGTAAGGGTATCCCCAGGTAGCTCAGGGTGCTTGGAGAGAGAGTTAGTTGTGCCTAGTTTTCTGCGGACACAGGAGTGGTGTAGTTATCGTTTTGCAGAGGTTTTTCCAGGTACGTAAACCATTTTGTAATTGATTTTCGGAAGGTACCGATAGAGTTGAAAGTGTAGGAGTCCAATGGTAAGACTCAGTGGAATTAGAGGATCAGTTGACTAGGAATGTCACTGATAGGAGACCTAATGTCCTTTTTCAATAGAACTTCGGGAGTCGGTTTCTACCGGACTGCGAGTGAGTGCACATCTCCTTCTGAAAATAAGTATACTTACTTTCTAGTGAACTTCTCATCACCTTGGGAGGTGTAAGTTTGTTAGGATTGCGCGGAAGTAAGGAGTGACATGGCCGTGGAAGGATCACGACAGTAGTTGTCAACATATATTAATGGTTGGTGAATGAGACTTCTCATTTTTGCTTCGGTGGTTACGAATTCTTTTGGTATTGGATCAACTCTGAATGATTTAGGAAGCAGTTGTGGTTAGTGTTACTTGATGTTCGTGAGTGTAGTTGACTTGGTGACGTAGCATGAATTTTGATGTCATCATCTTGGATTATCCAAGTAGGGCATTATCATGGACTATGTGAAGGAAATATGCAGTCCATGGAGTAAGTGGTGACAATTTCTATAGATTTTGAGCTTTGGTTGCGTTGACCGAGGAGATTGAGACGTTGTGATTGAGTTGTTGTTCGAGGATCGAGTTGGTGGGATAAAGGTTATTTCGTAGTAAGTGAGGCGATACGTAGAGTATTAATCAGGAAAAGATGAATAGTCGATGCCTAGGGTAGGAAGTTGGCAGGTTTGGAATCGTACCTCTTGGTGGACATGATTGGGATTGGACCTTTTTCAAGTGTTTTGAACCCTCACAAGATCGGACAGATAGACTTTGAAACTAGACCATGAATGGTTACCATGCCAACCATGTAGTGGATGTGTTGGTAATCGAATTTACTCCGATGTGGTTGGTTTATTGAGAATGTGGACTGGACATTGAATACTGTGCACTAGACCATAATGATTTTGAAGGGTTAAGTGGTTGTGTGAGCTTGGAGCTCAGATCCGTGGTTGGCCAGAGTAACCCTAGAGTTTGAGTTGTGATATCACTGATGGGGCAAGTATTTGATGGGGTTCAGGTACACTCAGGTTGAGTGAGTTGGTGGTTAGAGTAACCACAGGCTGAGTAAGATGTCAGCGTGAATCGCTGAGGGAGACGAGATTTTGATGGAACTCTGGCGAAAGTCAGTTTGTACGGAACACGAGTTTGAATTATAGAGTTGGACACTGAGTGAGACAAGGTTTGGTACGGGTACTTAGTTGGACTTTAGAGTGAGTCGAGGTTTCGTTGGTGACTCGAGCAGTGACAGTGGAGCCGTGAGTACCAGCTGAGCACGACAGTCTGTCGCGAACGTGGCTTACGGTTAGGAGACCGTCTAGTGAGGCGGAGGATTTGAGACTTGAGAGCTCTCAGTGAGAGTAGGATGTCAGCTTGGGTTGTCAGTTGAGAATAATCGTAAGGCTGAAACGCTAAAGGATATTAGCTTGATTTGGTGGAATTGTCCACTTAGTGACAGACTTATCTGTTTGGTTTCAGAATGTACCTGTGTGGGTGAACGGAGAAATCGACTAATGTCGGTGTCTCGAGTGAGACTAGCGAGCAGATGTTTGGAATTGAAGGTTTGAGACTTACGAGTTGATGTATGGATCCTCGAGATTTGGAAATCGAGACATGGTTTGTGAAGGTTGAGTCAGAGACTTGGAAGCTTCCAGCGACGGTTAGTCATGAGGTTGTTGGATACGGTCACAGAGGACTGAGCTGAGTTTCAACATTGACCGTTGGATTTTTGTCAACGCCACTCGATGTGGTCGGAGTATAGACGAGTATCGTGGTTATTGGTGTGACGTTTAGGTATGGACGAGTACTGTGGCGAGATGTTCGATGTGGTTTAGATTTGGACGAGTACTGTGGTTGGTCGTTGGATGTGAATGTTTACACGAGGCGCCTTCGAGTGAGAAGCATAGAAAACATATAAAAACATATATGCATGCATCAAGAGTTAGAAAGCAAAGTCCACTCACAGACCATTCCGACGTCGCCTCGATACGCGTGTACTTACGCCGTTCCCGGCCATTCCGCTATCCTCGGCTTTCCCGAACCTATCCAGATCCCATAAAGAGGTCACTAACTACTTCACAAAGGTCATACTAAAGTCCCATAATTTTCCCGTATTTTTAACGATTTTTAAACGAGCCCTAAAACCTTCGGACATCCCGAAACATATCGAGACGACGTCCGATTGACTCGAAACCAGTGCCAAAATGTTCGTTACATCGAATACTTTAAAATTCGTGTTGGAAGATTCCCCAAAGTACCCTCCACGTGCCCCCACACGCGTCTGGAGGCTTCCGCACGTGAGACCCACAAACGTGAACAGTGTCGTCGTCAACCTTAGGTGACCCCAGTTCACTTGGTTCGAACCGGTCCAGTCCAGCCGTGAACCGGAGTTCACGGTTTCCAGTTATTTTGGGTTTGTTTTCGATTCTTTTTAGTCCTTTAGCTTCGTCCAATCTTTTCCTATAAGTCTACCTGAACAAAACCAAAAATGAAAGGCTAAGGGATACCTTCTTGAGCCATGATCAAAACGGTTTTCGTGCAATTTCCCTCTGTCACGTCTCCCATCCTCCTCGAGCCCTGCTTTTAATCTTAGTCCACCTCTGGCACCTTAAGAAACAATTCCCAAACGTCAAAAGTGATCAATCAATCCTAAACCAAGATTTACCATTTTTACCTCGTTAATTACCTTCAATCGATTCCACGGCCACCAGACATGGCAGCCCTCCATTTCATGCTTTTCGAACTTGTCTTACCGTCAGAAGCTTCAACCAATTAATTATAATGGCTACCACGTGCTTAAATGAAGGCTTACTTGTCAAAATTCAAAACAGGGCATTCATCAACCACCGTGCACGACGGTGCACTCCACCTTCCTCCTGGCTCGTCTCCACCTCCCCTTCATTCATCTTCAAACAGCATAGAAAGAGGGTCAGATAGGTGGAAGGGTTGGTCACGATCACTCATGTTTTCTCTACTTTTCACTCTATTTTTCCCAGCTCTAAACCCACCGTCCACGGCGGCTGGGCAGAGGGCACCACCCTATTCTCCTCTCCGATCCCTCTGTTTCCCTCACCTCTCACAACAGTTCACGCTAATTGCTTCCACTCAAACACACACCCTGATTGATAACTCCCTATCTCAAACTCTCTGGTTTCTCTCTTGCACAACTTAAACCCACACATTTAAACACGGTGAAAAGCACGGCCGACCTGGCCAGAACCCACTAGACACCAGCCAGGTGTCACACACCTTGTGGTCCCCTCTCCAAAATCTCCAATTAAATCCTGGAAACTTGTCCTCATCAGATTTGCACAATTCCCAATGTGCAAAAAGACTAAAATGCCCATACTTGTGAAATTTACGGTTTTACCCTTGGCTGTTATAGACCCGTATCTCGTTCATCCGACGTCCGGTGAAAGCATGTCGCCTGTCGTTGAACTCAGGACGACGAGATCTACCTAACGGTCCTCGGTCTTCGTGAAAACCAAGAGCCCAGCAAAAAGTCAACATTTTCCCTCTATTTAACCAAAATTACGATAACGCCCTTAACCTTCCGAACATCATAACTTCCTCCTCGGATGTCGGAATCGGGCGTGCCACCTGTCTACGGACTCGTGACATCCCAAATTACGTCACGGTCATCGGTCAATGCCCAATTGACAGCCCGAACTAAAAATCAACATTTGCCCAGACTAGGGGAAAAATCGTCATTCTACGTCCTAGGTCCAAAAGTACCCAATTAACCACCGATTAACTCAGCTAGTTCGTCACTAATCACTTCACTAATCCCAACTCCCGAGATGGGTCGTTACATTGGGAATGGGTAAAATGTTGAATTTTGACTCGAGAGGTCAAATGCACGAGGATCGAGAATCGTTACGTAGATCGAGTCGATACAAATCCATAGACAGGCGGCACGTCGAAATTGGACCCTCGACGAGTAAGTTACGGGTCACAGAAGGAAACTGGTACTATTCACACAAATCGCGAAAAGGGTACAGTTGGCTTTATTGGATTGGTTCAAATTTCTAGGAGGACCAATTGGTTAGTGAAAAGTGTCACTCATCTGATTGGCCCACTACCCCAAACATTTGGGATCTCATCTTCATCTCTTTGTTCTTCCTTAACCCGAATCCTTTTGAAAACCCAAACAACTCACACTATCCCATCCCCATCATCCCCTCCTGTGAGTTGTGAGAGACTAAGACTAACAGAGAGGTAGAGGGGACGACGGTGACGAGCTGAGCACGGTGGGGACCACGACGGAGGTGAGTGAACCCGAAACCGATTTTGGACCCAAAAATTGGAAATTTGGTTTGTAAGGTTTTTTGAGAGTTTAGATTGATTCTAACTTGTTTTTAGGGTTTGTACGACCTTGTAGGAGTTGGTTTCGAGGGTAGTAATGGCCGGAGTTGGCTGGAAAACCAGTTTGAAGTTCACGATTACTGTTCACCATTTGAAAGTAAATCTCTCGTATGTTTTTCCTATTTTTGATTAGTTAGATCGATTCTTGAGGGTCAGAAGGTCGTATAGGAAGAAACGGGGAAGAATTTGGTGCAAACTGGGGGTTTTGGAACTGGGTCAAGGTCGCGGGACTACGAGACCTGGTTCAGGAAAACGGGCTGACCCATCGCGGGCTGACCAAACCATTTACTTTAATAACCATTATTAGGTTCTTAGCCCCAAATTCGTAAATCCAAGTCATACGGGCCCCTGCCTAAATCTATTTACACAAATCCATGACATATCAACCATATGTGGGAACTCAGCCAAAAACTGTAAATTCGAGTATGTGGGTCATTGCCCAAATCCATTTACTATTCACAAAACACCATTTCATAAACCCAAGAAATCATGTTTACCAAATATCATTTAACAAATCTTATCACGGTTTCCATAACTACGCGTGCTACTCGAGGGTCTCAAATCCTAGGTAAATCGCCTCGAAATACGTATAATCATGTAAATCACCAATACCATAATCATTATGATAGAAATCATATATATAAAACATATAAACATTTATGCATGCATCACAGTTTAGAAATCAAGGTCCACTCACAGACCGTCCTAGCTGCTGTCTCGATATGCGTGCCATAAGCCTTCTCAGGCTAATCACTGTCACCAGGACTTCCAAACCTGTCCAAATCATACTAGAGGGTTACTAACTACCTCATTAACCTCTCATTAAAGCCTCATAATTTTTCCGAATTTTTAACATATTTGAAACTCGATCCTAAACCTTCGGACACCCCGAACTATATTGAAATGATGTCCGATCGACATGAAACCAGTCCCAAAATGTTCGTTACATTGAATGGATTAAAAGTTATGTTGAACACTTCCCCAAAAGAGGTCCCATACGCCTTCACGCGCCGCCCAAAGGGCTGCGTGTGGGTTTCACGAGCCTGCTACAGTGTCTTCTCCTACCTCTGGTCGACCCGGTTCAGACCGGCCCGGTCTAACCCGAACCGATGTGACTGGCTTTCCCCATTTTCTCAACCATTTTCAATGCTTTCAATCCCTACAAGTTTGTCTAATTGCCTAGGTTCGATCTACAAGCTCAAAATCATGAAACCAAGGCTAGAACTTACCTTCCATCGATTGAACAGCGACGAGCCCTGTAACTCCCTCTTGCAATCGACTCCGACCACCATTTCCCTTGAAATCTAGTCCCCTGCGTTCGTATTGATCCCTAGATCATGATCCAGTCCATAAAATAGATCAATAAACCTTAAAACTTAACCTTCGATTTTTGAATCAAAACTCCTACCTCGACGGTTTCCAGTCACCGTGCACCGTCGTCCCAGTCATTGCACCGTCGTGCTCGCCTCATTTCATAGGTCACACACTCAGCCTCCCTCAGCCAGTCACAATGACAGATGAAGATCATGGTATGGGGGTTGTGCGGGTTCGTATTGAAATGGTCGTGCACGGGTTTGGAGAAGAAAAAAAATGAAGTTTGATTGTGATGATGATGGTTCAGATGAGATGGAATGAATGGTGAGGATGAGTGGGCTGACGAAAATGGACGGTTGGGAGTGAGAGAGAAATGTGAGGAAATTATAAAATAACCAAAATAATGTTATTTTAGTCCTAAACTATCCAATCACATTGAGATCCACAATTTGGGGTTAAGGACCAATGGGATGAGTGACACTAGTCACTCATCTATTGGGCCTAAAACAAATATCTGGGCCCACATGAGTACAAATGTAATCCGTCTCGTAATTCATGCAATAGTTTACCCTAACTTCCGTGAACCATAACTTCTCCGTTCGACGTCCGATTTCGACGTTCCGCTTGTCTACGGACTCGTGATATCCCAATCTACGTCACCGTCATTGGTCCTCGTACGTTTGACTCCCCGAGTCAAAATTCAACATTTTATCCAAGACCAGGAGCAAAACGGTCATTTTACATTGTTCGTCCGATTTCGGTCAACTAATCACCGATTAATCTCACTAATCCTCCATTAGTCACTAATCTAATCCCGAAATTCAGGAAGGGTCGTTACAATGTCAACATGTCAGATTGTCAAGTCAGAGGTGGACTTTTAGGAATGTGACATGTGTCATATATCTGTGCCCAATCAGAACTGACAAGTCAGTGACATGGCCCAATCAGGTGCTGCCACATGTTACTAACATGTCAATGACGTGGCCCAGTGGAAGACTGAAAGTGGCACTGTCAGAACTAACAGGTGTCAGATCCTGTCAGGTGATGTCAGCATTGACCGTTGACCGCTGGCGTCAGCGTTGACTTTGCTGACGTCAACGGTTGACTTTGACCAGCGTTGACTTTTACGTGGACCAGAGCGTGCGGGTGTGTGAGTACGAATCTCGTGGTGGGACTAGTGTCATTTTAAAAGTTTTGACGATTCGGATCCAATTGTGGTGGTTTCAGGTCGATCGAAGATCGTTAGGTTGGTCAAATTGAGGTTTAAAGCCTCAAGAAGCGTGTTTGGGACGCGTTCCCAGTCTGGGACCATTTATGGGTTTTAGCTATGACCTTATAGAGTTCATTAGTGACATTTGAGTGTGATTTGGACAGGTCTGGATGACCGGGAGAGGTTGAATTAGCCAGGAGAGGCTTATGGCACACGTATCGAGACGCAGCAAGGACAGTATGTGAGTGGACAATATTGCTTTCTAAAATATGATGTATACATAATTTTTTATATGTTTTAAATACATGATTTGAGATGCCTTGAGTGCATATGTTTGTGGTGTTTTGGTATTTACATATTTACACGTATTTCGAGGTTTATGACTTTATAATGGATTAATGAAATGATTTCGGATTTGGCATTATGGAATCGGGCTTGAGACCCATTTGACTTATGAACTATCGGACTTGAAGTCCATTTGATGTAATGGGATATCAAGCATGAGGCCCAGTTGCTTTACGGTATCGGGCTGGAAGCCCAGTTGGTTCAAAGTATCGGGCCAGGGGCCCAATTGGTTTATATTATAGGGCGTGAGTCCCATTTGTGGTTTATGAAATGTGATTTCGGGGTCGGAGACCCTAAATGGATTTGGAATTGTGGAAATGGTTTATGGAAATTATACTTTGGGTTGAGACCCTATTGAATGGATTTGGTTTTGGTTCCAAACTATATCATCCTATGTGTGGATTACCCTCAAGATGTCAGGGACACTGGAGTAGTCACAGAGCATTACCTGAGAGGGGTCGCTCTAGGTGAAAGACTGTAGTGAGGTCCGCGATCAGGATTTCTAAAGGTTATAACCTCCGCCCCCCAAGGAGGGTCAAGGACCTGAGTGGACCTTTGGGAGACTCGACTTGAGACCGAGGGGCACGCGTAACTTATGATAGTGACATCTAGGATATCAGGCATCTGGGATGCGAATGATGGATTAAATATGTTTTATTGGACTGGTTATAAGGTATCTTATGGATTTGGGCTGTGACCCACATGTTTCAGTTTGGGGCAGAGACCCCTTATGTTTTACTTGTTTTGGGTTGAGTTCCCACATGGTTTGGTTTTACGATTTTGGGCTAAGGCCCTAATGATTTGAGGAAGGAAATGGCTTTTCTTGAGAAGTATTTTTCACTAAGTTTGGATTTGGAAAGCCTATGTTTTGGTTTAGAGGAAATGATTATAATAACTGATTTTTGAATGCATGCATGTTTTTTAGTGAAGGGTATAAATGTCTTTCCTAGAAATGTGTTTTTATTAAATTATTTATTTTCGTCCACTCACAGTGTTTAATGGTTTTAATACCCTTCAGGTTGATCGTGGATGCAGGCTGTAGCAGAGACCGAGACATCACACTCTACCACTGATCCTGGCGTACTCTGGATTACCCCGAGCGGGTTAAGGTAAGGTTTATCCCTTCTATGACACGTGGTGTCAGACGGGAGCCTGGTACATCCCGCGTTAATCTCGGGGGGAGTGGGATGTGTCTTGTCATGGAGCAACAAGACGTGATAGTTGCTCGGTGTGAGCAAACCAGTCTGGTTTAAATTCGGTTCGCACCCAGAGCGACATCGATTGAGACGATGATGATTCATCAATGTTTGTCGTGTTTTCGGATGAGATTCCAGCGATAGCGTTAGCTGGAGGATTCACCACATTCAGGACTCTGACGAATGTGGCCTCTCAAATGGAGATGAGTATTACGAAATCCTAACAACAATCGGATGATTCTGGCTAACGCCGAGGGCGTCTAGATGATGCATTTGTTAGGGAGCTTAGATGAGGGTTGCCTCTAGCTCCAAGCCCTTGAGTGGTAGACGTGCGAGTTATAGTGATAGATGAGCAGAACATAGAGGATCTTGAAAGGGCCAGTTGATATTATAGTTATCGTTCCTTTCCGATAGAACTTTCGGACACACGTACTACACCTAGAGTAGAGACAAATGTTTTTTCTTACTTTAGCGAGTTTGCACGAGTGTTTATGGAGTTTGGACCCATGCACTCCTAGAAGACTTACAGGTTGTACTCAGAAGTTGATCCCATTGGGTTGAGACATGGGAACCAGTACTCCGACTGGTGCGTTGATGGAATCACCTGTTGGATTTGTGTATAAGGTGTGGTGAAAGACATATATGATTTGTTGTGATTTTCCTGATGGATTGGTGGATTACTCGCTACTCCTCTGTTGGGTTTTTGAGGAACCAGTGGTATTGGTAGTCCTGATTGTCGATTTTTCTTTTGGGGACCAGAGGATACTTCATGTGATCTATCCTACGTAGGAAACGTGGTAGATGTTCCGAGTGAGTTACGACTTGAAGGCTGGGAAGATATTACAGAATGGTTGTTAGGGACGTTAAACTTGTGTTGTGATGTCCCCAGTTAGCTCAGTGAGCTTAGAGAGATATCGGTTGTGCCCAAGTTTCTCGATGCATCATCAGAGGATTTACATGGTTGCTATCTAGATGAGGTTTTCTCGGGTACGTATCCCATTTTGCAACCACCTTGTCGGAAGGTACCGACATAGTTGAGATAATTGAGAGTTCAATTACAGGATTAGCGGATTTGGGGTTAAGTTGACTTGGAATGTCACTTTGGGGAGCCCCAGTGTTCTTTGTTGAAATTCGATGGAAGTTCTGGAATTAGATGCAACAAGGCAGCTGGATAGAGAGTTGGTATGAAATGAGTATTCCTTACGACGTGTCAGCTTGGTGAACTATCTTCATCACTTCTGGGTTTCATGGAGATGTCACCCAGGTAGAAGTCAAATTGGCTGTGGACCAAAATTTGAATGATTTGAGGAGTGGAAGGTGCTTGGTGTCACCTAAAGTCGTGGAGTATAGCTTAGGTTTGGTGGACCCGTGTTGGTATTATGGGTTAGATTACTTTTGCTGAGAAGTTTAGTGTGGATCCTTGGAGGATTGAGAGGATCGAGTTGGTTGAGGATCGAGATGGTAACACAGTAATCGAGAGGGTTTTGGATTAGGGTCATAGATGCACGGTAACCGAGATATGGAGTCTCTCAGATTGGTTGAGTAGTGCTGGTGTTTAGTAGCGAAATTCCCTATGATTGCAATCTGTTGATAGGATCAACTAGGAAGGGAGTCAAATTGATTGGTTTGAGAGGATTGCTAGATTAGACGTTACAGCACAGCTTCAGGATTTGACCCTTCACATCATCAGGATTGGGATCGAGGTTTGAATGGGTACGTTTTGATAGGCGTAAGTTGATTGGTCTTTGGGGTTCTTGATGAGTATGTGTTGGACACATCTCAATGTTGTTCAGACAACTGGAAGAACTCGAAGAAGATGTTGAGTTAGTGTACCATCTGTCCAGAGCAAAGATTGGAAAAACAAGTTCCAGGGTTGGATCATTATTGGCATGCCGGCCATGTCAGAACCAGGCCGAAATCCCCCGGGATTAAAGTGGGACGTGCCTGATCCTGTCTGACACGAAGTGTCAGACCAGGGAAACTCCGTCCTTAGCCCAACCGGGACTACTAGAGAGCACCAGGATCCGGAGGAGGAATGTGATGTCTCGGTCTCTGCTACAGCCCGCACGACGATCAACCTGAAGGGCATTCAAAACTCGAAAACTGTGAGTGGACAAAACAAATAATTTATATAAAAACATTTTCACAAAAAGATCTTTATGCCCTTCACTAAAAAGCATGCATGCATTCGAAGACCAATTCTCAAACATTCATTAAGGCCTTGGCCCAAAATCCAACCAAAGTATCTGGGAACTCAGCCCAAATCCGACACACGTGGGTCTCAGCTCAAAACCATATCCGTGAAAACTCATCCAAACATATATATATATATATATATAACCCGTCATCGGCACCTCATGTGCCCAATCAATAACCCGTCACGATATACCTCTAAGTGTGCACACTACTCGGTGTCTCACTCCGAGTCTACCCCCAGGATCTACGACGTTTGGAGGACGGTCAATGTGCTCCCTCTTGGAGTCACTCATTCCAGGCAGTGGATTGTGACACTCTTGGATCAACGGCGTCTGGAGGAGACCATTACGCTCATAAAGGAGGGTATATATATACTAGTATGGAAAACCAAAAAAGGGGACTCACGCCCGATACCGTAAGTCAACTGGGCCTCCAGCCCGAACTTATGACTCAACAGGTCCTCCGGCCCGATTTCACAATCTAACTGGGCATCAAGCCCGATACCTCAGGGTCAGTCACAATTCCGATCATAGTGATGTGTGCAACTATCAGTCTAGGACCGCTCTCAATCTTGGTATGTCACCGTGAACATATCACTGCTGCGACCATCTCTAGGACAGGGTCCACAAGTCACCGATTGATCTCCTATACCGTCAACACTCCAAAGTCAAGCCTCCAGTGGCTGCTTGACCACGGGACGTGCATCGTGACCTCTTCGAAAGGAACACATCCACAGTCCAGAGGCGAGCGTCGAATCGTCCATCGACGTGCACACAGCACCCGTCGCGACCACGACCCTGACCCGTAGGTCATCAATAGGGCCACATGCTCGAATCAAAACCAAAACCAAATGGGTCGTTTTACCTTTCAAAACCATTTCCTTTAAAATTGAAATCATAAACGCGTATAAGCATGAATAAAATTGAAAACCTCGAAGTACGTGCCCACACATAAACACACACACAAATGCACTTATGGCATCACAAAACATGTTCATAAACACATAAAACATTTATGCATGCATCGATTTATAAAAGAAAGTCCACTCGCAGACCGTCCGAGCTACAACCTTGATACGTGCGCCATACGCCTTCCAGGGTTAATCACCGTCTCCGGGATTCCCAAACCTGTCCAAATCAGTTTAGAGGGTTACTAACTACTTAATTAACCCCTCACTAAAACCCCTTAATTTTCTGGAATTTTTAACTATTTTTAACGCAATCCTAAACCTTCGGACAACCCGAACTATATTGAGACGATGTCCAATCGACTCGAAACCAGTCCCAAAATGTTTGTTACATCGAATAGATGATTTCACATTTTGGATGTTTCCCCAAACTCTCCCCCCACGTGCCACCTGAAGGCCCTGCGTGTAGGCTTCACGCGCCTGCACAGGGTCTTCTTCAACCTCCAGCCGATCGGGTCCGACCAGCCAGTCTGGTTCGACCTCTGTAATCCGGTCCAGCCCCATAACTCAGTCAATTTTCATCCTTCTTCCTCCAATCCAATTCCATTCTTTCTAATTCGATCCTGGAAACCTAAATATGCAATTAAAATCACCCAAAACCCACAAAATCCCATTGGTCCGATTTCCTCCCTCACGGTCCAAGTTCCCAGTTTCCTCCCTGGGCTGTTCAGCCTTTAACCACCACCCGAATTCCTCTTAAAACCTTCCTAGAAACCTAACAAACCCATTCTAATCGAATAAAACCGTCCATAACGGTTGAATCTAAATATATGAAAATTTGGGTGTAATCGGGTTACCTTGCAAGGGTTGCCTCCGCCGTCCACGGCGACGTTGCTCTTGGCTAGCCACCATACTCACAGCCCTCACCTCACTTTCTGGGCTTCACACATGATCAGAGGGGGAATGGATTTGGATTGGGATGAAGGGTTGATTGAGTTTAGTGGGGAAAAAGGATATGGTCGAACACAAGGGAAGGGGTGGATGTGCATGTGTCTGTTTGAGATAGGCAATGGATGGGTGACACTGGTCACTCATCCATTGGGCCTATCCAAATTATATGGGCCCCACTTAATGCCAAATGGCGTCCGTCTCGTAAAACGTGCAATAGTTCGTTCGAACTTCCGTGAAGCGTAACTTTTACGTCGAATGTTCGAATTCGACGTGACACCTGTCTAAGGATTCGTATCGACTTGATCTACGTAACGGTCCTCGGCCCTCGGCCATCGAACTTCCTGGGTCAAAAATTAACTTTTTACCCTCGTTCAGGGGTAAAATTATAATTTTTCTGTGAACGTTCGTTAATCCTCGTCTAATCCCCTATTAGCCTCACTATTCCGTCATTTATCCCTAATTAATCCTTAAAATTAGGGACGGGTCGTTACAGGCCATATGATAGATGGATTAGATCCGAGATTGATTTGGCATGTGGCATTTATTGTGGATACTGGTATGTGTCCGGATGATGTGTGTGCAGTCCCTAGATATAGCTCGGATGTTGCGTGAGTGCATTCCTTGAGCAGGCTTATGAGTATGGCCGATGTGATTGTGTGATGTGTGTGCACTTGTGAGTAGTGCATGTTGATGGTGTGATCGTTGGGTGCTAATCTTTCTGATTGATGTGGTACGATCATCAGATTAAGTTCGAGATATACATAGTATGGGGATCAGATTGGATCCGATGTTGACTGTTCATTGAGAACTAGGACCGGGCATTGACTATTGTGCGCTAGCGCGAAGTGGCTTTTGAGGGTTCAGTTGTTGTGCGAGCATGGAGCTCAGGGCCATGGTTGGCTAGAGGAACCCTAGGAAAGTGTGTTTGTGATTGTCTCAGCTATAGCAAGTATTTGATAAGGTCCAGATACACTCAGGATGAATGACATGTCAGTTTGAGACTCGAGAGGAGTCAATATCATAGCGTTGGTCAGTAAGTGATACGAGGTACTGTAAGAGGACTCTAGTCCAAATCTGATGTGGATAAGGAACTTGAATGGGAAAGAGTGGAACTGTGAGTCACCAGCTGGTCACGAAGGTTCGTCGTAGTTATGATTGACGATGGGAGGCCTTCTAGTGATAGAGGATTTGAGATTGCTACCACTAAGCAAAGATGTCAGACTTGGTTCTGACTACACTTGCGTGAGTGGCAAGTGAGATTGAAAAGTGTTGATGTCTCGTTCTAGACTTGAGAGTTGAGTTTTGGGATTTCTGGTGACAATTTGGTCACTCGCTGTCGAATACGGTCACGGAGATGAGCTGAGTTTCAGCAATGACCGTTGGATTGTAGTTAACGTCGGATGACGATTGTTTCTTACGAGTACTGTGGATAGATGTTGGACATGTCCACGTACACACGTGGAAGCCTCGGGTTGGTGGCTAGGTTGGATTTCCGCAATGGATTTGGGATAATGTGAATTTCGAGGATGAAATTCTTTAAGGAGGGTAGATTGTAACGAACCCTCCTGAAATTAAGCGATTAGCGAGACTAATCAAGGATTAATCGAGACTAATCGTGATTAGTCGATGTAAAATGACAATTTTGCCCCTAGAAAGGTAAAATGTTGACTTTTAACTTGGGCGGTCAAGTGCATGTAGATAAGCAACACGTCAAATTTGGACATCATATGGGAAAGTTACAGGTCAAGAAAGGTTCGATTGGATTTTATGGTGCACGCATTTCGAAAAGAGTTTACTTTTTGGTTGTTTTTAGTGGGCTCAAAATATCTAGCCTGAACCAATGGATGAGTGACAAGTGTCACTCATCCTATCGGCCCATCACGCCACCTACATGCATCCCCTTCTTTTGTTTCGAACAAACCAAAAACCCACACCTCATTTTCCTTCCATCATCATCCCTTCCCTTTTTTCTATTTGAGAGAGACTGAGAGTGAGTCGAGAGGGAGAGACAGAGACGGCGGAGGGATGGAAGAGCCACGTCGGTGGCTAAAAACCGTGAAAAATCAGGTAAAACCTGAGAACCCCTTTAGTTTGATTTTTGGGTTTTTTTTTGGGGATTACGAAGGCATTCTGACACCTTGGTGATGTTCCCCGAACCTGTGTGAGGTTGTAGGAACCAAAAAGAGGAGTTTTGGACGGCGAAGTGGACCTGGGTGGACGCTGGAAAACTGGTCATGGAGAATCAGCTTGACCAGCCCAATTTAGGTAAGTTTTCCTAGTTTTGAACATTTGGGTCGATTCTGGGTTAAAGGCGAGTTGAATGAAAGAAAAATGGCTTGTTTTGATGGTTAGATGAGGGAGAATGAACCGGGTCAATGTCGCGGGTCAAATGACCCATTACAGTTAAACATGTCGACTCATCTAAGGTAAACAATGATGATGTGGCCATTATCAGACCACCTGGCCAACCAGAGGACGAGATGTGGTATGTTGTCAGGTTGAGTCAACATTGACATGTCAAGTCCATGTTAGCGTTGACCGTCCACGTGGACTAGTGAGGTAGTGCCATGTGGCAGAGTGTCAGAGAGTGTCAGGTGACATAATAGATGACATGGCAGGCTGACGTCAATAGTAACGTCAGCATGTGCCACGTGCCACGTGGCAGGTTGCCAAAACTGTCAGATGTCAGAGTTGTCTGCGTTGACCGGCATTAACTTTGGTTGAACGAACTTTGACCAGCGCGTGTGGGCATGTAGGCATGAATTTTGAGGTCAAAATATATCTTGTTCAAAAGATTTCGACATTCTGAATCCAATGATGGAGGTTTCAGGTCAATCAAAGATCATTTGATAGGTCATTTAGAGGTTTTTCTCCTCGGGACACGTTCTCGATTTTGGGATTTTGGGGGTTTTACTTATGGACCTATATAGGTTGATAGTGACATTTGGGTATGATTTGGACATGCCCAGACGTCCCGGTGACTTCGAATTGGCTTACTACGCAGATTTTGAGCGCTTAAGATGGATCATGTGTGAGCAGACTTTTGTTTTATAACTGTGATGCATGCATAGATGTTTTAAATGATTTATCGTACGATTTGAGTTGAAAAGATTTGAATGATGATTTGATATCATTGTCTGATGATGTTGTGTATTTAATTATCGATCTATGGACGATTTTACGAATTTGCGTGAAAATGGTATTTCGGGCGTGAGACTCAATTGGTTAATGATTTTGACTTGGATTGGGAGTCAAATGTGAATACATGTTTGAATTATTGGTTTTCGGATTTATGAAATGATGTTTTGGGCTTGAGACCCTGTTGGAGATACCTTTGACTCAGAGTATGAGTCTATGTGAATTTAAGAGAAAGATTATGATTTGATGTGATTTGAATATCGATTTGGTATGATTGATTTGGTGAAATATAGATTTATGAAAAGAGTTATGGACACTGTTTTATGATCGCTTTGTGGAAACGGCTTGTGAAAGCTATGTCTCGGGCATAGGCTCTGTTGAAATGTTTGGACTTGATTTGAGACATAAATGGTTTTAAAATGAGTTTACTAGATTTGGTGACTGTTCCACATACACAATCCTTTATCATTTGATTGTCTCCTCCAGACATCGTAGATCCTTGAGTAGTCACGATACACTACTTGGAGATGAGTTGCTCTGAGGGAGGCTCAATCTCAAGAGTGTGAGATTATGATATGACCCGGACGTCATAGATCTTGGAGATGATACCACCCCAAACGTCGTAGATTTCGGGGATGTACTCGGATGTGAGACTCCCGAGTTTGCACCTGTAGCATTGACATGGTGACGGTTACTTGGATATCTAGAATTGGTTATATTTGTGATTTATTACTTTGTGTCTAGATATTTTCACATGTGTTGATTTTCCGATGATTGCAGAGGTTTTCATATGTCCCGGTTTTATTGGAAAATAAAGGTTTTAAATTGATATGCGTTCATGCTTTGTAAAACAGCGGATTAAATGTTGATTTCTGAAATTTGTTTTTCTAAACTGTTTATTTTTGTCCACTCATAAGGATATGCACTCATAAATTCACTCAATTTGTAAGGGTTTGTGCTTGGACTCAAAGTATGTTAGAAAAGATGCTCACATAATAGAAATAAAGTATTTTTGCAAAATCCCAAACAAACATCTCAAGATAAAACTAAACATACTTGCACAAATAAACTAAAACCATAAGCTTACTCTAGTGATTAACTCAACTAATCAAAATTTACTCATCTTAAGGATCGTAAGGTCTTTATGATGGTTATAATGGGGTTAAGTTTAGAGGCAATGAATATATAGGACGAGTTGTAACGACTTGTCCCTAAGTTTAGGGATCAATTAAGACTAATTATAGATTAGTGAGGCTAATCAAGGATTATCGGACGTTGAGGGCGAAATTATAAGGACCCGGACCTTCAAAAAGGGCAAAAATGTAAATTTGGAAAATATTTGTATAAAAATGACGATTTTACCCTTGTGAGTAGTGTGGTTAAATGTTGACTTTTTGATTAGCTGGTCGAACGAAAGTTGGCTGATGACCGTGACATAGTTCGGGACGTCACGAGTCCGTAGAAAGGTGGCACGTCCGATTCCGACATCCGAGGAAGAAGTTATGGTGTTCGGAAGGTCGAGGGCATTCGTAATTTGGTTAAAAATAGGGAATTTGTTGACTTTTTGTTTGACCATTAGTTTTCACGCGAATCGAGGACCGTTAGATAGGTATCGACGTCCTTAGTACAACGACAGGCAGGACGCTGTCATCGGACGTCGGACGGTTAAGTTATAGCTCTATAAAGTGAAGGGTAAAATGGTAATTTGGACTTTCAGGGGCAGTTTGGTCTTTTAACACCTAGGGAAATGTGTCCAACTGGATAAGGACATCTGGGAAGTTTGGATTGGATATTTTTGGTTTGTGTCCACAGGGTGATTGACACCTGGCTACTTCATAGAGGTTTCTGGCCACTTTCTATACACGGTTATAATTTAAATTGGATTGTTATCGCACAAGTGAGAAAACAGAGACTGAGACCGTGAGACCGTGAGTTTAATCGATCAGTTTTCAGTGTGTGAGTGCTTTGGGATTGAGTGAGTGATCAAAGGCATTCTAGTGATTTGTTTGATCGTGATTAAGAGAGGTTGAAGGGTTGAGTGAGTATGATTAGTGAGGAAACTAGAAAACAAAATTGAGAAGCAACCGTGCACGACTGTGAACCTTAATCGATCACACCCATCGAATTTGGGCTTGTGGTGGTGTTTAAGGAGCTGAGGAGTGACTCTGGACGTGCAGGGCCACGGTGGAGCTCACCGATGAGCAGAGAACATGTAAGTCGTTTAAAGTCCTCTGTTTTCCCTGAGACAGTCTGGATTAAAATCGATGGTTTTGGCGTCTTGTTGAACCACTGTGTGGTTGTTTATCATCTTAGGAGATTTCCCAGGTGCCCCTGGACTCAAAACCGTGACTGGAAAAGCTCGAGGTGGCCGGAATCATAGAACAGGGAGTTCTGAGTATTGGTTCGAAGATTGGGAGGTAGGGTTTAGGGCTTATTTTCGTGTTTTCATTAGTAGAATCAATCACAAATTCAAGGACGAAATTAATGGTGAACAAAGAACTGAAAATGGATTGAAAATGGGTGAAAATCGGCCTCACCGGCTCGTTTGGACCGGACCGATCTGAACCGGGTTGGCTGGAGGTTGACGATGACACTGTAGCAGGCGTGTGGCTCCCACGCGCAGCCCCTTTGGGCGGCGCGTGAGAGCGCGTGGGGCATGTTTTGGGGAAGTGTCCAACACGGTTTTCACTCTAATCGATGTAACGAACATTTTGGGACAAGTTTCGAGTCGATCGGACACCGTCTCGGGTTAGTTTTGAGTGTCCGAAGGTTTAGGGGTTAATTTAATTACGTTTAAAAATCCCGAAAACGTGGGGAAATTAGTGAGAGCTTAAATGTAGTGTTTGTGACCCGGAATTGTGGTGTTTGATAGGTCGGGATATTCCTGAGACATGCATAACTGTTTTTAACCAAGCATGCATAACTATTTTTATCTACTTCTTCCATGTTTTTAAATATGATTTTATGTTATTGATCACTCTATATCTGTTTTACATAATTGCACAATTTTCGAGATGTTTCTTAGATTTATACGTATTTCGGCACGTTTTACGAGATACGATTTGCTTATAATTTCGATGCTATAGTTTTGGGATTTAAATATATGACTTGTTTTCAAGTTACAAATGAGTTTTGAAACAATGATTTCGATAATCAAAATTTTTCAGTTTTAGAATCGGATTTCGGAAATCGAGATTTGGTTTTAAAGCTTGAAAAAGGAATTTCCGAATTTGGATTCGAAATGACGGTTCTGAAAGCCAGCATGGCTTCGGAATAGTGATTTCGAATTCGGGTTTGGACATGGATGTAGAAATGATTTAAAAACGGTTTGGATTGGATTTGCTGGATCTGGTTATTGGGTTTAAAGACCTAGATATGATATGACGGGGGCGGGCCCGGATTGAGTTTAAAGACCTGGATTGAGTTTAAAGACTCGGGAGTTTAAAGACTCGGATATTATGATTTTCCCTCGTAGGCCTGTTGAGTTTAAAGACTCGGGAGTTTAAAGACTCGGATTATATTGAGGCCAGGATTGAGTTTAAAGATTCGGGAGTTTAAAGACTCGGATAGATCCAGCAAGTTCGATTGGATGATGATATTTTGTATTTCATGTTTTGATGATGATGTTTCCATAATGATTATTATACGGTTTATATAGTTTTTTTCAGATACTTAGTTATGCTTGCATGTTTTCAAAACGGAGGGTAAAATCCTGGTTTGTTTATAAAAACTGTTTTTGAAACTCATACTTATTTTTAGTCCATTCACACTTTTATGGTTTTAATTACTTTCCAGGTCGTGGTGCAAGCGTCGGGGCTAACGTTGAGGCAGAGGCAGAGGCATAGAGTTTTCCGTTGCGTGTTTAGTCAGCTCATAGTAGTACTTTTGTTCTTTTCTTGTACTATTACTATGCTCTGTATTACTGTTGAATAAGTCGTATTATAACTTCTCCCTAGTCTGACAATGTATGCTTTGTGGTTGTTGAGGCTATTTTGGTCTTTTGAGTGTGATTGTCAGACGGGAGCAGCGTTCGTCCCGGTTATCGAGGTGATAATCGGGGTGGGTCCTGTCAGAAATTACTATTTTAACCCTAAACGAGGGCAAAAAGTTGCCTTTTGATCCAGGAGGTTCAATGCGCGAGGGCCGTGATGTTCAATCCAAACAGGTAATTTCTAGGCCCTTTTCGTGTGTTTTGAATCCATAGAACGATAGGAAATAATGAAACAAAGAGATAGGAATCGAAATGGAAGAAAACAGACCGAAAATGAGGGAGGAATGAACCTGAACTGGTTCCGCTAGTCCAGTTGGACCAGCTGAACCAGTGAACCGGCCTGACTGGCCTGCCGAAGTTTGAAGACGCTCATGTTCACCAGCGCGTGAAGCCCACAAGCATGGCCTTTGGGTGGCCCGTGGCGGCGCGTGGGGGAGAATCTGGGGAAGTGTCTAACATGTAATTTCATCTATTCGATGTAACGAACATTTTGGGACAGGTTTCGAGTCGATCGGACATCGTTTCGATATAGTTCGGGATGTCTGAAGGTTTAGGATCGAGTTTAAAATATGATAAAAATACCAGAAAATAAGGGGGCTTTAATGAGAGGTTATTAAGGTAGTTAGTAGCCCTCTAGTATGATTTTGACAGTCTCGGGAACCCCGCAGATGGTGTTTGGCCCGAGAGAGGCTTATGGGGCGCGTATCGAGGCGCAACAAGGATGGTCTGTGAATGGACTTTGTTTTATGAATTTGATGCAAGCATAAATGTTTTCTATGCACTTAAGAACATGTTTTGAGATGACATGAGTGCATATGATTTAAATATGAATTGTTGGGAATTTTCGGAGGGAAATGCGTTAGTGCACGTAGTTTGAGATTTCCATTTTATCTATTGTTTAGGCTTCGGCTAAGTATACTATGTGGATGAGTTATATATGATTTCGAAAGTTTCATGGAGAGGCGTGAAATCGAGGAACTGATTTACGATTTTGGGAGGATTTCACGGAGATGTGTGAAATCGAGATTCGGGCACGAGTTCGAGTTGAACTATGATTGGAAAATGTTTTGGAAATGAGAACTGGTTTTCAGCTTTGGAAATATCTTTCGGGCGTATGCCCCAGTTGATTTGAGGTTTGACTTAGAGTAGAGACAAACGCGAGATAAGTCGGACAGAGACCTAGTTATGACTTTTACGAAAGGTATTTCGGGCGTGAGACCCAGTTGTGGATTTGATAGGATTCGAGGAATCGTGGGCTTTGAAGTGTCGTTGGACACTGAGTTTCGGGCTGTGACCCATTTGGTGGTATTTTGGGCATATGGCCCTATTGATGATTTTCGGGCCAGAGTCGTAATCGCGACGAGTGCTATGTGCGCGGCGACGAGATTGATCGACGATGTGTTCCTGATGATCTAGAGATAGTCGTGACGAGTGCTATGTGCGTGGCGACGAGATCGATAGGTGATGTGTTCTCGATGATCTAGAGATGGTCGCGATGAGTGTTATGTGCGCGGCAACGAGATCAATCGACGATGTGTTCCTGATGATTTAGAGATAGTCGCAACGAGTGCTATGTGCGTGGCGACGAGATCGATCGGTGATGTGTTCCCAATGATCTAGAGATGGTCGCGACGAGTGATGTGTTCACGGTATCCATCACCATTTGGCCCAAAAGCCCATGGGCTTATGAGGGCCGGATAAGCCCGATGGACAAAAGGCAGACCCGGCCCAAGAGTTAGCGGGCTGGGCTTGGGCTTATGGCGTTCAAACCCGATAGGCCCGAGCCCGATAAAGCCTGGTAAGTCCAGTCCGACCCGCCCGTAATAAACCCGGCCCATAATGTAACGACTCGTCCCGAATTCCAGGATTAGATTAGTGACTAATCATGATTAGTGAGGTAAATTCGTGATTAGTTGGATGAAATTGGACGAACGATGCAAAATGACAGTTTTGCCCCTAGCCGTGGGTAAAACGTTGACTTTTCATTCTGGTTGGTAAACGGACTTTGGCCGATAACCGTGACGTAGTTCGTGACGTCAAGAGTTCATAGACAGGTGACACGTTCAATTCTGACATTCGAGGAAGAAGTTATGACGTTCGGAAGCTTAAGAGCATTTTTGTAATTTTGGTAAAAAGGGGCAAAATGTTGACTTTTTGACCGGGATGTCCGATGGCCGAGGGCCAAGGACCGTTACGTAGATCGGGATGATATGAATCCATAGACAGGCGGCACGCTGAAATCGGGTTTTGAACAGGGAAGTTATAGGTCACGGAAGGTCGATTTCATTATGCACGTACTTCGAGACGATGATGATTTGGAAATATCTAATTGGACAGATATTTTAAGTGGGACCCATGGATGAGTGACAAGTGTCACTCATCCCATTGGCTAAGACCCCTAATTTGTGGATCTAACTTAATTAAATATTATTATTTTAATTATTTTATAATTAAACTCACACATCATTCAATCCTAGCCATCCATTCTAATTAATCTCTCAATCCTCACCACTCATCCAATCCTCTTTTCTCTCATCAGATATTATCTTCTCCTCTCTTCTCTTTCACGACACTATCACCATATTTTCTTCTTCTCCAAACACAAACCCGAAAACCCATATATCCTCCATTCCTCCATTTTCAAACACAACAAACCTCACTCAAGCTCATCTTCATAGTGTGAGCTCGGGTGTGACCGTGAGAGACCGTGTGAGGAAGGACGGAGATGATGAGGACGCGGTGGTTCACGGCGGGGGGGAAGTTGACCTTGAGGTAAAAATATTCAAAATCTCGAAATTGGGTTTTATTGAGTTTTAATGGAAACTAACATCTACGTTATGCTTCTAGGGACTTTAGGAGAAGAATGGGGTGGTTTTTGAGGCTTGGGATGGCCGAGAAGGACGGTGGACGGAGGTGAACGTCACCACCACCATGGCCGATCAAGGAGGTATGGATTTTGTAGTTTGTCTTTTGTTTTTAACGACTAAAATGATAGGAAATAGGATTAGGAACTTTTAGGAATGAAAATGGGACAAAATGGACCGAAAATGAGGGAGTTTGGGCCTTGAACCGGTCCAAACCGGTTCACACCAATCGAACCCGGTTCGGCTGGAGGTTAGGGACGCGTGAACAGTGGAGCGTGATCTCACGCGTAGCTGACTTCTTTGGGCACGTGGGGGCGCATGCCTCACCTTTTGGGGAAGTGTTCAACATATGAAACACTCTATTCGATGTAACGAACATTTTGGGACTGGTTTCGTGTCGATCAGACATCGTTTCGATAATGTTCGGGGCATCAGAAGGTTTCAGATCGAGATTTAATATAGTTAAAAATTTCGGAAAATTACGGGGCTTTAGTGGGAGGTTAATTAAGTAGTTAGTAACCTTCTATTACGATTTGGACAGGTTTTGGGAGTCCCGATGACGATGATTTACCCGGTGAGGCTTACATCACGCAAACCGAGGCGGTAGCATAGAACGGTTTGTGAGTGGACCTTGATTTCTAAACTATGATGCATGCATAAATGTTTTATATGGATTATGAATGTGATTCTATGATGTTGATTTGGATATTGGTGAATTATATGATTTCACGTATTGCGAGGCGATTTACGTGCTTGCACGTAAATCGAGGTTTTCCAGTTTTGCACTGATTTTTCGTACTTATGGTTTTGGATATGATTTCATGAAATGGTTTTGGATTTGAAAAGGTAAACTCGGGTATGAGACCCATTTGATTCACGAACTCTCGGACTTGTGGTCCATTTGATTTAACGAGGCATCGGGCCGGAGGCCCAGTTGGTTTCCAATTCGGACCGGAGGTCCAATTTGTATGTGGATTCGGGCCTAGGGCCCAGTTATGTGTTATGATGGTGATTTGGGGTAAGGGACCCACAAATGATTTTTATGGTTCATGACGGTTTATGGGAACCGGCATGTACCCTTGAAATGGATTTATGGTTCATGACGGTTTATGGGAACCGACATGAACCTTGGAAAGGATTTTATGGTTCATGACGGCTTATGAGGGCCGGGCCCACAAATTTTAAAATTATTTAATAAGCCCGGCTCGGCCCGGCCCAATGCCGAGGGCTAGTTCATAACGACACTGAAATGAGGATGGGATGTGTTCCCACGTGTTCTATGTTTTGGGCAGAGATCCTACAAGTTTTATAATTTGGGCTGAGTCCCGTTTTGGTTTTTTATGATTGAGTTTTTGGGTTGAGACCCTACTGAGATGATGGCTTTGATTGAGAAGCAGTTTTTACTCTGTTTTGATTTAGGAAGCAATACGTCTTGTTTCCGAGAAAGGATTTGAAATAAAGTGGTTTTATGATGCATGCATGCTTTTACGTGAAGAGTATAGTAGATTGATCGCAGATGCGGGCTGTAGTAGAGATCGAGACATCACATGCCACCACCGATCCCAGTGTACTCTGGTTAGACCCGAGGGGAGGTCGAGTTTATCCCTGGTCTGACACGCGGTGTTAGACGGGTGCAGGAACGTCCCATGATAGTCCTGGGAGATTAGGACGGGTCTTGACAAGTGGTATCAGAGCATAGGTTGCTCTTAGAGTGACGCGCAAGTGATGGATGTGATGTCTCTGCAATGTTAACAGGTCGTCATCAACCTGATATTTAGGGTAAATATATGAGGATTCAGTGGAATCGAACCCTAGTTAGATTATGTTTGACACGAGGTACGATGGTTTAGGGTTCGATTGGCACGGGATGCAGTGTGTTCGAGAGATTCGATCCAGAGTAGGATTGTTGTGTATGAGAATTCAACGGCTTGGAGCCATAGTGTTACTGGTGGATAAGATCCAGTGGACCAATAGACATTGTACGACGGCTTGAGAGTCGAGACCGTTGTCGGTCGGGTCATGTCGAATTAGAGAGTGTGCTCCATAGAGCAGCTGAGGTCATGGATGACCCAGTGGACGACTCTGGTTGAGTCTAGTTGAGACTGGTGGTAATAAGAACGTTGGATCCTATTTGGCATGAGAGGCCATGTTTCAGTGTGTCGAATCCCAGAGGGATGTAGACCGGTAGAGGATGCCACGGTACCGATGTTGACACGACCCATCCCAATCCCCCCGGGATTACCATGGAATGTGTCATGCTCCCGTCTGACAAGAGGTGTCAGACAAGGGATAACCTGTTGCCACTGCCCAACCGGGCTTCCAGAGTGCGTAAGGATCGATGGAGGAGGTGTGCGATGCTCAAGTCTCTGCTGCAGTCGCATCCGGAATCAACCTGAAGGGCATTAAAAACAAAAGCTGTGAGTGGACGAAAATAAACAAGTATGTTTAAAACATTTATAAGATATTTATGCCCCTCAGTAAAATCATATGCATGCATCATCATTTAAAATCATATATCATATAATATGAACCATAAACATAATTTTAGCCACTGCACCATACACTCCAATCCGACATCCCTGATGTCTGACGTCCCTGACGTCTAATAAGGTCACAATCACAAGGCTACGCGTGCCACTCGGGTATCAATTTCCGAGTTCAATCCCCGAACCCCGTTCGGGTACAGCATCCCCGATGCTTAGCGTCATAGACGCTGGACGTTCTAGACGTCCGTGACCTCTCTAGGGTACCTCATCCGGAGGAGACAGTATCATATGGAAGGATATATACAGTGCAGTACCAAATACATTTTATTGATATCCACATGCAAAGCATATATATATATACATAGATAAAATCGAAACCAATCTTTAAGTTTCATCAGACGGGTCTCAAGCCCAAATACCGTGAAACGTGCCATAACCATAATTTCCATATCATCAAACCGTTATTTGTTTTTAGCATGTGAATATATATAAAATGTAAACCAGAAAACATTTATTCAATTCCATTTTAGGGTCCCCGACCCGCCATCACGTGTAGAAATCAACTGGGCCCCTGGCCCGATTTCATAAGTTAACTGGGCCCCTGGCCCGGTTCACAAGTTAACTGGGCCCCTGGCCCGATTCACAAGTTAACTGGGCCCCTGGCCCGATTCATAAGTTAACTGGGCCCCTGGCCCGATTTTACTTTATCAAGTCCGTAACCGTTTCATGAAATCATATCCAACCACATTTATGGAAATCGGTGCAAATCCAAAAAACCTCGGTTTACGTGCAAATACGTAAATCACCTCGAAATGCGTGAAATCATTAAAATTCACCGATATCCAAAGTAAATCATTTAATCATAATTATAACAATCATGAAACAGTTATGCATGCATCGAATTTATAAAACCAATGTCCACTCACAGACCGTTTAACCGAGCGCCTTGATACGCGTGCCATAGGCCTTCCCGGGCCACACCACTATCACCGGCACTCCCAATCCTGTTCAAATCACATCAGAGGATTACTAACCTCATCATTAACATCCTATTTAAGTCCCGTAATTTTCCCGAATTTTTAAGTATTTTTAAACTGGATTTAAAACCTTCGGACATCCCGAACAATATCGAAACGGGATCCGAATGACACGAAACCAACGCCAAAATGTTCGTTACATTGTATAGGACAAAAGTCATGTTGACCTCACCTCGAGATTCGTGCCCACGCGCCGTCACGCACCGCCGTGAGTGGCTGCACGTGAAAGCCACGAGCCTACTACAGTGACTGCTACAGTCACCACCTTCACCCGTATGTCTGGTAAACGGGTCTGATTACCCGCGATCTGACCCGGCCAGATAACCCTCATTTCGACCTTGATTCCATCCGTTTTTGATCCTAAAACAAACATTAACCAATTAATTCCAGTTCTATGTCAATGATTAATCTCGACATGGAGTAAATCGGCCAATCCAAGTCCGAACAGCCAAACGGGTCGATGATATCAACTCACCCAACTCAAGTCCATTGTCAAATTAACTTCACAGGAAGATTATTAGGATTAACACGAACCAATTCGAATAATTAATTGAACACGAAGTTACCTCAATCACCACGACTCAAGCTTGGATTTTCCGGCCGTCCACCTCGTCCGTCCACGACCCTAGGAGCCTCAAAGCTTGCCCCAAATGATCTGGATCGACTCGTGGAGGTTCCAGGAAGCTCATTCAATCATCAATAAGTCATGGGCTGGCCTAAAACTAGAAGTTCGAATTTGAACTTCACAAAAACCAGTTTCTGGTTTTTGAGCATTCCTCCACCATTTCCACTCCATTCCTTTCATTCTCAATCTCAGAGTCAACCTCTCGACTCACTCTCAATTCTAACAATCCAAATCAGCCATTAAAAGCATCCCAAAGTGCCACTCAGTCCACTGTGTAAAGTCCCCTGCACTGACCCGAAAACATAATAAAATGGTGCCCATGTTCTTGTGATCGATTGCCAGCACAATTACATGTGCAATCACACCTCAAACTGTCCCAATTCAGTCATTTAATTGATAAACAATCCATGGGATCGATCGCACAAACATCCCATTTTATGGCTGTTTCAATCAAACAGTACCCCCATGAAAATTACAATTCTACCCCTGTGCAGAAAATTACCAAAATGCCCCTCACGCATCCTGACCCGTAACTCGGTCATACAGACTCCGATTGATGCGTGCCGCCTGTCTACGGACTCAGAGCATCGAGACCTTCCTAACGGTCCTCGATCCTCGGCCATCGGACCTCCCGATCAAAAAGTCAACATTTCCCCTTATTTCGTTCGAATTACGAAAATGCCCTTAAACTTCCGTATATCATAACTTTCACCACGAACGTCGGAATCGAACGTGCCACCTGTCTATGAACTCGTGACGTCCCGAACTACGCCACGGTCACCGGTCAAAGTCCATTTGACCATTTGAATTAAAAGTCAACGTTTTGCCCACGCCCAAGGGCAAAACGGTCATTTTGCACAATTCGTCCGAAATCACTCAACTAATATCAGATTAGTAAATCATAATTAAATATTATTAAATCCCGGTACTCGGGACGGGTCGTTACAACCATCCCTCCTTAAAGAATTTCGTCCTCGAAATTACCAATATCCTTATGCCACAACCACCTTGTGGAAAACAATTCGACCTCATATCATGTGTACATCTGTACACCCACTAACTGGAACAACACCAGCCTCGTCTGTACCCAGACATCCCATCACAGTCATACGTCATAACAACAACACTCGACCACCTCGAGTGAACACAATCACCTGATCCGCGATAAAATCGCCTAACCACTAAGGTGACTCCTTCAGCTAGACGGTTCCCTTCCATTGCCAAAATATCCTTACATTTGCTCCCATTGGGAGTCACCAAATATCATTTGTCAGTCCACGCTGACACCACCAGTCAAACTGTCACCGCTAAGTTTTACCACCCTAGTAAAGCCCCAACCATCAGCCAGTCAGTGACAACACCACGCACTACATCACTCTCGATGTAGTGTAAGATCAACCACATGATCTCAATTCGCAGGGCAAGCCCAATCCTGCGACATATATTAATCTCAATGTCCATAATCGCCGACTCCCTCAGCGAACCAAGACGCTGGGAAATCACGGTGTGATCAAATCACACAAGGCTACTCGTGGTTACTCAGACCACCAATTCACTCATCCTGAGTGTACGTATACCGTCAACTTACACAATCAAGTGATGTAACTGGAACACATTGAATACCAGCCCAGCAGTGATCACACATCTCGATACTAGGGTTCCACTAGCCAACCATGGCTATGAGCACCTGCTCATACAATCACTGAACCCGACAAAATCACTCTACACAGCACACAGTATCCAATGTCCAGTCCACAACAAAACCAATCAAATGATATCGGAACCAAGCCGATTACCAACACGTTTAATCACACACCACGGGTACATCCCATGTACCGCCATTAGGCACCACTCAGCCTAACCAGTATCAATCCTCGTACAACGTACCCTGTACGCACCTCAATCCATCAATCTGCCTATAACCACCCAGGTCATAGCCAAACACGTTCCAATAATGAAGTACCTTTGCCCAAACCAACATGAGACAAAACGAACTCCACCCATCATCTCGTTTCAATTCCGGATCCGAATCCGCGATTTCGTAAGAAATCCCGAATCCGAACCCAAACATCATATTTTTATTCCATGTCCAAATCCGAATCTGAAATCATTATTCCATAAGCTAGCATTGGAATAATCATTCCGCACCCAAATCCAGTAATCCATTTTCGAGCTTCGCAATTGAATCCTGAATCGTCACCCAGAAATTCGATTCCAAAACCCAAAATCTCGTTTACGTCTACTTGAGACGTACCAAAACCGAACCTATCGGTTACCTATCCAAAACACTCGATTGACTCCATAGGGAAGCCAATCCCAATATCCACACGTCAAAGGTTGATAAAATCCGACCACTTCGGAAACCTACTCAACCGAGTAACAAACCATATGGACTCCACTCCGAAAAGAAGTTCAGTCCCGTCATTTACGACTCACATACCAAGGTAAGAGTGATAAACTCTCATCCAATCTGGATCATCACGATCACGATCCAGATCCATCACTATGTCACCCGACAAGTAATATCACGATCCTAGATCGTCACATCGTCCAAAGTCGACAACATCACAAATCAGATCCACCTAGGATCCACACATGCTCGCATAGCTAACAATCCATCTGAAAGCTGATCGTAGGGTCTTACACCCTCAATTGAATCCTTCGTCAAATTTCCCTTGGTGGAATGGTGATCCCGCATTTCACCACCAAATCCAAAATCATACACAACTTCTAGTGTCCAATGACCCCAAGCTAAACATGGGTCCACCCACCAATACACGCTCAACGTACTGGTAACAACAATCGTCATCTACCACGGCAGGAAATAAGAAGTCAGCCCCAAAGACTTCAGAATACCAATCACCGATGTGGAAATGAGCACTCCCCTCGTCTCCCAATCACAACTCTCCCCGAATCGGGAGTTCCAACCATGTTGGAAACAGACATGCTCCCAATGAGATGTCAAGTCCAACCACTGGACTGCCCACGTCCTTACCTCACTTGGACCACCACGTGTCCAAAATCAATTCATTACTCGGACCTCACGTCCGCCAATAATAATTTATGCACATACTCTGATTCCGAACGGAATATCCACAACTCTGCCTGGATGTGCATACCCAACTGCCTCCATCTCACATCTCAACCTTTACAGGTTCAATCCTCAGGTTCCAAGTGATTCACAATCACAAAATCTCACATCAATACCTTGAATGGTTTTCCTCGACTTTTCCAATTTCAATAATTTCCTTGTACTTCCGGGGGATATTAGAAATATACAATCTTACCAATCTCGGAGCTGACAACAACCCCAAATCCACTAATTCTCATGACATAGGGAACGTCATCCCTAGATTCCCCAAATTCCAATCATACCTTTATACCCATTCATCACTTGTCATCCTAAATCTGTTGGGACTTATCTCAACATGTTACAACCTCCTCTGGATCCTATCCAGTCCATGACTCAACCACCACTGAGTCGCAGATACCGATCCCATGTACATCATGACAGAGTCACACCCCCACTGGTGGCTCATCGTCATCATAATCACCGACACCGGTACCAGCACCAGTGCTAGTACCAGCACCACGCACTATCATCAACACTAGTATCAGCACACAGGCATCCATACTAGCATTGGCATAAAAGTACCAACATACCAACATTCATACATAGCACACGAACATCCACACTAGCACACGAACATCCATGCTAGCACACTGTGTGCAAAGTTGTTACCCTGGATCTCCGTTCATTCCGAACGACGATCCCGTAACAGCACTCGTACCCCACGACTATGGGTACCTCCAATTTTTGCCATCGGCACATCAGGATAATGAACGTTCCCTGAACGTCCCCTGATCCTCAAGGGTTAAAACCACACTAAATACTCTCGGTAACCAGTTATCTCTACACAACTGTCGACCAACAGTCATCGTTGTCAAGATCCGTATCCACACATCACTAGAGTCACTAGAGTCATCCACATGGTCATCCACGACCTTCGCCGCTCGTCGCAGCACAAGTTCTCATTTAAAGTTCACCTTCCGGTCCATCAATCATAAATTAGAGTTCCAAAATTACACCCTAGGGTTCCACCGAACCCAACTACCTTCCACAACGTGACCGACTCCGCGGTCCTGACATCGCATAGACGTCAAATCCAATCCAATCGTCAACTCAATGTGGGTTCCATCGTGGGTTCCACCACGAAGGTCATCGGCTAACTTCGATGCACCAACACCCCGTACAATAGCCAACACTACCAGGGTCTATAATTTAGACCATTACTCAACTGAGTTTCGTATTTCCAATTCATTATTCAAATGGGGTTCCCTGAACCTAGCTGTGCCCAGTGGCACAACCATCCATCATCACATGACCGAACCGACGGTCCTGCATTACCAGTTAATCGTATACAACCCCACTTGGGTTGAATCGCGTCATTGCACGGCGTATCGGGCCAAACACACCCAATCCACCATACAAACCCAAAACTATCTATCAGGTTGACAACGGAACTGCAGCCCAAAGAGACATCACACCCTCGGCCTTCGCGCACAAGAGAGCAAAACTTGGCTCTGATACCACTTGACACGACCCATCCCAATCCCCCCGGGATTACCATGGAATGTGTCATGCTCCCGTCTGACAAGAGGTGTCAGACAAGGGATAACCTGTTGCCACTGCCCAACCGGGCTTCCAGAGTGCGTAAGGATCGATGGAGGAGGTGTGCGATGCTCAAGTCTCTGCTGCAGTCGCATTCGGAATCAACCTGAAGGGCATTAAAAGCAAAAGCTGTGAGTGGACGAAAACAAACAAGTCTGTTTAAAACATTTATAAGACATTTATGCCCCTCAGTAAAATCATATGCATGCACCATCATTTAAAATCATATATCATATAATATGAACCATAAACATAATTTTAGCCACTGCACCATACACTCCAATCCGACATCCCTGATGTTTGACGTCCCTGACGTCTAATAAGGTCACAATCACAAGGCTACGCGTGCCACTCGGGTCTTAATTTTCGAGTTCAATCCCCAAACCCCGTTCGGGTACAGCATCCCCGATGCTTAGCGTCATAGACGCTGGACGTTCTAGACGCCCGTGACCTCTCTGGGGTACCTCATCCGGAGGGGACAGTATCATATGGAAGGATCTATACAGTTTATTGATATCCACATGCAAAGCATATATATATACATAGATAAAATCGAAACCAATCTTTAAGTTTCATCAGACGGGTCTCAAGCCCAAATACCGTGAAACGTGCCATAACCATAATTTCCATATCATCAAACCGTTATTTGTTTTTAGCATGTGAATATATATAAAATGTAAACCAGAAAACATTTATTCAATTCCATTTTAGGGTCCCCGACCCGCATCACGTGTAGAAATCAACTGGGCCCCTAGCCCGATTTCATAAGTTAACTGGGCCCCTGGCCCGGTTCACAAGTTAACTGGGCCCCTGGCCCGATTCACAAGTTAACTGGGCCCCTGGCCCGATTCATAAGTTAACTGGGCCCCTGGCTTGATTTTACTTTATCAACTCCGTAACCGTTTCATGAAATCATATCCAACCACATTTATGGAAATCGGTGCAAATCCAGAAAACCTCGGTTTACGTGCAAATACGTAAATCACCTCGAAATGCGTGAAATCATTAAAATTCACCGATATCCAAAGTAAATCATTTAATCATAATTATAACAATCATGAAACAGTTATGCATGCATCGAATTTATAAAACCAATGTCCACTCACAGACCGTTTAACCGAGCGCCTTGATACGCGTGCCATAGGCCTTCCCGGGCCACACCACTATCACTGGGACTCCCAATCCTGTTCAAATCACATCAGAGGATTACTAACCTCATCATTAACATCCTATTCAAGTCCCGTAATTTTCCTGAATTTTTAAGTATTTTTAAACTGGATTTAAAACTTTCGGACATCCCGAACAATATCGAAACGGGATCCGAATGACACGAAACCAACGCCAAATTGTTCGTTACATTGTATAGGACAAAAGTCATGTTGACCTCACCTCGAGATTCGTGCCCATGCGCCGTCACGCACCGCCGTGAGTGGCTGCGCGTGAAAGCCACGCGCCTACTACAGTGACTGGTACAGTCACCACCTTCACCCGTATGTCTGGTAAACGGGTATGATTACCCGCGATCTGACCCGGCCAGATAACCCTCAATTCGACCTTGTTTCCATCCGTTTTTTATCCTAAAAAAACATTAACCAATTAATTCCAGTTCTGTGTCAATGATTAATCTCGACATGGAGTAAATCGACCAATCCAAGTCCAAACAGCCAAACGGGTCGATGATATCAACTCACCCAACTCAAGTCCATTGTCAAATTAACTTCACAGGAAGCTTATTAGGATTAACACGAACCAATTCGAATGATTAATTGAACACGAAGTTACCTCAATCACCACGACTCAAGCTTGGATTTTCCGGCCGTCCCCCTCGTCCGTCCACGACCCTAGGAGCCTCAAAGCTTTCCCCAAATGATCTGGATCGACTCGTGGAGGTTCCAGGAAGCTCATTCAATCATCAATAAGTCATGGGCTGGCCTAAAACTAGAAGTTCGAATTTGAACTTCACAAAAACCAGTTTCTGGTTTTTGAGCATTCCTCCACCATTTCCACTCCATTCCTTTCATTCTCAATCTCAGAGTCAACCTCTCGACTCACTCTCAATTCTAACAATCCAAATCAGCCATTAAAAGCATCCCAAAGTGCCACTCAGTCCACTGTGTAAAGTCCCCTGCACTGACCCGAAAACATAATAAAATGGTGCCCATGTTCTTGTGATCGATTGCCAGCACAATTACATGTGCAATCACACCTCAAACTGTCCCAATTCAGTCATTTAATTGATAAACAATCCATGGGATCGATCGCACAAACATCCCATTTCACGGCTGTTTCAATCAAACAATACCCTCCGTGAAAATTACCATTCTGCCCCTGTGTAGAAAATTACCAAAATGCCTCTCACACATCCTTACCCGTAACTCGGTCATACAGACTCCGATTGATGCGTGCCGCCTGTCTACGGACTCAGAGCATCGAGACCTTCCTAACGGTCCTCGGTCCTCGGCCATCGGACCTCCCGATCAAAAAGTCAACATTTTCCCTTATTTCGTTCGAATTACGAAAATGCCCTTGAACTTCCGTACATCATAACTTTCACCACGAACGTCGGAATCGAACGTGCCACCTGTTTATGAACTCGTGACGTCCCGAACTACGTCATGGTCACCGGTCAAAGTCCATTTGACCATCTGAATTAAAAGTCAACGTTTTGCCCACGCCCAAGGGCAAAACGATCATTTTGCACAATTCGTCCGAAATCACTCAACTAATCTCAGATTAGTAAATCATAATTAAATATTATTAAATCCCGGTACTCGGGACGGGTCGTTACAGATGTTGTATGGGATGACATGTCGTGGTTGAGCGGTGGTAGACACATAGGAGGGCCAGTTTCTTGTGGGCCCAACGGCTGAAAGCCTTAGAGTTACGAGAGGACGAGGTCCTCGGATTGTGGTTTGGCTGGTAAGATACCATTACCGGAGTGTGACGACTTTTCAGAGTCGAGAGTGATGGATCAGTCAGAATAGACGTGCTGCAGTGAGCAGCCAGGTTCGCGATAACCCTAGTTGGTGATTGATCGGACAAGTTACTAGGAGAGTGGTACTTGTGGACCTGATTCTGAGTTGGAACGATCGGGGATAATATGTGTTGAGCGGTTGGTACATGCAGTGAGTGAACCGCATGGGTATTGTGTCTCGATAGTGGAATGCTTCTGAGATTGGTCTGTACGCGGTTGTGGCAGACGCTGCTATCGATGGACGTGATTGAGTCCTATCGAGTTGGATAGTCTCGGGTTGCTGTGACGATTGAGATGACGAGATTCGCCAGACTTGATGAGAATACGGAGGTGTGTGAGTGATGCACAGTACGAGCATAGATTCTGGATTCGACTTGGTTACGAGTGAGTGCGATCTCAGAATGAGACGTTGACTTTGGGTGCGGTGAGTGTGCCACAATACCTCCGTGGAGGTGATTGTGATGAGTGGGATATACCTGGATGAGTGACAGGTGCCCTAGATATCCTTGGACGGATCACACGGGTGTGATTGTTAGAGTTGATCCCATAGAGTTGGGACGTCCAAACTAGTATGCCAACGGAATCAAGAGATGTTGTGATTGAGACAATGAGTAGAGTGCTTGATTCCGCATCAGAAGTGGTTATTCCGAAATCGGTAAATGAGACTTCTTGTTTTCTACTTTTTAGCAGATAATGCTGGGTGCCGCAGGATGACATAGGATGAACTTTGTTGTCATCATCTTAGACTTTCCTTATGCGGGCCAATGAGGAAAGATATGACAGTAAAAGGTTTTAAAGAAGGTGTATGAATTGAACATCTGGACTGTGAGTCAATTAGAATGACTAGGAGAGCAGTTGGTGTTTATGTCACCAGATGTGACGAGCGAGTGTCTGAGGTTGTGACCCCATGTTAGTAGTATGGGTCGTGTTATGTTGACTGAAATAGTAGATAATGGATCCTAGGAGGGGCGAAGATCAAGTGGATTGAGGCGAGTTCGGATCGAGCCGTGTGGTGAAGATCGAGAGGATCGAAGTGATTGAGATGATAGTGATGGCCGTGAGTCAAGTAGACCGAGGTCTGGTCATCATTGGGGAGAATCGTATTGCTGACTATGCTAAGCTAGGAGCAAAGGAGAATCATCTTATAAGACAGTTGAAAAATCTCTTGTCATAGTTAGTGAGAAGACAAGATAGAAGTTGGATATGGGAGTGTATGATCTGTCTTGGAAATGAGAGTAGAGATTGTGACAGATTGATGTTCACCTAGTGGCAGATGGTTGAGGTCTGAGCCATGTTTGGAGCGTGGACAGTAGTGTGTGATTGGACGTTGGCAGCGTGTAGTACTTGAGCAGGCCGAGTAGTACCTTGATGATTTTGATGTGGATGCACCTGTGAGTAGTGCACGTTAGACGGGAAATTGACCATAGTAACCAGTATGCTTGGGATGAGAATTTCCAGAGAAGGTGAGAACTTTATTTGATGGATATGAGATAGTGATCGGATTGGATCCGATGGTGACAGTCCGACGAGGAGTATGATCGGATGTGTTCAGACATAGTGATGAGTTGACTGGATGTCGAATACTGTGTGCTCGAGCAGAGAGCTGAGGGCCATGTGGGCCAGAGGAACCCTAGTGAGATTGTTGTGATTATCTCTGCTGAGGCAAGTATTCGATGAGGCCCAGATACACCATAGATGGGTGAGATGTCGAATGTGTTTCGATAGGATGCGTGAGGTGATAGTTTGGGGACTCGAGAGCGAGTCGAGATCAAAGTAGCGCAAGGAGAGCGCAGTAGAGCTGAGAGTTACCAGCTAGTCACGATCGTTTTCGTAGACTTAGAGAACGTTAGAGGAAAAATGGTATATGTTTAGACAGTGGATCACAGTTATAGACTGTTTAGTGACAGAAAAGAAAAGATCGCCTAGTGGGAGCAAAGAGAATCGCTGATGATAACAGGATCTAGAGGATGATTGTCGGATAAGATGCTGAGCAAGTGGTCAGCTTGGATGTGATAGCCTTAGTGGGAGTACATATTTCAGCCTCACGGCTAAAAGTTGGACAGTGTCAGAGTGATAAACTAAAAAACTAACTATGATGTCAACTTAGGTTGTTAACTGAGAAGAACCATCAGGCTGAAAAGCCGACAATGATGTCAGCTTGGTATTGCGGACCTGTCAGAGTGAGTGACAGGCGAGATCGTTAGTGTCGGCGTCTCGAGTGAGCCTTTGAGCCGACGTGTAGTTTCTCGAGAATGAGTTGGGGCTTTGGAGGTTCTAGTGACAGCGACTACCAACGGGTACGGTGGTTGTAGCGAACGTGTACGGTTACTCAAGAGTGCCTCGAGTGGGGGACATGATTGGATTTCCACTATTTCGTTGTGGAATTGGGTCGATTGGAATTTCGAGAACAAAATTCTTTAAGAAGGGAAGTTTGTAACGACCCGTCCTTAAGTTTAGGGATTAATTAAGGCTAATTATGGATTAGTGAGGCCAATCGAGGATTATCGGACGTTCAGGTCGAAATTACGATTTTGCCCCTAAACGAGGGAAAAAGTTGCCTTTTGACCCAAGAGGTCCGATGCACGGGGGCCGTGATGTTCAATCCAAACAGGTAATTTCTAGGCCCTTTTCGTGGTTTTTGAATCCATAGAACGATAGGAAATAATGAAACAAAGAGATAGGAATCGAAATGGAAGAAAACGGACCAAAAATGAGGGAGGAATGAACTTGAACTGGTTCCGCCGGTCCAGTTGGACCAGCCAAACCAGTAAACCGGCCGAACCGGCCTGCCGAAGGTTGAAGATGCTCCTGTTCACTGGCGCGTGAAGCCCACGCGCAGGGCCTTTTGGAGGCTTGTGGCGGAGCGTGGGGGAGAATCTAGGGAAGTGTCCAACATGTAATTTCATCTATTCAATGTAACGAATATTTTGGGACAGGTTTCGAGTCGATCAAACATCGTTTCGATATAGTTCGGGATGTCCAAAAATTTAGGATTGAGTTTAAAATATGCTAAAAATGCCTGAAAATTAGGGGGCTTTAATAAGATGTTATTAAGGTAGTTAGTAACCATCTAGTATGATTTGGATAGGTTCGGGAACCCCAGAGATGGTGTTTGGCCCGGGAGAGTCTTATGACACGCTTATCGAGGCGCAACAAGGACGGTCTGTGAGTGTACTTTGTTTTATGAATTTGATGCATACATAAATGTTTTCTATGTACTTATGAACATGTTTTGAGATGCCATAAATGCATATGATTTAAATATGAATTGTTAGGAATTTTGGAGGAAAATGCGTTAGTGCACGTAGTTCGAGATTTCTATTTTATTTGTTGTTTGGGTTTCGGCCAAGTATACTACGTGCATGAGTTATATGTGATTCCGAAGGTTTCACAGAGAGGCGTAAAACCGAGGAACTGATTTACGATTTTGGAAGGATTTCACGGAGATGCGTGAAATCGAGATTCAAGCACGAGTTCCAGTTAAACTATGATTGGTAAATGTTTTGGAAATGAGAACTGGTTTTCAATTTTGGAAATATCTTTCGGGCATATGGCACAGTTGATTTGAGGTTTGACTTAGAGTACAGTCCAACGCGAGATAAGTTCGGCAGAGACCCAATTATGGGTTTTATGAAAAGTATTACGGGCGTGAGACCCAGTTGTGGATTTGATAGGATTCGAGGAATCCTGGGATATGAAGTGTCGTTGGACACTAGGGTTCGGGCTGTGACCCAATTGGTGGTATTTCGGGCATATGGCCCTATTGATGATTTTCTGGCCAGAGTCATAGTCGCGACGAGTGCTATGTGCACGGCGACGAGATCGATCGACGATATGTTCCCGATGATCTAGAGATAGTCGCGACGAGTGCTATGTACGTGGCAACGAGATCGATCGGCGATGTGTTCCCGATGATCTAGAGATAGTCGCAACGAGTGCTATATCGGCGATGTGTTCCCGATGATCTAGAGATAGTCGCGACGAGTGCTATTTGCGCGACGACGAGATCGACCGGCGATGGGTTCCCGATGATCTAGAGATAGTCGCGGCGAGTGCTATGTGCGCAACGTTGAGATCGATCGACGATATGGAATAAACACATTTTAGGAGTTTTTGTAGTTAAGAAAGAAAAAAAAAATTAAAAAAATAGGCCAATAGGTTAAAAAATAGTTAAGAATTCAGATATTTTAAATGAATATGTAAATTAGTATAATATTATATATTTGAATGATTATTTTTAAAATACATTAACAATTGAATACAAAATTACAAAAGAAAATAAAAAAAACTATACATAATAGATAAAAAAAATTATATATGTTTATTACTCTATAATAAATATCTAAAATAAAATTTAATTATTATATAATATAAAAAAATAAATGAAATATAAAAGATTGAGTGGGGGCCCAGCCCTGGAGGCTGCCAAATTTCCTTGCGCATTTTGGTAACTTCGCTGATTTCGAACATATCTTTTTCGTTATAATTTCGATTGAGATGATTATATCGCCAAAATGTTAATATCGATTTAAGTCTGAAAATTTCCCTTAAATATATTATTTTCTCCTATTGATTACAGTAAAAACAAGCATGAATGGTACAAAATGATATAAAATGATGCTTAATTAAAGGTCTATCAGTGGTGCTTATAATTTATAGTTTATAGTTTAATTCTTAAATTTTGGCACAAAATCTAAGAACTAAATCATAAACCATATGCAATTAACATAATATTTTAATATTGGATAATTAAGATTTTGAATCAAAGTTGAAGTTTATAAGTATTTTTGAAGAATTTTTGCTCTTAATTATCTTGTTTTAAGTTGAATTGTCCTTATATTATTTCTTAAAATGAACAAGTGAAAAAATATATATATAAATAGGAGTAATATTTTTTTTAAATAGAAAGAAAACAAAAAACTTCTAAATAAGAATTAAAAAATTTAAAGGATTTTTGAGTAATTATGACTATCAACTTGAAAAGCCTTGATAAATACTATTTCTCTCTTGTCTTTTCAAATTAAATTGACTATAATGCACCTGTTAGACACTGATATTTACCCCTCATGCCATTGTCTTGCTTCTCGACTCCCACTTCCATCGTGTCATACTTCTCAACAATTACTATGCATGACCCAATTATTATCTCTTCCCTAGGTCTCACCATAGCAAATGAAAACTTTAGTGGCATTTGTATTGAGAAACTTATGTTGTTTTTCTCTTAAATTTCTATTACACATCTTTATACAATATGACGAAAAATTTTCTGCTTGATAATCCATCTTCTCCCTGCTGAGCCATTATGATCGTCAGTCTTAAATATATATTATGATTTATTTTATACATATAGCTCTGTAGTTACTCCCTATTATATACATATAGAATAATTATATAGCTCTGTAGTTACTCCCTATTATATACATATAGAATAATTATCGTCAATCTTAAATAATTATATACCTTGTAATTTCGAATTATCTTAAATATATATAAGTAAATTACAATGTATGTTAAACATGTCGAGCAGTTATAGTTTTCTTACATATATAAATTAGTTACGATCTCTCATATATAAAAGTTAATTATTTATTTAGAAAATGGAAAAAAAAAAGTTTAATAATTTAGAAACTTTAGCTCGACCCGAATCCAAAGTGAGTTTGGGCCTTGTTAGTGAAGAATTGGCCCAAAGATAAATTTGCGCTGATGTTTCATTGGGCTCATTCATTGTGCATGTCGTGGCAAACACGTGGAATGCTTTCATTTTAATTCGAGGGGTAGGTAGGTGGGAGCTCCCGTGGTCCTTGCAACATGAGGTTTAATTTTCAAAATTTCAAAAAAGATTCTCTCCACGAGGAACATTTTACAATTGTTTTGTGTGGTAGTCCTCTGGCTTTGGAGATTTCAACAATTCACCACAAATTTTACAGTGAATTGTAATATATCGGCCTTTTTTTTTTGGTAGTCCTTTTGGGCAATTGGTGCTGATCAAACCATCTATGCTCATAATTGAAACTGTATGCTTTCGCTGATGGTTTGTTAAAATGCTTTGCAAGTGAAGTGATGCATTTTCTATAAAAATAATGAACAAGATGAATTAATGTTAGAACTAATGTGATACTTTTTGTTAGGGTAAATACGTATTTCGTTCTATTTACTCGAAATTTTTCTTTATTGTTTTCGATAAGTTTAGTTGATATAAAAAATGGGTCAATTGGGATTGCATTGCCAACTATGCTAATGCTCGCTTCCTATCAAAATGCATGATATGCAGTAAGAAAGGAAGTGCATAGGCACCAGAACATTTGACATATATATAAATTACAACAGTATAATTTAAGAGTTTTACTATTTTCATTTTAACAAAATATTGATAATATAAGAAAATTTTGTCGAATGCTAAAACAATATTACAAACACCGATAAAAATATCCCCATGTCTGCAATATTTCCATGAATTATCCTTGTTTTAGGTCTTGAGATAAAAATAAGTGGAAATAAATATCTTTCTCTGATTTCCATGATATCCGTATTAATTTTTTTTAAGTGTTATTAGGTATTTAGGTTTTCTAAAAAAAATTAATCAAAATTTTCAAATTGTGGGCTATGTTTATGATATTTTCTGTTGAGTATGAACAATATTGATATTGATATTTAAATATCAACCTATATTTTTTAATTGAGTTTGACTTGTACCCAATTATAAACATCCTCAATTGTAACAACATGAACAACCCCATGCATTTAAAACAATGACACAAAAATAATAGTAGGTTTAACAAACTTCCAAAACACATCATTTACTATGGAGATGAAATAAGACATAATTTGAACTTCTTTCGATAAAACTAAGAACATAATTTGAACTTCTTTCGACGAAGTTAAATAAAATTTGCCTAAATAAAATGAGAGATTAGCTTTGTTTGGCTATGAAAAGTAAAGTAAATAATAAATACAGTCGCAAGTTTATTTACACAAATGGCTAGTAATCAAACTCGTTACCTCGAATTCATACAGAAGTTAGAAAGATAGGGCCACAGTTGAATATCTATAGAGTGAGGGTAAATTTTAGAAGTTATCGAAATTTATGAACCTCTCTAGATGAAATTAAGAGAAATACATGGCAACAAAATGGCTCCCTCTTCAAAATTCCAGCAAGAAAGCAAAAAAGGTGCTTCCCCACCTTCACATCCGTCTACAGAAAACAAAACGAACGAACAAGATCAATCTGAACCGTTCAAACGCACAAGCATACACGTGTCGTTCAGCGTACGGCGAGTACATTTCCAGACTCACATCAACGAGTGGAGAAATGTTTCTTTGACAGCAGCATAAGTCATGACATGATCAAAATATTTCAAAAATTCAAAGAAAATTTGGGGATAATTATTTATCTTATCATCCTTCTGTTCAGACAAAATAAAATTTTCGATCCGTCCGACTTTTCCCTCTCTTTTCCACTACGCCTTTGGAGGGAAAACCTTCCAAATCCAAAACCCTCTGCCTCTGTTTCAACCAGCAAAACAAAGTTAGGGTTTTCATTTGTGCTCAAGCTTCACTGACCACGTTCTCTCTCATATCCTCTTTGCTGAGTTTCTGTTTGGTTACAGGAACAGCGACTGCAACTTCTGGTTTCTGATCTTCAAGCTCAATTGTATCTCAGGTACGAATGGAAGAGTTCAAGCATGCTTTTTTTATTTAGCTCGAGGCGTAGCTCTGGTTTTTACGGCGCATTTTTTGAGTTAAATTTTGGGATTTGGTTGGCGAGTGTGGTTACTGGGTGTTATTTGTGGCCTTAATGTTTTGAAAGCTCGAATTGTGGCTAAAGTTCATTGATTTGATGTAGTTGTGTGATCTATTATGCTTCAGGTAGATCATTGATAATGAAGATGGGTTTTTAGGGTTTAAGAGCTTTACTTGGAACTGTTGAATAATAGCCTATTCCCTCATCTGTGATTCAGCTTATTTTAGGGGTATTCTGGTGGCTGATTAATTGTTAGATTCCCCTAAATGTACAAACTTTGGAAGGCCAATGTTTTCGTTTACGGTCGATCACAAATTTGCAAACGTGATATATTAATTTTATGTAGAGTTGATTGGCCTATACAGTATCATGAAGTCTTTGAGAGAATGTTGTTTTGAAACTAGTTTGCTTTATTCTTTAACTGATTTTGAAATTTAAATCCTCTTCTGAAGCCTTCTCAAGATTGAGTTGTTTAATCCTAGGTGAAAATGCAAACAAAGAAAAAAGGTTCTGGAAGAATTGCTGCTAGAGAACATGTTAGTCCCAAGGTTACAAGAGCTCAGAAGAAAACATATGAAAATGTTCAAGTTATGGAAAAGAAAGTTGCAGATCTAATTACTTCTTCAACAAGAAAACAGAGAATTGGTAGGTCACCTTGATTACTAGTTTATACAGCTTGAGAAAAGTTCCTTAATTTAGTATTTACTTCTCGTGGCATTTATTTCTGTCTTTAAGTTTGTATCTGTATGGTTATCTTCATATACCATGTGTTAGTGTTACTTATAGATGTACTCTGATAATATTGAATTTGGTATCAACAACCCTTAAAAAAGTTATCTGTTATAAGAATTAAGAATTTTTTGATTTATAGTTCTATACCTTACGAGCTAGGACATGTCCTTACTGATTTTGATTGTCATTTTCCTGCCATAACCTTCAGGTGGCACTCATAAAAGGAATGGAGAGCCTGTTACCGCAGCCATTTCAAATACAAAGTATGACTCGATGTGTGATGAGACTGCTGAGACTTGTTTGGAGCATGATACTTTAAATGATGATTGCAAAGAGAACAAGGTAAGTAATTAGCCTAATCATGCAATGCTCAGTTATGTTATCTATGAAACCATGTTAAGTGATTTATATGATATGTTTCCCACCTCAACCCTACCCCCAGATACTAAAGAAAACAGAACATTGCCCGAGCATTCAGGATTAAAAATTTCTCAATTTTTACAAATCCTAATACAGGGTTGTAAAGAGGGAACTGCTGATTACATGCTGGAAAATATATTTTCTCCTGCCTTTCACATATCTAAACATGCCGATGAGGAATCTGCTAATGGAGGTAGATGAGCAAGACCTTGTTATTAATATATTATATCTTATTTACTTCGTAATTAAATAATAGGAGACTCAGAATGGAAAACTTATTATTTAATTAACATTGATGGTCATGTTATTGTTTTTCTATCAAGTGATGTTGTGAATTTTCGTGATTGTATATGACATTTACCTTTTCTTTTCCTAGTTGATTTTGTTAAATTCTTGAGAAATGAAGACGACAATTTCCATCAAGATTGTGAAATAAAGTACTCAAGGGTTGATGTGCTGAATGGTCATGTTGTTCAAGAGACTTCCGAATCCATGGTTATGGATGACAAGAGTTATTGTGAGAACACATTGTCTTCAGTAAATATAATGTATCCTGGTAATACAAATGAAATCAAACACAGATCTATGGAGCATTATAGGATGCATGAAACCTGTTGTGATATGTGGCATAAATAATCTCAATTCTTGTAATAATGCAGTTGTGGAGACAGCCGGTATTTCTTCTGAAGTCTCAGCTATATATCTTGCCATGAAAAATTCCAAGTTGGAATGTGTAGATGAGCATGGTCATGAACCCATGTCAACCGATTTATACACAGATGATGATGAGTTTGAGGAATTTGATGACTTTGATCCTTACCTCTTTATGAAGAACTTACCTGACTTGGCATCAGTTGTCCCAACTTTTCGGCCAATGCTTCTGCCTAAGCAGACACGGAGTTGCCCTCCAAATAGTCTTGTTTTGGACTTGGATGGTGAGAATAATGAAAAACTGTTGTGCGCATATTTTTAAATATTATTAGTTGGATAAGTTTCAATGTAGGAAAGAACATGCCCTTTTGTTCTGCCAAAATAGTCTGATTGTGTCTGGAGACAAATTTTCCTTGTAACATGGCTTGCTTTGGTCGTCATTACGATGATGATGAAAATCATGAAATAAAACATTCACACATGTTAATAATTTTCAGTAATTGGCCATTTTTACCCTTTTATTGTTTTATAAATTAAGTCATGGAGTGAACACAAGCCATTGTTGTTCTCCATTTGAACTGTAATTGTATGATAATCGTAGCTATATTGGTCAGAATTGGGATCAGCAGGAGCATCTTCTTCGATCTTTTTGCATTGTGATGAGATATTTGCTTAAACTTCAGTCCAATTTTTCTATTCTGAAAAGTTTGGCATGCATTGGTTCCATCTCATTAATTCTTTATGTGATAAAACATTTAGTCCTTGTTCTCTATCTGCTCTTGTTTGTGGTATTGCTTGAACTATTGGTTAAGACTTACTTGCCGACGGGTTTTGATTTGGCAGAAACTTTGGTACACTCTACACTAGAACCTTGTGATGATGCAGACTTCACTTTCCCCGTAAGTTTTAATCTCCAACAGCACACAGTATACGTCCGATGCCGTCCTCATCTCAGAGATTTTCTAGACCGAGTTTCTGTTCTGTTCGAGATCATAATCTTTACAGCTAGTCAAAGTATTTATGCAGAGCAGCTGCTAAATGTGTTGGACCCCAAAAGAAGGATATTTCGGCATCGAGTTTTCCGTGATTCCTGTGTTTTTGTGGAGGGGAATTATCTCAAAGATTTGTCTGTTCTTGGTCGTGATTTGTCACGTGTTATCATAGTTGACAACTCTCCACAGGTATATTATTCCTACTTTCTCCATACTCGCCAAGGCAGTCATGACTTGTGTGCACTAACCCTTACCCTTGAAGGTGGTGAATTGAAAATAATGTGGTTAAGTGGTTATTTTTTCGTAGTTCTTGGAGTATCATTTTTAATCCTTGGATCAGTGAGCTTGTGGATAAGCCTATTTGGGTGGTAGATAAAAGTGAGTCAAAGGAGGCTCTCTCTAGCGTTCTTTTACAATTCATCATCATGTTTTCGAGTAAATGGCTTTTCTTTCTGCCATTCATGTTTATCATTTTTGGAATTGGAAATATGGTCTGTCCTTTCTAAGCTCTTAATTAAGTTATGCTTGGACCAGCGTTAATGAGCTAGCATAGATTTTAGTCAATGAACATTTATCAGAAATTGGCCCACTTTGTCATGCCAATGTCAGGAGGAAATGCCTGGGATTATGTTTTTCTTTCTTCAGAAGTATTGACTCTGTTTTATTTATGTATGACAATTATAAACATTGGCTTTCTTTCAGGCATTCGGATTTCAAGTGGACAATGGTATACCAATTGAGAGCTGGTTTGATGACCGTTCTGATAATGAATTGCTTTCATTACTTCCTTTTCTGGAGAGCTTGGTTGGAATAGAAGATGTCCGGCCACTAATTGCAAGCAAATTCAACCTTAGGGAGAAAATAGCTGCTGCTGTTTATCCTCTCAACTCAAATAGAGGCGATCCTTTTGAAGGTGAGAGCCTTCAATGTGAATGACCTATTTTACAGTCTGAAAACTATTCCAAGTGTATTTCCTGTATTCTTAGATGTGCTACCGGATCTCTTTTCTTTTTATTGTGAATTATGTGCTTTCTTGAAAAAGGCTGACATATGATCCGGACTCAGATATAATCTGGGTGGAACATGGGTCAAAAACACATTACTTCTAGATAGGAATTTAGCTTACAAATAAGATTCCTGATGATTTAAAGGTTATATATATGTCTGAAGTTTTAGGAAGTGGAAGCTTGTTCTTTGTTGGATAAGTTTGATTGTATGTTATCATTTTCGAGAATGCAATTGAGGATTTCAGTCTGCATCAACATTTTTGTGAGTATTCATTTTTAATTTTTGAGAAACTTTGAAGGTGTTATTCATTTGATGGCCTATTAGTTGATGAAAATTAGGAGCTGTAGGGATGGGTGAAGCTAAAGTTGGAAAGAACTAGGTCACGAATCTGCTTTGTTCCTGATTTCAAGTGCCACAGGCCCACAACAGTACCCTTCAACAACTTCTGTTTATTTGTATTGTTTATTTACGTCACTCAACCCCACCTAAAATCCTAGTTGCAAAATTTCGCTTTGAACTTGCTCAGAAAAGCCCTCTGATACCACCTGCTACCGGAGTTTAAATGTCGATGTTGAACATCACAGCATCGGGCGCACATCTACAGCCTTCGTTATGCGTCCTCATTCGTATGACTCTCATAAGCAGTTTTAAAGCTTCTGGGTTGAAATCTTCGTCTTTCTGTATATCTGCCATGGTTGTTTACAAAGTGAAACTGTTGGGACCAAATTTGTGAGGAGCATGAGTTTGATTGATGCCCTTGATGATGTTCTCATACTTGAGTCAGCGGAAAATGCAGGGCTGGTGTTGCCCTACTTATGTCGGTGTGCCGCCTGCTCTACGTGCGCTGGGCCGATGGTTTCCGGGTCGGTCGACCTCTCAGAGGATTCGAGCTTAGATAAAGACGCAGATGGAGGAAGGCTATGTGGCTCCCCGCTTCTCATATCTTACTTCCCATTGTGTGATTCACACCCACTAAGCAAATGATCTCTACTAACTAATAAAACTACAATGACTACAGGAAGGACTTGGTATTTGTATCTCTTGATTTCTGAATACTTCAAATTTCACGATGCTTGTAGGCATGTAGCTCAACCAAAAGGGAATGAGTATAGTAATTACCATATAATTTAATGGTAAAGTTAGTTTTCCTGGATCACGATTAACAAAATTACGCTATTGTAATGAGTTAATGCAACTAGATATTTAAACAAAATTATGCTATCCTAATTATTTTTCGACATTCATGATCAGCAAGTCCCATGCCGCCTCTGGCTAACTCGAAATGAGAAATACTCTTAAGTGTAATTCTTATAAAACATGTCTGAATTAAATTACGGCAAATTTATGCTTTTGAATTAAAACAAACGGTTGGCAAAAGAAAAAAAAAATTAAACGAACTAAATATTATTTAGTAAAAAGACGAGAAGTGTAGTTAAGGTGGAATTAATAACTGTTTACGGAACAAACAGCACAAATTTACCATTGGATTCGTGCCTAACTGCCAGCTCGCAACTGATTAGCGACTAATTCAGGCATGACCTTGGTGTACCACTTCTATACTGTAGACAGACCCACAGGGCCACAGGCCGTAACAAACCGTAACAACTTCAGATTTTCGTTTCGGGACACGTGTATTGTGAACAACAACCGACTTTCTCAACACGTTTCGCATGCTCTGTAAATTGTAGACCATCGCAAGTAACTTTTGAATTTTCACAGCCTCCAGACTCCCGCCACTTTCATCATTTCCAGTTGTTTCGTTTCAAGTTTTCGTCCAGCACGTCCTTATAAGCGAACGAAGAATCCTCATTTGCCCTCTCATTTATCTCTCTATCTCTCTCTCTCTCTCTCTCTCTCTCTCTCTCTCTCTCTCTCTCTCTCTCTCTCTCTCTCTCTCTCTCTCTCTCTCTCTCTCTCTCTCTCTCTCTCTCTCTCTCTCTCTCTCTCTCTCTGAGAACATTGAAACAATGGTAAGCCTCTCTCTGCTCTCCGCGCAAAACCTTTCTACTTGATGATCTTCGTCAATCTGCCTACTCCGATCGTAAATCACTCTTTAATCTCACTGTAACTTCGTTTTTTTCAGGTTGTGGCACAGAAGGTGAAGGAAGCAGAGATCACCGAACAGGACTCGCTTCTTCTGGTGATCAACGATTGCTTATCAAGTAGAAATAGATCGGAGTAATAGAAACCGACGTTTGATATTTTTCTGAACTTTATAACTGATACTCTTTCATTTATGTAAACTTCTATGTTTATCAGTTCAGATTTCCGTTACTATCATTTAAATCTCTCTCGCTATCTCTCCTATCCAAGTTCGATGTGAATGTTTGCAGCATAATGAAAGATTGATTATCCGTTAATGGATCCGAAGCTTATTGTTATTATGTTCTAGCGTAGTAAATTTCATTGAAGAAACACTTTAGATTTATCTAATCTAGATCTTATTACTAGTTTTTCTACGACTGTGATGACGAAATTCTCAATAAGTACATGAATAGATTCTGATTAGTCTGTTTTATAATCTGAGTTTAGACTAGGAACCTGCTTCGCATTGCTATATTCAATATTAGTTACATCAGAGGCCTTTTCCCGGAGAAGTATTTCAATGATAAGTCTGTTCCAGCTTTAGGTAAATATTTTGATTTATCAGAAACTTTCATTGTTTTTGCTTTAAATTTAAATGTCTCATTGTTTTTGCTTTAAATTTAAATGTCTGTTGGTGATTCCTTGGGACGTTCAAATCTTCATCAGAGATGAAGATAAAGAAGCTGATGCCTATGGATGCTGAATCTCGCAGACTTATAGATTGGATGGAGAAAGGTACTGAATGTACTGATCATTGAATTTCTTAATTTTAATCTTTGTCTTCAGTGGTTCATATTTTGAATGAGGCTGCATTTAGTTTTCTTGTTTGGTTATGAATTTTCTTGTGATTTTGTTCAAATATTCGCAGGTGTGTACGATGCCTTACAGAAGAAGTACCTGAAAACGCTTTTGTTCTGTGTGTGCGAAACAGTTGAAGGGCCAATGATTGAGGAATACACCTGTAAGGTTTAAACGAAATTTAATAATCTAAATCATTTGGTGAAATCTGATTAAAGGCACCTCAAATGTAGAGATTTGTAATTGGTAACATCTGATTAATTTCAATGCTGGTTTAATTTATATGTGCGTTTACATTTTTGTTTTTGCCTCATTCCATATAATTGATTTATTCTGCTTGATCTTGGCCTCCAGTTTCTTTCAGTTATTCCAATTCTGAAAGCCAGGAGGTTTCAATGAATATCAGCCGTTCTGGAAACAAGAAAGAGGGTGGAACATTTAAGTGTAACCCCACAGCAGAGATTACTCCTAACCAGATGAGGTAAATTTAATCGAAAGTGGGTCCAGGTTTCACTATCATCTTGTTCCTTTTTAGCCAAATTCTGATTATGTGGCTCTATGTTAACTTTCAGGAGTTCTGCTTGTAAAATGGTCCGCACACTGGTTCAACTGATGAGAACTCTGGATAGGATGCCTGAAGAGGTAAACTAAATTGCCTTTACTTCTTGCATGAGCAATCTGTCCGCAGTTTTTAGCCGTTATGAAATGCTGTAGATGTGACTTTACTGGTGTGGCAGTTTTAAGATGTTCTGTTTCTGTTTCAGCGCACTGTACTGATGAAACTCCTGTATTATGATGATGTGACGGTACATCCTTTTCAATTGCTTTCTCCTAAGTTCCTAATTCAGTTTATCTGTTGTTGATTATGTTATTTCTATGTTTTGTTTGCAAAAAATGATATAGTTATCTAACATTGCAGCCAGCAGAGTATGAGCCTCCATTCTTCCGATGTTGCTCAGAGGAAGAAGCTCGTAATCAATGGAATAAAAATCCTTTGAAAATGGAAGTTGGGAATGTAAACAGCAAGCATCTTGTATTAGCGCTGAAGGTAAGGAATATAAAGTTTTTCTGGGAATGGTTGATATTCAAAATTATGGTCCATGTGCCAGATTAACTTTAGTTTTACTTGGCTTTTCTGCAGGTAAAGAGCGTCCTTGACCCTTGTGAGGATGAAAATGATGATATTCAAGATGAGGAAGTGAGTTTAGGAGTTGATTCCATGCAAAGGGATGATGATTCTGAATCTGACAGTGATGTAAGCTGACGTTATTAATTCATTTGTCATATTCTTTGGATTAAGAGCTTCAAATGAGCATATAGTGCTAATTTATCAATATTTCTTCAGAAAGTAATTTACACAGGAAACATGATATATGTTGTTACTACATTCAGGTTAACCAATCACAAGAGGATCAATATATAGTTGCTCCTGTAGGTGAGGGTTCTGCATCTTTTAATATTGTAGACTTGTTTTGTTAGTCCCACCTTCCTTAGCCATTGGTTTGAGTTTGTGGAAGACTGGAAGTAACAATGGTTAACTTGACAGATAAGCAACAACCACAGGAAGATACCGGCATGGTTGATGAAGGTATGAAACAAACACATCATATTTATAGTGAAACAAAGAAATCTAAACTTGAAACCTGAGCCGATCACAGATGAGCTATTTCTTGGCTTTATTTGCTATACTAACTTTCCTTTTTTGATTTTGATTTTCCTGCATACCTAAATTTGGCTAATTTTCTGTTTTACGCTGTGAAGACACTCAGGATTCAGTGGAAGATGAACAGCAATTGTCCCGGATAAAGGATTGGATCAGCAGTCGCCACCTTGACACTGTTGAGCTTACTGATGTTCGGTCCGATTTTCCCGACATCTCAGTGGTAAGGGTTTCAACTTGTTGGTGCATTTGGAAACACAGAATGAGATTCCACATGCTTACTTCCCTCTTAGTTTCATTATTAGTATATAATCATTAACTTCATCTATGCATTATTATATGCTGCAGGTTTTAACCGAAGGTAAACTGAAGAATGCATCTAGAGCTGCTGGTTTGTTTTCACTTATTTTGGGAGGTTTACAACAATATTTAGTTACCTTCAATCCTTTTTGGCTGGATTACAGAAATTATGGACAAGCTTGTCAAGGAAGGTGTTCTATCAAAAACCGGTGGGGATACATACACCATCAACAGGCATAAGGTCACTAATTTTCTTTTTTCCATTGCATTTCAATTTCAACCCCATATTTTCTTGCTTCTGAGTCAAACTATTTTTCCTGATGACACTTGCACAATGCAGAAGTATGATTATGAATTCACTATGGTCAAAGAAGAAACTGACGGTCGAGTAGTCCCAGTTGCTGACAAAACACCAAAGGATAATGATCTCTTGTACATGAAGGTGATTTCTGTCCTTGTCTTGACATTTTATGCCTTAAATTCTAGGATTTGAAACTCTTCTGTCAATTCATTTTGCGGTGCTAAGTTTGTAGCAAGATTGTGCAGCCTGTATATCATAATAACCTATGCTGTCTCTTAGCTTGTAAGATAAGGCTATTGTTGGGTATAACTTTTACTGTTTGAGTTTAATCAACATAGTTGTAGGTTTCGGTTCTCAATTTTTATGTTACCTGACACTACTTTACCATCTCAGGTGCTGTATCATGCTCTTCCGATGCAGCATGTGACCGTTGCAAAGCTTCAGAGCAACCTTGGAGGAGAAGCAAATCAGACTACTGTTCGCAAATTAGTTGATAAAATGGCACGAGAAGGGTTTCTTGAAGCCAAAGGCAACCGAAGGCTAGGTGCTAGCAATTTCTGCGAGATTAATTATGAAGGATCAAGTTACGTCCTACTTACTATTGTCATTTGTTTGTTAAACCAGGAAAGCGTGTGATCCATTCTGAGGCTACGGAGAAAAAACTGGCTGAAGTCAAGAAAGCTTTGCAAATTGATACAATGGTATCAACATCTCTAAACATGCCTACATCTTTTCAAATCAAGTTCATTTATCTCTTTTTTCTTTGTGTACTACTTGTTTGAATCTCTTATATTGACAGGAAGTGGACAATGCTGAACCAAATAACAAGTCCAATCTTCTGGATTATCATGCGCGAGGTAAAAGAAACATAAGATAACTTGTTTTTTGGGATTCTCAAAAAAAGAATTTAAGGTTCTAGTTTTTTTCATTGAATCTGCACTTACACCTACAAACTGCTTTCGTAACCAGAAAGCAACCGTAGGGACACATCCACCTGCGGTGCCCTTCACTCCATCGGATCAGATCTCACCCGGATGGGATTAAGATCGAATGGACCTCAGTATAGTCCAATGAGGAGTGAGCAGACTAATTCAAAGATAAATCATGCAAACACTCCCACAAGCAGGGCTCAGGTTAGTATAGTAGTTGAGCTTCGGCCTTTCCAATTCGTGTTAGTTTTTTCAGGAAAATCATCTGTTTGAACCTAAATTTGTTTGGAAACTTCGCAGCCAGTGACTTCAAGAGAGAGTGGTGTTCCAGGGAATGAGAATAGCAGATCAAATGGCAAAACCAATTACTGTGATGAAGGGGAAAGAGTGATCTGTAGCAATAGGTCTACTCAAGACAAGCATTCCAGGAAAACAAGCACGGTATGTATGATTTGAGTTCGAACTCCTCACAACATAATCTCTTGCTAATATTTTTATTTTCGACACAAGAGCTTCTTAAAATTGATGGACTTCTTGTAATGCAAAACTTTACATGTGGCCTTTTTGTTTCCTCTTGTGCAGGTCAAGGAGCCTATTCTTCAGTATGTTAAGCGACAGAAATCTCAAGCTGCCTGAAAATTTTGAGAATTGTCTATGTACTGGACTAGATTATCTGGGTGATTCGAGCTTTACTTGTCAAATTTTGGGATGAAAGTTTAGTGCTATCATGCTAGGATCTCTTAGAAATCTTAATGTCGTCTACTGGGGGATGCTTTTGCTCATGTACCTTTTGCATTTAGAAACCAAGGTTTTGAGTGTGGTGATTGCGTGGATGGCATCATGGTAATTAATCATCATATTCAGTGGTGCTCAGCCTTTAGTTGTTGCAAGTGACAATCCTTATGACTATATTATCAATTGGAAAAGGGGTTATGATTGGTTCCACACAGGATCAAGTTAGTAGTCGGTAAATTTGTGTTGCTATACATCTCATTCCTGTGAGAAAATAGAGTTATTCTTCGTGGGATCCTTTTCACAACAACAAAAGTTTTGATATTAAAATTCCTATCCGATGACCACCCAAAACATTCTCTGGTAAGCGTAGTGGTTTGTTGGTAAACAACAGCTCCCTTGTTTGCTTTTTTCTTTTTGGTGAATGAATAGAGCCAAGAAAGGAACCAGCTTTGGTAAATGAATAAAGCCAAGAAAGGAACCAGCGTCAAGCGGGACTAGCCCCACAACCAGCAAGCGACAAAACCAGCTCCATTCTTTTCTTTATCTCATTTGCTGAAAGAAATGACTTCGACTAATTGCTTTGGCTGTGCATTTATGACAATTAAAGAAAGTTGTTTGGTATTATTGAATCTTTTCAGCAACTAATCCTAAGGTTCCTTTTCATTCCTTAGTATTATTATATCAATCCTTAAAAGTATAGTTGTATTGTCTGCCATCATATATCATCTACTTTTTCATTCAAAAAAACATGATGTTCACAAAAAATAATTCATAAGGATTATATTTGCCTATTTAGGGAGGTTTACAAAAATTATAAAATTTGGTAAAAATATAATTTACACTAAAATATTTGTCAATCTTCATAAAACTCTACAATTTAATGAAGTTTATAATATCCATTGATATTGTCAATACAATTATAAAATGTCATGATTGAATATACATCAAATTTTTACACTTTTATCTGAACTTTTGAAGACATTTAAACTCTATTAAAATCCCAATTGATGAAGGATTTTTAGGGCATGCATTCAATTGGAGATTTTAAATGATTTCGGGGAGTTCTCAAATTCATGGGTATTTAATAGGTTCTATACAAATGTAGGGGTATTAAATCTAAATTTTATTTGATTATTTTAAAACTTTTTAAAATCTAGGTGTATTCAATTAAGATTGTAAAATACAATGTAAGAATAGAATAATGCTACAGGTACCACCTACAATCCCACTTTTTTATATCCTGCTACATGTGGCGTATGATGTGATAATCCACGTAATCATATTTAATTATCTTTCTCCAAGTAAAAATTATGATAGAAACAAAATCAAACATACAAATAAATTTAAATTATACAAAATAAATAAAATATCTACGAGGTTAATCTTTTTCTTTGTTAAACTCTCAAATTTGCTTAATAAAATAAAAAAAATTGTTTAAATAAAATTCAGCAAAATCCTTGCCACCTTCCACATGCCAACCCTTAAATTTTGATAGTACGCGTTGAAGCATAAATCAAACATGCTAGAAAAGTCTCAACGACTCCTATAAACAACAAACAAAAAGCAATCGAAGTCAAGGTTGAAGTCTTGATGGGGTTATTTAAAGTTGCCGGTTTTTGTCCAAAAATAAAAAAAAAGTAAATCATTGGTACACCTTTGACAATTTTTACTTTTATTTAAAACATTTTTATCAATTTATTTTTATTGAAAAGTTCTTCAAACGATTAAAAATAGTATTGTCTTTTTAATGCCCCATGTGTCCCTTAGTGTTTGGTCTCTTTGGCCTCTTGGACCATTTATAATATTATACATATAATAATATTATATATGTATAAATTATATATATATATTATATTATATTTAGTTACAATTGATTTTTCTATGAAATAAAAAATAAAGTCCGTATTATCTGGGGTACAACGGTAGGGTATAAAACGTTTTTGGGAGGGGGGTGAGATGGTGTTGGAAAATCATACGGTCTTGGATTTAATTCTTGAATTTTGGGCTCAAAATTTAAGAATTAAACCTTAAACCATACACTATTAATCAAATTATTTAATATCAGATGATAAAATTTAAAATTATCTTTGAAGATTGTTGTTTTTAATTATCTTGTTTATGTTGAATTAGATACTCATATTAATCATAAAATGAATAAGCGAAAATAAATATTATAAATAAGAGTAATATTTTCATAATTATCAATATAATCTTATAATAATTTTTTTTGAAGAAAAATAGTCAATTTTATTATTTGACTAATTATTATGATAGTTAGGAACTATAAAATTTAAAAAAATTAATTAATGTGTTTTAAATCAATATTAATATTGTTAAGCACTGGCTAATAAATAATCCAATAAAAAATAGAGTTGCCCAGTCGTAGGTTAATCATCAGTTCATCACGATTCCCGACATTTGGAATATACATTTTGGCATGCTAGCATGAACATAAAAAATGTACACCATCTGCACCTTTTGCAATAAAAAAAAAAATTCTTTTTCTATCATTATTAATTTGAAACATAATCTATATCGAAAAATACCAAGTATTTTATGCTCTTTTTTTGTTTGGACTGTATTTTATTCTGTTTATGACAATGACTTGTTGGCTTTAGATGACAAATAAAATAATCAAATATTCCCCCTTCAAATCCCAATGTCAATCAATATTAAACAAATGATAATTGCTGGTTTTTCCTAACTTAGTCCAACGTTTTCATTTTTTGATTAAGAATGATATTATTATATTATAAAAAAATATAATCATATCATTAAAAACAAATTATAATACTGAGAGTAAAAAATCAGGTAGTAATAATACCGACAAAATTATTGCTTAAAACGTAGCGGTTTAGTCTAGGCGCTCGAAAATAAGAAACTATCATGCATAATAATTACGCGCTTATATAGATTTGCATGTATATATTTATATATATATAATTAATTTTATAAGTTATTTTATTTATTAAATACTTAGTTAATAATATGATGGATTAATTAAAATAAAAATAATAAATTAAAAAATATTCAATGTTGTATAATAAAATTAATAAAAAACTTACACTTGTTATGTAAAGGAAAATTCAAAATCTCCCTAACTAAGTATATTTGTTATGTAAATTTAATTTGTACATGATCTAATTTTATTATATGATTTAATTATTTTTATACTTGATGACGGGACCCACCCCGATTATCACCTCGATAACCGGGATGAACCCTGCTCCCGTCTGACAATCACACTTAAAAGTACCAAAACAACCTCAAGAACCATAAGTATAACTATCAGACCAGGGAGAAAATGTAATACAACAATAACACAGAGCACAGTGTTATACAAAACAGGCACAAAAGTCCTACTAGGCTATTCACGCAACGGAAAACGCCGCAAAGTTCTATGCCTCTGTCCCTACCTCAACGATCACCCCGACGCTTTTCACCACGACCTGGAGGGTAATTTAAAACCAGAAAAACGTGAGTGGACTGAAAGAAAACAAACGTATGAAAACAATTTTTTGAAACAAAAACAGGATTTTCCCCCCGTTTTAAAGAAAACATGCATGCCTAACTAAGTACTAGAAAACAGTGATATAAAACAGTAATTAATCATTCCAAAGCGTATCACAAAACAAGATGTACCAATAGTAATGTCCGATCAAACCTGCTGGGTCTATCCGAGTCTTTAAACTCAAACCAGACCTCAATGTAATTCGAGTCTTTAAACTCCCAAGTCTTTAAACTCAACAGGCCTACGGGGGTAATATCGTAATATCCGAGTCTTTAAACTCTCGAGTCTTTAAACTCAATCCGGGCCCGCCCCCGTCATATATAATCCGGGTCTTTAAACCCAATATTCAGATCCAGAAAATCCAATCTAAACCATTTGAAAACCATTTCTAAGCCCATATCCAAACCCGAATCCGAAACCACTGGTCTGACGCTATTCCGGCGTTCAGAACCGTCATTCCGAACCCAAATCCGGAAATCCACTTTTCAACTTTAAAACCAAATTCCGTTTCCCCAAATCCGATTTCTAAAACCGAAACCTTGTTTGTCAAATCATGTTTTGAAACCCATTTATCATCATATAAAATTAGTAATAAAAGCATGGCATGGAAATCATATATATATATATATATAACATTTCTCGAAAAACATGCTAAAACCTGCAAATGTCTCGGAAAATGTGCAAACAGGTGAAACAATTATGATATAAGCAATGATCATGAAAACATGCGTAAAAACATAAAACATGTAGATAAAAACAGTTAGGCATGCTCGTTAAAAGAGAAGGAGTCCACTCACAAGTCCGAACGCGTCAATCGCGCTCCGTGCGCTCCTCGACCGTCTAAGGAGTGTCCCGTCCTGTCAAAAGTCACAAAATCGGGTCACAATCACTTCAAATACGCGTATCCTAATTTCCCCAATTTCTCGGGAATTTAAACGCGAATTACACGAAAACCCTAAACCTTCGAATCCTTGAAATAATCCGATCCGGTGTCCAATTAACACGAAACTTGTCCCAAAAGATTCGTTACATCGCTTAGACTCAAAACCATGTCGGAAGGTTCCCCAGATTCCTTCCCATGCGCCCTCACGCGCCGCCCAAAGGGGCTGCGCGTGGGCTTCACGCGCCTGCTACAGGGTTGTCTTCAACCTCTGGTTAGCCGGTTCAACTGTACCGAACCGGCGTGACCGGTTCTCCCTCATTTCCTACTCAAATCCAGTCCTTTTAATCCCATTAGGTTCGTCCTGGTTTGTATGATCGATTCCACTAATCAATTCGTGAAGTAAATGCCCTAATCTCATCGTCCAAAACTCGAAGAAAACTGAGACTGAGTTTCTGTCTCCGGCCACCCACGACCACCACGAAGCTCCAGGTTACACCCTAAGGTCCTTATAACCTTCCTAGAACTATTAGAAATCTTAGGACATCTCGACAATCACCCAAACTTCACGACTTCTAATTTAAAGAATTCTGGAAAAACAAGGGACATAAAACATTTACCCTTGCTCCGGTCTCCGCCGTGCTCGCCGCCGTGCTCCACTGAGTCCACACGACTCTCCTCAGGTCACTGAACACCTCCACCCGTCCAATTTGATGGTTTGCTCAACTGGGGTGCACAACCGTGCACGGTGCCCCTGCTCTGTCTCCTGGTTCTGTTTGTTCACACACACACAACCACCATCCAAAACCTCCCTGTACTACTCTTTCAGACCCACCAAACCCTCTTCGATCACTCAATCAAGCTCCAAGCATTCACACTCTGAGAATCGATCAAAAATGCTCACGGTTTCCACTCTCTGTTTTCTGCTCCAAGAACAATTGCACGGTTAAGAATTGTGCAATTTGTAGCCGTGCACAGCCAAACTAGCTAGAACCCTCTAGGATGTCTCCCACGTGTCCATCATCCTGTGGACAGTAAGAAAATATCCAATCACACAATCCCAGATGGCCTTATCTGATTGGCCCAATGTGAAAAGACCAAAATGCCCCTAGGTCCAAAATTACCATTTTGCCCTTCAACTTCCTAGATCCATAACTAATCCGTACGACGTCCGATGACAGCGTGCCACCTGTCGTTGTACTCAGGACGTCGAGACCTATCTTGACAGGACCCATCCCAATCCCCTCGGGATTAACGTGGGATGACCCTGCTCCCGTCTGACACGAAGTGTCAGATAAGGGATATTTCTGACCTTTGCCCTCTCGGGCTATCAGAGTACGCCAGGATCCGAAGGAGGTATGTGATATCTCGGTCTCTGCTACAGTCCACAGCGTATCTAACCTGAAGGGTATTAAAAACAGAAAGACTGTGAGTGGAAAAAAATAAAGAGTTTATAAAAACATTTCCATAAAAGACCTTTATACCCTTCACTAAAAAGTATGCATGCATAGTAAAACCATTTATCCAAACACATATGCTTAAACAACCATAATTAGGGTCACAGCCCCAAATTCCGTAAATCCAAGTCACACGGGCTCTGCCCAAAACCATTTACAGAAAACCATAAGATAATAACCATATGTGGGATCTCAGCCCAAATCCATTTATCATTATAAAACACAATTTCTCAAACCAATTGAAATCATGTTTATCCATTATATTCATATCCAGAACCTGTCACGATAAATATAAAGCTACGCGCGTGCTAACTGGGGTCTCAAACCCAAGTCTCTCCAGGGTCCACCCAGGTTAATGTCCGTAGATCAATGACCCTCCCTGGAGGTAACGAACCATGCCCATCCTGAGAGTAAGGAACCCAACTAGGGGGCGACTCCACTCAGTCAGTGCTCCGTGACTACTCCAGGGTCCACCCAGGCCAACGACCCTCCCCGGAGGAGACAATCATATATAAAGGATGGGATATGAAAAACCTTTTGAAATCATTCTTTAAACCTTTCCAGGATTCATGTCCGGCCCCCATAAGCCGTCATAATCCATAAAACCCTTTCATGGGTTCATGCCGGTTCCCATAAACCGTCATGACCCGTAAAAACCATTTCAAGGGTTCATGCTGGTTCCCATAAACCGTCATGAACCATAAAAACCATTTGTAACACATAACTAGCCCTAGGCCCGAATCCACATAGAAACTGGACCTCAAGTCCGAATCGTAAACCAACTGGGCCTCCGGCCCGATTCAGTAAATCAAATGGTTCTCGAACCCGAGTTTACCTTTTCAAATCCAAAATCATTTCATGAATTCATAACTAAAACCATAAGTACGAAAAATCAGTGTAAAACCGAAAAACCTCGATTTACGTGCCAGCACGTAAATCGCCTCGAAATACGTGAAACCATATAATTCACAAGTATCCAAATAAAAATCATCAAATCACATTCATTATCCTTTTGGAAATCCAAAACCATTTCATTCAGACCAATAAAGACGTACGGACCCATATAGGCACCGTATAGGGCTGAAACCTCGAAATACGTGCCTATACGTAACCACACATCCAAATGCACTCATGGCATCACAAACAAGTATTTAAAACATATAATAAACATTTATGCATGCACCAATTTAGAAAACAAGGTCCACTCACAGACCGACCGAAGCCGTGCCTCGATAGGCGTGCCATAACCGTCTCTCGGGTCAATCGTCACCTCCGGGATTCCCGAACCTGTCCAAATTAATTTAGAGGGTTACTAACTACTTATATAACCCCTCACTAAAGCCCCGTAATTTTCTGGAATTTCTAACTATTTTTAAACTCGGACCTAAACCTTCGGACAGCCCAAACTATATCGAAACGATGTCCGATTGACACGAAACTAGTCCCAAAATGTTCGTTACATCGAATAGATGATTTCGTATGTTGGAACCATCCCCCAATTCCTTACCACGCGCTGCCACGCGCCTCGAGATGGCCCTGAGCGTGTGCCTCACGCGCCACTGCACAGGGTCATCCCTGTCCTCCAGCCAACCGGTCCGACCGGGCCGGTCCGATTTTCTCTGCAATTCCGGTCTAACTGGACCGGCGTGACCGGTCCAGGCCCCTACACCCTTCATTTTTCGTCCGTTTTGTCCCATTTCAATCCTAAAATTCCTCTTTTAATGTTTTATATCAATCCCAATTAACAAAACTATCTAAAACCAACTAAAACCCATGAACCCATTTTGAACCATACGGTTCAAACTTCCCCGATCAACCTCCACGGCGTCCCAGCCGTCAACCACCACCAAAACCCTCTTAGAACCTTCCTAACATCCTAATAATCATTCCCTAATCATTCAAAACCAACCATAACATCAAAATTGAAAAATGGATTGAAAATGGTTTAATCGATACCTTTCGGGTTTTGGGCCTCCGCCATGCACGGTGGCTCTGTCCTGGCTAGCACCATCGTCCACCTTTCTCTCCTCCCACTCTGGTCCTCTCAGTCATGGTCAAGGGTTGAAGGTTGGAATGGGTTTGGGGTCCCCTGAGATCGGGTTTGGTTTGTGTTTGGATGAATAAAAGAAAATGCACGGGGAAGATGCATGAAGACAATTTGGGTGGCCTGTGGATGGGTGACAAGTGTCACTCATCCATTGGTCCACAGACTTAGCCCTGGGCCCTACTTAACTCCACCTGCCTCGAGAAACGTGCGATTATGAATAGTATCTTTGTACTTTCGTGAACCGTAACTTCCCCGTCGAACGTCCGAATTCGACGTGCCGTATGTCTACGGATTCGTATCGTCGTGATCTACGTAACGGTCTTCGACCCTCGGCCATCAGACCTCCCAGTCAAAAATTCAACTTTTGCCCCCTTTTAACCAAAATTACTAGAATGCCCCTAAACTTCTGAACGTCATAACTTCCTTCTCGAACGTCGGAATTGAACGTGCCACCTGTCTATGAACTCGTGACGTCTCGAACTACGTCACGGTCATCGGTCAAATTCCATTTGACCGCCAGAATGAAAAGTCAACGTTTTGCCCACGCCCAGGGGCAAAACGGTCATTTCACATCGTTCGTCCGATTTCGCTCTACTAATCACGGATTAACCTCACTAATCGTGATTAGTCACTAATCTAATCCTGGAATTTGGGACGGGTCGTTACAACCTTCCCTCCTTAATTAATTTCGTCCTCAAAATTCCAACCGCTCTTCCCTCCTTAATTAGTTCCGTTCTTGAAACACTAACTATCCTGATTCCACAACCACCTCGTGGAATTAAAATCGACCTCGAAACACGCGTACACTCGTACACCAACTAACCAGAATAATACTTACTCGTCTGCAGCCAGACGTACCCCTAGCATTCTCGTTACATCGACTACATTCGACCACGTCGAATGACAGTAATTACATGTTCCGAACTGACGCCACTTGTCAGTATCAGGACAAGCCGAGTACCCTATGAGCTAACCACTTGTCAAATCTACCCTTTAGCTAACACAAACAATTAGACGGTTCCTTGCTCAACCACTAACTATCCTGACGTCTGCTCCTACTGGGAGTCGTCAGACCTCACTAATCGATCTATGCTGACACCTCCGACAAACCGTCACCGCTTGACAGTCATCAGTCGAAAACTGACACTATACTCACTCGTGGTTACACTAACCACAAACATGCTCAACCTGAGTATACGTATACTAACAAAATACTCGACCTGTGTGTAACTAGACCCATCAGAAATACCATGACCCAACGCACAGTATCCAACGTCCAGTCCACGACCCCGACTAATCCAATGGTATCGGAACCAAGCCGACTACCAACACGCTCTCCAACGTACCACTGGTATAACCTATATACCGTCACCAGACATCACAAGGCTGCCTAGTATCGTACCTCGAACAACGTACAAGGTACATACGTCTACTCACCACTCAGCCTACAACCACCTAGGTTGTAGCCAATCACGTTTCAATTATGGAGTTCACTTGTCCAATCTAGACAAATGGAAACTCCAACCCATTATCTATTTCCAAATCCGAATCCGAATCCGCAATTTCGTAAGAAATCCCGAATTCAAACCCAGAACTCATATCCATAACCATGTCCAAATCCGAATCCGAAATCATTATTCCGTAAGCTAGCATTTGGAATAACCATTCCGAACCCAAATCCATAAAAGGAAATCCACTGTCAAGCTCCAGAATCAAATCCTGAATCGTCATCCAGAAATCTGATTCCAAAACCCGAAATTTCGTTCACGTCTACCGAGACGCATCAAAATCGAACCTATCAGTTACCCGTTTAAACAATTACCTCAATACCTTTGATTGACTTCATAGGGAAGCCAATCCCAATATCAACACATCTAGGCTAACCAAAATCCGACCACGTCGGAAAACTACTCACCTGAGTAATATACCATACGGGATTCACTTCTAAAAGAAGTTCAGTCCCATCACGCTCCACTCAAACATCCCAGTAAAAGTGATAAACTTTCCACCAATCTGAATTATCAAGATCACGATCCAGATCCATAACGATACCCAAAGTCCTAAAACAATTCCCACATCTAAGCAGATTAGTCAACGACGAGACACAACGAGACTGTGGGTTCTCACCAATCACTTCGTATCGATCCTTGTCATTCCACCGAGGAAAAACCAAGGATGATCGAATACAATGACATCAAAATCCATCATACGTGAATGCAAACAACACTCGTTGCACTCACCACGCCATGTAATCAACATCATCTGCCACCAAGCAGAAAATGAGAAATCTCAGTCACCTAACTTCGATATACCCATCTCCTCCTGATGACCCAAAACAAATCCCGGGTTCACCAACCAATACACGACCAATGTACTAGTGGCAACCAATAACATCTACATAATCAACATCATCTACCATCATCAATTATGATAGAACCTGAGAAGTCACCCTAATGACTTCGAAATACCCATTACTCATGCGGAAAGCCCGCATTCCACTCGTCACCTCAATCGCAACCTCTCGCGATTCCTAAGTTCCAACAAGATTGTAAACAACATACCCATACATCAACCACGTGTCCATAATCAGTCTAACTCACTACCAACTTCGACTGTCGATTTACACCGTTTATGCACATCCAAAAGGATGTCAATTCATCCTAATCTGACGTACCGCTCGACTGAAGAGTCACAACAGACACCTGCTGTGATCTGCAGTCAAATCTCTGCAAACCACCATATCTAACCAATTCTGACCAACTCTAGCCAGCACTGACGAACTGGTCGCTAAATCCCATGACAGATCGATCCTTACGTCTCAATTACCGTTGGATCCTATCCAGTACATCACTATCTGTGATCCACTCCTGAACCACAGATACCGATCATATGCCCATCTCGACGGAGTCACATCCCGACTTGTAACTCAGCGTCATCACAATCACCAGCACCAACACCAACGCCAGTACCAGCACCAACATCAGTATTAGCATCGGCACACAGACATCAGTATCATTATCAGCACCCCGTGTGCAAACTGACAACCCTGGATCTCAGCTCATACCGAACGACGATCCCGTACCTTTGCTCGAATAGGAGAAACTCTGCCTCCTTCGTACCCAACACCTCTGGGTACAGTTACCTTGACAACTCATACGAGAAAAGGAAACGTCCCCTGAACGTCCCCGATTCCCAACAATCGTAACTAAGACCATTCTCGGTAGTAGCGCCTGCCACAGACTCGTGCAGACCTAACTACCAAACACCTCGATATCCAGACTACGCATCCAACGGAATCAACCGCATGTACCAACTACTCGGTATCCCCGCTCCGGGATTCCATCGACAAGTACCAACCCTGAGAACTTGTCCAACCAATCACTAACTAGTCGCAACTCGACTCAACCAATGTCGTCTACCAGGTCGTCCATGACCTTAGTTGCACCAAACCACAACTGAGTAGCGCGACAACCAAGTAGGTCTAACCAATAAGTACAGCCTCGACTGCAGAGTGCAGTCCCATCACTAGAGCTGGCATGACTAGACCGACTAACGAACCCAAATCCGAATAATCGTCAAAGTCATACCACTCGTCAACTCACATTTCCGAACCATACACCTAAGGTAAGGTTCCACAATCACGCCTAGTGTTCCACCGAACCCAACTGCATAAGGCATTATAATCCATAATCTGACCGACCCCGCGGTCCCGACATCGTAAAGACGTCCATCCAATCCTACCGTCAAATCAACTAGGATTCCACGAATCCGGCTGCTCCCAATGGCATAGCCACCAAACTCAACAAGATCCGACCATCGAATGGCCACAACATCCCACCAGCCGCCGGAACTGATCCCACGACATCGTGAAAGACGATCCCACTAACCGTCACACGATCGAATCTAACGTACTAATACGTTCATCGTTCCGTAGGGTCCCCCACTGTCAACCACGACAGAACTATGGCAACCCCGACATCAAGTGCCGAACCAAGACATTCTGAGATTAAACTCTACTAACTATCATACCGGCATCCTAACTATCAGGTTGACCACGAACTGTAGCCACTTGAGATATCACATCCTCGACCTGCGTACATTCCAATAGCTCTACGGTTGCTTGAATAGAGACAACCACGCTCTGATAAGCAATCCTATGCTCTGATACCACGCTGACAGGACCCATCCCAATCCCCCCGGGATTAACGTGGGATGACCCTGCTCCCATCTGACACGGAGTGTCAGACAAGGGATATTTCTGACCTTTACCCTCCCGGGCTATCAGAGTATGCCAGGATCCGGAGGTGGTATGTGATATCTCGGTCTCAGCTACAGTCCACATCGTATCCAACCTGAAGGGTATTAAAAACAGAAAGACTGTGAGTGGACAAAAATAAAGAGTTTATAAAAACATTTCCATAAAAGACCTTTATACCCTTCACTAAAAAGCATGCATGCATAGTAAAACCATTTATCCAAACACATATGCTTAAACAACCATAATTAGGGTCACAGCCCCAAGTTCCGTAAATCCAAGTCACACGGGCTCCTGCCCAAAACCATTTACAGAAAACCATAAGATAATAACCATATGTGGGATCTCAGCCCAAATCCATTTATCATTATAAAACACAATTTCCCAAACCAATTGAAATCATGTTTATCCATTATATTCATATCCAGAACCTGTCACGGTAAATATAAAGCTACGCGCGTGCTAACTGGGGTCTCAAACCCAAGTCTCTCCAGGGTCCACCCAGGTCAATATCCGTAGATCAATGACCCTCCCTGGAGGTAACGAACCATGCCCATCCTGAGAGTAAGGAACCCAACTGGGGGGCGACTTAACTCAGTCAGTGCTCCGTGACTACTCCGGGGTCCACCCAGGCCAACGACCCTCCCCGGAGGAGAAAATCATATATAAAGGATGGGTTATGAAAAACCTTTTGAAATCATTCTTTAAACCTTTCCAGGATTCACGTCCGGCCCCCATAAGCCGTCATAATCCATAAAATCCTTTCATTGGTTCATGCCGGTTCCTATAAACCGTCATGACCCGTAAAAACCATTTCAAGGGTTCATGCCGGTTCCCATAAACCGTCATGACCCGTAAAAACCATTTCAAGGGTTCATGCCGGTTCCCATAAACCGTCATGAACCATAAAAACCATTTGTAACACATAACTAGGCCCTAGGGCCGAATCCATATAAAAACTGGACCTCAAGTCCGAATCGTGAACCAACTGGGCCTCCGACCCGATTCAGTAAATCAAATGGGTCTCGAACCCGAGTTTACCTTTTCAAATCCAAAATCATTTCATGAATTCATAACTAAAACCATTAGTACGGAAAATCAGTGTAAAACCGAAAAACCTCGATTTACGTGCCAACACGTAAATCGCCTCGAAATACGTGAAACCATATAATTCACAAGTATCCAAATAAAAATCATAAAATCACATTCATTATCCTTTTGGAAATCCAAAACCATTTCATTCAGACCAATAAAGACGTACGGACCCATATAGGCACCGTATAGGGCCGAAACCTCGAAATACGTGCCTATACGTAACCACACATCCAAATGCACTCATGGCATCACAAACAAGTATTTAAAACATATAATAAACATTTATGCATGCGCCAATTTAGAAAACAAGGTCCACTCACAGACCGTCCGAAGCCGCGCCTAGATACGTGTGCCATAACCGTCTCCGGGTCAATCGTTACCTCCGGGATTCCCGAACCTGTCCAAATTAATTTAGAGGGTTACTAACTACTTATATAACCCCTCACTAAAGCCCCGTAATTTTTCGGAATTTCTAACTATTTTTAAACTCGAACCTAAACCTTCGGACAACCCGAACTATATCAAAACGATGTCCGATTGACACGAAACTAGTCCCAAAATGTTCGTTACATCGAATAGATGATTTCGTATGTTGGAACCATCCCCCAATTCTTTGCCACGCGCTGCCACGCGCCTCGAGATGGCCCTGAGCGTGTGCCTCTCGCGCCACTGCACAGGGTCGTCCCTTTCCTCCAGCCGACCGGTCCGACTGGGCCGGTCCGATTTTCTCTGCAATTCCGGTCTAACTGGACCGGCGTGACCGGTCCAGGCCCCTACACCCTTCATTTTTCGTCCGTTTTGTCCCATTTCAATCCTAAAATTCATCTTTTAATGTTTTCTATCAATCCCAATTAACAAAACTATCTAAAACCAACTAAAACCCATGAACCCATTTTGAACCATACGGTTCAAACTTCCCCGATCAACCCCCACGGCGTCCCAGCCGTCAACCACCACCAAAACCCTCTTAGAACCTTCCTAACATCCTAATAATCATTCCCTAATCATTCAAAACCAACCATAACATCAAAATGGAAAAATGGATTGAAAATGGTTTAATTGATACCTTTCGGGTTTTGGGCCTCCGCCGTGCACGGTGGCTCTGTCCTGGCTGGCACCATCGTCCACCTTTCTCTCCTCCCACTCTGGTCCTCACAGTCATGGTCAAGGGTTGAAGGTTGGAATGGGTTTGGGGTCCCCTGAGATCGGGTTTGGTTTGTGTTTGGATGAATAAAAGAAAATGCACGGGGAAGATGCATGAAGACAATTTGGGTGGCCTGTGGATGGGTAACAAGTGTCACTCATCCATTGGTCCACAGACTCAGCCCTGGGCCCCACTTAACTCCACCTGCCTCGAGAAACGTGCGATTGTGAATAGTACCTTTGTACTTCCGTGAACCATAACTTCCCCGTCGAACGTCCGAATTCGACGTGCCGTCTGTCTACGGATTCGTATCGTCGTGATCTACGTAACGGTCTTCGGCCCTCGACCATCGGACCTCCCAGTCAAAAAGTCAACTTTTGCCCCCTTTTACCAAAATTACTAGAATGCCCCTAAACTTTTGAACATCATAACTTCCTCCTCGAACGTCGGAATTGAACGTGCCACCTGTCTATGAACTCGTGACGTCTTGAACTACGTCACGGTCATCGGTCAAAGTCCATTTGACCGCCAGAATGAAAAGTCAACATTTTGCCTATGCCTAAGGGCAAAACGGTCATTTCACATCATTTGTCCGATTTCGCTCGACTAATCACGTATTAACCTCACTAATCATGATTAGTCACTAATCTAATCCTGGAATTTGGGACGGGTCGTTACATATCTAACGGTCCTCGGTCTACGTGAAAACTAATAGTCCAGCAAAAAGTCAACATTTTTCCCCTATTTAACCAAAATTACGGTAACGCCCCTAACCTTCCGAACACCATAACTTTTCCTTCGATTGTCCAAATCGGACGTGCCACCTGTCTACGGACTCGTGACGTCCTAAACTACGTCATAGTCAATGGTCAAAGCTCGTTCAACCTACAATCAAAAAGTCAAATTTTGGCACACTACTCACAAGGGCAAAATCGTCCTTTTTTATATAAATATTTTACAAAATTTCATTTCTACCCTTCCTGAAGGTACGGGCTGTTACACTTGAGAATTGTAAATAGGAAATAACGTAATATCGAGTAACGAAAAATGGCGCACAGAGCGCGCCGAAGAGCCTTGAGCGGGCTCGGAGCTGCCCGCAGTGAGGCTAGTATACTTATTATGTAAACAAAAAATACCTAATACTTACTTCCTATTTGGGGCTAGAGAGATTTTAAATTTTCCTTTACATAAAAAAATACCTACATCAAAAAGGAAAATTCAAAATCTCCCTTGACCAAAAAATTCGGATAACGCAAAGTAGCACACGAAGCTTGCCAAAAAGCCCTATACAAGCGCAGAGTCGAGCAATCAGTCAGTTATATGATATATGATTTGATGATTTTTATATTCGATAATTGTAAATAAAAAATACTATAATCTTGAATTGCGAAGGAGGGCCCGTAGAGCGCGCCGAAGAGTCTCACGCAAGCGCGGAACTGCCTACAGTGAGGCTAGTGTTTATAATTCCAATATGATTTTCATTTCTATTAATATCTCTAACAAACATCAAAATCTGAGTTTTTAATTTAAAACCAAATTATTTATATTCAATGTAAAATATAAAGATACAACTGGAGTTTTATCCAAGAAATCTGAGTACTCTAGTACGCGAGTTTGCATCAACATCAACATATTGCAATTTGGCTCTTATAATCCATTTTATTTTCTCATTCGTGAAAATTTCCCAGGCCCTTTTTTTTGTCAGGTCCTTGGAATCACCCTCCCTCTCTCCCTAATTTTTCATTTTAATCAAAAACAAAAATTAATCTATTATAGACTTATCTCAAATTTATGTATGAATAAAAAACAAAGTGAGTGAGCACGAAGGACAAAAAGTGGGGTTCTCCAATCAGCCAACTTTACTAAATAATGTATAAATTAATTTACATCATAAAATGCTTTGAGAGATTATAACTATTCAGATATATTAAGCGATTGAGACATAAAATTTGCACATAACTCAAATACATAAAAACATTATACTTTAAGACCACTTGCACCACCCATTTCTTTGTATTTGATCTTTCACTCTTTCATTGTTAGCCTAAGAACAAACAATATGAGACCAATTAGTCACCCAAAAAAAAAAACAATATGAGACCAATTAGTGCCGTCAAATTGAATTAAATTAATAATATTATAAAATAATCGATTAATTATCTCAGATTAGCATAATACCTTAAATTTTGATAGTCTCTCTGAGGCATCATATATACTCCAAATATCGCAAGAAGTCTATCAAAAATTATGTCACATTCATTAGAAAGTTCAATTATCTTGAACATTAGTTAAAAAGGAATTTAAAATTGATAATATGTTTTTTACCTCAATCTTGTGCCTTATTTTCTTGACGAAAGCACGACGACGATGCCTGTAAAACTGTCCAAAATTGAAGGATAAAATTTATCACTGTAGGGTTAATTATTTTATTATCAAAATTCATTGTAAAAGTACACAAACATAAAATTATTATAAAATGATGGCATTAAACAATTAACCATCTTTCATTTGTCCAAAAAGAAATATATTTATTATTTAATTTAAAATGGATAAATATATAAACTCAACATTACATTTATTCTTGGATGTTAAAATATACAAAATTCAAGAACCTTATTACCTACAAACCTATCCCCCTTTAAGACTACAACACATAAAAAATAAAAATAAATTCTCTAAAAATAGTAGAAAAATAATTGCAAAATTTGAAAATAATATAATTCATAAAGTGACAGAAATTTCTTTCGTAGTTGATTTTGTACATTGTAACAAATTTTGAAATATAAAATGTTATAAACTATGACACGACCCATCCCAAATCCCCCTGGAATTAACAAGGGATGTGTCATGCTCCCGTCTGACACGAAGTGTTAGACAACAGATAACTCGAACCTCAGCACATTCGGGGCTTCCAGAGTGCGCCAGGATCGGAGGAGGAGTGTGATGTCTCGGTCTCTGCTACAGCCCGTATCCGTGATCAACCTGAAGGGCATTAAAACCATTAAAAGCTGTGAGTGGACGAAATAAATAATTTAATAAAAACAAATTTCACGAAAAAACGTTTATGCCCTTCACTTAAAGGCATGCATGCATTCGAAAACCAGTTATCAAACCATTTATCAATAATTAAACCATTAGGGCCTTAGCCCAAAACCGTAAACCAAAGTATATGAGAACTTAATCCAAAACCAATTCCGTAAGGACTCAGCCCAAATCAAATCACGTGGGTCTCAGCCCAAAACCAATCCTCGGCATCCCTAATGCATGACATCTCAGATGTCACAGTCAACACCTTCACAGTTCCAAACTACGCGTGATACTCTAGGTCTCAATCCCAAGTCTCCCTAGGGTCCACCCAAGTCAATGACCCGTAGATCAATGACCCTCCCTACGTGGAGATTTTAACCTCTGGAAATCCTACTCCTGAGTCACTATACGGACCGGTCGCTCCGTGCAATGGCCCTTCGCAGGCAATGACCCGTGACTACTCCAGGATACTACGAGATGTCTGAAGGAGACAACCAACCACTCCAGGGTACTACGAGGCGTCTGGAGGGTAACTACACATGAGGATGGTATATGGAAAACCGTTTTACAAATCATCTTGAAACCATTCAAAGGGTTATGCCCGGGGTTTCCATAAAACCATCGTAAATCCATAAATCCAATTTCCAAACTTACGGGTCTCAGCCTGAAATTCCATTTCATAAACCAACTGGGCCTCCACGCCCGATCATGTAAACCAATTGGGTCTCAAGCCTGATATCACAAATCAACTGGGCTTCAAGCCCGATACCACAATTAACTGGGACTCAAGCTCGATACCTTACACCAATTGGGTCTCAAGTCCGGTACCATCAATCAACTAGGCTTCAAGCCCATTATCATAACTCAATTGGGCCTCAAGCCCGATCATATAAGCCAAATGGGCCTTCGCCCCGATATCTCATGAAATCAAATAGACTCCAAGTCTAACAGTTTCCAAATCCAAATGGGTCTCATACCGGGTTCCTCATTTCCAAATCCAAAACCATTCCATCAAACCATCATAAAAATACCAGCACGTATAAGCACAGTCTAAAACCATAAATCTCGAAATAAGTGAAAATACATAAATCATAAATACCACAATCATATGCACTCAAGGCATCTCAAATCATCTATATAAAACAGTTATGCATGCATCACAATTTAGAAAGTAAGGTCCACTCACAGACAGTCCAAGCTACGCCTCGATACGCGCGCTATAAGCTTCTCCCGGCTAATCACCGTCACCGGGACTCCCAAACCTGTCCAAATCATACTAGAGGGTTATTAACTACTTTAATAACCTCTCATAAAAGCCCCCTAATTTTCTGGGATTTTTAAACGTATTTAAACTCGATCCTAAACCTTCGGACATCCCGAACTATATCCGAACAATGTCCGATCGACTCAAAACTGGTCCTAAAATGTTCGTTACATCGAAAGGATGATTTCATATATTGAACTCATCCTCAAATAGTGTCCCACGCACCCCCACGCGCTGGCCAAAGGCGTTGTACGTGGAGCTCACGCGCTGGACTGTTCATTGTCTTCAACCTCTGATCAGACCGGTTCACTGGTTCAGCTGGTCCAACTGAACCAGCGTGACCGATTCAGGCCATTTTCTACCCTTTTTCAACCCCGTTTCATCCCTTTTCAATTCTAATCGCTTTGTCTCATCATTAGCAACCTATCTATGTGATTAAAACCAAGAAAACTAGCCTAGAACCCATTGGTTCGATTTTCCTCTCACGGCTCAATTTTCCAGCCCTTTCCCTGGACTGTTCAGCCGCCCTCCTCCATCCAAAACCATATCTAAACACTCATACAAACTCCATAAACACTTCCCAATCACCAGAAACAGCCCCCAACATCCATACCCAAAATTCGAATTCGAATTTAAAATGAGACGGTTTCGTGTTTTACCTTGCTCCGCCGTCCACGATGGTTGACGCCGTTAGCGCCTTCTTCATCATCTCACATCAATCTCTCTTTTCTTTTCACACTCCAATCTCAGAAGATGAGGTTTGGGGAAGCTGGGGTATGTGGGTTGCACAGCTTGGAGGGGTTTTGGGTCCAATGAAACAGACGAGAAGGAAGGGTGGATGCATGTATGTGTGATGCTAGGAAATGCATGAGTAACACTTGTCACTTATCCATTGGACCTGGGGAAAATATCTAGGGCCCACTGCCCACTTGAGGACAAATGTCATCTGTTTCGTAAAACGTGCAATAGTTCCTCAGAACTTCTGTGAACAGTAACTTTCTCGTCGAACGTCCGACTTCGACGTGCCACCTATCTATGGACTCGTATTGACTTGATCTACGTAACGGTTTTTGGTCCACGGGCATCAGACCTCTCAGATCAAAAGTCAACTTTTTGCTCTCATCCAAGGGTAAAATCGTAATTTCACCCTGAACGTCCGATAATCCTCGACTAATTCCCGATTAGCCTCACTAATCCGTAATTAATTCTTAATTAATCTCAAGAATTTGGGACGGGTCGTTACAAACTACCTGGCTTAGAAAGTTTTTATGTCTTGGATTGCGTTTCCTCTTGTGCCACCAAAACAATTTTTTTATAAAATAAAATCTTGAAAGTTGTTAAAAAGCAAATAAAATTTGTACCTAATTTGTGAAACAGTTTTGTATGTCCAAGTAAGGTCAGAGAGACTTGCTTGTTTAAGCTGGTCTAATGCACGATAAAAACGCCATATGAATTTTTGTTGTATTGCATGGTTAGTTACTTGACATTACTAAATTAGTAGTTAGATAAAATAGTAATGACTGTACATACTGTTTTGATTTTTTTTTTCATTCATTCAAAATCAATCGACCAAGATCAGTTGTTTTCATTATAATGGAATAGCTAGAACCTATGGAGACAATTGCAACATGACGAATACTCTTTGCATCATTATCTTTCTTTATATCCTCCATTTGTATGTTTTCCTACAAAGCCACAACAAATATAATCTAACATTTGAATGATGTCATTGAAGTAGGAATAAATTGTGAAAGAGTTCGGTGACTTTCAACCTTGCCATGAAATTCTTTTGCATTATAATCTTAGGTAAACTGAAGAAAGTAATTAATTTGAGATTTTCATGTATTTTTCATAGTACACTTCAAAATAGAACAAAAATTATGAACCAATAAAGTTTTGAACTAAATGTTTGTTTCATCATGAATCAAATGACATTTGTTGTTTACATGGAAAAACAATCATAAATGGTAAAATGTGAACAAAAACAACCTCACATGAACTAAACCAAGCTTATATACAAAACTGATTAGCCCTTTTAGTTCCAAATGGAATTAAGTGGAAAGAAATGAATCTAATTCAATTCGATTATTTCAAGTTCTATGACTTATCATACATAGAACAACTCACATACATTCATATGTGCTTATCATACATACCACAACACACAAATGAAATAATCATGCAAGTGTGAGATAGAGAGGAAGATGAATTGACAAAACCAATAGCTTAATTTAAGAACCCATAACTGAATTCACATAACCCACAAAAAAATTTATGTACCCAGAGCTGTATTCATAATGTGTATTGTAGAATAAAACCTCACCGCACAAATTGAAACAAATATAAAAAGAAGATGATGGGTGAAAGCAGAATTATCACTAACCTGTGGCTAGTAGAAACTCGTGCGGATGAAAGTCTATGCACTGAATCTGGCCCTCATGACATTTGAAATCATTCAGCAGTTTTCTAGCAGTCAGGTCCCACAACTGTTAAAATATTGAATATTGGTTCATATTGTGGCAAAAGAAAATGCCATATTTAGGTTTACTTTCTATAGATTACATGTATAAACATTCATAGCAGCCTAAGAAGATAGAAGGAAATATTTGTTAAGAGGAATGCAATTCAAACCAAGAGATCTTGTAAAGTCAAGAGAGCTAATAAGCTTATTAGTAGAATTTTGCATTTAAGGATTGTTGCCTAGGAGAGAGAGCAGAAAGGTCTTGTAATTCCTAGATGTATCTGAATGAACTGCATCATTCGTTGATTTTGCAAATTTATTTTGATATTCTTGCTTTATGTACTGCATATCGATCAACATCAGCCCTTGTCACAATTACCCTCATGAGTGTCGGGTCATCTATTCCCAACCCTTCATCGCTTTGTGTAAAACCTGCAATCAATCTTAAAATTTAATTTTTCATCATCTAATACTTCATCTCATTCATATAAGCGAAACTCATTTGTATCATAAGACATGATCAAGCTTGTGATATAAGTACGTAGGAGTGTTTGATTAATTACATTGGTAAGTACCATTGCAAAATGCTTGCCAGGATTGTCAACACATTCCAAAATAGTCAATAGTGCATGAGAAAAAAACCCAAATGTTTCCTTTGTTACTGCCTGTGATCATAAGTAATGTTGAGATTAAGTAGTTAGTTTAATTAATCGTAATTAGCTAGGTTCAGGGTTATACATGCTTGATCAGGATTTAGTGGTACCTTTTGCAAAGAATGGATGTATATACGTAGATGAGCACAACAAACAGCATTCAAATGTGCCCTGTTTCTATCACTCTGGCCTTATACAAAGCTGCCATGTACAAAGTCTTCTCATCAGTTCCTAATTTCTTCACTCTGGCCTTATATAAAGTCGTTGTATCCTTCTGTACCTATGTTGCTCCGAAACGGATACGGATACGAGGATACGATACGACACGATACTCCGATATGCCAAAATCAAAAAATCAAAGGATACGATACGAGAAGGATACGAACAATAAATAATATATTAAAATTCAAATATAGTTAACAACAAGCAAGAAAATTCAGTTTATCGTATAACAACTTCATATAAAGATCTTTAGTCATCTTCCACATCAAACTCTTTATTGTGTTCATCTTTCACTTCATCAACGTCAAAGATAACGGCTTCCAAATCGGGCTCATCAAGAGAAAGTTGGGCAATCTCAAGTCTCCCAACATTAACTACATCCATAGAATCAATTTCATCACCACTAACATCCCATTGTTGAGTCACACCTTCATTGTAACTTGCATGTCTCCTAAACAAAAGACGAAGATTAGTATGAACAAAAACCAAATCTTTCGCCCTTTGTGGTGTTATCTTGTTCCTGGCCAAAGAATGAATGAAACTGTAAATACTTCAATTCCTTTCACAACATGAGGAAGAAAAAGGTTGCCCAAGCAACTTATACGTTAATTGTTGGATAGTTGGAACACTTGTTGTAATGACCCGCCCCGGAAGTTAGGATTAGATTAGTGGTTAATGACAAATTAGTAAAGTTAATTGGTGATTGGTTGGGTGCTTTCGGACAGACGGTGCGAAATGACGGTTTTGCCCCTAGAATGGGTGAACGGTTGACTTTTAGTTCAGGTGGTCAAATAGACTTTGGTCAATGACTGTGACGTAATTCGGGACGTCACGAGTTCATAGATAGGTGGCACGTCCAACTTCGACATTTGAGGAAGAAGTTATGATGTGCGGAAGTTCAAGGGTATTTTGGAAATTTGGTTGAAAAGGGGTAAACTGTTGACTTTTCATACGACATGGCTTTGTCACGCATTTTGAGGACTGTTAGGTAGATCTCGATTCTTTGAGTACAACGATAGGTGGCACGCTGTTATTGGACTTCAGACGGTTTCGTTATGAGTCTAAATACGTGAGGGGCAAAATGGTAATTTGTGCGATAAAGGGCAATTTGGTCCTTTGGTTTGCATTGGGATTTGTGCCATTGAGCAGATGGCACTTGGCTTGCTCAGGATTTGTGTCCACAGAGATTGGGACACCTGGCCCTCTCTGGATGACTATGGAAGGTTTCCTCACCGCCCCGTGAGACTAAACAGAGGCTATCAGGAAGATCAGACCAGACAAACCTCTAAAACCCGTCCTTGGCTCCTGTTTTATGAAGAAAAGATGAAGATGGTGTGATTTGGATGGTGATGGAAGTCACGACGGAGCCCACGATGGCGTGGGAGGTAAGTCCCGCAAAGAACACTACTCGAATTCAAAAATGGAATTACGGTTTTTAGCGATTACTAATCGATGGTGATGATGGAAAACTATTTTGACGATTGCAAGGAACTCATAGGGCCTGAAACTAAGGCCTGTGGTGGCCGGAGACTGGGATCAAAGAAAGGCTGGTCCTTCTGCAATTCGGGAAGATATATTTTCATGCTCAAATTGATATTTTGACGCCGTAGATTAATAGGAAACACTTAGAGGAAGCTTTAGGGTTGAACAGAATTGAAAACGGATCAAAATTAGACGATTTAGGGGGTTGAACCGTCCTCGCCGGTTCGGCTGTGTAATGACCCGTCCCGAATATCGGGATCGAATATTAATTAATTATGGTTTAGAATGACTAATCGGGGATTAGTTGAGTGAAATCGGACGAATTGTGCAAAATGACCATTTTGCCCCTAGTGTGGACAAAATGTTGACTTTTAGTTCGGACAGTCAAACAGACTTTGACTGATGACTGTGACGTAGTTCGGGACATCACGAGTTCATAGACAGGTGGCACGTTCGATTCTGACATTCGAGGAGAAAATTATGACGTTCGGAAGTTGAGGGGTATTTTGGTAATTTGGCTAAAAAGGGGTCAAATGTGGACTTTTGACCCGGGAAGTCCAATGGACGAGGGCCAAGGACCGTTACGTAGGTCTCGTCGATACGAATCCAACGACAGGCGGCATGCCGAAATCGGAGATTCGACGACGAAGTTATGGTCATGGGAACAGACTCGATTAACCGAACGAACCGGGATTAAAATATTATTTTATTATGAACAGTACCCGGTGACTGAACACACTTGGATGAGTGACAAGTGTCACTCATCCCTTACATTCAGGCCTAAACACAGATCCATGTTTTGGGGAAACATAATTATGATGTTTTATTATTAATTAAATTTAATTATTTTATATTCCTCCATTAATCTCTTCAATCTTCTTCAACCGTGTACAACCATAATGCCATTTTCTTCCCACCTTCATTCCTCTTCCATTTCTGAACCAGAGAGTGAGAAATTGAGAGAGTTTTGAGATTGAATTGAACTGGGAAAACACGAGGGATTGATTGAGAGCTGGGGGGCTGGAATTCGAATTTCTGTAAATTAGGGGGAAATTTGAATAATGAGATTTGAGCCGTGAGGATTGGAATTGAAGCTCGAGTTAGCTTCCTGAGGTCAGTACGAGTCGATCCACATCAAGAACGGAAGCAATCGAGGCCCAATTGGCTCTGAACTGGGTCTGGTAATAGGAGCAAGGTTCGAGCTTGAGTCGTGGAGTTTGAGGCTTGGATTGATGCAATTGAGTTGGGGAAAGTGTTTAACAGAGTCCATTGAAGCTTCTGGTTGCATCAATTGAAGAAATCGATTGAGATGGAAGGATTTCTGATGATGAACAGTGTTCGGGATGTTCATCGAACGATCATCTTTGAACTTGAGATTTGAGGATTTGAACCGGGTCTGTTCGTGGGTAAAAGGATCTGTTTTACAGACAAACGGGTGAGGACGATGGTTACTGTAGCAGGCGCGTGGGTTTCACGCGCAGCCAATCACGGCGGCGCGTGAGGGCGCGTACGGCCTAGTTTCAAGGTGAGGTCAACATGACTTTTGATCCTCTCATTGTAACGAACATTTTGACGCTGGTTTCGAGGAAATCGGATATCGTTTCGTTAATGTTCCGCATATCCGAAGTTTTGTTTTACATTTAAAATACGTATTTAAATTCCGGAAAAATTGGGGAAAATTATATGAAGTATTTTGAGATGTTAGTAACCCTCTATAATGATTTTGGACAGGAGTTGTGATTTCCAGAATTTACGAAAAAACGTGCAGCTCGGAAACAAACCGTTTTGGACGGTGTGTGTGAGTGGACTTTGTTTTCTAACCGTGATGCATGCATATATGATTTAAATGCCTTATTATGTGACTTTATATGCTTTGGCATGATTGATGTTTCAATCCGGTGATTTCTCGATTTTATGGATTATTATATTATTATATTTGGCACGATTTTTGAGAAATTATGAATTTGGTTAAAAGTGATGTTTGGACTCGGGTTATGAGTCCGGTATTGAATTTGATTGAAAATAATGTTTGGACTCGGATTATGAGTCATGGAGTGAAAAATGATGTTGTGACTCGGGAATGAGTCAAGGGTCAATTTCGTGGATTTACGTGAAAATGGCAACGGAGGTTGCAATGCATGGATTTGCGTGAAAATGATATTTTGGGCGTGAGAACCCAAGTGAATAGTGATTTTGACTCGGTTTTGGAGTCACTTGTGAATTTGATGAAGTTAATGATTTCTTGTGATTTTATGATTATTTTATTGTTTTAAAATGTGATTTTAACGGTTTGTGTAAATGGTATTTTGGGGCTTGAGACCCAGTCGGGAATGATCTTGACTTTGTATGAAGACAAGATTTGATTGACATATTTTGGGATGTAGTTCCCGAGATAGTTTTCATTGTGATTGTGAAATGCCCAGACGGTCGGAGCTTGGGGGGATTACCCAGACGACCGGAGCTTGGGGGATGTGATTGTAGGATCGAGAATTGATCCTATGGTAGTCAGCTTCTCGGAGGTGACTGAACTTGGATGTACGACTCGGATGGGTCTGAGCTTGGGGATATGTTCACCCAGATGTGACTGAGCCCGAGGGTTGAGCCCAGAAGTGTCTGTTCCCGAGAGAGTGGCTGGATATTGGCCCACGCATAGTGCCGCACTTGTGAGTAGTGCAATGGATGGTTTGATTGTGCACTTGTGAGTAGTGCAGATGTGATTGTGATAGTTTGTGCACTTGTGAGTAGTGCGGATTGATTGGATTGGTATGTTTATTCTGCATTTGTGATTAGTGCTGATTGATGTTGTTTGTGATGACGTACTGGTATTGAGTACGGGTTTTTGGTCTTTGTGGCCAGGTGATTATGCTTTCACATGTTTTGGCCTGAGAGCCGAGATTTGATGTTTTATAACATGAACTGATTTGGTGAACATGAGTTTTACGGACCATGGGAAAATATGTTTTGATTTTATCGGTCCACGGTTCATACTTGAATGATTTCATACTATTACTCATGTTTTACGATATGCATGCAAGTTTGTGAAAACTGGAGGGTAAGAATGTATTTTGGCAAATGTTTTTATAAGAGGTCATTTTTGTCCACTCACACCTTTTCTGTTTTGTGACCCTCCAGGCCGTGGTACGACGTTCGGGACTAATCGTGAGGCAGTGGCAGCAGCAGAAATCAGCGCAACCATCCTTTGTCTGGCAAGCACTGAAGGGTAGTTTCGGACCTTTGATTGACTTGTCAGACGGGAACAGGACCGGGCACGGTTTTTGACGTCCAGTTGGGACGGGGTCTTGTCAGGCTGGACCAAGGTTGAAGGACATGAACAGTAGGCGCGTGGCTCCCACGCGCAGCCCTTTTGCGCAACGCATGAGAGCGCGTGGTGCCTCTGATGGGGAAATGTTCAACATGTGAAATGATTTAATCGATGTAACGAACATTTTGGCACTGGTTTCGAGTCGAGCAGACATCGTTTTGATAGGTTTCGGGATATCCGAAGGTTTAAAGGCTCGGTTAAAAATAGTTAAAAATTCGGGAAAATTACGGGACTTTAGTAGAAGCCTTTTGAAGTAATTAGTGACCTTATTATGGGATTTGGACAGGTTCGGGAAAGCCGGTGATAGTGGATTAGCCCGGAAAGCGTAATTGGGCGCGGCGACGCTAATGGTCTGTGAGTGGACTTTGCTTTCTAACTTATGATGCATGCATAAATGTTTTATATATTTTCTACATGTGATTTCTATGTTTATGATATGGAATTGATGATTTACGATTTTGCACGTATTTCGAGATATTTACGTAATTGCACGTTTTACGAGATTATGGTTTTATACGATGATTTGATAATGGTTCTGATACTATGATTTGGGATTTGAAATATGATTTGGTTTTAATGATTTATAATGGATTTTGGAAAAGTGATTTCACGATTGAAGCCCTGTTCATAAAAGTGATTTCGGGCTTGAAGTGTAATGACCCGTCCCGAATATCGGGATTGAATATTACTTAAATATGAATTAGAATGACTAATCGGGGATTAGTTGAGTGAAATCGGACGAAACGTGCAAAATGACCATTTTGCCCCTAGTCGTGGGTAAAATGTTGACTTTTTGATCGGGCGGTCAAACGGACTTTGACCGATGACCGTGACGTAGTTCGGGACGTCACGAGTTCATAGACAGGTGGCACGTTCGATTCCGACATTCGTAGAGAAAGTTATGATGTTCGGAAGTTGAGGGGTATTTTGGTAATTTGGCATGTTAGGGGCCAAATGTTGACTTTTTGACCGGGAGGTCCAATGGACGAGGGCCAAGGACCCTTACGTAGGTCTCGTCGATACGAATCCAATGGCAGGCGGCATGCCGAAATCGGAGATTCGACGACGAAGTTATGGTCAAGGAACCAAATTAACGAACCAGGGCTTCGATTAAAATAATAATATAATAATGAATAGTGACCATTGACTGTGCACCTCCGGATGAGTGACAAGTGTCACCCATCCCTTGTTTCCAGCTCCATGTTTCCCTCCCAACACTATCATTACAACATCATCATTCCTCCTTCATCATTTTCCTTCCTTTTCTTTGTATTTTCTTTCAAACCGTGCACAAATTGGGGGGGGGGGGGGGGGGGGGGGGAGGAATGAACTGGGAGAATTGGCTCCCTTCCTTTGCCGTTCTTGAGAGAAAAATGAGGGATTAAAGAATTGAGATACCAAGGGAAACACGAGGGGTTGTGAGTGTGCTGAATTCTAGGTTTCGAAAATTTAGAAAAATTGCGGGGAAATTCGAATAATGAGATTTGAGCCGTGAGGATTGGAATTGAAGCTTCATTTAGCTTCCTGAGGTTGTGACGAGTGGAACCAGATCAAAAACGAGAAGAATTGGTGCCGTTTTGGCTCTGAACGAGCTTGGTGACAGAGGAAGAAAATCGAGCTTGAGTCGTGATCTTGGAGCAATCAAACGGTGTAATTGATGTGGGGAAACTACTACTCAGGATCCCACGATGCTTCTGGGTTCATCAATTGGAAGAAACCGGTTGAGATTGACGGAATTCCATGGTTGCACAGTGTACGGCTATCGAGTTTGAGTCGTGGAGTTTGAGGCTTCGATTGATGCAATTGAGATGGGGAAAGAGTTTACCTATGTCGTTTGAAGCTTCTGGTTGCATCAATTGAAGGAAACCGTTTGATATCGACGACTTTCGAAGATGAACAGTGTTCGAGAGTTCTTCGATGTTCATCTTCGAGTCGTGTGATTTGAAGTAGGTTTTGGTGAAATTATTGTTACAGAACTTAAATTGAACTTAAAACGAAGCTAATTGAATGATCAATTGGTGTAATTAAGGCTGAATTGATAGGATTGGAACCGGGTCGCCTCGCGGGCAAATTGGACCCGTTTACCAGACATACGGGTTAGGACGATGCACTGTAGCAGGTGCGTGGGTTTCACGCGCAGCCACTCACTGCGGCGCGTGAGGGCGCGTCCGGCCTAGTCTCAAGGTGAGGTCAACATGACTTTTGATCCTCTCAGTGTAACGAACATTTTGACGTTGATTTCGATGAAATCGGATATTGTTTCGATAATGTTTCGCGTATCCGAAGTTTTGTTTTACGAGTTAAATATGTATTTGAATTTCGGAAAAATTGGGGAAAATTATATGAAGTATTTTGAGATGTTAGTAACCCTCTATAATGATTTTGGACAGGAGTTGTGATTTCCAGATTTTACGGAAAAACGTGCAGCTCGGAAACGGACCGTTTTGGACGGTGTGTGTGAGTGGACTTTGTTTTCTAACCGTGATGCATGCATATATGATTTAAATGCCTTATTATATGATTTTATATGCTTGGGCATGATTTATGTTTCAATCCGGTAATTTCTCGGTTTTATGATTATTATATTATTATTTTTGGGCGATTTTCGAGAAATTACGAAATTTGGTAAAAATGATGTTTGGACTTGGTTTATGAGTCCGAAATTGAAATTGATTGAAAATAATGTTTGGACTCGGATTATTGAGTCATGGATTGAAAAATGATGTGGTGACTCGGGAATGAGTCAATGGTTAATTTCGTGAATTTACGTGAAAATGGCAACGGAGGTTGCAACGCATGGATTTGCGTGATAATGTTATTTTGGGCATGAGAACCCAAGTGAATAGTGATTTTGACTCGGATTTGGAGTCACTTGTGAAATTGTGGAATTAATGATTTATTTGGGATTTTATGATTATTTTAATCAGTCTTTCGGGCACGTTTTACGAGGAACGTGCAAATGATGTTTTGGGCTAGGCCCGGAGTTTAAATGATTTCTAAAAAGATATTTTGACTTTGTTGGTGAGTCAATGATGATTTCCGGATTATTTTATTGATTTAAAATGTGATTTTAACGGTTTATGTGTAAATGATATTTTGGGCTTTGAGACCCAGTCGGAAATGATCTTGACTTTGTATGAAGACAAGATTTGATTGAAATGTTTTGGGATGTAATTTCCGAGATGGTTTTCATTGTGATTGTGATATTCCCAGACGGTCGGAGCTTGGGGGGATTACCCAGACGACCGGAGCTTGGGGGATGTGATTGTAGGATCCGGAGTTGATCCTATAGTAGTCAGCTTCTCGGATGAGATTGAGCCTGGATGTACCACTCGGATGGGTCTGAGCCTGGAGTTGTGTTCGCTTAGAGGTGACTGAGCCCGAGGGGGTTGAGCCCAGAGGTATCTGTTCCCGAGAGTGTGGCTGGATATTGGCCTACGCGTAGTGCAGCACTTGTGAGTAGTGCAGTTTGATTGATTGTGCACTTGTGAGTAGTGCAGATGTGATTTGTGATATTTTATGCACTTGTGGGTAGTGCGGATTGATTGGATTGATATATTTATTGTGCACTGGTGATTAGTGCTGATTGATGTTGTTTGTGATAACGTACTCGTATTGAGTACGGGTTTTTGGTCTTTGTGGCCAGTGATTATGTTTTCACATGTGTTGGCCTGAGAGCCAGAATTTGATGTTTTATAACATGAACTGATTTGGTGAACATGAGTGTTATGGACCATGGGAAAATATGTTTTGATTTTATCGGTCCACTGTTCATACTTGAATGATTTCATACTATTACTCATGTTTTACGATATGCATGCAAGTTTGTGAAAACTGGAGGGTAAGATTATATTTTGGCAAATGTTTTTATAAGAGGTCATTTTTGTCCACTCTCACCTTTTCTGTTTTATTGACCCTTCAGGTCGTGGAGCGATGATCGAGGCTATTTGAGAGGTGGAGGTATGAGCGGGCACAGGCGCAAATATCCCTTGTCTGGCAGGTGCTGAAGGGTAGTTTCGGACTTTCAGTTGACTTGTCAGACGGGAGCAGGACCGGGTACGGTTTTTGACGTCCAGTTGGGACGGGTCCTGTCATGAAGCCCTGTTCATAAAAGTGATTTCGATAAATGTGATTTCGGGTTTTGGAATCGGATTTCGGAAATATGATTTGGGATTCAATTTTGGAGCTTGAAAAGTGGATTTCTGGATTTGGGTTCGGAATGATGATTTCGGATGCCGGCTTACGGAATGATGATTTCATATTCGGATTTGGAAATAGATTTTTGGATTTTATATGATTTGCACTTGGTTTTGGGTTTAAAGACCCGTTGATACTTGGTTTTGGGTTTAAAGACTCGTTGATACTTGGTTTTGGGTTTAAAGACCCGGATATGGCTGGATCTGGTTTTGAGTTTAAAGACTCGGTTGATTGATGACGAGGGAGGACCCTGTATTGATATTTTTTGAGTTTAAAGACTCGGTTATTGTGATATCCCTCAAGTCCTGTTGATTGTGTTTTGAGTTTAAAGACTCGTTGATATCCCGGGAAGGCCTGATTATGCGCATGTGTTTTGAGTTTAAAGACTCGGCGCGCTTAAGATCCAGCAACTTGATTGATTAATGTTTTACTTTTTTTTTCACTGGTTTTCAGATGTTTTGGGTTGTGGCCCGGATGATTTGGATTTGTGGATTTTGGGCTGAGTTCCCATACTTTGATGAGGATTTATGATTTTGGGTTGTGGCCCTAGATTTGAGTTACGGATTTGAGAAAAGGATTTGATTTCCGGTTTTCATTGATGGTTTTCTTATCTTGGATATGAAATAGTTTTATGGAAAGGTTTGCATATGCATGCATTGGTTTTTCGTGGAGGGTATAAATGCAATTTCTTATGAACTGTTTTCTGAACGTATTATTTATTTTTGTCTACTCACAGTCTTTTATGTTTTTCGATATCCCCCAGGTTTGATGCGTGCGGGCTATTGTGAGAGAGAGACGGAGATATCACACACGCAATCCACAGTAATTTCTGCACACTCTGGGACTTCGGAAGGTAGTTTTGGTACTTTGGCCTGATATCCCTTGTCCAGCTTACGTGTTACATGGAGGTTGGATGACGGTTTAGCCTTCGTGTCACACATAAGTTAGACTGGAGCATGACTTATCCCTTAATGGGGGATTGGGGGTGGGTCGTGTCACTTGCTCCATGGACCGACCACCAAGTTATAGGGTCCAAATGATACCTATCACTCATAGCATCTGCATCACTAAGACCATTCGTACTATTGAAAAGATCACCAAACTCAATTGTGATTTTTCTTTGGTCTTCAGGATCGGTAAAATACTGACCAATACAAACTTTCCTTTCTGCAGAAATCTTAAGATCATTATTGGGAGCAACCCGATTGTTGTTTTCTACAAGCCACTCAGAGCTGTAATACCTAAAAAAATAAAAATAAAAAATAAAAAAATAATAAGGAATTCCATAATAACAAAAAGTACCAAAATGAATTGAGTAGATGTTATACTTAGGATTCAAAGAATTTTCCAAGCAATGTAAGGATGCGTAGCTCTTGGTCCAACGTGCTACCAATACTAATTCCACAGCCTCCTAAAACTCTGAACTTTCAAATGGTTGCTTTCTTTCTTTTTGGTAAATAGCCTGCTTGATTTGCTCTATCATGCTATCCCACCATTCATACACCAAATGAAGACAAGGCTTATCAGTGTCAGCTTTTCTAATCATCTCATAAATGGGACTAGTGAAGGAAAGGATATAATCAATGTCATCCCAAAATTGATCATCTAGTAGCTTTACTTTCATAAGCCCTGCCTTATGATAATCGTATGCTCTATAATCGTCCCATTTTGGGTTAATCACCATTTTTTGAAAGCCATTCTTGATTTTTTTTTAAATATGAACATTATCACAATTGTTGATGCAAACCTTGTAGGCGCAATCGAAAGTAACCTCAAGTCACACTGCTCTGAAAACATCACCAATCTCATACCATGATTCATAATAAAGTTTCTAATAAACACAACATCATCAGAAATAGGCATGATCCAAGAACATGCATCATACACATCTTGACTTGCATCATTATGTGGTGAAGGGATTGTAGGTGCACATATATTCTTGACAACAAGATTTAATGTATGAACTACACATGGTGTCCAAAATATGGTAGGGTATTTGGTTTCGATTAGCTTACCGACCTTTGAACATACAAGAGCATTGTCGGTGACAACTTGCACCACATTTTGATACCCAACTTCCTTAATAGACTCTATGATCAAGCTTGCAACTAACTTATGATCCTTGAATTCACCCTGGCAATTTATTGCTCTTAGCATCATCACACCACTTTGATTAGCGCTATCACATTGATTATAGGCCTTCTTTGCGGATCCGACCAACCATCACTATATAAGCTCACACTCTTTGAAGGCCAAGTCTTCTTAATTGGCTCCAAATTATGCTCAATATTTTTCTTTTCACTTGCTAGAAGAGTAGTCCTCAATTTATTATACCCTGGTGCTACATAGCCTGGAAGAGTAGATGCACGTTTATAAGACTCTTGATAATGTGGATTTCTTGCAAGATTGAAAGACAAACTACCAGTATAAAACATCCTTGCAACCTCCTCATCGCATTGTTCTCTAGCTTCATTGTTGAAAGCTTTTTGAAGAGAAACAGACCTTGCTTTTCTCTTCTTGGGGTCACAAGAAGTAGAAAGGTCATCCCGTAACAACCGGTCGAAGACCTCACTTGGTCTCTTGATGATGATGGCAAAGGAACTTGCCTAGGAGCTGCACTTGTTTGTCGCTCCTTGCAGTCTTTCGCTACCTTTTTCATCTTAGCATATGCTTGTGAATTCACCTTTGTGCAATGTGCAATTCCCACTGGATTTCCCTCTCTTAATAGATGATACTTCACTTTAGTATACGACCCTTTGAAGTTCAATTTGCAGAAAGTACACTGCCACTTCCAACATCCTCCTCCCTGGTTAGTTTTCTCAATCTTCTCCACAAATTTCCACAAAGGAGCTTTATCACTAAAATTATTATTAGGGTTATTGACACTAGCACTAGAACTAACTGGAGGAGCATTTGTGTTGTCGGCAATCTTTCTAAACAACAAGCTGCAAAAACATAGTCTACACAACTTAAATATTCATAAACATAGTCTGCATAAATTAAATATTCATAAACATAGTCTGCACAACTTATTGCTGAGAACAAGTGAAAACTCTTTTGCCTGTCCAAATTAGTATATATGATTATTTGAAATCCACATGCTGCAAATTAGATAGTTCTGGCATTTGGAGGCAGAGGATTATTATATTGATCTGTAAATTTGTCTTTGAGTAATAAAAAATTGGATCTTGATGCCGGGAAATAGTGTTTTCTGATCAAGAGGAACATAAAAAACACCAATTTTACACCTCCAGGGAAAGGGAAAAATGGTGAAGTTAAGTACTTGAACAAATTGGTCTCTTTAAAAACTGATGTAGGATTAAAAATTAATAAAAATTGATAAAAAAAAAATTGATAAATTCACAGGCATACTCTCAATATCACCATCTCACATCAATCCACACCTCTACTCTTATTTCAAACAATATGACTATAAGGAAAAAATAGAGAAAGGACTCAAGGAAACAATATCTATGTGCAAGCAAAATAAAATAATAATTAGTAAGGACTTGACACTCTTGTCTTCTTGATGCATATAATCAAAGATTTAGTAGTTTTACCTGCAAAAAGGCTTCAATGGCGATTCACAAGTCCTTCAATTTATTTTGAATTCTGGATTTGAAGGAATACAAATGCAGAAGACAAAAATTACGATCAGTAAAATAAATTAAACAATTAAGGATTGGTCAAGTTTTCGTCTAACAACCTCTGCGTTTGTCTCTATTATTTGCTCTTAATCATTTTCGATTGCCTCAGCTCTAATCAGGTGTGTGACTGTTGTCCATAACTAACAGCTGTGAGGGATCAGATTTGTAAGTGATGGATTCGCATCAGAGGTTGGAATTCATGATCACAACAATCAACAAAACACTAACTACAATTAAAATTCAAATATACTGACCCAAAATTAGCATAACACTCAAATCGAAAATATACAAGCAGAAATTGAATACCAACATCCAAGAAGACCGAAATCAACAAGCAACAGAAAACCCAAAATTAAAATTAAATTTCTACCTGGAATAACAAGTTGAAATCATGAAAGACAGAGAGATATCCAAAGCCAATACAGAAATCCAAACAACAAGCTGAAATCATGAAAGACCGACAGAGAGAGAGAGAGAGAGAGAGAGAAAGAGAGAGAGAAATTACAGACGAGGGCGAGGTCCAACTCACGGCGTTTTTCCGTTGAAAAGCAGCAACTCGCAGAGACCGCCTATTAATAGTTAACACGCACAAATGAGGGCGAGGAAGAGAAGGGCGAGGGAGAGGCAAGGCGAGGGAGAGACGACGGGGTCACCAGTCACTGCACAGAGTCGATGGCGAGGGAGGGAAAGAGGAACACGAGGGGGTGGATCTGATTTCCAAATTTTATTTTACTTTGTTTTGAAGTTTATGCCCTCGCGTATCAACCAAAATTACAGAATGGCGTATCTGATTATGAAACGCACGTATCCAAACCATATCCAAATATCGATGTCGTATCCAAACGTATCCGAGCGTATCAGACGCATATCGGACCGGTGTCAGTATCCAAAACGCGATAATGGGGCCCAAGGACGTTTCGGTGCAACCTAGAATCTACACCATCCCTTTATCATATTCCAGACCTTCTTACCAAAGTCCACAAATGAAAGTAAGCATGCAAGTGTGAGACAGAGAGGAAGATGAATTGACAAAACCAATAACTTAATTCAAGAACCCATAACTGAATTCACATAACCCACAGAAAAATTTATGTACCTAGAGCTGTATTAGCAATGTGTATTGTTGAATAAAACCTCACTGCACAAATTGAAACAAATATAAAAAGAAGATGAAATAAAATTAACAGAGAAATTGAATGAATGGAAACATTCTAATTAGGATTAATGAAAAAGAAATTGAACTGTTCAGACGTCAACCAACAAAATATATGACAAAAACCTAAATGAAATGTAGATATTTGTTGGAATTCTCCATTCAATCTATGAACCAAGTAATTAAGTGACAAAACCCATAGGAAAATTGATGAACCCATACCTAAATTCAAAAAATCCATAACTACATTGAAATAAAAAGATCGAAAATCCTTAAAAAAAAAACTCATACCTGAAGCGGTGGCCCGAAGATGATGGCACTTATTATTTTTGGCGATCATTGAGGGCTCTTTTTTTCTTTCTGGCTCATGCGCTCTCTCTGTCTCTGAAAGCTCTCTCTCGCTCGCTCTCGCTCTGCAATTCCTTGTTGTATGCTATTTGCAGATATTTGCAATTGATCTCCCACATATTTGGTTGCTGCTGCAAGATGGAGCGGTTGTTGTTCGTGGAGGAGAGAGCAATTGTTGTTCGTGGGAGTAGAGCATTCGTGGAGGAGAGAGCAGTCGTGAATTTTTTTTTTCTGTTCGTCGTAGTTTTTCTGAATTTTTTTTCAAGTTAATTTTTTAAATATGTTAATGGTGAATAATGTGATATTACAATTAAACCCTCAATGTAGTTAATTTTGGTTGATGAAGATTTTTTGTTAAGTAAGGATATAATTGTCCAAAACTTGGTGAAGCTTATTAGCCCTCTCGGCTTTATAATAATAGAGATATATTTTATTATAGTATCTTCAACTAATATTTTATTATAAAATAATTGACTATTTCAATTCGAAACTTGTTTTAACCTACCACTTCAAGAAAGGTCTCGACTGTTCGGACTTCTAGGTCAAAATCAAGATATGGGTAATTATGATGTGACGACCCGAAAATTTGAAAAAGGAAAAGTTGGAAAATTTGAAGGAAATGACGATTTTTCCCTTGGTTATGGGGGGCACAAGTTGACTTTTTTCTCAAGACACTTTTTTGGACTTTCCTCAAATACCGTTAGATAGGTCTCGAGACGCTGAATCCGTAGACAGGCGTCATGTGTCAATCGGAGTTTGGATGTAAAAGATACGGGTCTAAGATGGCAAAGGGCAATTTGGTAATTATACAAGCAGGGGCATAAAAGTCATTTTGTCTGGAATTGGATGATGCAACCGTGTGGGTGAGTCAGTTAGGTAAGTAAGTGACACATGTCACTGTACTGATGATAATTAGTAGCATTGATGTCGTCTGCTATTTGGATAGGACAAATTCATATATCTATGTTTGAATTGGAACTAACCCTTGGGTGTGCTTCCTTCAAACCAAAATAGAGAACAAATGTGTATTTGATCGATCGTCCCAGCAACCAATTGAGAAAACATAAGAACCTGAGCGGATTGAGAGGGTGAACTCGTGAGAGAAAAGGAAGGAGAGAGAAGAGAAGAGGAAACTGAAAATACCCAGAAAAACTGAAACCAAATTTTGGGCACTTGAATCTTGATTTCAAGTGTTGGACAAATTGACATGGAATTAAGCTGAGATTAAGCCTTCTGGGAGCTAAATGACTCAAACCAAATCAAAAGGGAGGGAAATTGATCGAGATTCAACTGAGAACGAGCCTTGAGACGTTTCTGAAAATTTGAGGTTTGGTTGGATTAATTCGAGGTAAGAATCGATGTAATTTATTTCAGAATTGTGTTTATGGGACCTTTCTGTGACTTCCTAGTTGATTAGAATCAATAATCAAGGCCTAATTTGGTGAATTCAGAAATGGAACTCGACGGCAGGGGATTCGAGATTTATAGGTTTAAGTTTAAATCGTGTGAAATAAATGATACATACCTTCAATTAAGATGTATTAGATGAGATCCAATGAAAGAATTGAAAGAAACAAGGTCGAATTGAAGGAGGATTAACTGGGTTGTGTCGCGGGTCGAAGAGCCCAATTGCAGGGTAATCGGGTGAGAGCGATGCACTGTAGCACGCATTGTGTAGGAGCGTGGCTCCCACGCGCAGCTGCTTGCGGCAGCGCGTGAGGGCGTGTGGGCACGATTTCCAAGGTGAGGTCAACATGAATTTTATTCTATGTAATGTAACGAACATTTTAGCGTTGATTTCGAGTCAATCAGACACCGTTTCGATATTGTTTCGAGGGTCCGAAGGCTTATGTTATGTTTTAAATTCATATTCAATACCCGAAAAATTATGGGAAATTTATAGGATATTAATTAAGTTATTAGTGACCCTTAATGATGATTTTGGACAGGATTCACGATTCCTGGAAAGTACTGGAAATTACGAAAACGCGTGCAGCTCGGAAAGCCAGCGGTTTGGACGGTGTGTGAGTGGACGTTTGTTTTATAAACTGTTATGCATGAATAGTTAAATGTTTTATATGATTGATTGCATGATTTGGTTTGCAATGATGTCATGGTGATTTGACGTGATTAATTGTGATTTAATGATTATTTTAATCAGTCTTTAGGGCACATTTTACGAGAAAAGTGCAAATGATATTTTGGGCTAGGCCCGGAGTGACAGGACCTGTCTCAACTAGAGTTCGATAACCGTGCCCGGTCCTGCTCCCGTCTGAAAAGTCAACTGAAACTCCGAAACTACCCTTCAGTACTTGTCATACAAGGGATAACTGCATTGATTTCCGCTCATGCCTTTGCCTTTTGATCAGCCCCGAACGTCTTGCCATGGCCTGTAGGGTCATCAAAACAGAAAAGGTGTGAGTGGACAAAAATAAGATCATTTGTGACAGGACCCATCCCAATCCCCCCGGGATTAGTGCGGGATGACCCTGCTCCCGTCAGACACGAAGTGTCAGACAAGGGATATTTCTGACCTTTGCCCTCCCGGGCTATCAGAGTACGCAAGGATCCGGAGGAGGTATGTGATATCTCGGTCTCTGCTACAGTCCACATCCGATGTCAACCTGAAGGGCAGTCAAAACATTAAAAGCTGTGAGTGGACAAAAATAAAGAGTTTATAAAAAACATTTTAACGAGAAGACATTTGTACGCTTCACTAAAAAGCATGCATGCATTCGAAAACCATTTATCCATAAATCATATGCGGGAACTAAGCCCAAAACCATGATTTAAAGAACCATAATAAAAACGACCGTACGGGCCACTGCCCAAATCTTGTGTAACCTTGTGTAACCACACATCACATAACGTATATCATATTTATATCATATACACATATAATTCACACAACCAATCCTGTCACGGTTTCCAAAGCTACGCGCGTGCTACCTAGGTCTCAATCCGAGTCTTCTCAAAGTCAAGATCAATGTCCGCAGACCACTGATCCTACCCGAGGTAATAGTAATCATAGTCTTCCTGAGAGTAAGGAACCCAACTGGGGGGTGACTCCACTCAGTTGGTGCTCCGTGACTACTCCGGGGTCTACCCAGGCCAACGACCCTCCCCGGAGGAGATAATAGAAGTAAAGGAAGGTATATGAATACATATATATACATAACATAAACGTTCATGCCCGGTTCCCTTGAACCGTCATGATCCATAACATCCATTAACCAGGGTTCATGCCGGTTCCCATAAACCGTCATGAACTTGGAAATCCATCTAGGGTCCCAGACCCAAAATCATAAACCGTAAAGTAACTGGGTCTCGTGCCTGAACATATGACTCAACTGGGCACCGTGCCCGATATCTAAGGGTCAGTCACGACTCCGATCATAGTGATGCGTGCAACCATCCATCCATGACCGCTCTCAATCCTGGTATGTCGCTGTTAACGAATCAACCGACGCGACCACCACAAGATCATGGTGCACTCATCACCGATCGATATCTTGAACCGTCAGCACTCCGAAGTCGAGCCTCCCCAGGCTGCCCGACAACGAATCGTGCATCGTGACCTCTCCGGAAGGAACACATCCCAAACCGGAGGCGAGCGTCATATCGTTGATCGCCGTGCACAAAGCACCCGTCGCGACCACGATTTAGACCTGTAGGTCGTAACTAGAGTCATATGCCCGAGACCAAACCAAATGGGTCTCATACCTGAGTTTATTCTTTTGGAATCCAAAACCATTTAATTTAGACCAATAAAAGAATACATACCCGTATAGGCACCGTATAGGGCCGAAACCTAGAAATACGTGCCTATACGTAACCACACATCAAAATGCACTCATGGCATCACAAACAAGTATTAAAAACATATAATAAACATTTATGCATGCTCCAATTTAGAAAACAAATCCACTCACAGACCGTCTGAGCTGCTGCCTCGATTTACGTGCCATACGGCTCCCCGAGACGATCACCGTCACCGGGACTCCCAAACCTGTCCAAACCATATCTAAAGGTTACTACTAACCTATGCAAGTCCATATTAAAAACCCTAAACTTTCCCGGAAAAGTCAACTTGCCCCGTACATGTTTTCCGAGGTGAAAAACCTCAATTTGACCAACTTAACGATCTCCGATCGACCCGAAACCACCACCATTGGATCCGGATCGTCGAAACCTTTAAAATGACACTGGGCCCACTCAAAATACTGTTCACACACGCCCCCACGCGCCGGTCAACGAAAAAGTCAACGCTGCTATAGTACCTGCTGACGTCATCTGACAGCTGTCAGGTCTGACATGTCAGACTCTAACAGGTGCCACGTGTCACGCTCCTATTGGTCCACATCACTGCTCTGTCAGTGCCACGTGGCAGTCTGACATGTGCCACGTGTCATCACGACACTGGTCCACGTCTGTGCCACGTGTCAGCCCCTGATTGGGCCACGTCACTGACATGTCAGTGCTGACTGTGCACTGACATGTGACACGTGTTGACTGATGAGTGGTCCACGTCACCTAACAATCTGACAGGTGCCACCTCATCATGCCACGTCACCACCTTCAACCTCACACAGCCGGTCCGGGTCGGCCGGTCCGGTCCAACCCCTGCAACTGGACCGGCGTAACCGGTCCAGGCTCATTCCGGCCCAGTTTTTCACCGTTTTCAATCCTAATCAATCCTAACCTTCCTATAGTCGTCCTAGGAACCTAACCCAATTAATTAGAATCCCTAAAACCCACGAAAATCCACGGTTCAATTTTGAACCTCACGGTTCAATTTTCCCGATTGCACCCAGGGCTGCTCAGCCCTTCACCGCCGTCCAAACCACCCTCTACAACTTCCTACAACCTCAATAAACTCATCCTAATCAACTAATAGCAACCATAATGTCTAAATCGAAAAATAGAAGAAAAATGGGTTTATCGGGCTTACCGGGTACCCGCTCGGGTTTTGGGTTCCAGTCACCGCCCACGGCGGTTCCAACCACCAGCCGCCATCCTTAGTCCTCCTCTCTCATTCTCTGGTATCAGTCCTGGTCGAAATGGGGTTGGGTTGGCTGAGTTTGGGTGAATGGTTTGGGTGAGATCGGGTAATGGGTTTGTGTTTGGATGAAGAAATGAAAATGCACGGGAAGGTTGGATGCATGAATGGGGGCTGGTAACCAGTGGATGGGTGACAAGTGTCACTCATCCATTGGTTGCTGAAAAGTAACTGGCCCACTAAAGATAAACGGTCCTCGTAAAACGTGTCACCATGAATAGTAACCTAGAACTTCCGTGAACCGTAACTTCGCCGTCGAACGTCCGAATTCGACGTGCCGCCTGTCTACGGATTCGTATCGTCCTTATCTACGTAACGGTCTTTGGCCCTCGGCCATCGGACCTCCCGGTCAAAAAGTCAACTTTTAACCTCCTATTCACCCAAATTTCCAAAATGCCCCTAAACTTCCGAACGTCATAACTTCCTACTCGAACGTCAGAATTGAACGTGCCACCTGTCTATGAACTCGTGACGTCACCAACTACGTCACGATCATCGGTCAAAGTCCATTTGACCGCCCGATTGAAAAGTCAACGTTTTGCCACGATCAGGGGCAAAACGGTTATTTCGCACCGTTCGTCCGATTTCGCTCTACTAATCACCGATTAACCTCATTAATCGTTATTAGTCACTAATCTAATCTAGGAATTTGGGACGGGTCGTTACAATTTGAAATGTAAGACCCGTGTCCTGGAGGGAACGGTGGACAATCCCACATTCCTGCTAGGGGGAATGGTCTGGGAGAGGATGATGGTGTGTCTTAAAGGTGTAGGCACACACCTATCTAGCACTAGGCCTTTTCGGAGCTCAAGTGGCTTTGGGGGGGATTGGAACCCCAAAGTTAAGCGAGTTGAGGCTGGTGCAATTCCATGATGGGTGACCCCTTGGGAAGTTGCACCATGAGCTCCCGAAAATAAAACCGTGAGGGCGAGGCCCAAAGCGGACAATATGGTGCCAGATGAGTCGGGTCCTGACCGATGAGGTTCGGTTCCTGACAATTTGGTATCAGAGACAGACCCTGACCGGGAAGTGTGCTAGCGAGGACGCTGGGCCCTAAGGGGGGTGGATTGTAAGACCCGTGTCCTGGAGGGAACGGTGAACAATCCCACATTCCTGCTAGGGGGAATGGTCTGGGAGAGGATGGTGGTGTGTGTTAAAGGTGTAGGCACACCCCTATCTAGCACTAGGCCTTTTGGGAGCTCAAGTGGCTTTGGGGAGGGGGGGGGGATTGGAACCCCAAAGTTAAACGAGTTGAGGCTGGTGCAATTCCATGATGGGTGACCCCCTGGGAAGTTGCACCATGAGCTCCCGAAAACAAAACCGTGAGGGCGAGGCCCAAAGTAGACAATATGGTACTAGATGAGTCGGGTCCTGACCGACGAGGGTCGGGTCCTGACATGAAACACATTTCAAGATACAACATTTTCCCTCCAGTTTATCAAACCATGCATGCATAGGGAAAAACATATGAATAACAATCGCCCGCTTTCCAGCCAAATCACATAACAAGTATCAAATCCCGGCTCTCAAGCCAAACATATGAAAACATAATCACCTGGCCACAAAGACCAAAACCTGTACGTAATCACAATCAACATCAAACAGTACTATTCATAAGCTCACAAACAATCATACAATCACATCCGCACTACGAGTAGGCCAACCTAGGGAACTGCACTCAGGCACCATCCGAGTCATATCAGTCATGTCTGGGAACTGCACACGCACCATTTAGACGTACCACATACTCGAGAACTACACTCACGCAACATGCGAGTCACGTCTAGGAACTGCACTCGCACCATCTAGAACATGGTCCAATATCCACAATCACAAACACAAATTAATCATATCCATGACTTCAAACCAAGCCAAAAGCATTCCCGATAAGGTCTCAAGTCCAAATGTCATTTACACGTAAATCCGTAAAATCACATGGAAATCATAAAATAATCTAGAAATCATCATTGACTCATCAACTAAGTCACAATATCCTTTTAGAAATCTTTTTGACTCCGGACCTAGCCCAAAACATCATTTGCACGTTTCTCGTAAAACATGGCCAAAAGACCGATTAAAATAACCATTAAATCACAATTAATCATGCCAAATATCCATGACATCATTGCAAGCCAAATCATGCAATCAATCATGTAAAACATTTAACTATGCATGCATAATGGTTTATAAAACAAATGTCCACTCACACACCTTCCAAACCGCTCGCTTTCCAAGCTGTACGCGTTTCCGTAATTTCCGACACTTTCCAGGAATCTCGAATCCTATCTAAAATCATCATGAAAGGTCACTAATGACTCAATGAATATCATATCAATTTCCCATAATTTTCCGGGAATTAAATATTAATTTAAAATATAACCTAAACCTTCGGACCCTCGAAACAATATCGATACGGTGTCCGATTGACTTGAAACCAATACCAAAATGTTTGTTACATTGAATGTAGTATAACACCTGTTGAACACTTCCCCAGAAAACTCACCACGTGCCCTCACACGCCGCCGCAAGCGGCTGCGCGTGAAAGCTACGCGCGTGAACATTGGTGTTACAGTGTCATCCCTACAGCCCATTTTTCTGTTAAACGAGTTGTGAACCCGCGATCAGACCCGGTACAATCTTCCTCAATTCAACCTCAATTTCTTCCATTCCTTCATCCTACTTCATTTAATCCATCCTAATTACGGTTCTGTATCCTTAGATTAAGCCAATTCTAACTCAAACTAATCGATTCCCAATCTAAGTCACGATACTCAAAATTCCCAATCGGTCCATATTCAAGCTTATTCTTCAAATTAATCAAATTAGAAGTATATGAGAACTATTATAAGAACTATTTCAAAATCAATTTCAACTTCCCTTACCTCCAAGCACACAAACTCAAGCTCAATTTTTCTTCGAAATTGGGACTTCCGTTCTTGATCAAAACGGCATTAATTTCCTTCGTTTTGATTGTGTACTGGTTCGAAATGGTCTCAGAGAGCTTAATCAAGTCTCAATTTGGATCCTTGCTGCTCAAAACTTGGAAATCGAATCCTCCCTTGATTTTCAAATTTTTTGAATTTGGGTTTTCAAATCTCCTCTTCGTCCCTCTTGTTTCCCTTGCTAATCACAGTCCTCAATTCTCTCAATTTTCCCCTCTCAAGATTAGTTGTGGAAGGAAGCTCAATGCTCACTTCCCTCATGCTCTGTTTTCTTTGCTTGTTCACGGTTCCAAGGAAAACAAAGAGAAGAAGATGATGTTTAAGGATGATGATTAATGATTAAAATGGATTGAAGGGAAACAGGTTCCACAATTTAGGGCCTCAAAACAAGGGATGAGTGACACTTGTCACTCATCCAAGTGTCCACAATCACCAATCACTGTTCACTATTTAAATATTATTTTAATCAAAATCTCGGGACGTAAGTTTAACCGATTTCAGTCCCTTGACCATAACTTTCCCTTTCGATGTCCGATTTCAACATGTCGTCTGTCTACGGACTCGTGACGTCCTGAGCTACGTCACAGTCATCGGCCAAAGTCCGATTGATCGTCCGAGTCAAAAGTTAACATTTTGCCCTTACCTTTCAAAATTACCAAAACACCCTTCACCTTCGCAGACCCGCAACTGTCACATCCGACCTCCGATTGACGCATGCCACCTATCTACAGATTCAGCGTCCCGAGACCTACTCAACATTCTCTTTGGAAAGTCCAAAAAGGGTTCCAATCAAAAAGTCAACTTTCAGCCCTTGTAACTAGGGGCAAAATCGTCCTTTCCTTCAAATTTTCCAACTTTTCCTTTTTCGAATTTCTGGGTCGTCACACAAAAAGGTTTTTAAAAGAATATTTTGACTTAGTTGGTGAGTCAAGGATGATTTCGGGATTATTTTAATGTTTTCAAATGAGATTTTATGTATTTACGTATAAATGACATTTGGGCTTGAGACCCTGTCGGAAATGATTTTGACTTAGTTTGAAGTCAAGGATTTGATTGAAATGTTTTGGGATGTAATCCCGAGATGGTTTTCATTGTGATTGTGAGTGCCCAGACGGTCGAAGCTAAGGGATTACCCAGACGACCGGAGCTCGGGGGATATGATTGTGACTTGTTTTTACGGTAGGCCAGTTTCTCGGATGCGACTGATCCTGGGGATGTGTTCACCCAGATGTGACTGATCCCGAGGGTTGAGCCCAGATGTGTCTGATCCGGAGAATGTGGCTGGATGGTTGTCTACGCGTAGTGCGGATGTGATTGTGTGATTGTTTGTGCACTTGTGAGTAGTGCAGTTTGATGTTGACTTGATTGTGAGTTCTTGGCGTACTAGTATTGAGTACGAGTTTTGGTCTTTGTGGCCAGGTTGGTGTTTTTATATGTTTGGCTTGAGAGCCGGGATTTGATACTTTTCATATGATTTGGCTGGAAAGTCGGTGATTGTTATTCATATGTTTTACCCTATGCATGCATGGTTTGATTAACTGGAGGGGAAAATGGTGTATTTGAAATGTGTTGTCAAAGGCTATTATTTTTGTCCACTCACACCTTTTATGTTTTGATGACCCTCCAGGCCGTGGCAAGACGTTCGGGGCTGATCGCGAGGCGGAAGTATGAGCAGAAATTAGTGTAGTTATCCCTTGTCTGACAGGTGCTGAGGGGTAGTTTCGGGACTTCAGTTGACTTGTTTGATGGGAGAAGGACCAGGCACGGTTATCAAAGTCCAGTTGGGACGGGTCTTGTCAAATTGGTATCAGAGCATTTGGTTCTGATTTCTATTGTTACGTCATGCCTCCGAGACGTGAGCCTCGTGCAGGGCCTGAAGATGAGAGGGACGAGGACAGGGTTAGCGAAGGCCCAGATATTGAGAGAGCTCAGCGATTAGGAGCCACTGTGTTTTGTGGTGAGTCGGGCCTAGATGGTGCCGATGATTGGATCACTCGTTTGGAATGGATTTTCGAAGTCATGAGATGTCCCCCAGAGGACATGGTGTTATTAGCCACTTTTCTTTTGAATGGCTATACATACAGGTGGTGGCATGGTTTACAGTTGACTGGATGGGATGCCCATACGTTGGCATGGGAAACATTCCGAGAGCGATTTTTGGATCAGTTTTACCCCCGCTCATTTCTTCATGCTAAAGAGGTTGAGTTCTTGGAACTGCAGCAGGGGAACATGTCAGTGGCTGACTATGATCACAAATTTTTGAACTTATCTAGCTTTGCTCCATTGTATGTGGCAAATGAAGAGGATAAGTGTCGTAGATTTGAGTATGCGCTGAAGAATAAGATACGATCCACTGTAACTGTGGGATCATATTCCACCATCCGAGAGCTATCAGATGCTGCTATCCGAGTGGAGACTAGTTTACTTGTGCGAGAACAACTTTTAAGCTTTGGACGACGCCGAGAGCGTCAAGATACTGAATTGATAAGTCAGGAAACATCAAAGAGAGTTATTGCTCACTCCTTTGTATCGCGACCCCAATCAGTGGTTCAGTCAAGTGGGGCTTCAATCCATTCGACAGGTAAGCGGCGTGGTGGAGCAAATCGACTCAGCACTGCCCTCTGTTATTTTTGTAGGAAACTTGGGTATTTGCGAAGGAACTGCCCATATCGACTTGGAAGTAGTTCAAAGTAATTGTAATGTTGCATGATTTCGCGATACTTTGTAAATATTCTATGTTATACACTTGTGTTGTAAGCTGCTATTTACGTTTAGTTGTGGAGAGGATACATTCGAATTTCGGGGAAGAAATTTTTTAAGGGGGGAAGGTTGTGACGACCCGAAAATTTGAAAAAGGAAAATTTGGAAAATTGGAAGGAAATGACGATTTTGCCCTTGGGTATGGGGGGGGGGCAAAAGTTGACTTTTTGATCAGGATACTTTTTGGACTTTTTGTAAATACCTTTAGATAGGTCTCGAGACGCTGAGTCCGTAGACAGACGGCATGCGTCAATCGGAGTTCGGATGTAAAAGATATGGGTCTGAGACAACGAAGGGCAATTTCGTAATTATACAAGCAGGGGCATAAAAGTCATTTTGGCTGGAATTGGATGATGCAGCCGTGTGGGTGAGTCCGTTTGGTAAGTAAGTGACACATGTCACTGTGCAGATGATAATTAGTGGCATTGATGTTGTCTGCTATTTGGATAGGACAAATTCATATATCTATGTTTGAATTGGAACTAACCCGTGTGTGTGCTTCCTTCAAACCAAACAGAGAACAAATGTGTGCTTGATCGATCGTCCCAGTAACCAATTGAGAAAACATGAGAATTTGAGAGGATTGAGAGGGTGAACTCGTGAGAGAAAAGAAAGGAGAGAGAAGAGAAGAAGAAACTGAAAATACCCAGAAAACCCGAAACAAGATTTTGGGCACTTGAATCTTGATTTCAAGTGTTGGACAAATTGACATGTAATTAAGTTGAGATTAAGCCTTTTGGGAGCTAAACGACTCAAACCAAATCAAAAGGGAGGGAAATTGATTGAGATTCGACTAAGAACGAGCCTTGCAACGTTTCTGAAAATTTGAGGTTTGGTTGGATTAATTCGAGCTAAGAATCGATGTAATTTATTTCAGAATTGTGTTTATAGGGCCCTTCTGTGACTTCCTAGTTTATTAGAATCAATAATCAAGGCCTAATTTGGTGAATTCAGAAATTGAACTCGACGGCAGGGGATTCGAGATTTATATGTTTAAGTTCAAATAGTGTGAAATAAATGATACATACCTTTAATTAAGATGTATTAGATGAGATCCAATGAAAGAATTGAAAGAAACATGGTCGAATTGAAGGAGAATTAACCGGGTTGTGTCGCGGGTCGAAGAGCCCAATTGCAAGGAAATCGGGTGAGAACGATGCACTGTAGCAAGCACTGTGCATGAGTGTGGGTCCCACGCGCAGCCGCTTGCGGCGACGTGGGAGGGTGCATGGGCACGATTTCCAAGGTAAGGTCAACATGACTTTTATTCTATGTAATGTAACGAATATTTTAGCGTTGGTTTCGAATCAATCGGACATCGTTTCGATATTGTTTCGAGGGTCCGAAGGCTTATGTTATGTTTTAAATTCATATTTAATTCCAGGAAAATTATGGGAAATTGATAGGATATTAATTGAGTCATTAGTGACCCTTAATGATGATTTTGGACAGGATTCACGATTCCTGGAAAGTATCGAAAATTACATAAACTCGTGCAGCTTGGAAACGAGCGGTTTGGATGGTGTGTGAGTGGACATTTGTTTTATAAACTGTTATGCATGCATAGTTTAATGTTTTATATGATTGATTGCATGATTTGGTTTGCAATGATGTCATGGTGATTTGGCATGATTAATTGTGGTTTAATAATTATTTTAATCTGTCTTTTGGGCACATTTTACGAGGAAAGTGCAAATGATATTTTGGGCTAGGCCCGGAGTCAAAAAGGTTTCAAAAATGATATTTTGACTTAGTTGGTGAGTCAAGGATGATTTCAGGATTATTTTAATATTTTCAAATGAGATTTTACGGATTTATGTATAAATGGCATTTGGGCTTGAGACCTTGTCAGGAATGATTTTTACTTGGTTTAAAGTCAAGGATTTGATTGAAATGCTTTGGGATGTAATCCCGAGATGGTTTTCATTTTGATTGTGAGTGTCCATACGGTCGAAGCTAGGGGATTACCTAGACAATGGGAGCTCGGGGGATATGGTTGTTAGTTCTTTTTACCATAGGCCAGCTTCTCGGATGTGACTGAGTCTGGATATATCGCTCGGATGTGTCTGATCATGGGGATGTGTTCGCCCAGATGTGACTGATCCTGATGGTTGAGTCCAGATGTGTCGGATCCGGAGAATGTGGCTGGATGGTTGTCTACGCGTAGTGCGGATGTGACTGTGTGATTATGTAATGACCCGGAAATTCAAAAAGGGAAAATTATATGATGTAAATTGTCTTGTTAGTAACCCACATAATGATTTTGAACAGGATCCGAGATGCCTGACAAGTGTCGGAAATTACGGAAACGCGTGCAGCTCGGGAAACGAGCAATTAGACGGTGTGTGAGTGGACGTTTGTTTTATAAATTGATATGCATGCATAGTTAAATGTTTTATATGATTTATGGCATGATTTGAATTGCAATGATTTGATATGATTATTTTGAGATTTAATGATTATTTTAATCGGTGCTTCGGGCACGTTTTTCGAGAAAATGTGAAATGACTGTTTTGGGCGTAGGCCCGGGATTTGTGATTGGTTTTGGCTTGGATTATGAGTGGGGAAACTGATTTAGCGGACTTATAATATTTTGGATATGATTTTACGGATTGACGAGAAATGAGATTTGGGCATGTGGCCCTGTGATGATGGTTTTGATATGGTTTTGATACTTGATTTGAAATAATGCTTTTGATTATGTATTGATGTTTGATGACTCCAGATGTGTAATTCCTGGAGGGACTCCAGATGCGTAAATCCTGGAGGGACCGGATGTGTAATTCTCGGTGAGACTGGATGTGTAATTCCCAGCATTGGATGACGACTCTGGATGTGTAATTCCCGGAGGATCCTCGGATGTGTAATTCCCGAGTTATATGCTTTATTATATGGTGAACTGATTTTATAAAATGATTTAAATGATTTAAAGGTTTTCACATGTTGGGCTTGAGAGCCGAATTTGTTGTTATTCATGTGTTTTATCCTATGCATGCATGGTTTGAAAAACTGGAGGGTAAACGATGTGTTTGATAACTGTATTTTAAATGATATTATTTTGTCCACTCACACCTTTGTTTTTGATGACCCTCCAGGCCATGGCACGACAATCGAGGCGGATTGCGACGCGGAGGCATGAGCAGAAATCAGTGCAGTTATCCCTGGTTTGACAGGTACTGAAGGGTACTTTCAGGATTTCAATCGACTTGTCAGACGGGAGCAGGACAGGGAAAAGTTATCGAGGTCCAGTTGGGACAGGTCCTGTCAAAGTGGTATCAGAGCATTTGGTTACGGATCTGCCATGCCTCCGAGATACGAGCTCTGTGAGCGGCCTGGTAATTAGACGTGATATGAGGGTGTCGGAAATCCCTGGCGTGATTAGGGCCCTGGATTGGGGGTCGAGTATTGTATCACGTGTTGTGATTGTGTCGGACTTGTATTGGTTCGGATGGTTGGTTACGATAACGATATGGTATATGGTGGGCATGTTAGGCCCACGATCAAACTTGACCCGAGGATAGTGGGTAAGGGGACTCAGAGGGAGTCCGGAAATTGGTTTAGTGTACGTGGGAGATCCTGAATATGATGTGGTTCGCCTAGGGATATGTGCTAGGTGACCGGATATGCCGGTGGTGGCATCGATGCTAGTACATGTTGATTTTGGACTCGAGAGGCGTCGTGACATTGGATTTGGACTCAACAGGAGTCAAGAGTTGGTTTAGGACTCGGAATGAGTCATGATGTGCTATAAGAGCTCCGGATGTGCGGGGAAAGATAGCAAGAGTGGAAATGGTTGTACATAACGAGTGAGGGTTCACGTGGGAACCCGAGGTATTGACCAGGATGTGACTTGAGTCGCCATGGTTGTTGTTGGCGAGGTTGTTTGAATTTCGGGGGTGAAATTCCTTAAGGGGGGAAGGTTGTAATGCCCCGGAAATTCAAAAAGGGAAAATTATATGATGTAAATTGACTTGTTAGTAACCCACATAATGATTTTGAACAGGATCCGAGATTCCTGACAAGTGTCGGAAATTACAGAAACGCGTGCAGCCCGGGAAACGAGCAATTGGACGGTGTGTGAGTGGACGTTTGTTTTATAAATTGATATGCATGCATAGTTAAATGTTTTATATGATTTATGGCATGATTTGAATTGCAATGATTTGATATGATTATTTTGAGATTTAATGATTATTTTAATCGGTGTTTCTGGCACGTTTTTCGAGAAAATGTGAAATGACTATTTTGGGCGTAGGCCCGGGATTTGTGATTGGTTTTGGCTTGGATTATGAGTGGGGAAACTGATTTAGCGGACTTATAATGTTTTGGATATGATTTTACGGATTGACGAGAAATGAGATTTGGGCATGTGGCCCTGTGATGATGGTTTTGATATGGTTTTGATACTTGATTTGAAATAATGCTTTTGATTGTGTATTGATGTTTGATGACTCCAGATGTGTAATTCCTGGAGGGACTCCAGATGCGTAATTCTGGAGGGACTGGATGTGTAATTCTCGGTGAGACTGGATGTGTAATTCCCAGCATTGGATGACGACTCTGGATGTGTAATTCCCAGAAGATCCTCGGATTTGTAATTCCCGAGTTATATGCTTTATTATAGGGTGAACTGATTTTATAAAATGATTTAAATGATTTAAAGGTTTTCACATGTTGGGCTTGAGAGCCGAATTTGTTGTTATTCATGTGTTTTATCCTATGCATGCATGGTTTGAAAAACTGGAGGGTAAACGATGTGTTTGATAACTGTATTTTAAATGATATTATTTTGTCCACTCACACCTTTGTTTTTTATGACCCTCCAGGCCGTGGCACGACATTCGGGGCGGATTGCGAGGCGGAGGCATGAGCAGAAATCAGTGCAGTTATCCCTGGTCTGACAGGTACTGAAGGGTACTTTCGGGATTTCAGTCGACTTGTCAGACGGGAGCAGGACCGGGCACAATTATCGAGGTCCAGTTGGGACAGGTCCTGTCAGATTATTTGTGCACTTGTGAGTAGTGCGGTTTGATGTTGATTTGATTGTGAGTTCTTTGCATACTGGTATTGAGTACGGGTTTTGGTGTTTGTGGCTAGGTTGGTGTTTTTATATGTTTGGCTTGAGAGCCGGGATTTGATGCTTTTCATGTGATTTGGCTGGAAAGCCGCTGATTGTTATTCATATGTTTTACCCCATGCATGCACGATTTGATAAACTGGAGGGGAAAATGGTGTATTTGAAATGTATTGTCAAAGACTATTATTTTTGTCCACTCACACCTTTTATGTTTTGATGACCCTCCAGGCCGTGACATGACATTCGAGGCTGATCGAGAGGCGGAGGCATGAGCGGAAATCAGTGCACTTATCCCTTGCCTAACAGGTGCTGAGGGGTAGTTTCGGGACTTCAGTTGACTTGTCAGATAGCAGCAGGACCGGGCATGATTATCAAAGTCCAGTTGGGACGGGTCCTGTCATATGATATAGGATTTAAAATTCGCACAAAATTTATCCGAATTAATTTGTATAATTAAAATTTTGAATTATTTTTTTATCAACCCAATATAACATATTAATAAACATGTGAATTTTTAATTACCATATTTACTTGTATAAAGACTTATTATTAACTTATTTAATAAACGGAGAGATTTCGAGTTTATATGTTAATTTATATAATGATTTATATATTAATTTGTTTAATAAATGTGTTAATTACTAATCCATTATCTACCATTTACATGTCTATATACCAGTTCATTCTAATAGTTTAAATATGTTAAACAGGTCATAGCTTAATTAGTTTCGAACACGATCTGTTTATTAAATAGGTTATACAGATTACTTGATTCATTAATAGGTTAAGTTCGGGTTGGACATCCTTGACACGGTTATTAAACGGGTAGGGTTTATGTTTGTCATATTTGAGTAAAATAAAGTTTATAACACGATACAAACCAGACACGATACCACCCATTGCCCGCCCGACCGATCATGAATAGATTAAAATTTTACTTGTTTGTTGGAAAATTTGGAGAATGATGAATGATGTCATTTTTCGCAATCTAAGGTGACACGACCCATCCCAATCCCCCCGGGATTACCATGGAATGTGACGTGCTCCCGTCTGACAAGAGGCGTCAGACAAGGGATACCCGATTACCAATGCCCAAACAGGGCTTCCAGAGTGCGTAAGGATCGATGGAGGAGGTGTGCAATGCTCAAGTCTCTGCTGCAGTCGTATCCGGAATCAACCTGAAGGGCATTAAAAACAAAAGCTGTGAGTGGACGAAAATAACCAAGTCTGTTTAAAACATTTATAAGACATTTATGCCCCTCATTAAAATCATATGCATGCGCCAAAAACCAATGATCACACATTTATTTAGAAATGACCATTAGGGCCTTAGCCCGGAAACCAAAGCATAGTTTCAAATTCCAAAAGTCAATCCAAGAGTTATTTCATCAATCCAGTAATATTCATTTATTATTTTTCCATCTCCGGCATCCCCGATGCCTAGCGTCCTAGACGCTTGACGTTCCAGACGTCATATCTCACGGTATTAAGCAACGCGTGCTGCCCGGGGTCTCACCGGGTCCATATCTCTGACATCCCCGATGTCCGACGTCCGTGACGTCCAGCAATCCTGCTCCTGGATCACTATACGGTCCGGTAGCTCCGTACAATGAGCCCTCGCAGGCAATGCACCGTGACTTCTCTAGTGTCCCCGACACTTGGAGGAGACCAGGATATATATATCCTCATATCGAGATGGTTTTATGGAACACATTTTTATTGTTCATTTCCAAACTATCACAAGGGCCCTGCCCCGAATCTCCATAAAACCGTCATAAGTCCAAATAGGTTAATCAAATCCGAAATTGTTTACTCAATTCCATTTTAGGGTCCCCACCCGAAAGCACATATATAAGTCAACTGGGCCCCTGGCCCGATTTCATAAGTTAACTGGACCCCTGGTCCGATTTATAAGTTAACTGGGCCCCTGGCCCGATTTATAAGTTAACTGGGCCCCTGGCCCGATTTATAAGTTAACTGGGCCCCTGGCCCGATTCATAAGTTAACTGGGCCCCTGGCCCGATTCGTAAATTAACTGGGCCCCTGGCCCGATTCATTTTAACAAATCCGTAACCGTTTCATGAAATCATATCCAACCACATTTATGGAAATCAGTGCAAATCCAGAAAATCTCGATTCACGTGCAAACACGTAAATCGCCTCGAAATGCGTAAAAACATATAAATTCACTGATATCCAAAATAAATCATATAATCACAATTATAACAATCATGAAACAGTTATGCATGCATCGAATTTATAAAACCAATGTCCACTCACAGACCGTCTAACCGAGCGCGTGCCATAGGCCTTCCCGGGCCACACCACTATCACCGGGACTCCCAATCCTGTCCAAATCACATTAGAGGATTACTAACCTTATCATTAACATCCTATTCAAGTCCCGTAATTTTCCCGAATTTTTACGTATTTTTAAACTGGATTTAAAACCTTCGGACATCCCGAACAATATCGAGACGGTGTCCGATCGACACGAAACCAATCCCAAAATGTTCGTTACATTGTATAGGACAAAAGTCATGTTGACCTCACCTCGATATTCGTGCCCACGCGCCGTCACGCGCCGCCGTGAGTGGCTGCGCGTGAAAGCCACGCGCCTGCTACAGTGACTGCTACAGTCACCACCTTCACCCGTTTGTCTGGTAAACGGGTCTGATTACCCGCGATAGGATCCAGTTCAATCACACCCAATTCGACATCAATTCAATCCGTTCTTGATCCTAAAACAATCATTAGCATATGAATTTCAGTTCTGTGACATCGATCAACATCAACTATTCCTTAATCAAGCCATCAACCCGTGATCACCCAAAACGGGTCAATCACCAAAACTCCATCAATCCTCAACCATTGTCAAATTAACTTCATATGAAGCATATAAGGATTAACACGAACCAATTAGCATGATTAATTGAACACGACATTACCTCAATCACCACAACTCAAGCTTGAGTTTTCCGGCCGTCCACCTCGTCCGTCCACGACCTTAGGAGCCCCAAAGCTTGCTCCATTTGATCTGGTTCGACACGTTGAAGTTCCAGAAAGCTCAATCCATCATCAATTAGGCTTGGGCTGGCCTAAAACTGGAAGTTTGAATTTGAATTTCCCAGAACCCAGTTTCGGGTTTTTCAGAGAATTCCAGCATCAATTACACTCATTCCTTTCATTCTCAATCACAGAGTGACCCTCTCGACTCACTCTCAATTCTAACAATCCAACTTAGTCCTTAAAAGCACTCAAAACCGTCCTCAATCCACTTTGTACAGATCCCCTGCACTGACCCGAAAACACACTAAAATGGTGCCCACGTTCTTGTGATTGATTGCCAGCACCAACACATGTGCAATTCCACCTAAAACTGGCCCAATTAAGCCAATTAAATTAATAAACAATCACGGGATTGATCGCACAAAGCATCCACCTTCACGGCTGTTCAATGAAACAGTACCCCCCGTGTGAAATTACAATTCTGCCCTTGTGCAGAAAATTACCAAAATGCCCCTCACGCATCCTGACTCGTAACTCGGTCATACGGACTCCGATTGATGCGTACCGCCTGTCTACGAACTCAGGGCATCGAGACCTTCCTAACGGTCCTCGGTCCTCGGCCATCGGACCACCCGATCAAAAAGTCAACATTTCCCCCTTATTATGTTTAAATTACGAAAACGCCCATGAACTTCCGTACATCATAACTTTCACCACGAACGTCGGAATCGAACGTGCCACCTGTCTATGAACTCGTGACGTCCCGAACTACGTCACGGTCATCGGTCAAAGTCCATTTGACCATCCGAATTAAAAGTCAACGTTTTGCCCACGCCCAGGGCAAAACGGTCATTTTGCACAGTTCGTCCGAAATCACCCAACTAATCCCAGATTAGTAAATCATAATTAAATATTATTAAATTCCGATATTCGGGACGGGTCGTTACAACCTTCCCTCCTTAAAGAATTTCGTCCTCGAAATTACCAACAACCTTATTCCACAAACACCTCGTGGAAAACAATTCGATCACACATCTGTGTACACTTGTACACCCACATACTGGAACAACACCAGTCTCGTCAGTACCCAGACATCCCATCACAGTCATACGCCACAACAACAACACTCGACCACCTCGAGTGGACATAACCACCTGATCCGCGATAATATCGCTCAACCATTAAGCTGACTCCTTCAGCTAGATGGTTCCCTTCCATTACCAATATATCCTTACATTTGCTCCCATTGGGAGTCACCAAATCTCATTTGTCAGTCCATGCTGACACCATCAGTCAAACTGTCATCACTAAGCTTTACCACCCTATAAAGCCCAAACCATCGATTAATCAATGACAACACCATGTACTACATCACCCTTGATATAGCGTAAGATCAACCACATGATCTCAATTCGCAGGGCAAGCCCAATCTTGCGACACAAAATACTCTCAATGTCCATAATTGCCGACTCCCTCAGCGAACCAAAATGCTGGGAAATCACGGTGTGATCAAGTCACACAAGGCTACTCGTGGTTACTCAGACCACCAATTCACTCATCCTGAGTGTACGTATACCGTCAACTTACTCCATCAAGTGGTGTAACTGGAACACATTGAATACCAGCCCAGCAGTGAACACCCATTTCAATACTAGGGTTCCACAAGCCAACCATGGCTAAGAGCACCTGCTCATACAATCACTGAACCCGACAAAATCACTCTGCTCGGCGCACAGTATCCAATGTCCAATCCACAATACAGCCAAACAAATGATATCAGAACCAAGCCGATTACCAACACGTTAGTTACACACCACTGGTACATCCCATGTACCGCCATTAGGCACCACTCAGCCTAACCAGTATCAATCCTCGTACAACGTACCCTGTACGTACCTCAATCCATCAATCTGCCTATAACCACCCAGGTCATAGCCAAACACGTTCTAGTAACGGAGTACATTTGCCCAAACCAACATGAGACAAATCGAACTCCACCCGTCATCTAGTTCCAATTCCGAATCCGAATTCGCAATTTCGTAAGAAATCCCGAATCCGAACCCAGACATCATGTTTTTAATCCATGTCCAAATGCGAATCCGAAATCATTATTCCGTAAGCTAGCATTGGAATAATCATTCCGCACCCAAATCCAGTTAATCCACTTTCGAGCTTCGCAATCGAATCCTGAATCGTCACCCAGAAATTCGATTCCAAACCCAAAATCTCGTTTACGTCCATCAAGACGTAACATAACCGATCATATCGGTTACCTACTCAAAACACTCGATTGACTTCATAGGGAAGCCAATCCCAATATCCACATGTCAAAGGTTGATGAAATCCGACCACATCGGAAACCTACTCAACCAAGTCACAAACCATATGGACTTACTCCGAAAAGAAGTTCAGTCCCGTCACTTACGACTCACATATCAAGGTAAGAGTGATAAACTCTCCACCTATCCGAATCATCAAGATCACGACCCAGATCCAACACTACGTCATCCGACAAGTAATACCACGATCCTAGATCGTCACATCGACCAAAGTCGACAACATCACAAATCAGATCCACCTAGGATCCACACATGCCCACATAGCTAACAAACCATCTGGAAGCTGATCGTAGGGTCTTACACCCTCAATTGAATCCTTCGCCAAATTTCCCCCTGGTAGAAAGATGACCTCGCATTTCACCACCAAATCCAAGATCACACACAACTTCTTGTGTCCAATGACCCAAGGCCAAACATGGGTCCACCTACCAATACACGCTCTACGTACTGGTAACAACAATCATCATCTGCCATGGCAGAAAATAAGAAGTCAACCCCAAAGACTTCGGAATACCAATCACCGATGCGGAGACGAGCACTCCTCTCGTCTCCCAATCACAACTCTCCCCGAAACGGGGGTTCCCACCATGCTGGAAACAGACATGCTCCCAATGATATGTCAATTCCAACCACTGGACTGCCCACGTCCATACCTCACTTGGACCACCACGTGTCCAAAATCAATTCATTACTCGGACCTCACGTTCGTCAACAATCATGTATGCACACACCCCGATTCCGAACTGAATATCAACAATTTTGCCTGAATGTGCATACCATACTGCCCTTGTCTCACAGCTCAACCTTAACAGGTTCAATCCTCAGGTTCCAAGTGATTCACAATCACAAAATCCCACATTAATACCACGAATGGTTTCCCCGACTTTTCCAATTTCAATAATTTCCTTGTACTCTCAGGGGATATAAGCAGTGCACAAACTTGCCAATCTCGGAGTTGACCACAACTCCCCAAATCCACCAATTCTCATGACATAGGGAACATCGTCCCTAGATTCCTCAAGTCTCAAACATACCTTTTTATCCATTCATCATTTGTCATCGTAAATCTGTTGGGACTTATCCCAACACGACACAACCTCCACTGGATCCCATCCAGTCCGAGACTCAACCACCTCTGAGTCGCATATACCAATCACATGTCCATCATGACAGAGTCACACCCCAACTGGTGGCTCCTCGTCATCACAATCACCGACACCGGTACCAACACCACGCACTATCATCAACACTAGTATCCGCACATAGGCATCCATACTAGTATTGGCATATAGGTATCACCATACCAACATCCATACATAGCACACGAACACCCATGCTAGCACACGAACATCCATGCTAGCACACAGTGTGCAAAGTTGTTACCCTGGATCTCCGTTCATTCCGAACGACGATCCCGTAACACCACTCGTACCCCACGACCATGGGTACCCCCAATTTGACCGCTGACACATCAGGATAATGGACGTTCCCTGAACATCCCCTGATCCCCAAGTGTTAAAACCACACTAAATACCCTCGATAGCCAGTTATCTCGACACAACTGTCGACCAACAGTCATCGTTGTCAAGATCCGTATCCACACATCACACTAATATTCGATCCAACACGGGATTCCATATTTCATACCCGTATCCGTAGATCGAAACCCATAAGGCTCACTAGAGTCATCCACATGGTCATCCAAGACCTCAGCCGCTCGCCGCAGCACAAATCCTCAAATAACGTTCACTTTTCCAGCCCATCAATTATAAATTAGGGTTCCAAAGTCACACCCTAGGGTTCCACCGAACCCAACTGCCTTTTGCAGTAAAATCCACAACCTGACCGACCCCGCGGTCCTGACATCATATAGACGTCCAATCCAATCCAATCGTCAATTCAACGTGGGTTCCATCGTGGGTTCCACCACGAAGGTCATCGGCCAACTCCGATGCACCAACACCCCGAGCATTAGCCAACACTACCAGGGTCCAAAACATAGACCAATACTCAACTGAGTTTCGCATTTCCATAACATTATTCAAATGGGGTTCCCTGAACCCAGCTGTGCCCAGTGGCACAACAATCCATAATCGCATGACCGAACCGACGGTCCCACATTACCAGTTAATCGTATACAACCCCACTTGGGTTGAATCGCAACAATGCACGGCGTATCGGGCCAAACACACCCAATCCACCAAAACTATCTATCAGGTTGACAACGGAACTGCAGCCCAAAGAGACATCACACCCTCGTCCTTCGCGCACAAAAGAGCAAAACCTGCTCTGATACCACTTGACACGACCCATCCCAATCCCCCCGTGATTACCATGGAATATGACGTGCTCCCATCTGACAAGAGGCGTCAGACAAGGGATACCCGATTACCAATGTCCAAACGGGCTTCCAGAGTGCGTAAGGATCGATGAAGGAGGTGTGCAATGCTCAAGTCTCTACTGCAGTCGTATCCGGAATCAACCTGAAGGGCATTAAAAACAAAAGCTGTGAGTGGACGAAAATAACCAAGTCTATTTAAAACATTTATGAGACATTTATGCCCCTCAGTAAAATCATATGCATGCGCCAAAAACCAATGATCACACATTTATTTAGAAATGACCATTAGGGCCTTAGCCCGGAAACCAAAGCATAGTTTCAAATTCCAAAAGTCAATCCAAGAGTTATTTCATCAATCCAGTAATATTCATTTATTATTTTTCCATCTCCGGCATCCCCGATGCCTAGCGTCCTAGACGCTTGACGTTCCAGACGTCATATCTCACGGTATTAAGCAACGCGTGCTGCCCGGGGTCTCACCGGGTCCATATCTCTGACATCCCCGATGTCCGACGTCCGTGACGTCCAACAATCCTGCTCCTGGATCACTATTCGGTCCGGTAGCTCCGTATAATGAGCCCTCGCAGGCAATGCACCGTGACTTCTCCAGTGTCCCCGACACTTGGAGGAGACCAGGATATATATATCCTCATATCGAGATGGTTTTATGGAACATATTTTTATTGTTCATTTCCAAACTATCACAAGGGCCCTGCCCCGAATCTCCATAAAACCGTCATAAGTCCAAATAGGTTAATCAAATCCGAAATTGTTTATTCAATTCCATTTTAGGGTCCCCGACCCGAAATCACATATATAAGTCAACTGGGCCCCTGGCCCGATTTCATAAGTTAACTGGACCCCTGGTCCGATTTATAAGTTAACTGGGCCCCTGGCCCGATTTATAAGTTAACTGGGCCCCTGGCCCGATTTATAAGTTAACTGGGCCCCTGGCCCGATTCATAAGTTAACTGGGCCCCTGGCCCGATTCGTAAATTAACTGGGCCCCTGGCCCGATTCATTTTAACAAATCCGTAACCGTTTCATGAAATCATATCCAACCACATTTATGGAAATCAGTGCAAATCCAGAAAACCTCGATTCACGTGCAAACACGTAAATCGCCTCGAAATGCGTAAAAACATATAAATTCACTAATATCCAAAATAAATCATATAATCACAATTATAACAATCATGAAACAGTTATGCATGCATCGAATTTATAAAACCAATGTCCACTCACTGACCGTCTAACCGAGCGCGTGCCATAGGTCTTCCCGGGCCACACCACTATCACCGGGACTCCCAATCTTGTCCAAATCACATTAGAGGATTACTAACCTCATCATTAACATCCTATTCAAGTCCCGTAATTTTCCCGAATTTTTACGTATTTTTAAACTGGATTAAAAACCTTCGGACATCCCGAACAATATCGAGACGGTGTCCGATCGACACGAAACCAATCCCAAAATGTTCGTTACATTGTATAGGACAAAAGTCATGTTGACCTCACCTCGAGATTCGTGCCCACGCGCCGTCACGCGCCGCCGTGAGTGGCTGCGCGTGAAAGCCACGCGCCTGCTACAGTGACTGCTACAGTCACCACCTTCACCCGTTTGTCTGGTAAACGGGTCTGATTACCCGCGATAGGATCCGGTTCAATCACACCCAATTCGACATCAATTCAATCCGTTCTTGATCCTAAAACAATCATTAGCATATGAATTTCAGTTCTGTGACATCGATCAACATCAACTATTCCTTAATCAAGCCATCAACCCGTGATCACCCAAAACGGGTCAATCACCAAAACTCCATCAATCCTCAACCATTGTCAAATTAACTTCATATGAAGCATATAAGGATTAACACGAACCAATTAGCATGATTAATTGAACACGACATTACCTCAATCACCACAACTCAAGCTTGAGTTTTCCGGCCGTCCACCTCGTCCGTCCACGGCCCTAGGAGCCCCAAAGCTTGCTCCATTTGATCTGGTTCGACACGTTGAAGTTCCAGAAAGCTCAATCCATCATCAATTAGGCTTGGGCTGGCCTAAAACTGGAAGTTTGAATTTGAATTTCCCAGAACCCAGTTTCGGGTTTTTCAGAGAATTCCAGCATCAATTACACTCATTCCTTTCATTCTCAATCACAGAGTGACCCTCTCGACTCACTCTCAATTCTAACAATCCAACTTAGTCCTTAAAAGCACTCAAAACCGTCCTCAATCCACTTTGTACAGATCCCCTGCACTGACCCGAAAACACACTAAAATGGTGCCCACGTTCTTGTGATTGATTGCCAGCACCAACACATGTGCAATTCCACCTCAAACTGGCCCAATTAAGCCAATTAAATTGATAAACAATCACGGGATCGATCGCACAAAGCATCCACCTTCACGGCTGTTCAATGAAACAGTACCTCCCGTGTGAAATTACAATTCTGCCCTTGTGCAGAAAATTACCAAAATGCCCCTCACGCATCCTGACCCGTAACTCGGTCATACGGACTCCGATTGATGCGTGCCGCCTGTCTACGAACTCAGGGCATCGAGACCTTCCTTACAGTCCTCGGTCCTCGGCCATCGGACCACCCGATCAAAAAGTCAACATTTCCCCCTTATTATGTTTAAATTACGAAAACGCCCATGAACTTCCGTACATCATAACTTTCACCACGAACGTCGGAATCGAACGTGCCACCTGTCTATGAACTCGTGACGTCCCGAACTACGTCACGGTCATCGGTCAAAGTCCATTTGACCATCCGAATTAAAAGTCAACGTTTTGCCCACGCCCAGGGCAAAACGGTCATTTTGCACAGTTCGTCCGAAATCACCCAACTAATCCCAGATTAGTAAATCATAATTAAATATTATTAAATCCCGATATTCGGGACGGGTCGTTACATAAGGCCTCATCCCATGAAGATTCTTAAAATCAATGCTCGGTGGGAGCTAACTTTTGGCATTCGATTTAGCTTGTCTGTTATTCCTAACGTACAGTCTAATACCCCTGTCATAAAATGGAGCCCCTACCTTCAAATAAAATCATGCTCAACTTTTATGGTTATTTGATTCAACATTCCTCTAAGGTAAATTCTGGGGGTATCACTTGTGATGATAATGGAAATCCTCTTCTGTTTGGTGCTTCTTCTCTTGATATCTCTAGTGTTGCCATTTCCGAAGGTTTAGCTGTTCACAAGGGTTTTGGTTCAAACGATTTGCGTAAGCTACACAAAGATTTTTGTTGAGGGGGACTCTAAATTAATTATTGATTAAATTTTGAAGAAATGTGCTACTCCTTAAAGGCTCACCACAATCCTTTTAGATATGGAAGATCTTATTTCACAATTTTCCTCCATTCGCTTCAAATATGTTTATCTTGAAGCAAACTTATTGACTGATTTGTTGGCTTCTTAGGGACATGCAAAGAATTCAACACATATTTGGATCTATGCTATTTCTCTGGTGACTTATAAGATTTTACAATTTGATAATGTGAATCTTGGTTGGCAAGGGGCTTTTTGTTAAAATTTTCTTTTCTTGTGTATCCAAAAAAAAAAATCTAAGTCTTTTTAATAATATACTTTCTCTATATCTCAACTATAAAAGAAGGATACTTCATCGGTCAATGAAATTTCTATTGTAAAAATAGTGAAACATAAATGAAATGTTTCAAAGAATTCGAGATAATTAAATACAAAATTAAAAAAAAAAACAAAATTAACTATGAAATTTGGACTCATGCATTAGCATACGTGTGGGCATGTTAAGTATTTTTATTTTAAATTATCTCTATTATTATAAAGCCAAGAGGCTTGGAAAGCTTCACAAAAGATTTTGACAAAAATCCCCTTTAAATTATTTAATAATAAATTATATGATAGTAAAATCTAATATTAAATTTATAATTAAAAATAATATTAATTAATTAATGGAAAGAGTGAGAGGAAAAGAAAAGGATAGTAGCTCAGGTAATTAACATTCTAGTTTTTATTTAGAAATTAAAATTGGTTATTTATTTTATTTAAATATTTTTATCAAAAATAAAAATAAATTAATACTCGCGTTAATAGATGTCAGGAGTCTAATTATTTATAATTTTTAAGAAATAAGAAGAGATGAAATTAACTTTTAAAAATAATGTAACTACCCACCCTCCACTAAAATGTTTATTCTTTTAGTTTAAATATTGAATTTTACTATTTAATGTAAATAATATTAATCTAACATGTTTATTTTTTAATATAAATACTTAATTTTACTATTATATCCTAATATATTCAATGTAAAGGTTATTAATCTAAATGTTTATTTTTTAATTTAAATATTTAATTTTATTAGTATAACCTTATATATTACGTCATGACACTACCCAGTTTACCATAAATTACGTCATGACACTACCCATGGGAAACCTGCTTTCCCGTGTCCCAAATACCGACGTGAAATCAACTAGTTTTATATACTACTACCCAAAAAAAAAAGAGTTTAATATTATAGTAGGCCCACCCACGTATGATGCCAAGAGAGTCCACAGAAACGATTTTGAGCCTCTAACAGTCTCACTTGGTGAGTTCGTGGCTCCCGGCTACGGGCTACCGGCCACCAAAATCATCTCATCGCTTCCTACTTTCTTTCCCGAAATTTCCACAAGTTACCAGCTGATTCAATGCGGGCCCACTTCAAAAAAATTCAGATTCAATATCCACCGTCCGTAGCAGAAACGCGAAAGATTCTTCACTAACTCCTGCCGCTATAAATTAAATCCACGCGTACAAAGCCTTGTTTATTTGTGATCTTCAAACTCATTTTGTTATTGCATTTGTGACTTCCCGGAAATTGAAATCGACGCCGAAGCGAGAATCTTAAGAGTACAATGGCCACTGCCGCCGAGGTAATTGATGTTCGATCCTCTTCTTTTGCTTTTCCTCTTTCGATTTGCTTACTTGGATCTTAATCAACTTTTCATTTCTTTTTTGTTTTTTGTTACAGAAAGGGATAGAGATCAACAAGGAGAAGGAGTTGAAGCGCCTAGGATTTCTGAGGCTCACGGCTATTCGCACGTTGATGTGCGTTTCGAATCTGTACGATTACGCGAAGCAGAACTCTGGGCCTTTGGGATCGACGGTTGGGACTGTGGAGGGTGCCGTCACCACCGTTGTTGGTCCTGTTTACCAGAAATTTAAGGGCGTGCCTGACGATGTCCTTACTTTTCTCGACACCAAGGTATGATCTTCTCTCTTTTATTTCTAATTACAACAAAAGCAATATTGTTCAAATTGGGAAATTACTCGATTTAGTTAGATTGAAAAGAAAAGAGCATTGATTTGTATGTGTGTTATTTTAATGAATTTATATAGCCATGATGCTACTTACTGATGATGGTGTGAAGATGGAAAGTCCTGAATCCTGATAAAAGGAATATTGATCGTGATGCTCATCAGTGGTTATTTACACACACACACATATATATATTATTCAACTTTGTGGTCTGATTGCAACTTTTTGGTGAATTAGTAGATTTAGTTAGTTTGCCCTGGGCTTGGATTAAGATGATGTGCTATGGTTGGGAATTAGACTTGTCACTCATCGCTGTTTGCCAAATCTTAGGCTATTCAGAATTACAAAGTAGAAATTTAAGTTTTCAAACTCAAAAGTAATTGCAAAATACGGATTCATTCATTTTTTTCCTCAAATCCTTCATCCTTGTACTTAGTAGGTGGAATGTTGTCCGCATGTTTGAGGGCGTGATTATGCTTTTACTGACTGTCTTTTACTCGTGGTGTTTGTATTTTGTTCTTGGCTTGTATCTTGATGCTGGCTGGTAAGGTGAAATAAAGTTGCTTATGAACTCTACTTTTTTGGCTGATTCTTGACTTTTGATTAAAAGAGTTTGGTTGTTGAAGCCTGGTGATTAATTAAGCTTCTGATTTCATTCCTTTTTGTAACATTTTTAGACCAACTGCGTACGCAATGATGCTAGTAGTGTTGGGCTAGTAATTCCTAGATTACATGTTTTACAGGTTCTTTTTTATGTTTGTGTGTGTTCTGTGATTGTTTGCATTCCTTATGATCAAGGCTTGATCGATGTAATTGAATTTTATGGGGTTTAGAAATTCTAAAAGTGTGTGTACTCTCACAGGTAGACGATGTGACGGTGAAGTTTGACAAGCATGCTCCTCCTGTCGCTAAGCAGGTAGCGAACCAAGCTCACTGTTTAATACAAAAAACAGTGGAGAAAGGCCAGAGATTTGTAAATAAGGCTCAAAGTGAAGGCCCTCGCGCAGCTATACTTTATGCCGCTACGGAATATAAGCAGTTTGTGTTGAACCAATCTGTGAAGTTGTGGGTTGGACTAAACCAGTACCCTTTCGTCCACACAGTTGCGCAGAAGGCTGCACCAACAGCTGCTCTCTGGTCCGACAAATACAACCACACTGTTAAGAACTTGACCCGGAAGGGTTATGCAATCTTTGGATATTTGCCCTTGGTTCCAGTGGATGAGATCTCCAAAGCAGTGAAGCAAGGTGAGCACGGTGAGGCTGCTGAAAAGAAGGAAGATGCGGGTGTACGTGTTGAGGGTACAGAGTCTGATTCGGATTCTGATTCTGTATCTGATTGAATGAGTTGTTTCCGTGCGTGGTCTCTCTGTTTGAATTTTATATTTTGCTTCTACTAGTTGTCTGTTTGGTTTTAAGAAGTTTTCAAGTGGTAAGAATTGTGGATAGCTACTTAGCTTAGCTAGCAACTGTAAATTGCCTCTGGACGCTCTACAATTTTCTCAGCATTGACTCTTTGGTTCTGATGGTGTCCAAAAGAAGGGCTGGTGAGTCTGCTGGAAGTTTCTTCACCGTAGTAGATGTCATTGTTGCATAATAACTAGGTTTAATATGATGGAAAGGTTACGGGCATTCTACTCTCTGAATTTAATTTAGGCTATTTAAGCTTATTACTCAAAATGTGCCTTGAATTTTACTTTGCATTGCATTTTTGTTATCGGTTACTGGCACTGTCAATAGTGTGGTTATTTAATTATTTAAAACAATTGTTAAAATTAACAAAAAAAATTAGGAAGAAAATGATGAACGGTAAATTTGGGTTTCATCATTTTTTTCCTTCATCTAATTAAATCCAATTCCCAATCTTAATATAGGTTTATTGGCAATTTGAGTTTTTCAAATCCTTAATTTGTTAACCAATCTCAAATCCTAATCTCATGCATCTTTTTTCTTCTTCTGCAATTGAATGTTCTGGGTTTTCTGAGTTGCTGGTGTTTTTGAAGGACCATTAAGTGGCTTCATCCCCGAAAACGACATGGGCACCCCTTTGGTCTCCAATTCTTCATCTATCTATCTCCCTTTGAATGTTCTGGCTCTGGCCCTCGAATACATAGTCGAGCCAAAGCCGAAGGCAAAAAAATCACAGCCAACTTGTTCCTGGTGTTCCAAAGCCCAATTCCTCCAATTCTTCATCTATCTCAATCACTCACTGTAATTTCTCCTTGTTTAGCCTTGTTTTCGCTGCAAAGCTGGAATGTTATTCAAGTTTGGTGCAATCTGGCTTAGGGTCTATAGCCTATTATTAGAGAAATTCAAATACTTGAATTAGAAAGAAGAAATCGAAAACCCCAGGAGAAAAGACCTTAGCTTTTTCGTACTTGATCATGCGGTTTCTTATTTAAGATTGATTTGGAGACCCTTGTTGAAATCTTGTTATTGTAGATGTGGCGTTTGATCAAGAATCGTTTCCCAAAGAGTTGAGGCCCTTGAACATTGCTCGAACTCGGGCTGAAGAGCCCCACATTGCGTTGCCCACTACGACTGGTCGAAACCCAGATGGGGTTTTCCCTAACCTTGCTCGCGAAGTTTGTAGTCCTAGTGCGTGTATTTTACCCATCAACGGTCTCGGAGTCCAATTCCCACAGCTTTATGTGACGGGACCGTCATGGTTAAGAAGTCAACAGAGGGCAGAGAATTCTGGGTTTTGGGCTTGTATGAATTGAATCCAAGTTTCTGGGAGTGAGTGATTGAGAATGGTGATTGATCAGATCTGGGTTGTAAAATCATGAGAGAAAGCAAATGGATTTGAGATAGGTATTTGCGATTTCAAGTTGGGGATTTGGTTGGGTTCTCTTGCCGTGAGACAGAGTTTGAGCGTCCTTGGTAGTTGGCTCCATGGCGAAAGACCATGAATGTTGACTCATATTTTTTATCGAATCCATCAACCACCTGGTCTCATGTTTTCAGATTGCTCCAAAATGTAAACCAAAAAACCCACCATGGGTTCGTACTGAGTGGCGAGAGTTGGGAGCTTAGACGACGATGTGGTCTCTTCGAAATCCAAAGACTTGGATTTGGGCGTGAATCAGAGTGAGCTAAGTGAGCTGTTTGAATGTGAAGTAGAGGTACGACGTGGACACCCCTTCAGGATTTGAGATTGGTTCTGAGAAACTCAGATTGCCAACAAACCTATATTGGAATTAGGATTTGAGAACGGATTTTATTAGATGAAGAAGGAAGAAGATGAAACCCCCATTTACTATTCATCCTTTTTTTTTCTTGTGTTAATTTTTGTAATTTTTTTAAAAAATAATTAAACAACTGATCGTATACTGACATGTAAGCATTAGTGACGGCGTCATTAACTTGAATAACGAAATAAAGCAATGAAAATAATAGAAGTGCAATTTTGGCAGTCCATAATAATTAAATTCAATTTGGAGATCAAACTGAGATTTAATGTCCTATCAAAAAAGTATTTTGAGCAATAAATCTTTCATATATTCTCTCGTGTATTATTATGAATAACGTTAAGGGAGGGACCTTGAGTCTCTGAATTATCAATCTAGAGTAGGGCTGGGCATATTTTCCCGAAAAACCGAAACTGTCCCGTTCTGTATCATACCAAACAGAAAAAAACAGAATAGTAAAACCGAATGGATGATCGGTACGGTACCGAAACCATACCAGTTGAAATCAGTACGAGACCGGTTCTAGTGTTGGAGAATACCGTACCGAACCGATTTAAATTTGTTAATTAATTAAATAATTAAATTAAATATAACAATATGCCCAGGCTTGTAAAACCGTAATTAGGCCTAACCGTAATCATACCAGTTCTACAATATGCCGGTTCGGTTTCTGAAAAACTAACTAGGTTTAATTATTGTAGGCCCATGCATATTATTACGAACCCAGTTCTACAATATTGTTTAATTATTTTTATGTTTAAACAAGTAAAACCGTAAAACCTAGTTATTAGTTCACGAGTTCAGCACTTTCTGATTTCTCAGTTTCTCTTATGCACAAGCACAGCCGCTGCACACAAAAGAGAATGAAGAAAAACTAAACCCGTCGGCCGTCGCCCATCTCTCCATACGCAACTGCTCTCTCTCTCTCGTTCCTCGCCCATCTCTCCGTCGCTCCTCGCCGCTGCTCTTTCTCTGTTGGCTCTCCTTGATAGCTGAGGTAAGAATCTGAAACTAACACTAAATTTATAAGATAACGAAGTTGTGCTTCTTCTTGTTATTCCATTTGCCAAGTCCCAAAGATTTGAGTAAGAGAAAAAATATTTGATTCCGAAATCTAGGGGTGCTGGGAAGAAATGATAAGGTATTGATGAAGAAAGCCTCAGCCTTAGGGTTTTTGGGTCCACTAGATGAAGAGGCTCCAAGCATGATTGCAGACCTTAACATACGATTGTCGCCATTTACGAAGTAAATTTCAAGGAAATTTGAAATGGGTAGTTAAATTTTGAGGTTGAGAATGAAAGAGGAGAAGGAAGAGAGGGAAAGAGATAGAGATAGGAGGAAATCAATGCACTGGCCGCGTAGAGGTGGGAAGAATTGAGGAAATTAGAAATTCATATTCAAAAAGTAAAATTAAGATGTATTTTAATTTATAGACTCAAATCATATGCGTACGTTGGTTAGAAAGCCGAAGGAATCCAAATTAAAAAAGCTTCGTTTACAATCTTGGATTTTATGGAATTATGGACTGTAATTATATGGACTATGAACTATATGTATTTAATGAACTATGGACTATATGTATTTAATGTACTATGAACTATATGTATTTTAATTGTATGGACTATGGACCATATGAATTATGGAATATGGATTGTATGAATTTGTTACGAATTCAGAGGTCTTGGTACGAATTATGAAATATAACTTATTTTAAGGAGTTGGAGAATTGTATGAATGAAACATGAGCAGGTCTTGGTACAAATTCGTTACCACAAAAAAATTCGAATGGACACTTTCAACCAGTTGGGCATCAACTCTGCAAACCTCACCCACGCTGGTTCTCCGCTATTCAGCTTCTCGGGCGATTCTGTTATGCCCATTGGCACCATCTCCCTGCCTATTTCCCTGGAAAGTGTGCCCAAGATCGCGACAGCCATCACCACTTTCCTTGTGGTCGATTGTCCCACGGCCTATAACGTCATTTTGGGGAGGGGACTTCTCAACCAGCTCATTGCCGTTATCTCTACTCGATCCCTCCTCATGAAGTTTCCTACCATCATGGGCACTAGTCAAGTCCGCGGCGATCAATAATCAGCCCGCTTATGCTATCAAACCGCCTTGACGAAGCTCAACCCATGCGACAAGCGCAAAACCATGGCCGTCGTGGAGGCCGCTTACGAGGCCGACCCCGACGACTCTAAGCTCCACGAACAAATACGGGCAGGTCCCCCCGAGGACCCGCGCTACCTCTCCGCCATCTCACAGCCGCAACCCGTGGAGGATACGAAACTGATCACCCTTTGCCCGCAACACCCCGAGAGGCAAGTGAAAATTGGAAGCGCACTCACCCCGGAAATCAGGGCACAACTCATCCAATTTCTCCAGGACAACAGCGAAGTCCTCGCTTGGTCCTACGCCGACATGCCTGGCATATCCACTGATGTCATCTGCCACAGGCTTAATATCAACCCCTCCTTCAAACCAGTCACCCAGAAGCAGCGTACGTACGATGCCGAGCGATAGCTCGTCATGCAGGAGGAGATCAACCGGCTCAGCACCATCCACTTTGTAAGCAAGGCCATTTACGCCACCTGGGTCACGAACATCGTACTCGTCAAAAAAAACTTCCGGATTCTGGCGGATGTGCATCGACTTCACAGATCTCAACAAAGCCTGTCCGAAGGATAGCTTCCCTCTCCCAAAGATCGACCTCTTGGTCGACGCCACGGCCGGCCACGAGCTCCTCAGCTTCATGGACACGTACTCCGGCTACAACCAAATCCGGATGCACCCCGACGACCAAATCCGGATGCACCCCGACGACCAAATCCACACCAGTTTTCGCACCAATTTGGGGATCTACTGCTACAATGTCATGCCCTTCGAACTCAAGAACGTCGGTGCCACCTATCAACGGCTCGTCAATTTCATGTTCGCAGAGCAGATTGGAAAACCCATGGAGGTATACGTGGATGATATGCTTGTAAAAAGTAAGACGGCCAACGAACATGTGCCAAATCTCCACAAGATGTTCCAGGTGCTGAAACAGTACAAAATGCGGCTCAACCCGGCCAAGATTGTTTTCGGCATCTGTTCCGGAAAATTCCTCGGCTACATGATCAGCCAACAGGGAATCGAGGCTAACCCCGAGAAAATTCGGGCCATTCTGGACATGAAGCCCCCACGCACACTCAAGGAAGTCCAAACCCTTACTGGCAGGATCGCCGCCCTCACTCGGTTCATCTCTCGGGCAACTGACAAATTTTTACCATTTTTTAAGGTCATGAAGACCCGGGGTAGGCACATCACCTAGGATGAGACATGCGACGCCGCATTTGAAGCACTCAAGACCTACATGAGCACCGCACCCCTACTCACCCGACCTACCACCGGAGAAAGACTCATTGTCTACCTTTCCGTCTCAACATCCGCTGTTAGCTCTGTCCTCGTCGCCAGTCGGGACGGTGCTAAATTCCCAGTATACTATGTCAGCAAAGCATTCCAAGACGCGGAGACCCAGTATAACGACCTAGAAAAGTTGGCCTTCGCCCTCATCGTGACGGCCCGGCGCCTCCGTCCATACTTCCAAGCACACCCCATATTAGTCCTCACCAACAAACCTCTTTGCCAGGTGCTCCAAAAGCAGACACTTCTAGGTGACTCATCAAATGGGCAGTCGAGCTCAGTAAATTCGAGATCACTTTCTGTAACGACTCGTCCTGAATATTGGAATTAAATATTAATTAATAATGGTTAAGAATGACTAATCTGGGATTAGTGGAGTGAAATCGGACGAATTGTGTAAAATGACCGTTTTGCCCCTAGGCGTGGGTAAAATGTTGACTTTTCGTTCGGGCGGTCAAACGGACTTTGACCGATGACTGTGACGTAGTTCGGGACGTCACGAGTTCATAGACAGGTGGCACGTTCGATTCCGACATTAGAGGAAAAAGTTATGCGTTCGGAAGTTCGAGGGCATTTTCGTACTTTGGCTAAAAAGGGGCCAAATGTTGACTTTTGACCCGGGAAGTGCAATGGACGAGGGCCAAAGACCGTTACGTAGGTCTCGTCGATACGAATCCAATGACAAATGACATGCCGAAATCGGAGATTCGACGACGAAGTTAAGGTCACGGGAACGAAATCGATTAACCGAACGATTCGGGATTCCGATTAAAATATTATTTTATTATGAACAGTACCCGATGATTGAACACACCTGGATGAGTGACAAGTGTCACCCGTCCCTTGATTTGAGGCTTAAAATCAGATCCATGTTTTGGGGAAAACATCATTATGATGTTTTATTAATTTTTAATCATTCAATCATCTTTAATCATGTTTAATCATCATCATTAGCCATCACTCAAATATTTTCTTCTTCGTTCTCTCATTTGAGCCGTGAACAAACACAAAAAAAAATAGGGAGAGTTTTCTTCCCATCATCATTTCCTTTCCACAACTGATCATGAGAGAAAATTGAGAGAATTGAGGATAGAATTAGCTAAGGAAAACACGAGGGACTGAGAGAGAGATGGAAACTGGAGATCGAATTTTAGAAATTTTGGGGGGAAAATTCGAATGTTGAGTGTTGAACTCTGGGGATCGAAATTGAAGCTTCCTTTAGCTTCCTGGGATTGATACGAGTTGAACCCAGTGAAATTTGAGGAGAATTGGGGTCAGTTTGAGGAAGAACAGAAGGAATGAAGTCTTTGAATTTTCGACCTTGGGTCGAGGAATTTAAGACTTTGAAAGATGAAATTGGACTGGGGAATATGTTCAGTAAGATCACACGATGCTAATGGATGCATCAATTGAAGGAAACATTGGGAAATTGTGGAGATTCGAGGATGAACAGTGATGCGATGTTCTTCAAAGGTTCATCTTTGATTTGAAAGATTGAGGTAAGTTTGATTGCAATTAAGTTCACAGATCTTTAATTGAAACTAATTCGATACTAATGGCCATTTGAATTATTGAAAACGGTGTAGAATTGACAGACATTGAATCGGGTCTGTTCGCGGGCAAAAGGACCCGTTTATCAGTAAAACGGGCGAGGAAGACGACTGTTCACAGTTACTGTAGCTGGCGCGTGGGTTTCACGCGCAGCCACTCACGGCGGTGCGTGAAGGCGCGTGAGGCCTTATTTCAAGGTGAGGTCAACATGACTTTGAATCCTCTCAGTGTAACGAACATTTTGACGCTGGTTTCGAGAAAATCAGATATCGTTTCGTTAATGTTCTGCGTATCCGAAGTTTTGTTTTAAGTTAAAAATACGTATTTAAATTCCGGAAAAATTGGGGAAAATTATATGAAGTATTTTGAGACGTTAGTAACCCTCATTAATGATTTTGGACAGGAACTGTGATTTTCAGAATTTACGAAAAAACGTGCAGCTCGGAAACGAACCGTTTAGACGGTGTGTGTGAGTGGACTTTGTTTTCTAACCGTGATGCATGCATATATGCTTTAAATGCTTTATTATATGATTTTATATGCTTTGGCATGATTTATGTTTCAATCTGGTGATTTCTCGATTTTATGATTATTATATTATATTTTGGTACGATTTTCGAGAAATGATGAAATTGATGTTTTTGGGCTAAGCCCGGATTGAAAATGATGTTTTAACTCGGGTTATGAGTCAGGAAATTGAAAATGATATTTGGACTCGGATTATGAGTCAGTGATTGATTTTATGGATTTACGTGATCGTGGCAACTCGGGTTTACGGTTGCACGGATTTGCGTGAAAATGATATTTTGGGCTTGAGACCCATTGTAATTGTGATTTTGATTGTATTTGTATTTCCATGTGGTTACATGATGATATTGATGATTTTCGAATTTATAAAGTAAATTGGGACTTGGGGCTGAGACCCTGTATTGAAAATGATTTTGATTTCAAGCGCAACTGTTTTCACTGGTTTTTGTGATAATGATATGTTGCGGATAATTAGGGCTTTCGGGTGGAAATATGTTTTTCCCGGGAGTGCACCCTGGAGATAACGCTCGCCTTCGGGATGGAAGTGTTTACCCCGAAGAGGTCACGTAGCACGGTCTTTGTCGTGCAGCTGAGGGAGGCTCGACACAGACCAGAGTGCTTGATTATATATGGATCGGTAAGTGATGTGTTCACGAGATCCGGATTGCCGGCTGGTGATGTGTTCACAGCGGCGGATGATCGGATTTTGAGCGGTCCTTGAGCCTATTGATTTGCACGCGTTGCAGGGATAAACGTGACTCTAAGCAACAGGATATGGAAATAAGTCCCGTGGTTTTATGGAAAATGATTTTGAGGAAACCGTGGTTTAAATATAAAATGATTTAAGGAAAGCGTGAATTTATTGAGATTTAAATTGATTTGATGAAAATGAGTTTCAAGGAAAATGTGGACATGAAATTTAGATACATGTTGTTTGTGATTACGTACCAGTTTTGAGTACGGGTTTTTGGTCTTCGTGGTCAGGTGATGGTGTTCACATGTTTTGGCCTGAGAGCTGGGATTTGATGTTTTATAACTTGAACTGATTTGGTGAACATGAGTTTTATGGACCTTAGGAAAATATGTTTAGATTTTATCGGTCCACTGTTCATATTTGAATGATTTCATATTATTACTCATGTTTTACGATATGCATGCACGTTTGTGAAAACTGGAGGGTAAGATTGTATTTTGGCAAATGTTTTTATAAGAGGTCATTTTTGTCCACTCACACCTTTTCTGTTTTATTAACCCTTCAGGTCGTGGCGCGTTGATCGAGCCTATTCCAGAGGTGGAGGTATGAGTGGGCACAAGCGCAAATATCCCTTATCTGGCAGGTGCTGAAGGGTAGTTTCGGATCTCCAGTTGACTTGTCAGACGGGAGTAGGACCGGGTACGGTTATCTATGTCCTTCGGGGACGGGTCCTGTCACTTTTGCTCCACAACCAGCAGAAAAGGGACAGGTCGTCGCTGACTTCCTCTCCGAATTCACTTACAACATAACGCAGCACATTCCCGAAACTCTTGCTCCCAACACTGCGTCACCCGCCATGTCCGTCAGCAGGCCCTCATCCCCGTCCACCTTGGACCCTGCCAAGCCCATTTGGACTCTTTATGTAACGACCCGTCCCAAATTCTATGATTAGATTAGTGACTAATCATGATTAGTGAGGCTAATCCGTGATTAGTTGGGTAAAATCGGATGAACGATGCAAAATGACCGTTTTGCCCTTGGGCGTGGGTAAAACGTTGACTTTTCATTCAGGTGGTCAAACGGACTTTGACTGATGACCGTGACGTAGTTCGTGATGTCACGAGTTCATAGATAGGTGGCACGTTCAATTCCGACGTTCGAGGAGGAAGTTATGACGTTCAGAAGTTTGGGGGCATTTTGGTAATTTTGGTTAAAAAGGGTCAAATGTTGACTTTTTGACCGGGAGGTCCGATGGACGAGGGCCGAAGACTGTTACGTAGATAAGGACGATACGAATCCATAGATAGGCGGCACGTCGAATTCGGACGTTCGACGGCGAAGTTACGGTTCACGGAAGTTCGAGTGCACTATTGCACGAATTACGAGACGAGTTCACTTTTGGACTCTAGTGGGCCCAGATATTTCTCCTGATGTCCAATGGATGAGTGACAAGTGTCACCCATCCAATGGACACCCAAATTGATTCATGCACCGTGCAAACCATTCCATTTTCATTTCAAACCCAAAACCCCACCCGATCTCATTTCTCTCATCTGTGCAACCCAAACACCAAACCCTTAACCCCAAATGATCCTGGAGAGACCAGAGAGTGAGAGAGGAGGACTAGGGATGGTAGCTGGTGGCTGGAACCGCTGTGGACGGTGGCTGGAACCCAGAACCCGAGCGGGTACCCGGTAAGCCCATTTTCAATTTTATTTGGATTTTGATGTTATGGACTGTTTTGGATGATTAGGATGGGTTATTTAGGTTTCTAGGGAGTTTTTAGGAAGGTTTGGATGAAGGTTGGACGTCGGGGAAGCCCTGGGAAGTTTTGGGATTTTCGAACCGTGAAGGGAAAAATCAAACCGGTCGGGTTTTAGAGGTTTTAGGGCTTCTAATTGATTGGGTTAGGTTCCTAGGACGATTATAGGAAGGTTACAATTGATTAGGATTGAAAACGGTGAAAAACTGGGCCGGAATGAGCTTGAACCGATCACGCCGGTCTAAGTTGCAGGTGAACCGGACCGGACCGGTTCAGACCGGTCGACGCGAGGTAGGGGATGACACTGTAGCAGGCGCGTGGTTCCCACGCGCATCCACTTCAGGCGGCGCATGCGAGCGCGTGGGGGAGAATTTGAGGATGGTTCCAACATGTGAAATCATCTATTCGATGTAACGAACATTTTGGGACTGGTTTCGAGTCGATCGGACATCGTTTCGATAGGTTTCGGGTTGTCCGAAGGTTTAGGTTCAGTTTTAAAAATAGTTGGAAAATCGCGAAAATTATGGGACTTCAATGCGAGGTTGATGAGGCTATTAGTAACCTTCTAAATGAATTTGGACAGGTTTGGGAGTCCCGGTGACGACGATTGACCCAGGAGAGCCTATGGCACGCAAATCGAGGCGGCAGCTCGGTCGGTCTGTGAGTGGACCTTGTTTTCTAAATTGGTGCATGCATACATAGTTATTATATGTTTTAAATACTTGTTTGTGATTCCATGAGTGCATTTGGATGTGTGGTTACGTATAGGAACGTATTTCGAGGTTTCGGCCCTATACGGTGCCTATACGGGTCTGTATTTCTTTATTGGTATAAATGAAAGGTTTTGGATTTCTAAAAGGATAAACTCAGGTATGAGACCCATTTGGTTTTTTCTCGGGCATATGACTCTATTTACGACCTTCGGGTCTAAATCGTGGTCGCGACGGGTGCTATGTGCACGGTGATCGATGATACGACGCTCGCCTCCGGTTTGGGATGTGTTCCTTCCGGAGAGGTCACGATGCACGATTCGTTGTCGAGAAGCCTGGGGAGGCTCGACTTCGGAGTGCTGGCGGTTCAGGATATCAATCGGTGATGAGTGCACCATGATCTTGTGGTGGTCGCGTCGGTTGATACGTTCACGGCGACATACCAGGATTGAGGGCGGTCCTGGATGGATGGTTGCATGCATCACTATGATCAGAGTCGTGACTGACCCTTAGATATCGGGTACGGTGCCCAGTTGAGTCATATGTTCGGGAACGAGACCCAGGTATTTTACGGTTTATGATTTCGGGTCAAGGACCCTAGATGGATTTCCAAGTTCATGACGGTTTACGGGAACCGGCATGAACTCTGGAAAGGTCATTGTGGTTGTAACGACCCATCCCGGAATTCGAGATTAGTTTTGCAACTAATCATGATTAACGGGGTTAATCGGTGATTAGTTGGGTGAAATCGGAACGAACGGTGCAAAATGACCGTTTTGCCCCTGGTCGTGGGTAAAACGTTGACTTTTAGTTTGGGCGGTCAAACGGACTTTGACCGATGACCGTGACGTAGTCTGGGACGTCACGAGTACATAGACAGGTGGCACATTCAATTCCGACGTTCGAGGTGATAGTTATGACGTTCGGAAGCCTAAGGGAATTTTCGTAATTTGGACGAAATAAGGGAAAATGTTGACTTTTTGATCGGGAGATCCGATGGCCGAGGACCGAGGACCGTTAGGAACGTCTTGATGCCCTGAGTCCGTAGACAGGCGGTACGCGTCGATCGGAGTTCAATTGACCAAGTTACGGGTCTAGGACGCGTGAGGGGCATTTTGGTAATTTGCCAAGTGAGAGCAAAATGGTAATTTCCTGCAGGGGGGCTGTTTGAACCGTGAAACAGAGGGCTGAGCACCCGTGCCATGTGTGTCCTGAAATCCCACAATTGTCTAACAAATTCAGTGACATTGGGGAGATTTATTTATCCCGTTAGTGACATTGAGGATTGTGTGTGTGCTGGGCGTGCACGGGTGGTGTGTGTGTGGGAAACAAGTGATGGTGTTCGGAATTGAAAAACAGAGCTTGGACTTGAGCGTGCACGGGTTGGATTTGTTTATACCTTTGAGTGGAGGAACACAGAGCACTGAGGGATATTTGTCTGTGCTGGTGAGTGACATTGGGTTAGTTGGGACTGGAGAATTGCAGAGCACGGGCAACCATTTTCTTCTTCGTTTTTGGGACAGTGCGGGGGACGATTCACAGAGGAGCCAGAATGAGTTCCCACGGGTGTTGGGGGCTTGTTCGATTATCATAGTGCTGGGAGTGTTTCTCTGATTCATTTTGGAACCAGAAAGTGAGCTGAGAGTTGAGAGAACCAGCTTTGGGAAAAAAACTCGAAAAATGGAGGGAAATTCCAAATTTAATCTGTGAGCTGAGTTGAGCCAAACAGAGGTAAATATTAGTCTTCTGAGTTCATTTCGAACTCGACCATACGAAAATTCAAGGGAACTGATCACCGTATGGCTATGAACGGAGGCCCCTGGTTTCAGAGATTTTCGAGCTTGGAGTCGACAACCTCCAGGTAATATTTCCTGAAATTTACAGTGCTAAAGTGTTCGTTTAGGTCTCTGGAAACTCATGTCTAAGTTAATTTGGGAATGGGGTCGATTTGGGTGAGTTTCGTACTTCGACCCGTTTGGATGTTCGAGTTCGAGTTGATCGATTTAGGGCTAATGGAAGATGATTAATGAATGGGATCCTAAATTAACCTGATGAGAAATGATTTAGGTGGAATGAGGGGAGGAATCGAGTGAGTTTTGATAAGGATTTAACCGGGTTGTGTCGCGGGTTGAACGACCCGTATTGCAGGTTTGGCGGGTGAGAACGATGAACTGTGCAGGGGTACTGTAGCAGGCGCGTGAACTCACGCGCAGCCACTCACGTCAGCGCGTGAGGGCGCGTGGGTCCGATTTTCGAGGTAAGTCCAACATGACTTTCGTCCTATACACTGTAACGAACATTTTAGCGTTGGTTTCGAATTAATCGGACACCGTTTCGATGTTATTCCGAGGGTCCGAAGGTTTAGGTTACGTTTTTAATTAACGAATAATTCCCGGAAAATTATGGGGAATTGGTATGTTGTTATTTAAGACCTTAATGACCCTGGAATGTGATTTCGGACAGGATTCGGGTTTTCTGGAAAATGCCGGAAATTACGGCGCGAAACCGAGCCTTAAAATTGGTGTGTGAGTGGACGTTGCTTTCAAAATTTAATGCATGCATAAGTATTTCTATGATTTCCATGGTTATGATTGTGAATTGTGATTGAGTTCGATTTCCATACTTATACGTATTTTTGTTATACCTGCGAGTTGCACGTATTTCGTGAATATGGTTTCGCTTGCATTTTGATGATGGGTTAAAGAATGATTTTATGTGATTTGTGTGTATTATGTTTTTAAGATGTTGGATTTCGATTGTGAGTATGGTTTACGGTTTTGACACGAATTTCGAGATTTCTACAGTTTTTGCGCGTTTTACGAGTTTTTGAGTATGTTTTGATTGGGCCGCAATTTTGGTGATTATGATTGTGGTTTTGATGTTTTGATAGTGAGATTTGAGAAATTAAGTGATTTCAAGGAATTTAAATGGATTTTGAAAAAGGTGATTTCGGGCTTGATGCTCGGGGCATAAAAGTAACTTTGATTAACGAGATTTCGGTTTTCGAGAATTTAAAGCGGATTCTTGGTTTGGGTTCGGGATGATGGTTCCGGATGCCGGCTTACGGAATCATCATTGCGAATTCGAATTCGGGAATGAAAAAGAATTTAATAAAGTGATTTGGTGTGATTGTACATGCCCCGTGGGTAATGATGATTTGAATATGATTTGTGAAGTAAGATTTGGGGATTTGCATGTGGAAATTCGGACTATGAGTCCTGTTGTTAAAAATATGATTTCAGGATGGATCCCGCGTTGTTGTGATTGATAAATTTTTTGGGGTTTAAAGACCCGTCGAAAACTGTTTTGGGTTTAAAGACCCGGTGCTATTGCTAGAGCACGTTTTTAATTTAAAGACTCGGCTACTTGATGACGGGGGAGGGCCCTTAATGAGTTTAAAGACTCGTGAGTTTAAAGACTCGGTTATTGTGATACCCCCGAGGCCTATTGATTATGTTCTGAGTTTAAAGACTCGTTCATATCCCGGGAAGGCCTGATTATGCACATGGTTTTGAGTTTAAAGACTCGGGCGCACCTAATATCCAGCAAAATGACTGACTTGTGATTTGTTGTTGATTTCTGATGTTTCGGTTGAGTTGGGCAGTGGCCCCTTTTATTTGGTCGATGGATTTGGTTTATATTGTATCCTTGGATTTTGATTTCGTGGTTTTGGGCTGAGGCCGGTGTTTATGATTGCGGGCTAAGGCCCGATGGTTGAGAAAGGAAAAATGATTTTGAGTTTCGTACAAGTGTTCCTTATCTTGAAATTTGACACATGGCTTTTCCCTATGTTGAAAATGTAACCGATTGCGAAATTATTTTTGTATGCATGCATTGGTTTTTACGCGGAGGGTAAAAACGTCTTTTTGTAACTGTTTTTATAAACTGTTTGCTTTTTGTCCACTCACACCTTTTGGTTTTTATTGACCCTCCAGGTCATGGCGCGCTGATCGAGAGGCGGAGGCATGAGTAAGCACGTGTGGCTATCCCTGGTCTGGCACGTACTGAGGGTGTTTTGGGGATTTCAGTCGTCTTGCCAGACGAGAGCAGGACCGGGTACAGTTAACCTTGCCCTTTTCGGGGGCGGTCCTGTCAGTGGTTCATGACGGTTTATGGGAACCGGCATGAACCTTTGTCAGGTCATTCTGGTTCATGACGGTTTATGGGAACCGGCATGAACCCTGGTTAATGGATGTTATGGATCATGACGGTTCAGGGGAACTGGGCATGAATGTTTATGTTATGTATATATATGTTCATATACCTCCCTTTACTTATTCTTCTATCTCCTCCGGGGAGGGTCGTTGGCCTGGGTGGACCCCGGAGTAGTCACGGAGCACCGACTGAGTGAAGTCACCCCCCAGTTGGGTTCTTTACTCTCAAGAAGACTATGATTACTATTACCTCGGGTAGGGTCAGTGGTCTGCGGACATTGATCTTGACCTTGAGAAGACTCAGATTGAAACCTGGATAGCACGCGCGTAGCTTTGGAAACTGTGACAGGATTGGTTGTTTGAATTATATGTATATATGATGTATGCTATATGATATATGATGTGTGTTTACACAGGTTTTGGGCAGTGGCCCGTATGGTTGGTTTCTTATGGTTTGGGCCGAGTCCCTTGTGGATTTGGGTCGTGGCCCGTATGGTCGTTTTCATTATGGTTCTCTCAATCTTGGTTTTGGGCTTAGTTCCCACCTATGGTTTTTCTGGAGAAATGGTTTTCGAATGCATGCATGCTTTTTAGTGAAGGGTACAAATGTCTTCTTATGAAATGTTTTTATAAACTTTTGTTTTGTGCACTCACAGCTTTTAATGTTTTGACTGCCCTTCAGGTTGACATCGGATGTGGACTGTAGCAGAGACCGAGATATCACATACCTCCTTCGGATCCTGGCGTACTCTGATAGCCCGGGAGGGCAAAGGTCGGAAATATCCCTTGTCTGACACTTCGTGTCAGACGGGAGCAGGGTCATCCCGCACTAATCCCGGGGGAATTGGGATGGGTCCTGTCACTTTATGTGGATGGGTCCTCTTGTCATACTGGTTCTGGCGCTGGCCTCGTACTCAGCACACCCACCCAGGAGCAGCTCGAATACGCGCTTCATTTTGGTTTCCAGGCTTCCAACAACGAAGCCAAATACGAGGCCCTCCTTGCTGGCCTCCGGTTGGCCGCCGACCTACAGGCACACCAACTGCGGATCTACAACGACTCCCAGCTTATCGTGCGCCAAATCAATAGCCTTTACGATGCTAAGGACGCCTCCATGACCCGATACTTGGCCAAAGCTCGACTTCTGCTTCGCCACTTTCACTGTTACAAAATCACTCAGATACCGCGGTCGGAGAACAGCCACGCAGATGCCCTGGCCCGTTTGGCCTTTTCCATCGATGACAGGGTAGGCCACCGCATTCCCGTTGAGTTTCTGGCATCTCCAAGCACATACGAGCAACCAGTCCTGCTCACGACACAAGACGCCTCTTGGATGGATCCCATCACACGATACCTCAACAAGGGGGAACTCCCCTCGGACCGTAATGAAGCTCGGCGCGTCCAACGCCTGTCCACCCGATACACCATGGCACATGGCCATTTATATCGACGGGGATTCGACACCCCACTCCTGAAATGCCTCCCTACGGACCGGGGCATTGCGGTCCTCCGAGAAATTCACCAGGGGATCTGCGGAAATCACTCCGGACCCAGGTCCCTTGCGCATAAGGTTTTTCGGCAAGGCTATTATTGGCCCACAATGCGCACCGACTCTATGGCCATCACTCAACAGTGCGTCCCATGCAACGATGCGCCCCTATACCTCATTCTCCTACTGAGCGCCTCACTCCCATGCTCAGCCCTTGGCCCTTCTCCCAATGGGGCTTAGACCTGATCGGTCCCATGCCATGAGGAAAGGGCGGCGTCGAACACGCAGTCGTTGCGGTGGACTATTTCACTAAGTGGGCCGAGGCCAAGCCCCTCAAGACAATCACGGCCGCCCAAATCGAGAGCTTTGTCTATCAGAATATTATCTGTCGTTTCAGTATCCCACACACGATCATAACAGACAATGACACACAGTTCGATTCTACTCGTTTCCGACACTTCTGTGGTGTTTATGGTATCAAGCTTTACTTCGCTTCAGTTGCACATCCCCAGGCTAACTGACAGGTCGAAGCCGTGAACAAGCTTATCAAGCGCAACCTCAAGGCTCGACTACATGACACCCCAAATAGCCAGTGGTCCGACCTCCTGTTTGATGTCCTATGGTCCTATCGGACATCCTACCAGACATCGACTAAGGAAACCCCCTTCGCCATGACTTTCGGGACAGAAGCTGTCATACTAGTGGAAATTGGGGAAACCTCGTATCGGGTACTATCCTACGAACCCCAAGAGAATGCGGAGCTCCTAACACAAAACCTCAACTTCATCGAGGAAAGTCGCAAACAGGCCAATCTCCGCAATATGGCGCCCAAACAGAGGGTCGCTCGTTACTACAACTCTCGGGTTCAAGCATGCAGTTTCCAGGTCGGCGACTAGGTCCTCCGCAAGGTCAGCTTGGCCACTAAAGAACGTGCTGATGGGACACTCGGGCCCACTTGGGAGGGCCCCTACCTGATTACTCGCATTTTTCGTCCAGGCACTTATGAACTCCAGACTACGGATGGTCGTTCCCTTACACACCCGTGGCATGCAGATCATCTCATGTTATTTTACTGTTAAAAGTGTTTTCCCTTGTATTATGTTTTACGGCTTTTTTTATTCGATTTGGCTATCTCCAGACGACCTTGCCTTTTCGGCCAAGTGTACTTTCATTTATCTACATGTTGTTTTTTTTTTCCTTAGACCTTGGGTAGCCTATTCACCATTGCCGATCGGCATTCACGGTGACCCGACAGGCATCTACTTGCCTTGCCGACAGACATCCACTTAGTCAAGATCAGTCAAGTTCAATTAGCCTTCGCTATTACGATTTGATTTTTGTCCAGTTATGTACGTTATTGTTTGGATTTGTCTTTACGTTCGTTCGGTACATACTAGCCTAAACCCCGTGGATCAGCATGCCTACACATTTGCACAACCCGCCAAAACGGGTACAAATGGCCAAGTACTCGCCTATCGGCAGTTCTCATTCAAAATACAAAAAAAAAACCAAAAAAAAGTGACTTTGCACAGCATACCACATATGAATTTTGTAATCAGACTTTCATTTCCTTCCGAACACGAACTACAGATTACATGGGTCATTCCCCGGATTACAAAAAAAAAAAAAGAGAAAGCAAAGCAAACAACAAATGTAAGACCCGGTCTTGGAAGCAAGAACGGTGAGCAAGACCCGTGAGCTTGAGAAGCAAGATCGGTGAGCAAGACCTGTGAGCTTGGAAATGTAAGATCAGTGAACGATCCCACATCGCTCGGGGAGGGAAAGGTGAAGTACCTTATATGTGTGGGCACGTATCTATCTAACACAAGGCCTTTTGGGAGCTCAGTGGCTTTGGGGGGGATTGGAACCCCAAAGTTAAGCGAGTTGAGACTGGTGCAATTCCAGATGGGTGACCCCCTGGGAAGTTGCACCGTGAGCTCCCGAAAACAAAACCGTGAGGGCGAGGCCCAAAGCGGACAATATTGTGTTAGATGGGCTGGGTCGTGACAAAATGGTATCAGAGCTGGACCCCGACCGGAAGTGTGCCAGCGAGGACGCTGGGCCCCAAGGGGGGTGGATTGTAAGACCCGGTCTTGGAAGCAAGAACGGTGAGCAAGACCCGTGAGCTTGAGAAGCAAGATCGGTGAGCAAGACCTGTGAGCTTGGAAATGTAAGATCAGTGAACGATCCCACATCGCTCGGGGAGGGAAAGGTGAAGTACCTTATATGTGTGGGCACGTATCTATCTAACACAAGGCCCTTTGGGAGCTCAGTGGCTTTGGGGGGGATTGGAACCCCAAAGTTAAGCGAGTTGAGGCTGGTGCAATTCCAGATGGGTGACCCCCTGGGAAGTTGCACCGTGAGCTCCCGAAAACAAAACTGTGAGGGCGAGGCCCAAAGCGGACAATATTGTGTTAGATGGGCTGGGTCGTGACAAAAAATCCGGCCCTCAGACTCAAACCTCCACCACCTCCTCGTCTGCCGCCTCACCCTGATCGGCACCGGACGCCTCGGCAGCTTTCTCCCCGCTGGTCGGCCGCTCGCCTTCGGCATTTGTCGGTAGCCAATCCAGCGTAAAAGTCTTGGTCAGGGCTGGGGGCTCATCCAGCCACGGGAAGTTGAGGGTGACTGACAGGACCCATCCCAATCCCCCCGGGATTAGTGCGGGATGACCCTGCTCCCGTCTGACACGGAGTGTCAGACAAGGGATATTTCCGACCCTTGCCCTCCCGGGCTATCAGAGTACGCCAGGATCCGGAGGAGGCATGTGATATTTCGATCTCTGCTACAGTCCACATCCGATGTCAACCTGAAGGGCAGTCAAAACATTAAAAACTGTGAGTGGACAAAACAAGAGTTTATAAAAACGTTTAATAAGGAAGACATTTGTACCCTCCACTAAAAAAACATGCATGCATTCGAAAACCATTTATCCAAAACAAACCATATGTGGGACTAAGCCCAAAGCAAATATAAACCAAGGTCGAAAGGACCACAATGAAAACGACCATACGGGCCACTGCCCAAATCCTGTGCACACCTGTACACACCACATATCATATATCATATATCCATCACATACATATATATAAGTCACACAACCAATCCTGTCACGGTATCCAAAGCTACGTGCGTGCTACCCAGGTCTCAATCCGAGTCTTCTCAAAGTCAAGATCAATGTCCGGAGACCACTGACCCTACCCGAGGTAATAGTAATCATAGCCTTCCTGAGAGTAAGGAACCCAACTGGGGGGTGACTCCACTCAGTCGGTGCTCCGTGACTACTCCGGGGTCCACCCAGGCCAACGACCCTCCCCGGAGGAGAAAATAGAAGTAAAGGAAGGTAGACGAACATATATATACATAACATAAACATTCATGACCGGTTCCCCTGAACCGTCATGATCCATAATATCCATAAGCAAGTAACATGCCGGCTCCCATAACCGTCATGTACCGTAATAACATAACCAAGGTTCATGCCGGTCCCCATAAACCGTCATGAACCAGAATGACCTGACAAAGGTTCATGCCGGTTCCCATAAACCGTCATGAACCACAATGACCTTTCCAGAGTTTATGCCGGTTCCCATAAACCGTCATGAACTTGGAAATCCACGTAGGGTCCCTGACCCGAAATCATAAACCATAAAGTAACTGGGTCTCGTGCCCGAACATATGACTCAACTGGGCACCGTGCCCGATATCTAAGGGTCAGTCACGACTCCGATCATAGTGATGCGTGCAACCATCCATCCAGGACCGCCCTCAATCCTGGTATGTCGCCGTGAACGAATCAACCGACGCGACCATCGCAAGATCATGGTGCACTCATCACCGATCACTATCCTGAACCGTCAGCACTCCGTAGTCGAGCCTCCCCAGGCTGCCCGACAACAAATCGTGCATCGTGACCTCTCCGGAAGGAACACATCCAAATCCGGAGGCGAGCGTCGTATCGTCGATCGCCGTGCACATAGCACCCGTCGCGACCACGATTTAGACCCGAAGGTCGTAAATAGTGTCATATGCCCGAGACAAAACCAAATGGGTCTCATACCCGAGTTTATCTATTTAGAAATCCAAAATCAAATCATTTAAATCAATAAAGAAATACAGACCCGTATAAGCACCGTATAAGGCCGAAACCTCGAAATACGTGCTTATACGTAACCACATACAAATGCACCCATGGCATCATCAAACAGGTAATAAAACATATAATAAACATTTATGCATGCACCAATTTAGAAAACAAGGTCCACTCACAGACCGTCCGAGCTGCCGCCTCGATTTGCGTGCCATACGGCTCCCCGAGCCGATCACCGTCACCGGGACTCCCAAACCTGTCCAAATCGTAATAGAAGGTTACTAACTACTTAATTAACCTCCTACCAAAGCCCCATAATTTTCCCGTATTTTTAACTATTTTTAATCCCGAACCTAAACCTTCCGATGCCCCGAAACATATCGAGACGGTGTCCGATCGACACGAAACCAGTCCCAAAATGTTCGTTACATCGAATAGAAGATTTCACATGTTGGAACCTTCCCCAAATACCCTAGCACGCGCCCGCACGCGCCGCCTGAAGTGGCTGCGCGTGGGAGCCACGCGCCGCTACAGTGCATCCCCTTCCTTCGATCGAACCGGTCCGAACCGACCGGTCCGGTCCGACCCCTGCAACTGGACCGACGTAACCGGTCCAGGTCTCCAACGCCCTCATTTCTCATCCGTTTTCCTCCATTTCAATCCCTAAATTCATCTTTTAATCTTTCCTATCATTCCCAATTAACCAAACTAGCTAAAACACCCAAAATCCTAACGGTTCAAAATGGACCTCACGGTCCCTGTTTTTCCGATCATCCCACACGGCTGCTCAGCCGTCAACCCCCGTTCAAACTCATCTCTATACACCCTAAACAATCTAACAAACATTCCCTAATCAACCAAAACGATCCATAATGTAAAAATCGACAAAATGGGAGATTTGGGCCTAACCGGGTAACCGTTCGGGTTTGGGTCTTCACCGCGCACGGTGGCTTCGTCCTGGCCGGCCACCACGCTTCACCGGTCCTCCTCTCCCCCTCTGGTCTCTCTGTCATGATCATAGGGTGAGGGTTGGATGTTTGGGTCGCACAGATGAGAGGAATGGGGTCGGGAAAATGGTTGGAGGAAAATGGAAAAATGGATGCACGGTTGAGTGTTTTGGTGCATGAGTGGGTGAGGTTGGCCAGTGGATGGGTGACAAGTGTCACTCATCCATTGGGCCTCCATTAAATATCTGGGCCCACTAGAGACAAAACTGCACTTTTTGTCTCGTAAAACGTGCTGCCGTGAATAGTAATCGGGAACTTCCGTGAACCGTAACTTCGCCGTCGAACGTCCGAATTCGACGTGCCGCCTGTCTACGGATTCGTATCGTCCTTATCTACATAACGGTCTTCGGCCCTCGGCCATCGGACCTCCCGGTCAAAAAGTCAACTTTTGACCTCCTATTCACCCAAATTACCAAAATGCCCCTACACTTCCGAACGTCATAACTTCCTCCCCGAACGTCAGAATTGAACGTGCCACCTGTCTATGGACTCGTGACGTCACAAACTACGTCACGGTCATCGGTCAAAGTCCATTTGGCCGCCCGAATGAAAAGTCAACGTTTTGCCACCATCAGGGGCAAAACGGTCATTTCGCATCGTTCGTCCGATTTCGCTCTACTAATCACGGATTAGCCTCACTAATCGTGATTAGTCACTAATCTAATCATGGAATTTGGGACGGGTCGTTACAACCTTCCCTCCTTAATTAATTTCGTCCTCGAAATTCCAACCGACCTAATCTAACCGTTCTTCCCTCCTTAATTAGTTTCGTTCTCGAAACGCCAACTATTCTGATTCCACATCCACCTCGTGGAAAGTAAAATCGACCTACCGCGCAACACGTGTACGCTAGTACACCCACTAACCAGAACAATACTTACTCGTCTACAGCCCGACGTACCACTAACGCTCATGTCGACTCGTCTACATTCGACCACGTCGAATAGCAGAAGTCGTACGCTCCGAACTGACACCACCTGTCAGTATCAGAGTAGCCCAAGTATCCTATGATCGACCTACTTGTCAAATCTACCCTTTCGCTGACATAAAAAACTCTACGGTTCCTTACTCAATCACTAAGATATCCTGACGTCTGCTCCCACTGGGAGCCATCAGACCTCACTCAACGATCCACGCTGACACCTCCGACAGACCGTCACCTCTTGACAGTCGTCAGTCAAAAACTGACACTATACTCACTCGTGGTTACACTAACCACCAACGGACCCAACCAGGAGTAAACACTTACCCACAAAGCCTTTCACTCAATCTGTGTGTAACTAGACCCATCAGAAATACCATGACCCAATGCACAGTATCCAATGTCCAATCCACGTACAAGACCTTAACTAATCCAATGGTATCGGAACTAAGCCGACTACCAACACGCTCACCAACGTACTACGAGTATAACCTATATACCGTCACTAGGCACCACAAGTCTGCCCAGTGTCGTACCTTGAACAACGTACAAGGTACGTACATCTACCCATCGACATACCACAACAATAACCAGACCACCTAGGTCGTAGTCAAACACGTTTCAATTATGGAGTCCATCTGTCCGATCTAGACAAATCGAAACTCCAACCCATTATCTATTTCCAAATCCGAATCCGAATCCGCAATTTCGTAAGAAATCCCGAATCCAAACCCAGAAATCATATCCATAATCATGTCCAAATTCGAATCCGAAATCATCATTCCGTAAACCGGCATTTGGAATAACCATTTCGAACCCAAATCCGTAGAAAGAAAATCCACAGTCAGGCTCTAGAATCAAATCCTGAATCGTCACCCAGAATCCGATTCCAAAACCCAAATACAGAAATCCTTTTTCAAGTTCCAAAATCAAATCCTGAATCGTCATTCAGAAATCTGATTCCAAAACTCGAAATATCCTTCTCGTCTACCGAGACGTATCAATCATGAACCTATCGGTTGTCTGCTCAACCGATTACTCCAACACCATCGATTGACTTCATAGGGAAGCCAATCACAATATCCGCACATCCCTAAGGCGAACCATATCCGACCACGTCGGAAAACTACTCATCGGACAACTACTCAGACGAGTAATAAGCCATATGGGATTTACCTCGAACAGAAGTTCAGTCCCAACATGCTCCACTCAAATATCCAAGTATGAGCGATAAACTCTCCACCTATCTGGATCATCAAGACCACGATCCAGATCCATAACGATACCCAAAGTCCTAAACCAATTCCCACATCTAAACAGATTAGTCAACGACGAGACACGCCGAGACTGTGGGTTACCACTAATTACCTCGTATCGATCCTTGTCATTCCACCAAGGAAAATCAAAGATGATACAAGACTGTGACATCAAAACTCATCCTATGTGAATACAACCAAGCTCGCTGCATTCACCACGTCACGTAACCTGACATCGTCTGCCACCAAGTAGAGAATGAGGAATCGCAGTCACCTTACTTCGATATACTCACTCCCCTGATGGTCCAGAACAAATCCCGGGTCCACCAACCAATACATGATCAGTGTACTAGTGGCAACCAACAACATCAATAACATCTACATCATCAATATCATCTACCACCATCAATTATGGTAGAACCTGAGAAGTCACCCAAACGACTTCGACATACCCAATACCAATGCGGAAAACCCGCATTCGATTCGTCACCTCAACCGCAACCTCTCGCGATTTCGAAGTTCCAACCAGGTTGGAAACAACATACCCGGACATCAACCACGTGTCCCCGTTAGACTTCACTATCCGTGATTCACTCCCGAACCACAGATACCAATCATAAGCCCATCACGTCGGAGTCACATCCTGACTCGTAACTCACCGTCATCACAATCACCGGCACCAGCACCAGCACTAGTACCAGTACACCACCTGTCAGCATCAGCACAAGGTGTGCCAATCAGACAACTCTGGATCTCCGCTCATACTGAACGATGATCCCGTACCTTTACTCGAATAGGAGAAACTCTGCCTCCTTCGTACCCAACACCTCTGGGTATAGTTACCCTGAAAACTCATACGAGAAGAGGAAACGTCCCCCGTACGTCCCCGTCTCATTCTGCGATCGCACTCAACCGTAACCAAGTCGAATCCAGAATCACTACTCACACATATGCGTTATTCACGCACCTCGTACCATCGTCACGACTGACAATCCCATCGTCACAATCGTCACGACAACCTGAGTCTACTCAACCAGATAAAATTCGACTACGTCTATCGATAGTAGCGTCTGCCACAACCTCGTGCAGACCTAACGACTAGACATCCAGACTCCGCATCCAACGGAATCAACTGCCTGTACCAACTACTCTGTATCCCCGCTCCAGGATTCCATCGACAAGTACCAACCCTGGTAACTTGTCCAACAATCTCTATCCTGTCGTAACTTGACTAAACCATTGTCGTCTACCAGGTCATCCACGACCTTGGTTGTACCAACCCACAACTGAAGTAGCACGACAACCAACTCGGTCTAACCGATACGTACAACCCTGACTGCGAAGTGCAATCCCAACACAAGCTGATATGACTAGACCGACTAACGAACCCCAACTCCGAATAGTCGTCAAAGTCACACCACTCGCCAGCTCACATTTCCGAACCATACACATACGGTAGGGTTCCACAATCAAGCCCTAGGGTCACTCTGAACCCAACTGCATAAGGCAGTAAAATCCACGATCTGACCGACCCCGCGGTCTTGACATCACAAGGACATCAATCCAATCCTACCGTAAGTCCAACCAGAATTCCTCGAATCCGGCTGCCAACTACCGACTGCAGTAAATCCATTTTACTCAAAATATTCTGACCATCTAATGGTCACAACATCGAATCAGTCGTCGGAACCGATCCTACGACATCGTGAAGACGATCCCAAGGAACCGTCTCACGATCAAAATCTAACGTACGAATACGTTAACCCTTTCATAGGGCCCCACACAGTCAACCTTGACAGAACTATGGCAACCCCAGCCTCAAATGCCGAACCAAGGCATGCCAATCCTACTAACTATCGTATCGGTACCTCAACATCAGGTTGACCACGAACTGTAGCCCATTGAGATATCACATCCTCGACCAGCGTACATGCTCCAAGAGCTCCGCGGTTGCTCGAATAGAGACAACCCCGCTCTGATACCACGTTGACAGGACCCATCCCAATCCCCCCGGGATTAGTGCGGGATGACCCTGCTCCCGTCTGACACGGAGTGTCAGACAAGGGATATTTCCGACCCTTGCCCTCCCGGGCTATCAGAGTACGCCAGGATCCGGAGGAGGCATGTGATATCTCGATCTCTGCTACAGTCCACATCCGATGTCAACCTGAAGGGCAGTCAAAACATTAAAAACTGTGAGTGGACAAAACAAGAGTTTATAAAAACGTTTAATAAGGAAGACATTTGTACCCTCCACTAAAAAAACATGCATGCATTCGAAAACCATTTATCCAAAACAAACCATATGTGGGACTAAGCCCAAAGCAAATATAAACCAAGGTCGAAAGGACCACAATGAAAACGACCATACGGGCCACTGCCGAAATCCTGTGCACACCTGTACACACCACATATCATATATCATATATCCATCACATACATATATATAAGTCACACAACCAATCCTGTCACGGTATCCAAAGCTACGCGCGTGCTACCCAGGTCTCAATCCGAGTCTTCTCAAAGTCAAGATCAATGTCCGTAGACCACTGACCCTACCCGAGGTAATAGTAATCATAGCCTTCCTGAGAGTAAGGAACCCAACTGGGGGGTGACTCCACTCAGTCGGTGCTCCGTGACTACTCCGGGGTCCACCCAGGCCAACGACCCTCCCCGGAGGAGAAAATAGAAGTAAAGGAAGGTAGACGAACATATATATACATAACATAAACATTCATGACCGGTTCCCCTGAACCGTCATGATCCATAATATCCATAAGCAAGTAACATGCCGGCTCCCATAACCGTCATGTACCGTAATAACATAACCAAGGTTCATGCCGGTCCCCATAAACCGTCATGAACCAGAATGACCTGACAAAGGTTCATGCCGGTTCCCATAAACCGTCATGAACCACAATGACCTTTCCAGAGTTTATGCCGGTTCCCATAAACCGTCATGAACTTGGAAATCCACGTAGGGTCCCTGACCCGAAATCATAAACCATAAAGTAACTGGGTCGCGTGCCCGAACATATGACTCAACTGGGCACCGTGCCCGATATCTAAGGGTCAGTCACGACTCCGATCATAGTGATGCGTGCAACCATCCATCCAGGACCGCCCTCAATCCTGGTATGTCGCCGTGAACGAATCAACCGACGCGACCATCGCAAGATCATGGTGCACTCATCACCGATCACTATCCTGAACCGTCAGCACTCCGTAGTCGAGCCTCCCCAGGCTGCCCGACAACAAATCGTGCATCGTGACCTCTCCGGAAGGAACACATCCAAATCCGGAGGCGAGCGTCGTATCGTCGATCGCCGTGCACATAGCACCCGTCGCGACCACGATTTAGACCCGAAGGTCGTAAATAGTGTCATATGCCCGAGACAAAACCAAATGGGTCTCATACCCGAGTTTATCTATTTAGAAATCCAAAATCAAATCATTTAAATCAATAAAGAAATACAGACCCGTATAAGCACCGTATAAGGCCGAAACCTCGAAATACGTGCTTATACGTAACCACATACAAATGCACCCATGGCATCATCAAACAGGTAATAAAACATATAATAAACATTTATGCATGCACCAATTTAGAAAACAAGGTCCACTCACAGACCGTCCGAGCTGCCGCCTCGATTTGCGTGCCATACGGCTCCCCGAGCCGATCACCGTCACCGGGACTCCCAAACCTGTCCAAATCGTAATAGAAGGTTACTAACTACTTAATTAACCTCCTACCAAAGCCCCATAATTTTCCCGTATTTTTAACTATTTTTAATCCCGAACCTAAACCTTCCGATGCCCCGAAACATATCGAGACGGTGTCCGATCGACACGAAACCAGTCCCAAAATGTTCGTTACATCGAATAGAAGATTTCACATGTTGGAACCTTCCCCAAATACCCTAGCACGCGCCCGCACGCGCCGCCTGAAGTGGCTGCGCGTGGGAGCCACGCGCCGCTACAGTGCATCCCCTTCCTTCGATCGAACCGGTCCGAACCGACCGGTCCGGTCCGACCCCTGCAACTGGACCGGCGTAACCGGTCCAGGTCTCCGACGCCCTCATTTCTCATCCGTTTTCCTCCATTTCAATCCCTAAATTCATCTTTTAATCTTTCCTATCATTCCCAATTAACCAAACTAGCTAAAACACCCAAAATCCTAACGGTTCAAAATGGACCTCACGGTCCCTGTTTTTCCGATCATCCCACACGGCTGCTCAGCCGTCAACCCCCGTTCAAACTCATCTCTATACACCCTAAACAATCTAACAAACATTCCCTAATCAACCAAAACGATCCATAATGTAAAAATCGACAAAATGGGAGATTTGGGCCTAACCGGGTAACCGTTCGGGTTTGGGTCTTCACCGCGCACGGTGGCTTCGTCCTGGCCGGCCACCACGCTTCACCGGTCCTCCTCTCCCCCTCTGGTCTCTCTGTCATGATCATAGGGTGAGGGTTGGATGTTTGGGTCGCACAGATGAGAGGAATGGGGTCGGGAAAATGGTTGGAGGAAAATGGAAAAATGGATGCACGGTTGAGTGTTTTAGTGCATGAGTGGGTGAGGTTGGCCAGTGGATGGGTGACAAGTGTCACTCATCCATTGGGCCTCCATTAAATATCTGGGCCCACTATAGACAAAACTGCACTTTTTGTCTCGTAAAACGTGCCGTCGTGAATAGTAACTGGGAACTTCCGTGAACCGTAACTTCGCCGTCGAACGTCCGAATTCGACGTGCCGCCTGTCTACGGATTCGTATCGTCCTTATCTACATAACGGTCTTTGGCCCTCGGCCATCGGACCTCCCGGTCAAAAAGTCAACTTTTGACCTCCTATTCACCCAAATTACCAAAATGCCCCTACACTTCCGAACGTCATAACTTCCTCCCCGAACGTCGTAATTGAACGTGCCACCTGTCTATGGACTCGTGACGTCACAAACTACGTCACGGTCATCGGTCAAAGTCCATTTGGCCGCCCGAATGAAAAGTCAACGTTTTGCCACCATCAGGGGCAAAACGGTCATTTCGCATCGTTCGTCCGATTTCGCTCTACTAATCACGGATTAGCCTCACTAATCGTGATTAGTCACTAATCTAATCATGGAATTTGGGACGGGTCGTTACAGTGACCCCTAGATTGAAGTACAACACACGCTGTACGCAATCATCTTCTACCTCGGCAAGCGCCAGGTCCAGATGATTCGCGTACACCGGGTCAGCCATGAAGTCCTCTAGGGTCTTCTGCTGGTCGGCAGACAGCAAGACTCGAAGCCTATCCACCTCCCCCTGCAGCTCGCTCACGACCCTCTCCTGCTCGTTCAGCTGCGACGAGAAAGCGTGCACCGTTTCTTCCCAGTCCGCTATCCCCTTCTCGGCCACCTTCGCACGAGCCTTTTCCCGTTGGAGTTCCTTCTCCAGCTCCGCCACACGCCTCCGAGCGGCATGGCCCTCCCGGTCCCGCAGCCGTTCCTCCCTATGCCGAGCCGCGCTCTGCTCCGCCTCCAACCTCTGCATATGCCGCGAGGCCTTCTGCAGCGATGTAGGTCTGCCCAATGCACTGCCGAACCACTACGCTCAATGCGCCGACGTAGGTCTGTCACCGCTGGTGGACGACGGAGAACTGTCGGTTGTGGACCCACTAGTGGACGTTGAACCACTACGCTCGCTCGGCACGTCGCTTGCCGAACAAGACGGTGTTTCCCCGCCAAAAGCTTGAGGGGACCTAACCCCAGATCCACTGTTTGACTCTGACTCTGACATCTACAAATTACTAAAACAAAGAAGCTACGACTAAGCACCTACGCTACGGAACACATACTAAGACGGGGTGCCGATTCGATGGAAATTATACCTGTTACGTATTGTCTCGGCGGGATTGGTTCCACGTGCGTCTCCTTTCCTCTCGGAAGGTTCCAATTCAGCCGGCACTCGAATTTATCCGACAGATGCACTGAGTAAAAAAGTGAAAAAGTCAAAAGCTTCCACCCCTTTTTATAGGCCCCTAGCACACCTTGAGAAGCGCGCTTCCGATCTGACGACCACCAGGCCGATACGGCCACTTTCTGATACGGATACGTCCTTGTACTGTATGCACATCTGTATTGTACATTCCCACCTACTTACGTACGTACGTCTCTACATCACTAATATACATCACTCCAGCATGCCGACCGGCGTCTCTCGCCATTTCCTCGATGGCATGCTTCCTCTCTCCGTCGGCACGCACACTATGCGACCGACATGTCCCCGCCATCCCCCTCGGCCGCCTCTCCACGATCGTCCGGTCATCCCGGCGGGTAACTTGTGGGACTCGGCAACGGGGACTCCTTTCACATCGGACATACGATGCATCTCCTCGATCCATGACTTGGGGGGCTACTAGGGGACAGGGCGCACCGCCCTGGTCGGTCGACAGGTACCAGCCGTCATCACAAGTCCTCGACCGAGGAAATCCACCTCAGTCAAAGACTTAGGGGACTTATGTTGATACCATATCGACCGATCACCCAAGCACAGGGCCCGCCAGGACAGGACAGACGCCGACTGATTACCCGATCGGCACCCCCACAAACGTGGCTCGCCGATCGGCAATGCCCTACAGACCTGTCATTCGGCACCTGACAGGATACAGACACCAGCTGGCTGCGACAGTCACCTAACCAACTCTGTCATACTCACTTCCTGACGGAGGCAGGTTGGGACTCCAGCTGGCGCCTCCTCCGGATGTCCAGGGCTTGTAAGGCAACTCTCAGCCACAAAGCACAACCTGCTCCGAAACAGTAGCCCAATTACCGCAGTTATGGCTACTATAAATACCTCGAAACCCTTCACAAAGGTAAACTATCAGACCCTATTCAGAGCACTGTATTTACTTTCCCTCCGGCACACAGATACTGACTCAGGCATCGGAGCCCCATTGACCGACACCACACCGGTGTCAAGTCTTTGCAGGATCCCTGCCGAGAAGCTGCGCCCCCAGCGGGCCCACGACACCACACGGCTGGTCCTAGATCCCCCAGCGGGTCTCATCAAGTTGGTCGCTTCAGGATCAAACAAGATTTTTTTGCTTTTGCATTGAATTTGACTCAATTTTTTCTTGAGTAGTTTTGCCTCAAAACCGAAACCGTACCGAACACAATTTGTACGGTATGGTACGGTACCAATTTTATATTTTGAAAAACCGTACCATACCGAACCGGTTAAAATTATTTGGTACGGTTCCGATATTACCTCTATACCAAACCATACCGAACCATGCCCAAGCCTAATCTAGAGTAATTAAAATAGCTAGTGCTATAATTTGAACAAGAGTGAAACAAGAGGCACCTTATTCATTCTCCGTTCCATTTCCATGTCTCTTGGTGTCCCATTTATATTAATTTGATGTTTTTTTTTTGTTGTTGTGAAAATTAAGGTATCTCTCGCACGTAGTCGATGATTAACCCTCGAACTTGCGTGTATCGATGGAGTTTTCCCTAATATTGACTACTCTATTTATAATGCTCAAACTCAAGACCTTATTTAAAAGGACTAAAACTTTTTTCACGTAAACCACCAAATATTGGTATATGTGTTCTTTCAATAGTTGACATAAAATTTTAAAAGGTTGAAAAAAATATAAATAAAACAAAACAATTTAAAAAGGGAAAGTCACAGCCCGCCCATATATGCCTGAGCAGCACGACAGCCACCCACTTCAGCGCCGGCCACTTTTATCCTCTTCAACGCTATCTAACCTTCTGCTTTGTCGACGTCCCTCTTTTCTCTCTTTTTGAAGCAAGGCTCCAAAGATAATGATTTCTTCCAGCTCACATCCATTATTCCATCTCCAAATTGATCCCATCAGAATGGCAGCCCAATCGAGATCGATGATGATAAGATATGTTGTTGATTCTACACGATTGGTGTGATTTTGGTAATTAATATGTGAAATTTTTTTGGTTTGAATGATGTTTTCCACTTTCTGTTTAATTCATTCCATTTGCCCTTAAATTTAATTTCGTCTTAAAATACCTCTGAAATATAATTTTCACCGCATAATCTCAATTTCTTCCTTAAATTTAGTTTCATCTTAAAATACCTATTAAACATGGTATTCCGTCTGACCACCTAAGGAGAGTGTATTTAATTAGGATATTTTAATATGTTTAAAGATTTTAAGAATTCAGATTTATTCAATTAAGATATTTAAATGTTTTAAAAGACTTTTAAAAAGTTATTGTGTATTCAATTATAACTTTTAATGTTATTGAAAATGTCAAAACAAGTTTTGAGGTATTCAATTAGGAATTGTTTTATAAAAAACTTGTTTAAATTGTGAACTTAGTGTTAAAATTATACATTTGATAAGACAAAAAACGTCTCGTCTCAAGTGGCGGGATTTATTTTTTAACCTCATAAAACATTTTTCTCAAGAACATTTCATTCTTCCCCAAAAGTTCATCCCATATTAAAAATTAATTTGAAGAAACATGCATCAAAATGTAGCCAAAAAATATTTATCTTAATGCAGTTTTTTTGGGCATAAGTCTGCAGATTTTTTCAATAAACCGTCACTTTTAATTCTTTTTGTCGCGATGTTCTTCAGGTTTTTCGTCACCAAAAGTGTTATTCAATTTTTCGTGACTAAAATTTCATAATAATCTCAAATTTTCTAGAAAATCAAGAAAAATTCCAAAACAATTCCAGAACCACTTTAGAACAATTCTAAAGCATCCAACATATTCAAAATCATCTCATAGATCAGTTCAAAGTTGTGATCAATTCCAATAGAAAAAAAAGTGATAAAATGTGAGTATGTGATATGCCAACTTTTGCTGAATGCATTACTCAAGAAGATGATGATGATGGAGAGATAGGATTGCAAGAAGAGAGATCAAAATAGAGAAATCATGATATCCACAAAAAAATGTTGATAAATATTCTCCAAAATTGTCCAAATAAAGAGAAAGTTTTGAATAAAATTTATAAAAAGAATGTTTAGATAACATCCAAATACCCATACTAATTTATAAAATTTTAAAAATAACTTTAAAATTTGTCATTTAAAAATGTCTTCAAAAATATTTAAATATCATAATCGAATACACCCCTCACTGCCATTATTTCACAAGAATTTTTGGGGTATTTTGGATATTTCTTCCTCATTCATCTTCTTCCCCAATCACCCAGCTCTCTGCCATCATCACTTCCCAGTCCAAACCCAATCTCCCATCCTCATACCTCTCACCCACCACAATCATCTGGAACTTTGAAAACATGGTCTAATCTCCCATCCCCATACGTTGGCAGCGGCGACGACATAACTTGGAATTCTCAGCTGCTCCAGCTCCTTATCTCCCTCAGCGTCTCGAATATGTTTTCGCTGGCTAGAGCCAAGTGCTGAACTCCAGCTCCCTCATTGTGCTCCAAGTTAGTCTGAATTTGGCATCTCCTTTTCGTCTCGTACACCTGCTCGTTCATCAGAAATAGAACCATTTCTTCGTTGTTGGCCAAAACAACAGAGATTAGTCTGTTCTCGCCTGTCCCCACGTCCTCAGCTATGAACTGAAGCCTTTGACGTACTTGACTGCGGATTTGAGATCCTCCATGTTGCCGATTGCGTGGTCTACACGACAAAGTCCAAAGTACAGCAGAAAAGACGATATTACTTCGAATCCAAGGAGGAACCAGAGGCTTGGGTTCATGTTAGTTAGATTTCTCGAAATTGAGTAGCTAACGTACCGCAAAATGACGTCATCGTAGAGTTGGACCTCATCGGTGACTCGGTTGTCAATGAGGATCAGAGGAGACGATGGCTTAGCACAGTGGGCGACGCTGGCAATGAAGGCCGCCACGACATCCTCGACTTGGATTGCGATGGCATGGACTCTGAGGCCGTGGTCAGTCGCGAAGGCCTGGGAAACGAAGTGGTCAAATGTGGGGATGGAGGTGGTAGAGTTGCTAGGCTGAGTTGGGTCGTTGGTCTGGGTCAGGTTGGGGGAGTACAGAGCAGTGAAAAGGAAGTTGAGATCACCCGAGCGGAGGAGATAGGAAGCATGGGTTTGATTGCATGTGGAGAAGATGGCTTATGGCGGGTGAGAGGTACATGGATGGGAGATTTGACCATGTAGATGAAGAATTGAAGGTTGTAACCATATTTTCGTAGTTTTAGATGATTTTGGTGGGTGACAAGTATGGGGATGGGAGATTGGATTTGGACTGGGAGGTAGGAATGGCTGAGAGCTGTCTGGGTGATTGCGGAAGAAGACGAATGAGGAAAAAATGTCCAAAATACCTTTGAAAATTCTTGTGAGACGAGGTAAGTTAGTGTGGTTAGACAAAATTGAGTAACTTTGCTGACGGAAGCGATATTTAAGGGGTATTTTGAGACGAAACTAAGTTTAGGGGAAAATTGAGATTCCTCGGTGAATTCAAAAGGCAAATGAAGTAAAAAGCCTTCATTTGATTCATTTGCAAATTTCTAAGATTTTTTTTTGTTAAACAAAAAGATTATATAACACCAGTAAAACTAGCCCCAACGGGAACAAAGACATAGATCAACAACAAGCACCGAGTTGGAGCAAACTCAGCAAAGCAAACGACAGAAGGCCACCAAGGACCCCCACAACTAACCAACCTAAAGGCTAATGTTCCATCTCAGAACTTCCAACACATTAATATTTGAAGCCCTAATACTCAAAGTACTTAAACAATATCTAACCATATTAAAAATAGATAGAAAGACACTATCAGAAGATATTGGGGGGTGTCCAAACACACGTTAGTTACGTTCTAACCAGATCCCATAAACAGAAGCAGCAAGAGCAAGTTTGCAAGCAATGACGTTAAAAGACTTACCACCTCATCAGCCGACAAGCGAAGGGATAAGAGAATGCCATGAAGAAAGCTGCCACGAAATCTCATACAAAAGCAAAACACGCTTTCATACATAAGCAGAAAACTGACACTCAAAGAAAAGATGAGAATGAGACTCAGCAACAAGATTGCAAAGAAAGCACGTACCATTACCATTGGAGGCATGATTCATGCTTTCTGAACGGAGGAAAGGGGGCGGTCCTATGTATCTACGTGGTTCACTGTTTTGGGTGTTGGGCTTGAATATGGGCGGTGATGATCAGCTGTAGGCTATATACTTTTTCTCTCTTTAAATTTCAGTTTTTATTTATCTTATTTTAATTTTTTCAAATTTTAAAATTTGATGTTAACAATATTAAATTTTAATTAGAAGAGCATAAGACTAATATAAATAGAACAACAAGAAGGACATGGATATGGGATATTCGATCTCCTTCTGAAACAAAAGGCTCAAATCACTGAAAACTCAAATCACCGCCCAAATGGAAGTTGGAAAGGCTGCATCAACATTGCCAGTCGATGCCCAAGACATTGTTATAACTGTCATAAGGTCGTCCCTAGAATATTTTTTAATAGAAAAAAATGGCTCCTAAATCAAACTTTTATTTTGTATTGACAAGAACACATCAAAGCCGATGGCAAGGTGATTTGGAGAAATTGAAAACTTGTAGAATTCACACATGGAATTAAAAGAGTTCTTCAACATGGATTACGTTGTACGGACTGGATTATTAAAAGGGCCAGTCATGAGTAAAGCATTCAAATGAAACAGCCAACAACCCCCCAATTCCAACTGCAGCAAAAACCTCCAGTTGATTATGCATTTCGCCTCAACTGCAAGAAGAAAACAAAAACGTGGAATATCATTCAGCTCACCACGACACAGATCAAGCACCAAAAGGAGGTTCACTAAGTAGAGGCCAAATAACAGCGGGGTTATCCAACAACAGTGCCCTCCCTAAAAATACGCCAATGGAAAATCAAGAGAATATATTTCATTTTCATAATGCAATATTTTGCTCTCTTTCAAGGAGCATAAAAATGATACGAATGCAGAAGACCTTGGACAATTTCGCTGAGTACCAAAATGTGTTGAGTAATGGATTAGCACAAAGATTGGCCATGAATTAGCAAAATTTCTAGGTGCATAACCTACTAAAAGATTCGATTTAAAAGAACCAGTGCTGTGCTTTAACCTTGGAGAAGAGACATCTCAATAAAAAATAAAAAAAAGCCTAGAATTCTTCATAAGTTCATGCCATTCGAAACCACAAAATCATTTAAAAGGACTTTGACCAGCAAAATTAATAACAGAAAGCATGAAACCCACAACAAGATAACAATCAAATGGCACACATTTAAGATTGGCTTGATAGCAAATGCAATGCCATATGTACTTTCCTATTCTTCGCACATGATTTGGACTGTTTAGCATGGTTTTTGATCAAGAAAACTCCAATACATGTTTGGGGTAATTCGCTAGGGTGCCTGACAACATTACGAAACACAAAAGCTTCCACACATTCATTCCCAACATTGGCATACACACACAACAGCTTTGAAACTGTAAAAACAAACCTCATTTAGATCTGGAGGGAGTGACAGGGTCATAGCTGTGTTGAAGGAGATCATCATAAGGGTCCCTACGGCCGGCGACCTGGCTAATCTGGGCATCCCAACGAAGCTGTGAATTGTGGCGCTCGAATGTCCAAAATCCATAGGGCCGGAGAGGCATCGCCCACATATCCTTGGTCTTGTCGCACCGGTCCTTCACAGCGTACACATGCTCTCTGAATTTCCTATCCCTCTCCTTAGGATCCTCCATTAGCCTCAGAACCAGATTCTCAGCAAACTCCATTATAAACGACATCTTTCCACTCCCTCGACAAATTTGACCTAAACCCTTGGCTTTGATTCAGTGTTTCACAAACCCTAGTTTATGCAAATTCAAATTATTCACAGCTAAACCCATTCAGATATACGATTTCATAGGTAATTCAAATTAGATACACTGAGAATTCGAGAATTTTTTTTCTTCTTCTTTTAACATTTTCTAGGTAACCAAACAAATCGAATACGTGAGAAATGCTGAATTCTAGATCTACTGAAAGAAACTGATTCTATAAACTGATCTAAGCTGTAATCGAGCTATATGAAACCAAAATAAAAGCCGAATGAAGACGAAATTCGATTGGAGAGCTTTACCTGTTCCTTGATTACAACTTTCCCACGCAGCTCACTGCGTACCGCAACGATTATTGGAGTGGCCAAACTGAAGGCCGCAGATTGATATAAACATTTCTTTTTCATTTAATTTTGGATTGAGTTGTTCTTGGGCCACGTGTTACCCGCGTGTTTAGTTTATATTTTGGGCTTATTCTGACGATTTACCTAGCATAAGCCCAAATAAAATGACGAGTCAACGAGAATTCTTAAGCGATTGGGCCAAAGATTTTCCGCGAGTTCAAATATTTTGGACGCGTGTAGTGTGTTTTTTGGGTTCTAAAACACATGCAATCTAAGAGATTATTATATAACTAATATTATTTGAATATATTAAATTGTTTATGTTTAGTGATATATTTATGTGGTAATTAATTAATAATGTTATTTTAATAAATTAAATCACTTGTGTTTCCCTCAATTTGATCTATCAAACTGTTAGAGGGGATTTTGGTCCTTCTTCGAATAAATGCGCATGCGTGTCACCACCCAACCACAAAATGACCCGAATGAAATTGTAGATATTGAGTGCGCCCCTAAAGGTCAAGGAACCTCCTCTCGGCCTCGGTTCTTTCACTCCGTCAAAGTCAAGGGTGTTTAGGTTTCAACTTATATATTTTTATATTTTTGTTAAATTATGAATGAAATGCAAGTGCAATATTAATTCGAGCAAGAAAATTAACTAAGCTTAAGAAAATAAACTTAACGTAAACGTAATAAATAAATACTTAAAAGAAAATCGATAATTAAATTTAAAGACGAATGATAATAAACAAAAAATTAACGAAGCAATTAAGTAAAGCTATTATATGAACGTTAACGGATGAACTTGAATCAAAATAAAGATTAAATAAAAATGAACTTGAATTTAAAACAAAGTAATTAAAAGTATTCTGAAAAATGAAGAACTTGACTAACTAGAATTTGAAAATGAAAATCTAGTCTAAGGATTGAAAAAGTGCAAGATAAGAGTAAGTTTGTGCGTTGATGTTGATTTCCTTCTCTTCTTCACCTTGGCTATTTATAGGGTTTAGCCAACCCATGAATTGGCCATGCTTGGCCTCCACTCTTCTGACTTGAAAACCTTTCAAGTTGAGTCACTCAAACTTTCCACGTCAGGCCACCCAAATCTTTCCAAGTCAGGCCACCTAAATTCTTCCGAGTCGAGACCATCCAAATCCTTCCAAGTCGGATAAGAGAAAACTTGTCTTGTTAAGCTTACGTGACTTGAGGTCTGATTGATACCAAAATGATTGATTCGGATTCGGTCAAAACCTTCTCATTTGGGAAGATTTTAGTTTGACATAATCTCGACTTGATTTATTTTCTACTTCGACCGTTCGAGAGTTAAGGTCGGGTGAGGTTGACGAAAACCCGACTGGCACCCATGTCTCTCTTAGGCTCAAAGTCGAGTCAAAAGCTGGGCTTGGTGTGATAAAGGCCAAACCTCAATTTGATTGGGTGCTATCAGGCCATTAGTGGCTGTTATGTTTATCTCTTGGTCAAAAGACCATTAAAATGAATCATGCCCTATCATCCCTTATATACTTCATGATAATTGACGTTAAAATATAAGAGTAGTAGGGTGAATAACTAATCAAATACTTAGCCAATCCGGCCTAACCGAAAAACTTGTAGTTTCCTTTTTCCTTGAATCAACTCGGCCCGACCATTTGGGTTGGCCATAAAGTCCTCATAATTTCTTACTTCCTATATATATATATATATATATATTTTGGGTTAGCCTGACCATATGGATTGGTCATAACAACCATTTGAATCTATATATACATATATATATATATATATATATATATCTAAGCCGTGTACGTACATATATATATATAAAGTATATATATAAATATATGAAGTAAATGTGGCTAAGAGGCTACGCCACTTTGCTTTTTGCAAATATATATATATATATATATATACAAATTTGGTGGTGGAAAAGATGTTTCTGCTGACATCTCACATGGGTAAGAGTTATGATGCTTGAATATATATATATATATATATATATGTAGGTTTCCTTGAGTTTGACTTGTCACCATTGCTTTTCTATTGTGTTTGTCAGGTGTAAGTTTCCTTTAATTGAGATTGTCAAACTCAATGTGTATACATCTGATGAAGCCAACCAATGGCTTTATTTGTAACAAAGTTGGGTTGATTGTCAAACTCAATGTGTATACATCTGATGAAGCCAACCATTGGCTTTATATGTAACAAAGTTGGGTTTGAAAAAGAAAACCTGCCAGCCACCAATGATAACCAACCCACCTGCTTTATATAACAAAGCTGGGTTTGAGAAATTTGCTTAGCCAACCTTGCTTAGAATTTCAGCCAACTCAACATAACACACCCAGCCTCCTTGCTTAGCTATTCTCCCTCAAAAATACCCTTATTTACCTCTAGTTTTCAGCCATCTTTGTGGGAGGAAAAGAACTAACCTTCTACTCAAAACACTCCACCCACAACCCTTACTACATATATTGGGTGAGTGGAGATCTTCACACCACTATCAAACATTGCCCCCTTCAATTGGCTATCCGAATTCTAAGGGTGGGCAATTGAAACCCAAGCTTCATTCCATTGATTGGTTATGAGGTAAACCCAAGTTCTCTTCTTCAATTTGTGCGTTTAATCTTGTAGTTATGAATATTAAAATTGGTTTAATTTTTGGCTCTTAATCTTCCATGCTCATTCATCTTCCTCATTGAGACTATAAATTCTTTGCGTCATCTCCATTTTCAAAGCTCAAACCAAAACCATTTTAGGGTTTTCAAAAACTCCCTCTTGGCCATTTTCAAAATCTCTCATTACCTAGCAAAAATTACCCCAAATTTCTTCAAGAAGTAACTCCGAGTAACCTTTGAGAAAGATTGTACTTAATTTTGCCATGAATGCTTGAGTTGTGATCGATTTTGAGCTTGAATTTCCGGGTTGAAACTCATGGTGTTCTTGATGTTCTTGATATTTTTCTTTTTTTCATTCTTTACTCACTTGGTTGAATCCAGAATTTTCTTTGGTTTATGAATTTGGATGTTTTTTTTTGTAGGGAACCAATGGCCCCAAAGCATGTGGTTAGCCACTTCAAGAAAGTCCAAAAACTCATGGACCACAATTCGGCCGACTTGCAAGATCATTTCCATTACATGTGGCCCGACCGTCCTGGCTCTCATCTTGGTCCAAATTTCACCAAAATTCCACCCGGCTTCTTAGAGGTTTTAGAGGAGGGTGGAGACAATTCCCCCTTGTTCTTATGTGAGAACCTATATTGGCCTCCCCAATGGGGCCTTTCCAAGCCAACAAAAGGCTGGCCTATTGGGTCCTTCTGCAAGCCGACCGGGCCGAAACCACAAAACCTTCCACCGGCCACATCTAATACAAGTTCTCCACCAGCCTAAGGCAAGAAAACATGGTGTGACTGGTACAAAGCCCTCAAGCCGAAGTTTAGTGGGTTCTGGGATGAAATTGGATCTCTAATACATTGCAGCTTTGTGTGGCCGAGCACTTCCTATGCGATCATGCACTCATTCAAGCCGGGCTATGTTTCTGGTCTTCATCTAACAATTGCATGAGGCTCCGTTTCGGGATGATGACTCCAACCTTGCTTGACCTGGCCGCTATGCTCGGCCTGCGTCCACATGGAGTGTAGTACTCAGCCGCTAGCCTCCCTGACTCAACACTCGACCTGAACTACGAAAAACACATTAAGGTTTACAATGGCTGGATAAACTTTTACTATGGCTTTGATGGCGATACTCTCAGGTCACCAGTGCTGCCCATCAATGGGGTTTCTCGGGTGGAGCATGTGGCATTCCTATAACTCTGGCTCTGTAAGTTCTTCTTCTGCCCCTTATCTCTTTCGGTTACTAAAAATGTTCAACCCTTGACCGAGGTCCTTGCGGACGGCCAATGTGTGGCTTTAGGACCCGTAGTATTGGGCTACCTGTATAGGACACTATGTAACAACCCGTCCCGGGAGCCGGGACTAGTAGACTGATTAAGGTGGGATTAGTGAGGTTAAGCGGCGGTTAGGTGGTCCTGATAGGTCCGTAAGTGTAGAATGACGATTTTGCCCCAGGTTCGGGCAAAATGTTGACTTTGGTTCGGGTGGCCAAATGGGTGTTGACCAGTGACAAGGACGTAGTTTAGGATGTCACGAATCCATAGGCAGGTGGCACGTCCGATTCCGACATCCGAGGAAGTTGTGATGTTCGGAAGGTTGAGGGCATAACCGTAATTTGAGTAAATTAGGGGGAATAGTTGACTTTCCGTAGAAACGGGTTTTGGTATGTTGACCGAGGATGGTTAGATAGTTCTTGTCGTCCTGAGTTCGATGACAGACGGCACGTATTCATCGGACTTACGAGGCGAGAGATACGAGTCTAGGAAGTTGTGGCAAAACCGTAAAAATGAGTTAAAAGGAAGGGTAATTTGGTCTTTCTGTACATTGGGATGTGTGCACAGAGAAAGGAAATGGACGGCTGGGAGGGAGCCATTTGGTGAGAGAGTGAGGAGGATTGGTGACACGTGTTTCAGGTGGAGTGGCTTCTGGTGAGTTCGAGTGTGTGCACGGCCCAAATAATTGGGGTGCACCCATGTTTGTGTGTTCGTGATGGTTCAGAAAACAGAGGGAGATTGTGAGGGAAATTGAGGGGTGATCGAGGCTGATTGTGGTGGTTGCTGAGTTCTGGTAAGTGAGTGAGGGACGGGAGAGTGAGAGGGAGCTAGTGAGAAGGTTGGGAGGTGAGGAATCGTGGTGTGTGTGAGTTGAGAGCTCACAGGGACAACTAGAGGAAACAGAGAAGTTGGGTGGTGGTGCAGCCGTGATCGATCACTCGAGGTCAAGGGAAGTGCTCAGAGGACGGAGGAAGACAGGAGGAGCTACTACCTCACGGTTGAGCTCACGGCGGCAACAGCAGGCAGGTAATTTCCTCGTCCCCATTTCGATACTCTTTTTTTCCGTTGAGGTTCAACGTGAAAGTCGTGAGGTTGGGCTGAGAGTCGAGAGGATTGGAGGTCAGGGCGAGGTTCAGGAGGGTCCTAGGCGTCGACTAGGATGGTCGCCGTGACGGGGGTGTACACGGCGGAGCTCAGACGACGACAGACACTCTGGTGCTCTGTTTTGCCGTGATGTTCGAACCCAAAGTCGTCGAGTTTGGGACTGAGTCGAAGGTCTAGGAGGGTTGGTTTAGGTTCAGTGAGGTCCAGGGAAGAGTTTGGTGAAGCCACCGTGAAGGGAGGTGAACTGGGTGGCTGAATCGTGAAACAGGGGGAGTTGACCGTCTGGTTTCGAGTTTAGTCGACGGGCTAGGGACAGTGTCGAGGTGAATGGAGTTGGGGAATAAGTAGGGTTGGCCTGGACGATGCTGTTGGTGAAGAAAGGAGCCGTTTGGTGGTCGGAAGAAGAAGAACCGTGCACGCCGGTCTGAGTTGCAGACCACTGTGCCGAACCGGGTTCGTCTGAGGAAGACGGTGCACTGTAGCAGGCGCGTGAGGGCCACGTGCAGCCACTTTGGGCGGCGCGTGGGGGCGCGTGCGGCGGCGATGGGGAAAACGGTCAACATGGTTTTTGGTCTAGGAGTTGTGACGAGTCCATTGGAGTTGGTTTCGGGTCAATCGTAAGTCGTTTGAGTTTAGTTCCGCGAGGGTGAAAGTTTAAGGTCCCGGGTTCTTACGTTTAGGATTCGGGGAATTTTGAGGGAATTTAGGTGAACCTTCGTAGACGTGTTAGTGACGTAATTTGATGATTGTGAACAGGATCGGGATTTCCCGAGGAAGCCGAGGAACGTGTTGGACGTTCGGGACGCGAGTAGGGCTCAGTACTGTGAGTGGACCTTTTTCCTTCAACTCGAGCATGCATAACTGTTTTCTATAATTGTTTTATAATTTTGATTGTGATTCTATGTTTATTGAATATGTTTGGTTGGTTTAACATTATTGCACGTTTTTCGAGAAATACGGTATTTGGCACGTTTTACGAGAATGTCGATTTCTGAGTAAAATGTCAGGGTTTTGGGATTTCAAATGATAAGTGGGTTTCAATGGTTATAAAGGGATTTTGGAACATGATTTCGATGATTAAAAGTTTTCGGTGTTAAAATCGGATTTCGGAAAACGAGATTTGGTTTTAAAATTGAAAAGTGATTTTCCGGATTTGGGTTCGGAATGACGGTTCTGGATGCCGGAAGGGTATCGGACCAGTGATTTCGAATTCGGGTTTGGATGTGGATTGGTAAATGGTTTTCAATGATTTTGGGATTGGATTTGCTGGATCTGGATATTGGGTTTAAAGACCCGGATATATGTGACGGGGGACCAGCCGGATTGGGTTTAAAGACCCGGATTGAGTTTAAAGACTCGGGAGTTTAAAGACTCGGATATATTGATTTCCCCCGTAGGCCTTGAGTTTAAAGACTCGGGAGTTTAAAGACTCGGATATGATTAAGGCCTGGATTGAGTTTAAAGACTCGGGAGTTTAAAGACTCGGATAGGTCCAGCAGGTTTGATCGAGAAATGATGATTTGAGTTTTATGGTTTATGCTTTGGGTTTTGATACTCATGCCATATTTTCCATAACTGTTTTATAGTGTTTCTGTTTCTTATGATGTTTTGTGATGTTTTGTGAACATTGATTTATTTAACTGGGTTACCAACTGGTGGTTATGCATGTAGTTTTCAAAACGGAGGGTTAAACTCCGTTTTTGATAAATGGTTTTAGAAACCTTTCTGTTATTATGGTCCACTCACATCTTCTGTTTTAACTTGCCCTCCAGGTTGTGGAGCTAGCGCGGGGTCTTGACGTCGAGGCAGTGTCCGAGGCATAGAAGTGACGTGAGGGATCCCGGCGTAATTTAAAGTCTTCCGTGTGCGTGTAATTTATCGGTTTTATTTTCCTTATATTGTCGTACTTTGCACTGTAAATGCTAACTTCGGGACATTGTGTTAAAGTACTCCTGCGTCTGACTGGGTTTGAGTGTGTTTACTTGGGTGTTGTGTCGGAGAGTCAGACGGGAGCGGGATTTACCTCGGGTTTCGGGGTGAAACCGGGGTGGGTCCTGACACACTAGCCAACATTATCCATCCTATACCCATGTTAGCCAACGTCTCTGGGCCATTATGGATTTTCCAACTCTGGCTTCAGCTGTACTTTCCCGAATTAGGGCCCCCGACCCAAACTTCGCCCATGACAAACTCCTTGGAGACACCCTAATTTCACTTCCTCTACCCGACCATAATGTAGAAGAGTGTTTCAAGTTTTTATAACATTGTGAGGGTAGGGCAGATCATTAATTCTCCATTTGTCTAACTCGACGTCACCCGAGTTATCTAGCTCTAAGCCTAGACACTATTCCTACAAACGATGTTGCTGATGAACACAAGAAACTATGGGCCAGCATCCTCGTCACCCGAGACATCCCATTTGGCCTCCTGGCCAGTCCATCAAACAACTATGATTGTGGCTGTGAGTTGTATTATCCAGCGGTCGTGGGTCATCAGTTTGGGTTTTCTCAGGCCATCCCGAACCCAATTACAGAGCCTGAAAACCTATTATCAATTTGGAGAACTTCTTTTAAGAAAGTAAAAGATGCTGACCATGTTGATAGCCTCCAAGCCCTCCAACTCGACGAATTTTTCATTGAGAGTCGTCTTCCAGACTTCGGTTGCCTCAAGGAGTTTCGTGACTTTTGGACCAAACTATCGGCCACCTGGTTCAGTAAGCCATATGAGGTCCATGCCATGAGGATCTTCAAGACTTGTCCTGCTCTCCCTAAGCGGCCCAATCCCAAGTCGGTAGCCTCAAGCTCCAGTGTTATTTGTACGATTTTTTTTACTTGGCATGTTTTTACAATGAAATGCAATATCGTGACTTTATTTGGATTGGTCTTTTGAAGCTCGAGCCAAAGCCGCCAGCTCTCCTGCTCAGCACCCACCTACCAACCAAGGAGAGAAGAGACAATCTCCATCCACCCAAGGTACGATCCATCTTACTTGAATTCTTTGTTATACTCTTTTCTTTCGGCTTCACCCAATTTTACTCCTATTTTAAGGGGCCACTGAAAATTCAACTCGGAGTGAAGAAAACCGACCGAGAAAATCATTTAAACGTCTAAAGCTTGTCTCGAATGCCCCCAGGCTGGTTAAAGCTTTGGTCGACCACAGGAACTCATTCGGCCAGCTCAGCCTTTAGCCTTCAGGTACGCCACTACTTTGTGATTTTTAAATTTTGCACCACACAACTATTTTGTGTGATTACTTATTTTCTCTAAACATCACACTCATAGGTTGGGAAGGCAAACCGCGTCTTGCAGCTGGCCGATGATGGTGTGGCTGAATCAACGTCATTCACACTGGTCCAAGTGAGTTAACTTCACCATACCATTATTTTATTAAAATATCCTGCACTTCCCACTCATTCCCCCTTCATCATAGAGTGGTGCTTTGGACCCGGAGACCATTATTGAGGAGACCATTCAAGGGCCTTGCCGACCCGAGCCAGAGACCCTTGTTGAGGAGTTTACCCACAGGCCTAACCCACCTTTGCAGGCAGCTTCTCCCCCAAGTGATGCTAATATAACCGATCCCCATTCTCTTATGGTGAGCTATATTCGTATTTCTTTCTTTCGATTTCTGAATTTTGGATTCTCAATATGCCTTCAAATTAGGTAGATGCTGCTAGTCAGCTTCCCACCTTGGCCGCCCAGCCAGCTTTAGAGGTTATTGTTCCACCTTCTGCTTCCATTGCTCCCAGTGGGTTAGCACCCTCTACTCATGAGGTATGAACCACTAACCTATGCATGTAAATATTTTGTATATGAATGTGAGATTCACCCACCTACACCATTATCACAAGCGGTGACTAACACTTGCTTCAGGAGACCCGGCTAGGCTTGAGAGCCATACGATTGTCCCAGGTGATGACCCGGCCGGATGCAATGCTATCCAGCCTCTACTCGACCCGGTAAATTTACATACTCTATTAAAAAAGAAAGTAGGCATGTACACTAAATATTTTGTTTATAGAATCTAACCTCTTTCATTTTTTCATGCAGACATCCGCCTCGACCTTGCTTGTTTCTTTCTCCCGGCTTGAGCAACTAGTTGCGAGTGATGATGATTCTTCCCCACCGGTTACCACTCTAGCAGTCGTATCGGAGCGAGATCCCATAGCCGAGGCCACCATCCAAGGCTTTCTTGAGCGGGACCTTTCCTCCCTTACTTCCCAGGCCGACCTCAGCCAATTCAAAGCCGCCATTGAAAACTTGGCAGGATCCAGCTCCTTGACCGATCCATCCACATCAGAGACCGTAGTGTTTTTCATGACTGAGTTGGAGAACCTTATTCCAAGCTATCTTGACTCATCCTCCCAGCTTGAAGTGGGCACAGCCTTGGAGAGTGAAGTTGCTTCCATCAATACTTCTCTCAAGGAAACAATTGAGTTCAGCCGCCATAGCGATCGTGAGCTTGCATCTATTGAAGAGCGAAGTCAACAACTCCGAAATAAGATGCGGGAGTTGGATGCCAGAAAGCAAGCCCTCCCCAAAGAAAGAAGTGATAGGTACCAAGCCACCCAGCCACTCGAGACCCGACTCATGGCTAAAAAGCCAGAGGTCAAAGAGGTTACCTCTAGAAGAGAAGCACATTTGGCTACTAAAGCTCGTGGGGATCATCATTGGGCCACCCTCAAGTTGATATTGCGGTCTCACTTCCTTAGCCACTAGATATGTATCCCGGCCCACTAGTCTATTTTTATTTTCCACTCGGCCACCATATTTTGTAAACTATGAAGCCATTTTTCCTGACTTGGTAGTCACTTTGCCATCTATTGACATATTTTTGTAGCCACTGGACTACCTAAGTAGTTTATGATCAAAGCTTTATGGCCACCAATTTTTTTTTTGGCCGACTTCTCTAATCATTGGCCATTGAATTCAAGAATACCTAACACATGATGCGCCACGACCAATACACATTTATATTAACTGAAAGTTTATTTCTAGTTGGTTGATGCTATCTCCCAAGACGTAGGGTAATATTTCTTAAGATACCGACTATTTATTGGGAGATCATGATTTCAGCCATTCATATAACTCAACCTATAGGCCCATTTTCCTAGCACTTGGTGAACTAAAAATGGTCCTTCCCAATTTGGAGACCATTTAACGAACCTACGATCTTTGGTTTCAACCGGTAATATCGTTTTCAACACCAGGTCTCCTACACCGAAACTTTTGGCCTTAGTTCTTTTATCATAGGCTCTAGCCACCGTCTCCTTCTGAGCCTTCAACTTGTCCAAGGCATTAAACCTTACTTCATCTAAATCATCCAACTCTTGAAACATGGCTTGGTTGTATTCATCCTCACTTTATTTGGCATGGCGTGCTACCCTCAAAGACTTTACATTCATCTCAAGCAGCAGCACGACATCATGGCCGTAAGTCAATGCAAATGGAGTTGTCCTGGTGGCCTCCCTCTTTGAGGTTCGGTAAGCCCACAAGGTGTTGGACAAGAGTGAATGCCAATCTCTAGGATTTTATTCAATTATTCTCTCTAATATTCTCTTGATGACCTTGTTACTGGCCTCGGCTTGACCATTGGACTGAGGATTATAAGGTGTAGAGTGTGCTAGCCTTAAACCCCAGTTGGTCGCAGCCGCTTCAATCGTTGGTCCTGTAAAGGCCCTGCCTTGATTCGTCATCCCAAATCGATGAATAATGTGTTTTTCTATGAACTCTATCACTTCAGTTTGAGTGACCTTCTTTAATAGGATTGCCTCCACCCACTTGGTGAAAAATTCGGTAGCCACTAAAATATATTCATGGCCCTTGGATGACTTTGGGTGGATTTGGCCAATTATGTCCATCGCCCAACCCTTGAATGGCCATGCTTTTACTATCGAGTTCATTGGCCCGGCTGGGACACGTTGGATTGGGCCATGCTTTTGGCACGCTTGACACCTTTTAGCATAGTCAATGCAATTTTTTAGGATTGTTGGCCAATAATAGCCATGTCTTCTCAAAAGCCACCTCATTTTAATCTCGGGTTGATGAGCTCCACAGATCCCTTCATGGATTTTGGCCATGGCTAAGAATTGATAGTCTTTACCCAAGAAAATCATTAACAAATCATCAAAGCCGATACGAAAGAGTTGAGCCATCACGAGCCATTCCTCGGGTTTGTCGACTAGAAGGGACACTTGGATTTTTTAGATACTCTATCATTTTGTACCTCCAATCGTCCGGGTCGACGGTCAATACCAACACCTCTAAAGGAATCCCTCTTTCAGCGACCGAGGTTAAAGATCTCTTCTCTACTTTGAACATTTCTTCAGAAAGTCCTTCCGAAATTTGAACCCCGGAGGCCAGTTGAGCCATCACTGGCCTGAGAATTATGATCCCTTGGTAAGTGCTTCAACTCCACCTCATCAAAATCATCCAATAGTTGCATTGCCATTGTGTGGTAAGCCAACAGATTCTGACTAAGATACTTTATAGTCTCCGGATAATTGTTTTAGAATCAATAAGGAGTCTCCTATGACCAATATGTTGGTGACCCTCATTTCACGAAGAATTTCCAACCCAATAATCAAAGCTTCATACTCTGCCTCATTGTTAGAACATTCAAAATTGAATTGGAAAGCATAACGTGTTCTAAAAACAAACGGAGCTTCAATAATAATCTTGGCTCTAGACATATTTGTTGTGCGAGACCGATCAATGTAGAGTTGCCATGAGATTAAAGTGACGTTATTAATTTCAACATTCTCCATGCTCCCAATCTCCATACTTGGGTGGGAAGCCAAAAAGTCGACTAATGCTTGGCCTTTCATGGCTTGTTGAGGTACATAGTGAAAAGTGAACTCGGCCAGAGCCATTGTCCATTTTCCAATCCGGCCTCTAATAATAGGCCGAGAAAGCATGTACTTTATTAAATCATTTTTGGAGATTATATGAACTACGGATGGCAACATATAGTGCCTAAGCTTAGTGGCCGTGAAATACAATGCCAAGCAAAGCTTCTCAATAGGAGAATAATTCCTTTCGGTGGCCGTTAGTATTCGACTTAGATAATACACGGATTGCTCTTTTCCTCATCGTTATTTTGGGCCAGTAGGCTACCAATAGAATTCTTTGCGGCCGAGATATAGAGTCTAAGTGGACGGCCTCGCTTTAGGGGACTCAACACCGGTGTTTTGGTCAAATAACCCTTGATCGAGTCGAAGGCTTTTTGGTGGGATTCTTCCCATCGAAACTTGTCTTCTCCTTTGAGTCTTAACAAAGAAGAGAATGGTTCAATTTTTCCAGCCGAGTTAGCGATAAATCTTCTGAGAAAATTTATCCAGCCGAGAAGACTTTGCAACTCTTTCTTATTCCTTGGGGGTGGTGCATCGATGATGGCTTTGGCTTTATTTTTATCAATCTAATTCCACGTTGGTGCACCAGAAAGCCGAGGAAGTTCCCGGTTGAGACCCCAAAGGCACATTTCTTGGGATTCATCTTTAATTGATGGTTCCTTATTCTCTCGAAGGCCGTTCGAAGGTCATCTAAGTGACTTGGCCTTGATTCGGACTTTACCACTACATCGTCAATATAGACTTCCAAATTTCGACCAATCATGTCGTGGAAAATTGCGTTCATGGCTCATTGGTATGTAGCCCCAGCATTTTTCAAGCCAAAAGGAATTACCACATACTCAAACGTACAAATAGACCCTGGACACCTGAAAGCAGTTTTGTGAACATCCTCTTCGGCTATAAAAATTTGGTTGTAGCTGGAATTTCCGTCCATAAAAGATAAAATTTCATGTTTGGCCGCTCCATCAACTAAGAGGTCGGCCATAGGCATTGTATATTCGTCTTTTGGAGTAGCAAGATTTAAATTACGAAAATCAACACAAATTCTTATTGCTCCGGTTTTCTTTTTAATAGGTACAATATTCGAAAGCCACTCAACATACCTAGCTGGCCTAATGAATTTAGCTTTAAAAAGTTTGAAAATTTCTTCCTTGACCTGTAACTCTACTTTCACCGCCATCCGGCGGGGTGGTTGCTTGAATGGCTTGAAGTCCTCCGAAATAGGCAAGCGGTGTTCCACCAAGTTTCGGCTCAACCCAGGCATCTCGGTGTAGTCCCAAGCAAAGCAATCCTTGAACTCTTGAAGCAACTCCTCCATCTTAGTTTGTATACCCGGCTCCAGTAGGCCACTAATGTAGATTGGCCTTGGCTCCTCTTCTGTCCCCAAATTTACTTCTATCAAAGGGTATCAAACTTCGGCCTTCGACTCATCTATCTTGGCCAGTGCTAAGTCCATCTCTTCAATTTCAAAGGCATCCTCTTCCGGGCCTTCTTGGAGAAATTCCTCCAAGTCGGCCGATGACCCATGTTCAGCTGCTCTTTCGGCCCAAAAACCATACAGCCGTCTAAAAGTACTTTCCACCGCGGCCTTCCTTTCATCCTCCATATTTTTTGTACTATTCATTAAGAATAAAAAAATCAGCAACTGTGGGCCGCTCTCCGTCGGCTTGTGCATCATGTGCCCCTAAGTCGACTAGCTTTTGGGCCGAGACTCCCGTAGGTCGGCCATTCTTATCTGATCCAATAAATTAAAGAGGACCAATATCCTCATCATAGAACTTGGCCTCTACTGCATTAGCTGAAGCCATGAATGGCCGTGAGTCGGCCTCAACCATTTTGGTAGATCCATCTTCATGCCAAAACTTGAGGCATTGGCGGAGAGACAATGGCACACACATACTTCCATGGATCCAATCCCGGCCCAGTAGAGCATTAAAGTGAGCTCTAGTTTCCACCACAAAGAAAGCTGTCATTCTGACCTTGCCCCCAACTCTAACCTCAAGAGGGAGGATCCCTCGAGTTATGTTGGTTTCTCCTATGAATCCACTAACCGTCGTCTCGGTCGGGATAAGTTCATCCATCCCTCTTTTCAACTTCTTCATAATTCAAGTTGCGAGGATGTTCACGGTCGCCCCGGTATCCACTTGCACTTTACTTATTGGAATCCCATCGAAATGGGAACACACAAATAACGGTTTCAAGTGGGTTGACATCCTCTTAGTAGGCATCTCATATCAAATTTTTCCCGAATTCATTTTTTCCTCATTTGAAATGAAAATTTACTGCTCGTTAAACTCGACCCGGGGTGTCACAAATTTTGTTTTTATGGTCGGCTCCTCCGACCCACCTACTAGCACCGTGGGCTCTATCTCGTCCAAAACATCACCAGCTATAATGTTGGGTTGTCCGGGTTGGGCTTCAAAGAATGATGATAATGTGACCATATTAATAGGTACCTCTTCATTCTTGCCAAACTTGAGGGTCCTCTTAGTATTGGTCTTCCACATTTTCTCGGTTTGAGCCATATCCATTTCAGGCTCTAGGACCTTGGCTTGAGAATTCTCTAGGGTCGCCTGCCCGACCTCTTTTGCTTCAGCTACATTCATTCTCGGGTCTTCACCCTCTATTTCCTCTATGGCCTCTTCTTCTATGTATTCTTCCTCCTCGCCATACTCATCGCCTTCATCATACATTTCTTCATCTTCTCCCAAAGGAGCCTTATTCTCACCCAGATCCACCATTGGCTCACCCAAGTGGTCTTGCTTCACAATCTCTTTTTCAGGCGTCAGCTCAGCCTTCTCTTCCACTGTGGGTGACTTGGTGTCCTTTACACCCACTTTGACCATAACTTGGTCACTTACTATCTTTGCGACTTCCTTCTGTGACGGATCCTTGCCCCCAACCTTCTTGGCCAAGGTTTGGCTAGCCAGGGGGGCGGCCTTGCCCCCAGCTGACCCAGGGACACTCTCGACCCCTTTCACGACTTGGTACATTTTTGCTTTAGCCGACCCTCTAGCAGCCTGACTTACCTTCTGACTCTGGCTCTCTATTGCCTCTTTCATACTCACATTATGGCTTCCTAGTTGGCTAGCCACTCGCCTGGCCTCACTTTTTGCCCCCACAACCAATGGTTGGTGAGGGTTCTCCCTTGAGTTCTCTGCTTCAAATGCCCCTGTCAAGTGAAACTCCAGCTCAGAAATTGGTTCCTTGGCGGATGTTACCACGACTCGACCATTCACCCACTTCTTGTGCATCTCAACTTCCTCCGCAGCCGCTGCCTCTAAAGAGGCCACAACATCAGCCTTGGCCAACTCAAGCTCCTCTCTCTTTATCTTCTCTTTAAGGGCCACCAATCGGTTCAACTGAGCTTATCTTTCCTCTGTCCACTTATCGTCAGCTCTATTATTTGCAGAGAATTCCCTGTGAGCTCTCCTCACTTGGGTCCTAGTCAAGGGCTTTGGTGGCAAGCCGTGCCCCCGGCTCTGGTACCATTGACCCTCTTTAGTATCCGGAATTTTGTAAGTATTGATACTACTACCATCAAATGGCCTGGGCCTTTTGGACATAGTCGACAGTCCTCTTCTTACCATCGTCTGTAGTCACCCAAATGCTCTTATGCTTGTTCTCGCTCTAGTGGAAATCCTCATAATCTAGTGGCTTCTAATGGTTCCCCCTCGGCGGGAAACGTGACCTTTCGTGCCTACCCTGGTAGGTCAAAAATGACCATTTATTCGGCCTAGCTTCATACCCTTCTCTCCGGCTGTAGAGACCGTAATTCTCGGTCAGACTCAGAATCACCCTTTTCTCTGACCATCTCTTTCTCAAGCTCCTTCGGCTTCAAATGCGAGACATCTAATGCCACCTCGCATTGACACCTACCACATAACACGATGGCCTTTGGGAGCTCTTCCTTGGTCAGTGGCTCTAGGAACACCTTCTCTTTTCCTTTCGTCGTAGGCTCTAGCTGAACCTCCCTAGCCGTCCTTTCGGTTGCGGCGTTGGCCGACCCACCTAAATCCAACCTTTGCCTAGGCTGGCCTGGCCGGGGAAAATTAACTGTCACCATGTTAGCCTGGGCTGAAGGGAATTGATTCTTATCAACTCCCATTGGGTTCTTCTCCAGAAATTTCAAAATCTTTTTCTCAATTAAGTCATGCACAGCATTGCGAAAAACCAAACAGTTGTTAGTTCTATGAGTCCACACATTGTGCCATTTGCAATAAGTTTTATATTTCAATTCATTGGCAGATGGAATAACATGGTCAGATGACAATCTTATAATATTTCTTTTAAAAGCTGGTCAAAGATTTGTTCGGCTTTAGATATGTCAAAGGTGTAGGTCTTATTTTCGACCCCTTTTTGAAAGCTACCACTAAATTTCGAGACCTAAGATACTGTTGGTTGCTGGTCCTTGGCGGCTTTGGACAACGCCTTGCACATATGTGGTCCATTAATAAACATCTCAGCTAGATTCACTTCGGCCGACTCATCATCCATTTCGGATAGAGCTTCCTCAAACGGATCGATCGGCTCCTCATCATCTACCTCTACGGCGTGAACCGATGTTGTCCTAGTCGTGGTCGGATTGGGCATGTCTTTATAAAAGGATGGCCGAGAAATTTGGCTATTTTTCTGTTACTAGTAGACCCTCATATCGGTAGACTCCTTAAAAGGAGATCGTATATATCACGAAACTTCATTCCTTCAAACTTTTTCCTAAGGTCTAAAGAAAGTCCACCTTGAGCCAGCTTGACAAACTCATGTTCTGGCATGGAGATCATACATTTGGTCCTAGCCACCTTGAACCTGGCCAAGAATTCCTGAGCCGACTCGTTAAAAGTTTGTCTCATTTTGGCTAAGTCAGCCATAGACACTTCTGGCTCGGGCCGATAAAATTGTTCATGGAAGACTTACTCCATGGTCGCCCAATTCGGAATGGAGTTATGTGGTAGATTCACATACCAGGTGAACGCAATTCCCGTGAGAGTACTTGGGAAGAGTCTTAACATAAGACCTTCACGGTGAGCTATCTCCGCGCATTGAGCCGTGAATCGTCCTACATGCTCCACCGTAGATGGAAGTCCATCACCCGAAAAAAGGGTGAAATCAGGAACTCTGAACCCACTTGGAAATTCTTCCGTGTCGAAGTGTTGAGGATACGGCCTCCTGTACACAGGTCGGCCGGCTCTCATGGCTAAAGGGACCATCTCCTGGATCAGTTGCTAGACCACACCTCGGTTGAGAGCCCTTTGTTGGTCGAATCCGTTGTCATGACCATTCATATGATTTCCTCCATGGTTTCCCCAACCACCTAGGCCGAGAATTTGATTTATGTATGGGCCAACAAAGTTGCCCCAGGCCATTGGGTTGGCCTGTGGTCGAGCCTGGTGAAAAGCCTGATATGGGTTTGGCCCGAACTGATTGTTCCAAACTGGGAGATTATTGTGATTTGGGATATTCATACCCTGGTTGTTCCCCACTGGATTATTACCAGGTTGTTCATTCGCCCCAAAATTCTCGGCTTGAGCGCCTACTTGGCCTCGGGCCGCTAGGTGTCCATTTGGGACAAGTTGTTGACTGAGTCTGTCATTCACTTGAGCGAACTGGTTGTGAACGTCTAGCCGCTGGTTGTTCATCTTAGTAGTGAGCTCGTCAAGCTGCTGGTTAGTCGCTCGATTTGTCACCTCCATCGTCCCAATTAATTGTAGGAAGTCCAACGAGGTCGGCGGACTTGGCTGGAGGACCGGCTCTAAAGGGTAGCGGGTAACCTCTACTAAATTTGTATCTGTTGTCACGACCGAGGTCCGGCCGACTTATAATTGGCCACTATGGCCTACTTGAGAAGTTGGCATACCAAATGGCTAGGTCGACATTGGGAGTGTTCCAACCATGTTTCTTCTCCTTCGCCCAACTACTAAATTGGGCGACTGGATTTCTTGGTCGTTTATAGGATTCCCCTTAGTGCCAACGACCATGCAATATCAAAACCTAGTGTGTCCCACCGGGCGTGCCAAAATATGTTTCCCTCAATTTGATCTATCAAACCGTTAAAAGGGATTTTGGTCCTTCTTCGAATAAATGCGCATGCGTGCCACCACCCAGCCACAAAATGGCCCGAATGGAATTATAGATATTGAGTGCGCCCCTAAGGTTGACTCCTAATCTTACGATTGTACGACCGAGCAAGGAACCTCCTCTCGCCCTAGGTTCTTTCACTCCCTCAAGGTCAAGGGTGTTTAGGTTTCAACTTATATATTTTTATATTTTTGTTAAATTATGAATGAAATGCAAGTGCAATATTAATTCGAGCAAGAAAATTAACTAAGCTTAAGAAAATAAACTTAACGTAAACGTAATAAATAAATACTTAAAAGGAAAACCGATAATTAAATTTAAAGACGAATGATAATAAACTAAAAATTAACGAAGCAATTAAGTAAAGCTATTATACGAACGTTAACGGATGAACTTGAATCAAAATAAAGATTAAATAAAAATGAACTTGAATTTAAAACAAAGTAATTAAAAGTATTACGGAAAATAAACTTACTCTAGAAAAATGAAGAACTTGACTAACTAGAACTTGAACATGAAAATCTAGTCTAAGGATTGAAAATGTGCAAGATAAGAGTAAGTTTGTGCGTTGATGTTGATTTCCTTCTCTTCTTCACTTTGGCTATTTATAGGGTTTAGTCAACCAACGAATTGGCCATGCTTGGCCTCCACTCTTCTGACTTGAAAACCTTCCAAGTTGAGCCAATTAAACTTTCCAAGTCAGGCCACCCAAATCCTTCAGAGTCGAGACCATCCAAATTCTTCCAAGTCGGATAAGAGAAAACTTGTCTTGTTAAGCTTACTTGACTTGAGGTCTAATTGATACCAAAATGATTGATTAGGATTCGATCAAAACCTTCTTATTTGGGAAGATTTTAGTTTGACATAATCTCGACTTGATTTATTTTCTACTTTGACAGTTCGAGAGTTAAGGTCGGGTGAGGTTGACGAAAACCCGACTGGCACCCATGTCTCTCTTAGGCTCAAGGTCGGGTCGAAAGCTTGGCTTGGTGTGATAGAGGCCCAACCTCAATTTGATTGGGTGCTATCAGGCCATTAGTGGCTGTTATGTTTATCTCTTGGTCAAAAGACCATTAAAATGAATCATGCCCTATCATCCCTTATATACTTCATGATATTTGACCTTGAAATATAAGAGTAGTAGGGTGAATAACTAATCAAATACTTAGCCAACCCGGCCTAACCGAAAAACTTGTAGTTTCCTTTTTCCTTGAATCAACTCGGCCCGACCATTTGGGTTTGCCATAAAGTCCTCATAATTTCTTACTTCCTCTATATATATATATATATATATATATATATATATATATTGGGTTGGCCTGACCAGGATTGGTCATAACAACCATTTGAATCTATATATACATATATATATATATATATACATCTAAGTCGTGTACGTACATATATATATATATAAAGTATATATATAAATATATGAAGTAAATGTGGCTAGGAGGCTACGCCACTTTGTTTTTTGCAAATATATATATACAAATTTGGTGGTGGAAAAGATGTTTCCGCTGACATCTCACATGGGTAAGAGTTATGCTGCTTGAATATATATATATATATATATATATGTAGGTTTCCTTGAGTTTGACTTGTCACCATTGCTTTTCTATTGTGTTTGTCAGGTGTAAGTTTCCTTTAATTGAGATTGTCAAACTCAATGTGTATACATCTGATGAAGCCAACCATTGGCTTTATATGTAACACAGCTGGGTTTGAAAAAGAAAACCTGCTAGCCACCAATGATAGCCAACCCACCTGCTTTATATAACAAAGCTGGGTTTGAGAAATTTGCTTAGCCAACCTTGCTTAGAATTTCGGCCTACTCAACATAACACACCCAGCCTCCTTGCTTAGCTATTCTCCCTCAAAAATACCCTCATTGGCCTCTAGTTTTCAGCCATCTTTGTGGGAGGGAAAAGAACTAACCTTCTACTCAAAACACTCCACCCACAACCCTTACTACATATATTGGGTGAGTGGAGATCTTCACACCACTATCAAACAACTTGGTGCACCTATTTTATCATCAAGTGTGTCATTAAATATGATCAATTTAGTGTTTCCAAATTATATGGTTCATTACGTAACATTGTATTACGAACATAATAAAATATGATTGCATGTATTGCGGAGATGAGGCACTACTGGCGAGCTTATTTGGTTATGCATCCTACCAGTTCAAACCTCGTGGTTGTAATAAACCAGCACATCATTTAACTAGATATGCCCTCTCATCTACTGGCTAAATGGTTAAAAAATTATTAATATCAAATTTTTAAATCCTAACTATTTAGAATTATAATTACGGTTATTTATAATCATTAGTTATTTAATTAAATGATTATTAACCATTATCATAACCATTAACATATAGTTAGCCGCGGTGTACTGTGAAATTATTTTTAGTTTTTAATTTTTAATAGAAATAATAAAAAAAATTGAGATTGGTATTCAAAAAAAGATAAAAAAAAAACTAAATAAATATATAAAAAAAAATGTAAAATTGTAAGGGATAATCAACCATCTTATATCAACAAATTTTATATCGCTGTATACAACTCGACGAGTAGAACAATTTCTATACTTGTGTCGATGGTCAAAACTGACTAAAGGTGCTCGAAAAATATGAAAAATATTATGAATTACGAAATTTTTCAAGTTAGATCCATAAAAATGAACTATGATATGAGAAATCTAAGAATACGTTTGTTAGATTCGAAGAGAAGAACTAATCCTTACTAAGATCATTGCCTAAGGTGGCCAGAAATGGCCAAAAAATCTGAGTCGTACTATCGGCAACGCGGGTCGCCCACACTAGTGTGTGATGGGTTTTTAATTTTTCCTAATTTTTTCAATTTTTTTTTCAAATGACTTTAATTAACAACAATAAATAAATGTTGAAATAAATATGAAACTATGAACTATACCATTTAACAAATAGTTATACCATAACTATACCATTTAATATAACGGGAATAGAAACTACCGTTAATCATAACTGCAGTTTTTTTGCCCATCCTTAATTGTGTATAAACTTGATTTATCTTCTTCGTAATTTCAAAATTTTATTCTGTGACACTCTTTTACATATTGAGTTGAAAGTCTCATCAAAATTTTAATGAGATTATCTAATATACTCCATTGTAATTATTTTCTCCGTCGTAGTGGAAATGCTCACGAAATAGTTTAATTATATGGTTTACTTATCAAATAACACGTGTAACTTAAGGCATGCGCCACATCATTGTAGTATGGTGCCATTTAATATTTTCTCATAGGCATTGTTGGCTGGGCATTCCCAAACGGTCCAAGAATTTGGGCATTCCCAAACGGCTGGCCTTACTCTACAAAACAGATTTTTAGTAATTAGGCAACAACATCAATAGCCTTCAAAACTGCCAGAATAGTTGAGGTACAACACCGGTTTTAGTGTGGTGTACAAAAAAAAAACTATTTTCAAAATAGGAATTTGAGAGGAAAATAATTGTAACCGATGGCAGGTAATAATTAAAGAGCACGAGACTAGCTCGTGAGGCATGACTAGTCGATAGGGTCCTTCCTGGGCAGCAGCGAGGAGGAATGGTGAATTTGGGCGACATTTGAGAGGTCGCGCATGAAAGAAGGAAGATATGCAGCAACGAGGAGGGTCCTGGGCAACAAGAGAGTGTTCCGTGGTTTCATCGCCAAGTCGAGGCATGGTGAGTGACACAGTGGCGATAGAAGATGGATATGGTCGTCTTGTGGGTTGTCAATAGAGCTGGAAGTGTTCTGTGGTTTCATCGCCAAGTCGAGGCATGGTGACTGACGTAGTGGCGATTAAAGATGGTTATGGTCGTCTTGTGGGTCGTCAACGAAGCTGGAAGTCGCGAGTGTTGAAGGCCTGCACAAGTGTAGCGGCAAAAACAAAAATTTACAGATAAGGGTGAATTAGGGTTCGTAGTAGATGAAATTTGGAGAAATTTTGAGGGAAAATACGAGAATCGGTGAAATTGAGTTTGGAAATGGAATGGATGTGGAAAATATGGGGTATTATATATATTAGTGAACCGGGTTTGTAATTCGTGGAGAAAAATTACAGGATTGGTTGAGTAAGGATTAGTGATTGGTCGAATAGGAGAAATTATAGGGCAATTTTTAGGTTTATCAGTTATTTATTGGTCGAATAGGAGAAATCCCGTGAATTTGGGTGTGTAATAGTTTTTGTATGTTTTCAACTTACCACTCTCGCTGATAGCAATTGATAGGGTTATGAGTTATTTATCTGAAAATTTTACTTTGCACACTTTTTCTATATTGGTTAATTTGACTTTGAATATGCTTCAATTTTTAGATATTTGAATTGTAGTATGTTATTAATTTTGAGAGATTTGGTGCAGTGCAAAGGTGAAAATGCAATGAGGCTTTGTGAAGCCAGGTTTCATTTAAATTTTAGTGAGTTGGGTTGTCGAGTTCCAGTGCTCGCTCACTAAGGCCTGAAGAAATGCCAGGTAAAACATAGTTTCTTTTATATAGAAATGACATACATATGTAGGGAATTGGTAAGGTATGATGAAAATGTGTAGTTAAGGTGAAAGATGCTTTAGAGGTGGTGTGTGAAAATAGTTTTAATTACAATTTGTTCATATGTGAGATGAAAATTTTCTTGAATAGTGTTTGGTCATCCTTGTAGGTTAATGAATGATGAATGAATCATTATTGTCTGTGGAGAGGGTTAGATGTAAGTTTTGTACCTTCAGATTTTGTTCTTCCCCTATATTGACAAAGTAGGTGTTGTTTGGAATGCAAGGATTTGATGTGGCATTGTTGTTAGTTGTGTATATTGTGTTACTAGTTTCTATGTAGGAGTTTGTTTGACCTGTGGAGGTGTTTGTTCCCGGAAATTCTACCACACGACAGTGGACTAAGTGCCAAAAAGATCCAACAAATCAGAACATAAATTTTCTTTTCTTTTTTATCATGCTGCATAGACATTAAAATTTTTAGCTGACAATTAGATATCAAGCTCATTTTAATTTGTAGTACAGTCGTACTTGGAATCACAAACTTTTATTATTCCTTTGTTTTTGTTCCTGTAATACTTTTTGGGAAGCAATCTCTTTCACTAGCCATTGAAGTATGACTATCCTTCTTCTTTTGTAATTACGTGTTTGTTCTCATTGACAAAATATCTGCATTTTGTTCATGACATATGTTTGTGTGTTTGCAGTCAGGTCAACAAAGTTCGTAGCACGCAAACACTAGATTGTAACCGCTTCTAATGACAAGTTTATTCGTGTCTACAACTACGATACGATGGGTGAGATCAAAGAATACGAAGCACATACTGACTTTATCAGGAGTGTCTCTATTCATCCTAGTCTACTATATCTCTTGTCATGTTTGTTTGTTCCTTGTTGTCGGTATATCGTTATGGTTATATAAAACTGTTTTGTGGATGCATTGGTAAGATTTAAGTTCCTAAGGATTTTGGGTTGTTTCTTTATTTATATGTGATCCTTTAGGGATGACTAATTGGAATGAAATCACATTTATAAATTATAGACACTTTGATGAGGTAATTGGGTTTAGATTTGGATTTGATTCTAAGGCTATTTGTTAGAAAAACATTATATTTGAAATATGTAGATGCCATACTAATGAAAGTGATTTGAAATGACTAGATGCACAAAGTCATTCGAAATCCATTTGTTTTCTTCGCTTCTCTGCTTATTCAAATAAAAAAAATCCTACTACCATACATATGCATTGTATCTCTAGCCAACAATTTTAGCATTTTTATGAAATCTAAATCCAAATCCTTTCGGGAAAAAAGAGTCTTATTGTTTTCAGATACCGGAAGGATAATTGAATAAAAACTCTAACAAGTTTATTAACTTTTTTGTTCATGTGCTCATTTGCTGTTGAAAGCATACTCATAAGATTCATTTTTGCATAACCGAAGACATTTAAATTTGATGAATGGAAACTCATCTTACCTACTGTTAAAAAACTAGTTTCAAGACCGCAACCCATTCTGTGTGGTATTTTTACCATTTACAAAGGAACTAGTCTAAATATGTATGCTTCTTTGGATGAGTATGGAAATTGAGCTAGGCTTGATCGGCAGGAATGTTTGCTACTCTAAATATGTCTTTTGTTATGTTCCTAATCATGCCTTTATGTTTGTTCTTCCAAAGGTTGGATCTCGGCCTGTATGATATAAGACATTTCCAAATTCAGTGAGCACAGGAAATAGGTACTTACTTTTATTGTTATTTGTCAACTGTTGTTATTATTTTTATTGGAAGGTGATGTTCAATGCATATGAGCTTGCATTGCAGGTTTCCAATGTCAGAGTTGAATAAAAATAATGACCTTGATGTTGAAAACAAAGATGCAAGTGAAGAAGAGGACGATGACGAGAATGAAGATGATGGTGATGATGATGAAAAGGACTCATAATAAGAGAATGATGATGATGTGAATGATGAAGACTCAGATGATGATGTTGAGGGCAATGTAGGAAGCGATGATGAAGATGTGGGTTTAAATTTGTGTTATGGCCTGAATTTGGGTTCGCTATGATCTGTTAATTTGAATTTGCAGGTTATGGATTCTCAAAACTCTCCTGGCAAAAAAGAAGGTGTAAATTCAAAGGCCACACATTTAGGCGAAGTTTTTGATATATGATGTTGTAAAAAGTGATTATTAATGGTTAGTAATTTGAATTTTGATCATTCCTCTACATTAGCAATGATTGAAGGCTTGGTAGCTTGGTTTCCTTTATCCTAACTAATTAGTATAAGGCTTGATAGGAAAAAAGCTTACAACCTGTCAGAATATTGATAATTACGTTTTCTGGTGTATATGAATTTAGTGGCATTGTGTCATGCAATTGGTATTGTAAGGGGAGGTAATTAGTATTTGATCTGGGTATGCATGTGTTATTTTGCTCAATTTTCTTTTAAGGCTATGATGCGGGCTAGGTGAATTTTATAAAAGGAGTATAAAATAAGTAAGCATAAGATTTTGGTGTTGGATCGAATAATTAGAAGCAATGTGCAAATGAAACACTTAATGAATTAGATTATTTGATAATTGTGATGGGGATGAATTGGTACATGCGGTTGTGAATGAATGTAAGAAAGAATTATTGAACAAGAATAGAGGTACGAAAAATGCCCCCAAAACAGAAAAATGTGGTACTTCGATTTTATATAACGGAAACTCCCCTATAGGTATTTGAAGTACGAAAAAGGCAAGTAGGAAAAACGACAAAATTTTCCCTATCTCATTATCTACACGAAAATAGGTAAAATTTATTTATCAATTACATTATGTTCAATTGTAACTCTTACAAAAATTGGGTAAGTTCGAACTTGTATTTGATTGTTATTGTAGTTGAAACGCAAATGAGGAAATAAATGTATGGAAGGAATTCATTTAAACACTACATGGATGCAGTACATATGATTTAAACGTTATAAACGTATTTGGGCATCAATCATCTGATCCAACCCTTTAGATTTAATGCATATAATCCTAGATCAGTTACAAAAAATATAAATTGAGCATGTTGATGTTCATGTACTAAGGAACGTTTAGAAACCAAAGTTCTGAAGTACGTTACAAACGGTTAAATAAATACATGGAGGCGTTTATACCAATTAGCAGTGCGAATTTGGTTCCCCAGATTTCTTATAAGAAATATGCTCCCGTATCGAATTTAATAAAATTTTAATTAAGTAAAAACTAATTTATATATAAAAAATTAAATAAAACAATTCCCAAATAACCCAATTTAGTAATACCTGAACGTTAAAAAGGGTAAATCAGTTATTACCATCACACTACATCTACAGGGCACATGCTCATTCTTCACTAATTCACCTGCATTCTGCACAAAACAATAAACATACAAGTTAATGAGGACTTCTCATTCCACACAGCAGTTGCACGAAGCGAAGGCGTATCCTCATTCTCTCCGGCGCATCAATCAGTCTCCGTCTCCAACAACCGGAGCGATTCCTGTGTCCGCCTCCACCTGCGCACCCAGATCCCCATTATTCATCTGCAGATTGCGACCTAGAACCCACTGGCCACTGGACCTACACACACATATCCCCAGGCACTCTGCAATTTTTGCAAAAATCAAGATTCTTGATCTTAATGGCTTATGTAAGTGAATTCCTAAACCTTTCTATACTTCCTTTTGTTCATAGTCCATGATTCAGGATGCATGCATGTCTGTTGTTCATGGGTTCTTATACTCTGCTTCTAACTAGTTACATTTAAAGTATTTGCTAGTTTTGTGTATGTAAGAGAATATGGAAAGGAACAAATATATTAAAAAAAAAAACAGAAGTATAAGTAATTAGTATGTGGCAACATCCTATGCATGAAAAAAACGGTTAAACATTTGTTGGTCTACAGGTTTCAAGGGGAGGCAGGGGACAAGATTGGCAAGAAGAGGGCAGAGTGTGTTGATTCTGTATGCCCAATTTTTTAAAAGACATTATGGAGAGGTTGATAAAGGCACAAGCTGCAACAGTAGATAAGTTGGGGTTTCGAAGCTTACGACAACTATCATGGATGGGAATGCAGGCGAGGCTTTTCAAGTCCATCCTGCAGAAGACAAACCCAGATGGTCCCTCAATGGAAGTTGAGGGGAGGGTTCATAAGATCCGAGAAAGGGATTTTGCTCGTATAATGGGAATCCTCGGTGTGAACCACCAACGTCGAAGGGGAGGGTCCATTTCAATGGACACAGTTGGTCTATTTAGGGAAAAGTACATGCGACATAACGGAAGCCTTGTGTTGGAGGACTTACTGGACATTATATTAAGCAAGCAAGAGCCGGATAATGAATTTGAGATTACTGTTGTCTTGTATGTTATGGGTACAGTCTTGTTTCCAACAGATTATATTAGTGTAAGAGCCAATTACTCGTCAGCCTTCTTGTTTGGCACAGAGTTCTGTCAAATAAATTGGCCCTCGTTGTGTGTGGAAGATCTCATGGCCAACATTATAGAATTTTCACTTTCAAACGGTGAGGTCTTGGCAGGATGCACAATTTTTTGGGAGCTTTTTTATATTGAAAAAATTGGAGAAGGGTATTTGTTGGTGGATAGGGCATTACTACCAGTTAGCGCGTGGGATAGGAAGAAGTGGAATACACTTTACAAACAGACACAGGAGCAACGACGGATTGCAAGTAGTACAGGCGAGAATGAAACCCAAAATGTCGCCAACATGACTGAGACGTTCAACATAATGGGGGTTGATGGCAATGCAAGCTCGAATGTACCAACTGCTACACCGAGCCACAAATTGAAGGTAATTCAACATTCACCCAATTATTTTTATTTTTACCATAATCGCATAACAAATTTGAGGTTGTTTAGGCATTATATTGGTAACTTAGGTCAGCTGGTAGTGGACTTCACATGGTTGGATACACTTCAAACCTTGCTGCAGGTTCCAAGATCATCAAATAGGACAGCTATGATGTGTGATGCGACACAAGAGGAATATGGACAACCAATGGAAACCACTGTTAGCAGGGGGAAAAGAAAACCAGCGCGTGAAATTAATATGGCTTTGGGGGGCACATGTTTGAACACTAAGCAGGTTGTGCCACATCGTTCCACATTGAAGGGGACTGTGTTGAAAATGAGTTTACTGAGGCTGACCAGTCCCTACTAGACTTCATATTTGATACACGACACGATCAAAGGTAAATGAATATGTACGCATTGCTGTTTGGAAGTCTACCCTGTATAGTGGTGACTCTCATTCATATTGTTGAATTAATATAACCATATTCTGAGGCAGACAAGTTATTATCCAAACAGAAGTGGATCACTTAAAAAGGCTGGATCTTAGATGTTTGATGCTAGACAACTTCATCTCCAATAAGGTACGCCCTCTGTGTTGCTAGGGTGTAGACAATTCAAATGTGAATTTTCCTTGTGACTTGTGTATTGTTTGTGTGGACCGGATTGCAGATAATCGACCTCGCGATGAATATGATGGGCAGGACTGGGGATGGGCATTGGTTTGTTCCACCCATTTCACGGTAAGTTAGTCTTCACAGCTTGCATCGTAATATTTGGAAACTGTCTATAATAATCCTCACTTTGATATCTATGATAGACAAAAGTTGTCCCATGTATTGAAGAAGGCGTAATGGCCACCCGCCGGATTAAGTCCTTAAGGAGGTACCAATGTATGTGGTACAATAAATGGTAATGGGAATAAATTCCATCGTATTTGGTATTTAAAAACCTTACATTGTATTGTCCAACTTGATAATGCCCAAACTACGCATTAAATTAAACATGTAATTTGAGTATTATGCAAATTTAAACCCTTTTGTGTAGTTATAGCATTGGTAAGTAGGGATCGTTCTTAACCGGGGAAATTAGGGAATATTAATAATATGTTAGTTAAAAAGAATAATGAATAATTAATGAATTGAAGAATTAAAGAATTAAATAATCACATAATCACATAATCACATAATTAATTAATTGAATAATCAAGTAATAAAGAATTAAAGAATTAACGAATAAACGAATAAACGAATTAATAAATAAGAGAATCAATAAATTAATGAAATAACGAATAAATGAATTAAATGAATAAAAGAATAAAGATGGGGGTTTTAGGGATTTTGATCATGCAAGATAAGTAAAGACATAAATGAACTAATTCTATTCCTATTTTAACATATATACAAGTGGACTTTCTTTAAACACAAAGTCTACCAACACTCTAACATTTGCAAAGTTTGAATACATCACAAAATTCTACTTTCACCATCTCACTCATGCATACATTTTATAAACATTATAAATGCACCGAAACGCGGTCATAAACACTTATAAATTGATTAACCCAATGTTTATGATTTGAATGTGTATTAAACATTTAAATCTCTTCAATTTTATACTAAGTGCACCGAAACGCGGTCATAAACACTTAGTATAAAATTGAAGCTTAAGCACTCAAATGTATGAAGTAAATGAAGTTTGAAAAGTAGAACACATTATAATAATATCCTTGTCTACAAAAGTTAGAAAGAAAATACCCACAAAAATATTGAACTAAAGAAAATAAAACCGAAAACCATGAGAGTTTAAGCAAAGGAAAGAACAAGTTACACCTTCGGAATCCAAGAAAGCATGTGATTCCGAAAATGGATGGAATAAAAATGACATGTTATTCATAAGATTTTCTGACAGCAGAAGAAACCTTATGAAGATGGATGAATAAACACGAGAATGCGAACTTAAACTCAAGAATTGCAACGGAAATACTAGGCTTGAATTTCTAAAGGAAGGATACAATTTTGTGTTTTGGAGTTCTTTCCCCATACAAAGTCCCCCTTTTCAAGTGAAATGAACTCCAATTTATAGGAGGAAAAATTCACTAAAAACAAATAAAGTAATTAAAAATAACAATAAAAATAAAAGAAAATGAAATGATGACTAATTATGAAAAATGATGAAATTAGGTACGGTTTGGAATTAATTTGTGGTTGAAAAATAAGGGAAATAGGAGCAAATGGGGCTGTTGGACTGCTGAATTTTCGGGTGAATAGTGTCGGGCTGAAGAGTTGGTTGTGCAGCAAGTGGGCTGGTGTGGGCGCAGGCGGGCCAGGCTGATGCAGTGTACGGGCTGGCGGATTGGGTTGGAGTAGTTGTGCAGCAGCTGGGCTGTGTGAGTGCAGTGGGCAGGTGAGGGCGACTGTTGGACGTACGGGCTGGAGCAGCGGAGTTGGTGACGGGCTAGGCGTGCAGTGGCCTGGTGGCGTGATGGGCTGGGTGACTCGACCGGAGCAGGTGGATTGGCACAGTGCGGGTCATGGGCTGGAGAACCGTGGGCTGCAGAATGAGAAGATATGGGCTGCAATTAAAAACATGAATTTGGGCTTTGCAAAATAAAAAATTAATTAATTTATAATATAACCGAATTTCGTCCATAAATTCTTCGTTAAAATTCCAATCGGGACGATTTTTTCGCCAAAACGCTCCAAATTACAAACTTTATTTATTTAAACAAAAATATTACAAAATAAATTATTTTATCTAATTATTTATTATTTTAATATTAAAAGTCAAGTATAAGGGTATAAAATAATATAAAATAATGTTGATTTAACGACCTATCAAATACCCCCACACTTAAACTTTGCTAGTCCCTAGCAAATACTGAATTTAAACTACGAAATCAAAACAAGTAAACCCTTAACCATTTGTCTCAAAATTCCATCAATATTATGGCATAAAAGATTTTCACTTAAAGCGTTTAAGCATACAGAATTTCAAGGGTTAGTACATGGTAACAAAATGTTTAAACAAGTAAGATAATGAGTAAATATGGTGAAATGGATCTCAACATGAATAAACAAGTACGAATCAACTCACAAGGATATGCACTCATAAATTCACTCAAATTTTGTAAGGGTTTGTGTTTGAACTCAAAATATGTGAGACAATGTTCACATAATAGAAGTAAAGTACTTTTGCAAAATCTCAAACAAACACCTCAAGATAAATATTTAAACATACTTGCACAAATGAACCAAAACCATAAGCTTACTCAAGTGATTTACTCAACTAATCAAAGTTTACCATCTTAAGGATCATAAGGTCTTTACGAAGGTTGTAATGGGGCTAAGTTTAGAGGCAAGGAATATATAGGACAAGTGGTGCTCAAATTCGTTCCAAGACTTAAACGATTCCCAAACCATAACTTCCCGATCTTAGTATGAATTCATTCCTTCGAACATGTTCAATTATTCAAATGTAAAGGACTTAACTCAAATATAATCAATCTTTATTACCTTGATAGAGACTCAACTCTTTTTTTTCTTTTTCTTTTCTTCTTCTTCTTTTTTTTTTCTTCTTTTTGCAAATATCAAGGTAATAACATAATATACAAAGTTTGAGTAAGTAAATCCATACACATAAAAGTCTTCCAAACATCATCAATTTTTCTTCACACCAATTTCATGTCTTCAATCAAGTCTTTGGAACAAGGGTGAAAGATGTCTATGCTAAGCTCAAGTGTTTAGGTAATCATGGTGATGAAGGAAAGGTTTAATGCGGGCTCAACTGGGTTAAAACTAAGGGGGTCGCAACTTGTGTGCACAAAATAGGGAGCATGGATGTTTGAATTTATGGTGTTAACCCTAATGCCTTAATCATATCCAAAATCAGAGAGTTTAATGACTTAAAAGCTTTGAAAATCAAATCGAATAAGTTCTAGTACTCTAGAGTTCATTAAGATCTATTGCAAGTAGTTATGAGGTATATGTTTATCAATTTAACCAAAGAACTCATGAATCACTCATCAAAGATGTATATATAGTTCTAAAGCTCACATAAGGTTTAAATGATTCATACTTGTCTTAGCATGCTAGTTTATGTACCAATTTACATGCACTATCTTAAAAGTTATAACATTTAATCACAAAGTATTAACAAACGAATTCAAGTTATAGTGATCATCTTTATAGCCAGAATATACTTATTCCCTTCATTATTATCATTGACAGGTTAAAGGGCAACTAAAGACTCGATAAAACAAAAAGACTCAAGAAAGCCGAAATAACTCTTTTTTTTAATTTTAATTTATTTTAATTAAAAACAATTTTATTGTGCACTTAAAATTGTAAACCACTCCCCCACACTTAAATTCTACATTGTCCTCAATGTAAGAAAGTAGAAATGAACATAGACTCTAAGTAAGGAGGAGAATTTTACGAAAATAAACTAAAGACACGAAAGACATAAACATAAAAGAGAGTGAAGGGATTAAAGAGAGCAAATCTGCGGTGATGGCTCCTTCACGACTCGGGAATACGTTGGGTTGCCTCCCAACAAGTGCTTTGACGGAGTGCTGAAATCAACTCATATGATGCGAGGCCGTAGCACCTTCGCTGTTTCCACATCGTGCTCGCCAAATGCCTCTATGTACGGCTTTAATCTGTGGCCATTGACTTTGAACTCCTTCCCGGTTTCGATGATTTTGATCTGTATGGCTCCATGGGCAAACATATTAGTAACAACAAAAGGACCTACCCATCTAGAACATAACTTACCAGGAAAGAGTCTGAGTCGGGAATTGAATAGCAAAACTTTCTGTCCGATGTAAAACGTTTTACTCTTGATCTGCTTGTCATGAAATGCCTTAGTCTTCTCCTTGTAGATCAGAGTGTTTTCGAATGCATCATTTCTGATTTCCTCAAGCTCACTCAGCTGGAGCTTTCGATGCAAACCGGCATCATCTAGCTTGATGTTGAACGTTTTGACAGCCCACTATGCTTTGTGCTCCAGTTCCACCGGAAGGTGGCATGCTTTTCCATAGACCAACCTATAGGGTGACATCCCTATAGGAGTTTTGTAGGCCGTCCTGTAGGCCCAAAGTGCATCATCCAATCGCTGGCTCCAATCCTTGCAACTAGGGCCCACGGTTCTCTCTAAGATCTTCTTGATTTCCCTATTGCTGACTTCGGCCATTCCACTCGTTTGAGGATGATACGGTGTAGAGACTCTGTGAGTGACACCGTATCGTTTCAGTAAGGCTTCAATGGTCTTGTTGCAGAAGTGACTTCCATCATCACTGATCAGGACCCGAGGGATCCCAAACCTGGAAAGAATGTTAGTTCTGAGGAAATCTGCAACAGTTTTAGAGTCATTAGTCCTGGTGGCTTTAGCTTCCACCCATTTCGAGACATAATCAACAGCAAGTAAGATATAGAGATAACCATTAGATTGAGAAAATGGACCCATAAAATCAATACCCCAAACATCAAATATTTCAACAGTTAAAACATAATGTTGTGGCATTTCATCCCTTTGTCCTAAGTTTCCTGATCTCTGACATTTATCACAGGCTAAACAGAATGAATGTGCATCTTTAAAAAGTGTGGGCCAATATAGTCCAGATTCTAAAATTTTGAGTGCAGTTTTTCGAGATCCAAAGTGGCCCCCACAAGCATGGTTATGGCAAAACTCTAGGACTGACCTATGTTCAATATCAGGGACACATCTCCTAATTAATAAATCTGCACAGTGTTTCCATAAATAAGGTTCATCCCAAACATAGTACCTAGCATGCTTCTTAAGTTTATCTTTTTGTGCACGGGTGAGAGTGGAAGGTAACTGCTTGGTGACTAAGTAATTTACGATATCAGCATACCAAGGAGTACTTACCTGAATTCCGAAGAGTTGTTCATCCGGAAACATCTCCTGAATTTCCACGGGATCTCGTTCATTTGCTATGCGACTCAAATGGTCTGCCACCACATTTTCTACACCTTTCTTGTCTTTAATCTCGATGTCAAACTCTTGGAGAAGAAGAATCCATCGGATGAGCCTTGGTTTCGCCTCCTTCTTGGCGAGGAGATACTTCAGTGCTGCATGATCAGTGTAAATAATGACTTTAGTTCGAAGTAAATAAGAGCGAAATTTATCTAAAGCAAACACTACAGTAAGCAACTCCTTCTCGGTAGTGGTGTAGTTCATTTGAGCATCATTCAGAGTTCTGGATGCATAATAAACGACGTAGGGCTTCTTGTCCCGCCTTTGTCCTAGTACAGCACCAACTGCATAGTCAGAGGCATCACACATTATTTCAAAGGGTAAGGACCAATCCGGGGCACAAAGAATGGGTGCAGTGGTTAGAAGAGTTTTAAGCTTCTCAAAAGCTTCCTGACAGTCAACATCGAAGACGAAGGGTGTCTCCTTCTGAAGCAATCGGCACAAGGGTCTTGCAATGTGGGAAAAGTCCTTGATAAATCTTCTGTAGAAACCTGTGTGACCAAGAAATGAACGGATCTCTCTCACCGAAGTGGGAGAGGGTAAGTGTCACACAATATCAACTTTAGATTTATCAACTTCAATTCCTCTTTCAGAGACAATATGGCCTAAGACTATCCCTTGTCTAACCATGAAATGACATTTTTCCCAGTTAAGTACTAGATTAGTTCCGACACACCTTTGTAAGATAAGTTCTAAGTGTTCTAAGCATGCATCAAAACTATCCCCAAAGACACTGAAATCGTCCATAAATACTTCAATTATTTTTTCGACATATTCAGAGAAAATAGAAAGCATGCATCTTTGGAAAGTACCTGGGGCATTACATAAACCGAAAGGCATTCTTCGGTAGACAAAAGTTCCAAAAGGACAAGTGAAAGTCGTTTTGTCTTGGTCATTTTGCGCGATACAGATTTGATTATATCCAGAATAACCATCAAGAAAACAGTAATAGGAGTGACCTGCTAACCTTTCAAGCATTTGATCAATGAAGGGCAAAGGAAAAAGATCCTTCCTAGTTGCTTTGTTGAGGCGCCGATAATCGATACAAACTCTGTATCCGGTCACGGTTCTCTGGGGCACCAGCTCGCCTTCGCTGTTCGCCACAACTGTGACTTCACTTTTCTTTGGGACTACTTGGACTGGTGAGACCCATTTGCTGTCTGAAATTGGGTAGATGACACCACAGTCCAAGAGTTTGATGACCTCTTGTTTCACGACCTCCATCATCGGGGGATGAAGGCGACGTTGAGCTTCGCGAGAGGGTTTTGCATCATCTTCAAGCAAGATTCGATGTACACAGGTTGTAGGGCCGATTCCCTTGATGTCGGACAGAGTCCATCCAATGGCTATCTTGTACTTTGTTAAGACCCGTACCAATCTATCTTCCTGTGATTCGGTTAGTGCAGAGGACACTATGACAGGCAGAGTCTCGTCCGGGCCAAGATAGGCATACTTCAGGTGGTCCGGCAGAACCTTGAGCTCGAGAACGGGGGCCTGCACTACTGAAGGAGGAGTGGCATTAGTACTAACTGGAAGGGACAAGGGTACCTGAGGATTTACCATTCTGGGGGCCTCATTTAGGGTCATGAATTCATCCAAAATTCGAGGCCCTAGTTCATAATCCGCATCTTCAACCAAGGCGTCCCCTGATTGAGTGAGGACAACTCCTTCCTGGATTATCATATTGAGCGTGTCTTCTCGAATTGATTCAAGATGTTTTTCTGCAAAAGAAGTACACACATTAATAGAAAACGTAGTTTGAGTTGTGGAACTCGGGTACCTCATGGCATCGAAAATGTTGAAGCCGATTTCCTCTCCATCAACTTCCAATGTTAATGTACCATTGAATACATCAATCTTTGTCTTAGCAGTTCTTATAAATGGTCTTCCCAACAACATTAGTGGAGCTTGATTCGTAGGGGAATCCTCCATTTCTAGGACATAAAAATCCGCGGGGAAAATGAGCTGGTTAACCTGCACAAGAACATCTTCGACGTATCCCTTGGGATACACATTAGAACGATCGGCTAATTGAATGATAACATCATCATGTTGTAATTTTCCTAAACCTAGGGAAACATATAACGAATATGGCATAACATTAATGGATGCACCTAAGTCTAGCATGACTTTATCAAAAGACTTGTTACCAATCACGCAGGGAACAGAAAAACTCCCTGGATCCTTCAACTTTGGGGGTAGCCGACGTTGGATTACAGCAGAAACTGTTTCACTCACCATCACAACCTCCTTCTCCCTCGTTTGGCGCCTTGGAGTGCATAACTCTTTCAGAAATTTTGCGTATTTCGGCACTTGTTTGATGCACTCGATCAAGGGCATGTTGATTTGCACCCTTTTGAAGATTTCCAAGATTTCCTCATCGGATTCATCCTTCTTAGATTTGGCAAGTCTACTTGGGAATGGTGCACGCACAGACGGGGAATTAGTAACAACAGAACTTGAAGGGATTGGGTTGTTACCTTGTGTGTGGGTAGGTTGAACTGGCAGTTGTGCCGTGGTGGTATTAGTTGCCACCTTGTGCTTTTCAGCCTCAGAAACGGCTGGATCTGGCTCTATTTCACCGAGCACTTTACCACTTCGAGTGATAATCGCATTGGCTTCAGGTCTTGCATTCGGGTTGGGTGTAGGTTGAGGTGGAAGAACCCCACTAGCTTGGATTTTACCCATGAAGTCCACGACCTTGCCCATTTGGTCCTTGAGATCAGCGATGTCTTTTTGCTGATTTTGCTGCCCTTGTGAAAGAGCAGCCAGCATTTTATCATAATCAGGATTAGAAGATGAAGAGATATGATTATTTGCATGATTATGAGAAAAGTTAGAAAATGGAACCGGGGGCCTTGGTTGCCATGTGGGCTTTTGGAAATGTTGAGGATTCGGGGCACGGGTTGGACCTGTCATCATGTGTTGAGGGTTTAGGACATTGTTCGGATCTCTCAAACTATAGCCTTGGGTCCTTGGCCCTCCTTGAAATCCACCAATGGCATGTGCCATTTCAGTCCCGGAGTCTTCCTCCCTTGCAGTGTAGGGGCATTGGTCCTCAAGATGGCCTTGGGAGCATATAGAACACACCGGGGCTACCTGCTTCTTTAGTTCCAACACATTCGAAAGCATAGAGGTGATTTTATCTAATTTAGAATCATTAATAACTTGGGAACTTACCTCATGTACCTTTCTTGGAATAGGCTCGACACCTTCATATTGTGCATCATTGAGTGCACGGCTTTCAAGTAATGCACGACCGTCTACTAAACTCCGAGCTAAGAAACTTCCGTTAGCTGCAGCATCAAGTAGTCCTCTATCCCAACCTTTGAGTCCCTCGTAGAAGTAGGTTAAGAGATATCCTTCAGTGATTCCGTGAGTCGGGCATGAAGCACAGAGTTCCTTAAACATTTCATAATACTGGCTGAAATTCTCATCATGATCTTTTTGTTTGATTCCAGTGATCTCCTTTCTTAACACCGTAATCTTTGAGGCAGGAAAGTATTTGGTAAGAAATTCCTGAACCAGCTTCTCCCAAGAGTCGATATGATTGGGTGGGAGACTCAAAAACCACACCCGTGCTCTATCTTCCAAGGACAATGGGAAAGCCTTCAGCTTCATGATTTCCAAATCCGCATCATCGGGACACATGCTACTGATAATGAATTGGAATTCCGTCAAGTGTTTGTGTGGATCTTCATTTCTGATTCCATGGAACTTGGGTAACTGATGAAGGACTCCACTCTTGAGCTCAATATCTTTCTTGTTGGTTCTAGGCTCGGGATACTGGATGCAGAAATTCGCAGTGCCACTTGTGTTAGTACATGTCTGCTCTCGGATACTCAGATTTCTTGCCATGACTACTGGTGTTCCAAAAGTCTGTTCCTCGTCTGAATTACTCTTCTCACTTATTGATTCACCGAGTATTGGGGATGATGGTCTGGATGAGCTGGTTTTCTTAAGTGCGTCTCTGAATGTTGCGTTGCTTAGTGAGATGTCAAGTTGCTTTCTCAACCGATCAAGCTTAGACTGATGAGCGTGCATTCATAAGTACGTACCTAAATTAAAAGTGAACTCTAAGTTAGAAGGTAAATATACACAAGTACTTAGCTAGTGAAAGTTAATTTAAACAGAATAATTGCGACAAGAATTAGGTTTAATGTTCGGAATATACGTTAAGAAAGTCACAATTAGCAAGAAAATGTGAGTTATGAAAAAGTATGAACTTAAGCTGGAATTAACATATACACAAAAAGAGATAGTAAGGGTATGAGAGTATAGATTTCATACAGTGTGACATAAATAGAAGCTAGAATTAACAAAAAGTCACAGTAATAGCAAGAAAATGCACAAGTTCCAAATGCATCTAAACTAATGCAACACTAAAGTATCTACATGAAGCATGGTGTGGATGCATTTATTAGAACCTGCACAAGACATAAGAGTTACGTGACAGTTCATGAAAGAATGGCCTACACCTTCGATCTCACTTCCCTAGATTCACTTAGTCTAGGGGGGCCGGTGATGAATTCCGAGCATCATGAAATCTCAGGGAGGGCATGCAACTAATTATGCAATAAGTAGAGCCTTAGAGTGTCATGAATAACTTTCCCCTTTCGCTTCTCATAATACTTTCCTGGGCGTACGGCCTGCGCGTACTGATAACCACCCTTCCACCATTCAACGTTAATCATGGCCAGTTGAGATAGATGTAACGCGAGAAGCAAGAATAATTTCGAGAACACCCCGAGGCTTGCATTGGCATATACTCCATTGGTGTTCTCTTTCTTAATCCAAAACTTGTCACCAGTCATAACCCTTCTAGACACCATAACCAACCGATGGAAGATTTGGTGAATTACCAAACCCGAGTGTTTACAAACTCCGCCCCAACCTCATGCCCATAGATTCGAGTCTATGGTGTGTGGTGATGAAATCCACACATCACGAAGGGTTAAGGAGAAAATAAATACAAGGGGCGCTACCTGTTCCCGAAAGTAGAATTTTGAAGAAAAAGGGGCCCTGAGATTCATGCAACTCTAAAACATTTAATAGGAAACAATATTTACATTTAGGAAAGTCACATATATAAATATATATATAGCTCTAAAAATTAATAAAATAAACAAGTATAGAATACAATTAATGAAATAACACAATAAAGGCATTAAATACAATTTATGAACAAGCATATTATGAACATTGTTAATTAATATAATAAGGCAAGCATAAAACATGAAAGTTGTGAACAAAAATGGATACTCAAATATGAATAAAATAACTTAAGTGTGTAAAAGTATAACCAAATTATGAACAAGTATGACAAATAACAAGTAACATAATTACAACTTATTTATGCTAACACAAAAATAAAAGGTATGAAAATTTAGTAAAGGTAAATAATAAACAAGTAGGAACATTTAATAAACATAATAAAAGTAAAATGAATAGTTAAAACACAATCTAAAATTAAGTATGCACAAATTAAATTTGTTTATTTATTTACTACTATTGATTTATACTTATCCGAATTTTTCTTATTATTATTATTTTTCTTATTATTTTTTTATTATTATTTTTTTAATAGAAATATTAAATAAAAAAATAAATAATCATAAAAAAAAAGTAATTGTAAACAAGTAATATACAAGTAATACTATGAAAGTAAACGAATAAAATATGAACAAGTATTATGGCAACATAATTAAATAAATAAATAAAACTTAAGAATATGTATACTTAATTCACAAATATGAACATTTCAAATATAAACAATTTTATACATACTAACACATTAAGAATGATTTTTAATTTCCCCGGCAACGGCGCCAAAAATTGATAATGCCCAAACTACGCATTAAATTAAACATGTAATTTGAGTATTATGCAAATTTAAACCCTTTTGTGTAGTTATAGCATTGGTAAGTAGGGATCATTCTTAACCGGGGAAATTAGGGAATATTAATAATATGTTAGTTAAAAAGAATAATGAATAATTAATGAATTGAAGAATTAAAGAATTAAAGAATTAAATAATCACATAATTAATTAATTGAATAATCAAGTAATAAAGAATTAAAGAATTAACGAATAAACGAATAAACGAATAAACGAATTAATAAATAAGAGAATCAATAAATTAATGAAATAACGAATAAATGAATTAAATGAATAAAAGAATAAAGATGGGGGTTTTAGGGATTTTGATCATGCAAGATAAGTAAAGACATAAATGAACTAATTCTATTCCTATTTTAACATATATACAAGTGGACTTTCTTTAAACACAAAGTCTACCAACACTCTAACATTTGCAAAGTTTGAATACATCACAAAATTCTACTTCCACCATCTCACTCATGCATACATTTTATAAACATTATAAATGCACCGAAACGCGGTCATAAACACTTATAAATTGATTAACCCAATGTTTATGATTTGAATGTGTATTAAACATTTAAATCTCTTCAATTTTATACTAAGTGCACCGAAACGCGGTCATAAACACTTAGTATAAAATTGAAGCTTAAGCACTCAAATGTATGAAGTAAATGAAGTTTGAAAAGTAGAACACATTATAATAATATCCTTGTCTACAAAAGTTAGAAAGAAAATACCCACAAAAATATTGAACTAAAGAAAATAAAACCGAAACAACCATGAGAGTTTAAGCAAAGGAAAGAACAAGTTACACCTTCGGAATCCAAGAAAGCATGTGATTCCGAAAATGGATGGAATAAAAATGACATGTTATTCATAAGATTTTCTGACAGCAGAAGAAATCTTATGAAGATAGATGAATAAACACGAGAATGCGAACTTAAACTCAAGAATTGCAACGGAAATACTAGGCTTGAATTTCTAAAGGAAGGATACAATTTTGTGTTTTGGAGTTCTTTCCCCATACAAAGTCCCCCTTTTCAAGTGAAATGAACTCCTATTTATAGGAGGAAAAATTCACTAAAAACAAATAAAGTAATTAAAAATAAAAATAAAAATAAAAGAAAATGAAATGATGACTAATTATGAAAAATGATGAAATTAGGTAAGGTTTGGAATTAATTTGTGGTTGAAAAATAAGGGAAATAGGAGCAAATGGGGCTGTTGGACTGCTGAATTTTCGGGTGAATAGTGTCGGGCTGAAGAGTTGGTTGTGCAGCAAGTGGGCTGGTGTGGGCGCAGGCGGGCCAGGCTGATGCAGTGTACGGGCTGGCGGATTGGGCTGGAGTAGTTGTGCAGCAGCTGGGCCGTGTGAGTGCAGTGGGCAGGTGAGGGCGACTGTTGGACGTACGGGCTGGAGCAGTGGAGTTGGTGACGGGCCAGGCGTGCAGTGGCCTGGTGGCGTGATGGGCTGGGTGACTCGACCGGAGCAGGTGGATTGGCACAGTGCGGGTCATGGGCTGGAGAACCGTGGGCTACAGAATGAGAAGATATGGGCTGCAATTAAAAACATGAATTTGGGCTTTGCAAAATAAAAAATTAATTAATTTATAATATAACCGAATTTCGTCCATAAATTCTTCGTTAAAATTCCAATCGGGACGATTTTTTCGCCAAAACGCTCCAAATTACAAACTTTATTTATTTAAACAAAAATATTACAAAATAAATTATTTTATCTAGTTATTTATTATTTTAATATTAAAAGTCAAGTATAAGGGTATAAAATAATATAAAATAATGTTGATTTAACGACCTATCACAACTATATGCAGATATTTCTCCTCATGCTGGATGTTGAGGCGGGACATTGGTTTCTCATCATACTTCATGTTAGCGAACAACTTGCATTGATATGGGATCCGCTCACTCAGGGGAGGGCACATCGCCGAAGAGTGACTATCTGCTAGAAAGTGGTAAGTTGTTGCAATTAGAACTTTCCAATTTCACTTTGTTGAATTATTAACTTTCTATCCCCCATTTCGGGAGGGAACCTTACAAGTGGGTGGCTTTGTTTAGTTGCGGGCTATGGAAGCAGTTTTACTTACGGAGCCTGAACTAGATATAGGCGGGATAGAGAGATTGAGGGGTGTGGGAGCATTTCAAGCGTCGCATGACCTCAACGCACCTAGGCAACCAAATGAAGCTGACTGCGGGGTATTCGTATTGCGTTTCATGGTCGATTACCCAACTATCGAAGTATTGAAGACGCACGAGGTATGTCTTTCTTAGGTAAATGTTGGCATTAGTTGTTATTTCATTAGGCATGTATAACCAATTACATTTTATCCTTCTGTAATGGTAGCAATATGACTCCAAGTATGAATACGAACGACTGACGCTATATTTGGCGAAGCATGAGAAAAATCAATTGCAAGACGTGATGGCGCCGGGTTTGCTGCAATGAGAGCCAAGACGTAGGCCAATAAGGGATTGTTTGTTAGATGTTGAGGCAAATGTCCCTCCTGCGTTTATCTACGAATCCCTATCCTTCTGTTTGTCACTGACTCTACCATGAAGAATTTGGGAGTTTTTGTTGGACTTTATGTGCTATATGCATATTTGCTTTGCAAAATGCTTATATCAACGTTATGTTTTTTCACTTATATCTATTGCAGTTCTAATTGTCTTTATACCATGAAGGCACTTTTTCATATGCAAATTGATACTTGATGTGGTGGTTTGAACAAAATTCATAGTATATTTGGAACTTATCGATATTTGGTAGGAAGATATGGGTTAAATATGAAGCGACAATGTATTTTTGTGTACATCAATCAACCAATCCATGTCCCTCACTGCGTAGTACTCGCCTAACAGTAATAGGATCGGGTGGAAGATGAGTATACCCATGTATCAATCCCGATTTCAATATTAGGGTTGTACCCATATTCCATTAAAATTTATATTTTATTCAGTTGAGTTATTGGAAATCAAGCGGACCCCAAATACAATTTGGTGCCTCATCCCCTTTATTTTTTTATTTATAAGAAGGAGGTGAAATTTTTTTTTAAAAAATCTATGTAGTTCCACTTCATGAGTTTTGCGACACATAAATTTGCAACACGTGAATTGTGTCACATGCTTAGGTGATCCACATATTATTGTAAAAGACATGACATATGACATGATGGAGGATAAGTAGGTGCATAACATTTGTCTCCATCCATCCCTATAACTAAAAGAATGGAGCACTCCCAAAGCACCCCAATTGTGAGGCCCCAATTTAGGTTCTCTCCCCATCTTGTAGCGTAAACTTTTTTAGTTGAGAGAAACAAGAGTAAGACTTTGAGATGGAGCTTTGGGTTGGTACTATAATAGTGAGTAACACCCACCAAGAGTAATTAGGTGGTTTCTAGTGGTCCTAAAACCTTACCCCTCTACAACATTCGTGCATATTGAATGATGGGTAAAGTATGAGTGATTTTTAGGGGTAGAGTTCTTGGTATTTACGATAGTTGGAGCGAAGCTGAAAAACAAGTCAGCAATTTCAACCATGCCAAACACAAATCTTAAAAAACACTTGGTGAGGCAACTCATGCATACCATGAGTACTTCGCCACTATCTAGACACCTGCTCCTACCATATGGATAAAGAGTAGTGGAGGGAGATCGATGGCAGAAGTAGAACATCAATTTCACAATGAAAACGTCATTTCTGAACTTACAAAGCAACATGATGAGCTACTCCAATTTTTTGGGACTCTTACAACCCAACTACAATCTGCAACAATCAACAAGAGAAAATGAAGTTATTGAGGTTATGTACGTTTGTTTTTAATATCCGAACATATGCAGTACTCCATATTCTTGTTATATGAAGCATGTCCATCTTTCATTGTCCAAGTGTTTAAAAATTACATAACTTGTGTGATATGGAAGCAATAGGAATTTGGGGAGCAATGAAAAAATAGAGAAGTTAATAAACGTAAATCAACCAACCCACCCATTTTTAATTCATGTAGTTTTGTATGAAACAAATTCAAACATATTAGACATACAGGTGTACTTAATGTTACGTAGAGTGTCAAGACCCACCCCGGTTTCACCCCGAAACCCGAGGTAAATCCCGCTCCCGTCAGACTCCCCGACACAACACCCAAGGAAGACTCACTCAAACCCAGTCAGACGCAGGAGTAATTAAACACAATATCCCGAAGTTATCGTTTAAAAACTGATAAAGTACACGCATACGGAAAACTCTAAACTATTGTGGGATCCCTCACATCCCTTCTATGCCTCGGACTCTGCCTCGACGTCAAGACCCCACGCTCGCTCCACAACCTGGAGGGCAATTTAAAACAGAAGGTGTGAGTGGACCAAAATGAATAAAAGTTTCGAAAACCATTTGATAACAAAACAGGGTTTGGCCCTCCGTTTTGAAAACCACATGCATAACCAACAGTTATTAACACAGTTATAACTCAATTCTCATAAAACATCGTAAGAAACAGAAACACGAAACCAAATTACCATAAACCACATAAGAAACAGAAACATTATAAACAGTTTGGAAATCATGGCATGAGTATCAAAACCCGTATCATAAACCAGAACGCTTAAATCCTCATTTCCCGATCAAACCTGCTGGACCTATCCGAGTCTTTAAACTCCCGATCCGAGTCTTTAAACTCAATCCAGGCCTTAATCATATCCGAGTCTTTAAACTCCCGAGTCTTTAAACTCAAGGCCTACGGGGGAAATCAATTTATCCGAGTCTTTAAACTCAATCCGGGTCTTTAAACCCAATCCGGCCGGTCCCCCGTCACATATATCCGGGTCTTTAAACCCAATATCCAGATCCAGCAAATCCAATCCCAAAAGCATTTGAAAACCATGTACCAGTCCATATCCAAACCCGAATCCGAAATCACTGGTCTGATGCCCTTCCGGCATCTAAAACCGTCATTCCGAACCCAAATCCGGAATACCACTTTTCAAGCCTTTGACCCAAATCCAATTGTCACTTTCGATTTCAAACCAAAACCTTGATTCTCAAAATCATGTCCCAAAACCCCTTAAAATCATTGAAATCATTTATCTTTCCAAAATCACCCTTTTCTGGTAAAACGTGCTAAAACTGTACTTTCTCGTAAAACGTGCAAACATGTAAAACCAACAAAACATATTTGAGAAACATAAAACCATAAACAAAACCATAAAACAATTATAGAAAACAGTTATGCATGTTCGAGTTTAAGAAAAGGGTCCACTCACAGTACTGAGCCCTAGTCGCGTCCCGAACGTCCAGCACGTTCCTCGGCTTCCTCGGGAAATCCCGATCCTATCAATCACCATCAAATTACGTTACTATTACGTCTACAAACACTCACTTACATTTCCTCAAAAATCCCCGAATCGAAAACCTAAAACCCGGGACCCTAAACTTTCACCCTCGCGGACCTAACCTCAAACGACGTCCGATTGCCCCGAAACCAACTTCATTGAATTCACCAGAACTCCTAGACCAAAAACCATGTTGACCGTTTTTCCCCATCGCCGCCGTACGCGCCCCCACGCACCGCCCAAAGTGGCTGCGCGTGGCCCTCACGCGCCAGCTACAGTGTCACCCCCAACCTCGAGTGCACTGTGCTGAACCGGCCGCTGCAACTGGACCGGCGAGAACCGTTCTCCGCCGTCCGGTCACCATCTCACCTCCTTCCTTTACCATTTTCTTCGTCCAAACCTGCCCTAATCAGTCCCCAACTCCATTCACCTCGATTCATCTCCTACATCGTCGACTCAAGCTCGAACCAGACGGCCCCAAACTCCCCTGCTTCACGATCCAGCCACCCAGCTCACCTCCCTTCACGGTGGCTTCACCAAACTATTCCCTGGACCTCACTGAACCTAAACCAACCTTCCTAGACCTTCGACTCAGCCCCTACCTTCACGACTCGTCGTTTGAACCCACGGCCAAAACAGAGTACTGAAGGTCCCTCCGTCGTGCTCTCCACCACCGTGCACCACCCATCACGGCAGCACACTCAAACGATTCCTAGGACTCTCAGGAGTCTCACCCTAACCTCCAGATCCCTCGACTCTAGCCCTAGGTCCACGACTTTCCAAATGAAATCCACGACTCTAGCCCGCAGTCTCCTCAGCCTCCCCTTGCCTTGGTTTAAGTCACCCCACGGTGTAGCCACCACCAAACGTTCACGGTCTCCCTGTTTCCTCAAAAACTTTGCCGCACCCCCGCCGTGCCGCCGTGCACGATTGCACCACCAAATCACGACCAATAGCTTCCTCTTACCTCCCTGTTCCTCTCTCACTCACCAGGACTCGTCAATTACCATGATCAATCCTCAACTTCTCCTCACAAGCTCTCTCTGTTTCTCTGTGTTTGTCGAAGAACAACCACGGGTAAGCACGAGTACACCCCAAATAATTGGGCTGTGAACACACAGGATTCTCCCAGAATCCTCTAGCCCCTTGCCACATGTCACCAATCCTCCTTACTCTCTCACCAAATGGCTCCATCACAGCCGTCCATTTCCTTCTTTCTGCACAAATCCCAATGTGCAGAAAGACCAAAATACCCTCCAGTTTTACACATTTTTACGGTTTTACCAAAACTTCCTAGACCCGTAACTCTCGCCTCGTAAGTCCGATGAATACGTGCCGCCTGTCATCGAACTCAGGACGTCGAAAGCTACCTAACCATCCTAGGTCAACCTACCAAAACTCGATTATTCAAAAAGTCAACTATTCCCCCTAATTTACCCAAATCACGGTTATGCCCTCGACCTTCCGAACATCACAATTTCCTCCTCGGATGTCGGAATCAGGCGTGCCACCTGCCTATAGATTCGTGACGTCCTAAACTACGTCCTGGTCACTGGTCAACCCCCATTTGACCACCCGAACTAAAAGTCAACTATTTTGCCCAAACTAGGGGCAAAATCGTCATTCTACGCCAATGACCTTATCGGGACCAACTAACCACGGATTAACCTTGCTAAATCCCGGCTCTCGGGACGGGTTGTTACATAGAGGGTTGAATTAAGATAATACTTCCCTCATTATGTGCCAAATACTTCTTCTTGTTTGATAACAAAGTTACCAATGCTGTTGGAAAATGGTCAATAGTAAGCGTCCGTTGGTTGGTGTATGAGTGTCGGGTTGTGTGGAAGATTCCCGTGAGGTTTGGGGGAGGGGGGGGGGGCGGCGGTTTGACACGATCCACCCCCAATCCCCCGGGATTAAGGGATAAGTCATGCTTCCGTCTAACCCACGTGTGACACGAAGGCTAAACACTTGTCTAACCTCCATGGAACACGTAGGCCAGACAAGTGATACCCAAGTCAACGTACCAAAAACAACGTATGGTTTCCCAGAGTCTGCAGACACCACTATGGATCGCATGTGTGATGTCTCCGTCTCACTAACAATAGCCCGCACCGCATCAACCTGGAGGGTATCAAAAAACAGAAAAGACTGTGAGTGGACAAAAATAAATAATAAGTTCATAAAACATTTTACAAGAAAAGACATTTATACCCTCCACGTAAAACTAATGCATGCATTCAAAAATCATTTCATTTCAAAACCATTTATGAAAACCAGAAATCATTTATGTTTCCTCATATCCCGGGCCACAGCACAAAACCATTAAATCCATATCATCCTGGTCACAGCCCAAAACATCTGAAAATTATTGGAAAACCATCATTGTAAAACATAAATCCAAAATCATTTAAAACACATTTCCATCAATCGAACCTGCTGGATCTATCCGAGTCTTTAAACTCAATATATATCCAAGTCTTTAAACTCAACAAGCCTCAATATCAATCCAAGTCTTTAAACTCCCGAGTCTTTAAACTCAATAGGCCTCTAGGGGAAATCACAATATCCGAGTCTTTAAACTCACCGGATCTTTAAATCCAAATCACATATTCGGGCCCGCCCCCATCACACATCATATCTGGGTCTTTAAACTCAAATCGAATCTAGCAAATCCAATTCAAAACCATTTTATCAAATCCAAATCCATAAATCCATTTCCAAATCCGAATCCGAATCTGAAATCATCATTCCGAATCCAAACCCAGAAATCACGTTTATCGAAATCACTTTTCCAAATACATTTATAAACAATTGAAATCAATTCATAATTCAAATTCCAAAATCATAGCATCGAAACCATTATCAAAATATAGTATAAAACCATAATCTCGTAAACGTACAAATACGTAAAATATCTCGAAATACGTGCAAATCATAAATTAGAGATATCACAATCATAATCATAGAATTCACATATAGAAAGCATATAAAACATTTATGCATGCATCATAATTTAGAAAGCAAAGTCCACTCACAGACCATCCTCGCTGCCGCCTCGATACGCGTGCAATTACACTTTCCCGGCTAATCCACTATCACCGGATTTCCCGTACTTGTCCAAATCACATTCTAGGGTAACTAACCACTCCATTATGCTTCCACTAAATCCTCGTATTTTTCACAAATTTTTAACTATTTTAAAACTAGCCCGTAAACCTTCGGACATCTCGAATTATATCGAAACGATATCCGATCGACTCGAAACCAGTCCCAAAATGTTCGTTACAACAAATACATTAAATCAAATGTTGAATGTGCCTTGAAAATAAGGCCAATGCGCCCTCACGCGCTGTCCAAACGCCTTGTGCGTGAAAGCCACGCGCGATACTATTCATCGTCGTCTACGTCTGGACGACCCGGTTCAAACCGACCCGATCCAAACCGAATCGGCGTCCCCGGTTTTCAACCATTTCCAGTCCGATTTTAGTCCTTTTAAGTCCTATAGATTTGTCCCACTATTTCTAGTCGATTTATGGTGTCAAAACATGGAATTAAGCACGAGAAGTTACCTTCTGATCAACCTTCAAAAACTTGATTTTTCCTCCTCTCTGTTCTCGTAACTCTGGACACCTTTGGCCGTGGTTCCAAGCCCAAACATCTCTTTGAAACCTCCAAAAACACATTCCCATCATCATTGTTGATTGACAAGCAAGAAACCATAACTTGCCATTTTGAAATCCAGAACTCACCGTACAGAGTTTCACAGCCGCCGTCCACGGAAGACCTCCAATCTTAGCTCATCAGACTCGTTTTACCTTCAGAATCATCGTCTAATCGATTAGAACAGTTAATAGTAGCCTAAACTAAAATCCCACTTCCGAATTCAAGAATAGGGCACACGGTTCTTACCTCCTTTCTTCCATCACCGTGCACGACAGCCCTCCACGGTGGCACCACCACGTTCCTCGTCATCTATTCTCTCTGTTTCAATCACAACTCATAGGCAAAGGATGATGTTTAAAGATAATTGAAGGGGTTAGGTTCATGGTCCCCTGTTTTCTGTGTTTCTTCCCAAATTCGTGCAATCATTTTTAAAATATTTGTGAGAGGCAGTGAGGAGGTTTCCACGGCCTTCCAGTAAGGGACAAGTGTCCTAATTCCACTGAGCACAATTCCCAAGACAACATAAATGACCAATCTTCCCCTTTAGGCCAAATTACCAAAATACCCCTCAACTTCCGAACCTCATAACCTCCACGTCGTATGTCGGAATCGGACGTGCCGCCTGTCTACGGACTCGTGTCGTCCCGCACTATGTCACAGTCATCGGCCAAAGTTCGTTTGACTACTCGAATCAAAAGTCAACAATTTGCCCAATTCCAGGGGTAAAACTGTCATTTCGCACCGTCTGTCCGAAATCACTCAACTAATCACCGATTAATTTTACTAATCTTTCATTAATCACAAATCTAATCCACACATCACGAGTGCATTGTTTTTTTTTTTGGGGGGGGGGGGGGGGGGGGAGGAGTGGGCTTGCAATTCCCCTTATAATCGGTGGTGTAAGTTGTGCGGTGCTTGTTGGAAGTTAGTGATCACCATGGTTGCAGATTGTGCAGCTTTAATATGTTTTTGGACAAGTGTAGCCTTGATGGGACAAGTGCAGCCTGACTTCACATTCACCTGCCTCCCTTGTCATGTACACTCACGCATGCCTACTGTTTGTATTCAATTTCTTCATTTACTAGCTAGTTACACATTTAATTCCCAACCGATGTCATTTGACGGTTTAGGTACACCACGATTTGAGTGAGAAACCTGGTGAGAAATGATAGAAACTGGGAAATGATAATGGTGAAGAGGACTGTGGTTGGGTTGCAGCGTTTTCATTCATATGCACAAAACAAACAGTTATGCAATTTGTAATCAAAAGGAGCAGAGATCTTCTAGGAAAAACCAAGTTCCTCCCAATCTGCAGTTTTGCCAACTTAGATCAGCTAGAACAAGAGATTAGTTGTTTAACACCAACCCCAACCCCATTGACACCATAATTAACAAGAAACATTAGCTAAGAAAACAGGTGATTACTTTTTTGGGATCCTCTTGGCCGATGGATCCTTGACCTTCTCGGTGTATGGTTGTTTGCTATGAACTGCACCATCATCATCTTCCAAACAGTCAACTGCCAACCTTTTTCTCCTTACACTGTGTTTGTAGCCCCCTTGGTGAGATATATGCAAGCCGGAAGTTCTGGTAGACTTGTACTCGGTAGTTTTTTCGGGTGTCTTGACAGTACTTGAAACCTCAACAAGTGAGGGAAACAACTTATTGTTGGTATGCTTAATTAGGTCTAGGGTAATGCACCTTCGTGCATCGTCTGAATTGAACTGTGACATCAATATATTATAGCAACAATTAAAACAGCAAAATATACTATGAAGACATCACCTTAAAATCAAGAGGATTGCCACTTACGGTTAAAAAGTTAAACCACTGTTTGTTGTAGTACTCCATGTTCCGAATGACAAAAACTCAACAATCCCATGTGTTTGGTTGTTGGGGTCCGGATTTTGTAAATTCAATTGGAAACCTTGAAATGTTTAAATGTTATCCAACCAATATTAGTAGTTTTGGGCCTAATAGTATGTCTCAACAAGTGAGCTATAAGATAAATTGTGGAATATAGGAGTTAGGAATAAAGTATCAAGTATGTAATATTGGTATATTGGTATGGTATGTGTATTATTGTTTGAATATGCCCAATGTAATCAAATAAGAAGGTGAAACTTACTAGGAGTTGAACTTGATTTTCTCTAATCTTGTGCCTGAATCCTGTGTTTAGATTATCCCAGACGTGCACGATATGTGCTTTAATTGAAACCACCATTAGGTACCAATGCTCGCCCTCTTAATCTAGAAGTGGTATGAATATCTATGATTCAGATTTGTTAGCGCAAGGAACCATTATCATTCACGTTGCACAAAGTAATATAAGTGGTTGACTGGAATCATGGCATACCTCAGTGCAATGGTGTAAAGGAACATTTGAAAACCGGACTGCCATGTTGCAAATTCGTATTGTATCCACAACTAGTCCTTCAAAATGCTTTGGGTCCACACAAAGCAATCCTCTTTGCTACAGACAAAAACACTTTTACATTAGAAACCATGCAATCCCCAAGTCAATACTTAGTTTAGTATAATTATATCTTACCGAAAAGTAAGTTGGAAAATGCCAACTATTTGAAGTTTCCAGTTGAAAGAAATCAGTGACTACATTTATAACATGCGTGTTAAATACAAAAATCAGAGTCACATTGATGGGCTTAAGTATAACAAAAAAAAACAACTCACAAAATAGTGGTTTGGTTGCATACAGTACCCCTACATCATAGGTTAACCATTTTCTTGTAGAAAGGGAACAAAAACTCCCATGGTAAATGGTCCGGAATGGAGTTTGAATGACTGGTATTCCTGATTCACTAAATTCCATAGGACATGTACGAAATGAGCAACCATACGTATATAATTATTGAAATAGAATAAAAATGTAGAATATTAGGGTAGTACTACCTTCCTTTTCCAAATGTGTCTTTAGGAGAGAAAATGTATTCAAGTAAGGTGACATCGGTGGGAACAATATTTGGTGTATTGCTTACACCTATAACGGATGGCTTCTTCATGTCTCCGACAGTAGTTGATCCTTGACATGAATCCCCACTTTTGGACATAGAATCTTTAATTTCTACAATAGAAATCTCCTTTGCCTGCAATCCAATGGATTGGCTTTTAAATATCATTCCTTTATAATAGGCAACATGGAAGGTAGATTTCAATTTTACTCATTTCCAACCAATCTAAAACATACAGGAAATTGCAGATGCTTATGATGTACATTCATTTCTTTTTATGCTCTTGAATTATAAACTGACAGTTTGTTTATTTTTTGAAACCAAGCAACCGAAGCTTTATGTCAAGAATAACTAGAACAGAGACCACATATTGAATGTGGGCTACTTACAAACAAGTTAGGTTAGGGGGAAATAACTGATAAGTCACAAATTAAGCATCATTTTAATGTTATTTCTTATCCCTTTTACTTATCTTTTGATTATAATCATTCAAACAATAGGAGAAAATGATCTCTTTTGTGAAGTTTGTGCAGATTGCTTAGTTGAGGTTTAAATCATGTTTTGCAATGAAATGTGATCTTTCCAAGGCTAAATCTTTAAGGACTCATCAAGGACTCATAAAGGGCCTCATTATCTCCCATTTACATGACCAAGATCCACCAAGACCCTAAAAGTCACGGCCTAGCCCCTAGAAGCCACAAAATGCGGTTAAGGGTGTTTTAGGGGGTTTACTTGTGCATCAAGCAACTTTGGACGAATTTTCCTACCTTTCTCGATGAGGAATGACATGGATTGACTTGGATAAGAAGAATTAATTATATTCTTAATCAGATCTTGAAGTTAATGAGGCAAGAAACAAGGAAAAGGAAGTTTCTTGGAAATTAAGAAACCATCTTATACATGGCTAGGGTTAATTAACTTCCCTAGCCACAATTTATCATGTTTCCTTTATTTTAGAGCAATGTAATCTGATTTAGGATAGCATTAAATGAATTCCTAGTCAAAGATAAAGTCAAGAAGTGGAAAGAAGGAAGGAAAGGGACTCCTTGTACAAGAAGGACACAAAAAACGGCTAACTATGGTTTTTCACGGAAACAAGGAATTTTCCTCCTTGTTTTGGGGCTGTTTTCCCTTTTCTTTGAGGGAGATGTTAGGGCAGGTGTTAGGGGATATAAATAGGTTTTTTCTCATTTTTGTTTGGACGTCCAATTTACCTCCTAAGGTCCCAAAACTCTGCAAAAATTTCTGCTCAAAGTTTATACACAAAGTAGCCGCAATTTACCCTTTTGTTCATGTTTTTGGATTCAAGTCTTGCATCTTCTTTGTGACGTGAAGCTTGGGAGAAGAAGAAGTGTTTGTGACACTTCTCTCACACATCATTCATCTTAGTATTTGTGTTTCTTAATCCCTAATCTTAAGTTTTTATGCATTCAATTATGATGTTTGTTAACTTAGTTATGCGTGAGTAGTTTCCTTTAGGATTAGGGCTGTTTGAAGCCCTAGCCATGTTAGTTTATAATTAAATTTATGGATGTTGATTATGGTTGTTATGTATGCCTGGATTTGTTGGATTACTATGCTTCATGAACTCAATTTATGCTTGTAAGTTTGATCACCTTATTTGTGTATAATTGTCGATGTAATTGCTTGACGGATCACCTTGATGTTTGTGTTCACCTTGCAATTTGTAGCATCACGTTTAAGAGGGGGAATCTTATTCGTAATCTAAACTCATGACTTCCTAGGATTGCACATCACTTTACTAGGGATAGTGCAGTGTCATTAAATCTTCTTCATGTTCCATGCATTATCACGCACCATCGGTAATAATTGTTTAAGGGCGGGTACATCACGCTTAAACATGCAATCTAAGAGAAGATAAATGTGTGGGGTGAGCCTTAGCCGGACCCTTGCATGGGCACTTAAATCATATACATGCATAATTAATCTAATCAACGAAATCTAAGGAGAACTATAATTGGTAAAGGTGGATAACATTGAATCATAATCGAATTCATTCTCATCATTCACTACCACTGGATTTACAAACTTTTCCAATCTCGATCCACAAGTACTTTTATTGTGCCCATACACATTACAATAACTACAATGACGACTACTCTTACTAGATTTCCTTCCTTTCTTACTCCCACATTCGTCTCCAAACTTTGTGTGTTTGCCTTTACTCTTCACAACTTTTGGATCTTTGATAGTATTATCATGCCTATGAGCACTACGCATGATTTCCTCCTCTTGTTCATTTCACAACACTTCAGCCCTGCAACACAACTTCCCTACCTCTTCCATAATTACATTATACGCTGCTTCACTTTTCCCACCATAATAACTAAGTTTGTTGAAATAACTAGTTAGGAAACCATGTCTTGAAACTTCAACATTCTTGTGTCCCATATGGCCTCCTTCATCTTCACATTTACCATTTCCTCTACAACTCTTTGTCCATATCTTCAAAATAAGATACTCTGGTATCTTTTTAATTCCTTACCATTTCAAAACACAAAATATATGGGAACATGGAATGCCTTCACATTCCAACAATTTGCAACTGCAACTCATCATCTCACCATCATATGTGTGGTGCCACACAGTCCATGTCTTACCTTCCTCACCATACATGGACATGTCATATCGTCTACTCCCAGGATTCTGTACACGATCATTCTGGTTCAGGGCAATTACTTTCTCCAGTTGGGTTCTAACGCGATAAAATACTGTCTGTGTGTCTAACAAACTGGCTTGGTTCTCCAACTGCCTCAGATGAGTTGTTAGAACAGGTGCACAATTCATATTTTTAAAATCGGCCATTGCAGTATTGTTTCTAACTCGGAGTAGAGAACGATCTAATTGTGGGATGCATTCAAATAACTTCAAAAAACTCCTATTCAAGTAGTCCTTCATAGACCTATTCATGCTTTCACATCATTGCGTGCTTGTTGTTGCTCCCACAAAATGCCCTCGAAAATAGCATTCAGCCCACTTTCTCGTTTTCATACAACCCCTCCATGTACTCATATAGCTTCCCATTACCAGTGATTCTTTCACACATTCTTTTCCACTATACTTCAAACTCCTCAGTCGTCAATGGCTCATGTAAGCAAACCTTGAATGCATTAAATAATCCGGTATTCTTCATCATTTCTTTAACATTCTTCACCACATGCCAATAACATATTCGGTGCCTGTAATCTGATAGGATTTGATCAATGGCGCCCTGCATTGCTTCATCACCGTTCGTCACAACAGAAACTGGTCTTTTGCCCTTCATGGACTCCAAAAAGGTCCTCAAAACCCAATTATATGTCTCAATGGTTTCATTAACCACAAATGCTGACGCAAATATCACATTCATACGATGATTGTTCATGCCAACCAACAACACCAATGGCTTCTCATACATGTTGGTCTTGTACGTGCTGTCAAACATAACTACATCCCCAAACCTTGAATAATCCTCTAACGATGCAGAGTCCTTCCACAACATATTTGTTAAATGGTTCTCTTCATCAAGCATAAATTTGCAAAAAAAATCGGGGTCAGTAGCTCCTTTCATATTCATGTATGATAATGCTGCTTCTAAATCGCCATCTACTAAAATTCCTCTTTGGCATGCATCCATCTTGTTGTATAAGTCCTTCAACGTAAATCCAACTTCATTATAACTACCTGCTTCTCCAACCATATACTCGTATGTTTGACAAGTCCTAACTGATGCCTTTCGCAATGACATTGCAAAACTTAAGTCCCCTTTAGTTACTTCTCGGTGTGATACCAACATGCCAGCTTCAGTTGCGTTTGCCAACATGTGAGAGTGATGTGTGCAAAATTGAGTGACTGTATATTTTTCCTTCTTCTCCTCGTATACTATCATAAAATTAGCTTGGCATCCAAATCTAGTTTTGCCTTTCTGGTTCGTCACCCTATCTGGTTTATTCTTCCATTTAGCCAGCCTTTTCCCCTCTTTCCCACAAACCCATCTTCTCCTCTGAATTTCTCCACCTATACGTCGTGTTAATGCATCATTTCTGATGCTAAAGCCAATTACTTTTGCATATCTTTTATAAAACTGGTCTGCATCCTCTACACTGTTGAAATAACCTCCCAAAATATCTCCTCCAGTCAAGTCCACATATTTCTTACCCTCATACAACAATTCTGATGTTGCACATTCTTCAACTGAACACCCCGTTCCCCTATTTTGTGTAGGAAGTTAAGCTTCATTAGTAGCTACACTCCCACCTTCTGAATTTCAAAACCACATGGAGTACCTTCAGTCATAGTCCTTCAAACAAAGTAGCTCCATTCCACTTATGGTCATTCCTAAGGCAGCACAAATAACTCAACCTGATAGCTAGACCTTAGTGACCTTAAATCTTACCAATGCATCCACATATCAGCTTTATATAAGCATGCGAAAAATCAGGACAAAGGGGAATAAACACCTAATCAGGTAAATCAAACATGGGGACATGATGTAATGTAATGATATGCCATTTATAATGTAATGATATGCTTTGGTTATAGTTCGGGACGTCCAAAAGTTTAGGATCGACTTTAAAAATAGTTAAAAATTCTGAAAAATTACGGGGCTTTAGTGAGGGGTTATTTAAGTAGTTAGTATCCCTCTATTATGATTTGGATAGGTTTGGAAGTCCTGGTGACGGAGATTGGCCCAGAAAGGACGTATGGCATACATATCGAAGTGCGACTTCGGACGATCTGTGAGTGGACTTGTTTTATGAATTCGATGCATGCATACATGTTTTATATGCTTTAATGAACATGTTTTATGATGCCATGAGTGCATTTTTTTGTGGTAGGTTAGAACTTACGTATTTGCACGTCTTTCGAGGTTTTTGGTTTTATACGGCACTTATACGTGCCATGCTTTCGATGATGGTTTAAATGAAATGATTTCGAATTTAGAAATACAGAATCGGGCATGAGACCCATTTGATTTACAAACCAACAGAACTCGAGTTCATTTGAATTGATACGAAATTGGGCTGGAGGCCCATTTGAGTTATACGATCTGGCCGAGGGCCCCCTTGGTTTACGAATTCGGGCTTGAGGCCCAGTTGGTTGTAATATTGGGCTTGAGGCCCCGTTGATTGTGAAATCGAGCTTGAGGCCGCTTTGATTTCTGTTTTTGGGCTTGAGGCCCCGTTAGTTGTGATATAGGGCTAGAGGCCCAACTGATTGTGAAATCGGGCTTGAGTCCCAGTTTGGTTTATGAAATGAGAATTCAGGTTAGAGACCCTATTGAACTGTGGATTTAGACCGAGGCCTGTGTGATTTGATTTTGAATCGGATTCGAGGAATCCTGTTGAGATTCGGGCATGAGACCCAGTTGAGAAAGAAAGTATTTTGAAAATGTATATACCCTCCGACATGATTTTTTTGGTCTCCTCCAGCCGTCGACCTAGAGAGTCACGATCCACTACCCGGAATGAGTAATTCCCATAGGGAGTCCATTCTAGGAGTGGAATTTATGATATGGTCTCGAACTAGGTCCGGAGATAGTCATCCAGACTTCGTGGATCCTAGATGTTGGACAGAGCCTCCCAGATGTGGAATTCCTGGGGGTAGACTCGGAGTGAGACCTCGAGTAGTATGCATACTTATAGAGATGAATCGTGACAGATATCGAGGATGTGTTCCCTAGGAGCTGTGTGCCGCGAGTTGGCATCTCATCTGAGATGCCAAGGATGAGTTGTATATATGTATACGTATATGTATATGTATATGTATATGTATACATATATGTATATGTATATGTATACGTATATGTATAGGAGATTTCACGGAAAGTGGTTTGGGGCGGAGACCCCGTGTTCTATGCTTTGGTTATGGTTTTGGGCTGAGACCCACACATATTATTTTGGGCTGAGTCCCTACGGAAATTGGTTTTGGGCTGAGTTCCCATGTACTTGATTTACGGTTTTGGGCCAAGGCCCTAACGATTTTGCGAATGTTTTGAAAAACGGTTTTCGAATGCATGCATGTTTTTTATGAATGGCATAAATGTTGTTTTATGAAATGTTTTATTAAAAATGTTTGTTTTGTCCACTCACGACTTTTGATGTTTTGAATGTCCTTCAGGTTGATCGCGGATGCGGGCTGTAGTAGACGGGAGCAGGTTTGGCTAAGGACGGAATTATCCTTGGTCTGATACTTCGTGTCAGACGGGAGAAGGCACATCCCACGTTAATCCCGAGGGATTTGGGACGGGTCCTGCCATATTGACACTTAATAAAAAATTGTGTCATTTTATATTCAAAGGAGACATTTCTTAACTTCTTTTTTGTTATACCATTTCCATTGCTCCGATTCAATTAACGTTAGTTAATGTTAAAATTACTTACGTAAAACTTTTAGGGATACTTAAGATATTTGTGACATTTTTATTAAATTTTATATTTAAAAAATAAATAAAATAAAAGTAAATCTAATAATTACCATAAGCCTTCCACAACCCACCCGAGGGTCCCGGACCCACTCTCCTCCGCTCGTCCTCCTCCTCTCTCAGCTCACCCTCATCATCATTGCAATTCTCTCCAGCAACCCATTATCATCTATTCATTCTCCTCTGACATCGGTACCAATGTGGTGTCGGTTCAGGACAACCCAACCAGCGCATCGTCTACTACCGCCGCAGCGAAATCATCTCTATCGAGCCCAGCATCTCATTCTCTGCCGTGTCCCACAACTGGAACTCTCTTTGCGACCTCATGGGTTGGCGCATCACCGCCAACTTCTTAAGCCGATATCCCAAGGACCCAAACCTAACGTGACCAAACATAGACCATGCCCACCAACTAGATTTCCCTTGGACTAGGCCTCCACCAAATTCGATTTCACATATCTACATTTTTATTTGAAGTTTGAACAATGGAAACTTTTTTTAGATTTTTTTTGGTTGAAGAGTGGTAAAGGAAATAACTTAAGTCAATGATCATATTGTAGAAGATAGATCTTCTGCTCTATAAATGTGGGAACTAATAATCAGGTTTAATTTATTAATAGCTCCTTGAATGTATAGACACGACCCATCTTAATTCCCTTAGGTTATTGTGGGATGCGCCATGCTCCCGTCTGACACCACGTGTCAAACCGTAGTATGCCAAGATCTATGGGGTTACGCAACGACATGTGACGTCTCAGTCTCTGCAACAGCTCGCACATGCGATCAACTTGAAGGGTATCAAAAACATAAAAGCTGTAAGTGGTAAAAAAAAATCAGTTGGAAAACAATTTAACAAAAATGAAATTTATACCCTTCACGTAAAAGCATGCATGCATTAGAAAACAAGTATTAAATACTTTTCTCAAAAGCAATTCATTTTTCTTTTCAAAACAAAACACAGTGAAAAATGCCTCTCAATCAAAGCCATTTCCTTAATACAGATTCAGCCCAAAACCAAATCATACAGGATTTCAATCCAAAACAAATCACGTGGGACCTCAGCCCAAATATCAAACCATGTGGGATCTCAGCCCATCATCATTAGTCACGATTTCAATCCCAACAACGCGTGCCCATAAGCTCAATGACTGTTTTGATCTTGAGCATGTCCCCGTGAACACATCACCAGCCGAAAATCTCCAGATCTTCTTGAACATATCATTGATCAATCTCATATACCGCACTCCTAAGTCGAGCCCTTCCTCGACTACTCGACAGCAGGCGCATCGTGATCTCTCCGTACCTCGGAGGCGAGCATTATCTCCAGGGTGTTTTTAGGGAAACATATTCACAATCGGACCCTCTCATACAATCTAAGTCTTTAAACTTCCGAATCTTTAAACTCAAAATCATAATCATCATTTTGAAAAACAGTGGAAACATTTTCATAACTGTTGTAACTCAAATCAAAACAGTTATTTCTCATAAATCATCTCAACAGGGTCCACGCCCGGAATATAGTTTCAACAAATCCGTTTCCACAAAACCATCATTGAAAACAGTGTCTATCAACACTTCATAAATCCAGGATTCCAAAACTGGTCTTATGCCCGAAATATCCTTCATAAATTTCATAACTAGGTCACAGTCCGATATATTTTACGTTTGACTATACTCTTAGTCAAACCATAAATCAATTGGGTCATACGCCCGAAAGATATTTCTAAATTCGAAAAACCATTTCATTTTTCAAATCATTTTCCAAATCCCAATAATCAAAGGGGATTTCCAGTTGGGACTCGTATCCGAATCTCGATTTCATGCATCTCCGTGCAATCCTTCAAAACCATAAATCAAATCCTTGGTTTCATGTATCTCCGTGAAAACGTCAAATCATATAATAACATGCACATAGTATAATCGACCTAAGCTCAAGTAACATATAAAACATAAATCTCGAACTACGTGCAATATCATAGAAAATGCGATATAAAATATATTTAAATCATATGCACTCAAGGAATCTCAAATCATGTTCATAAGATATATAAAACAGTTATGCATGCATCATATTTCATAAAACAAAGTCCACTCACAGACTGTCCGTACTGCGCTCAATGAAACCCGCGCTGTAACCAAAAAGTCAATGGTTAACGCTGATGTCAGCAAAGTCAATGCTAACGTCATCGGTCAACGGTCAACTGGTCGGGTCAACGGGTTAGGTCAACGGGTCGAGTCAACGGGTTAGGTCAATGGGTCAACGATCGCTGGAAAAGACAACCGGCCCTGCCGTGCACCGCCGTCTGGTTCAGCCGCTAGTGACCATATTTCCTCCATTTTTGTCCCATTTTCAAACCTTCATAACTCTCTCTTTTCTCAACAAAATTCTACATTCTATATATGGAAATCATGCTACTCTAGCCCAAGAATCTGAATCTGAACCCAGAATTGCGAGAAAATACATGGTTTTGAAGATATGACCTCCCAAAGTTTCGACCGAACTATGAATCGATGTTCCGGTCATTCACGTCATCCAAATCTTCCATTGTTGCACCTATAAGCTCGTATGAGCTTCAAGAACATGAATATGGGCTTAGAATCGATGCAAAACATCAAAAATTATAACCCTAAATCCAAGACCCACGTGTTAACTTTGTTTTTCGTATTTTCCAGCCACCCCCTCGGTGACTTTGCCGTCCCTTGCTGTCTCTCAATCTCTCTCTCTTATCCTCTCTGTCTCTTTATGGTCACAAGGAAAGATGAAGATGATGGTTGTGGGGGTGGGTTCGGTTTTGGGTGTGAAGTAATGAAGATGAATGAAAATGAAGATGATGATGGTTGCATGTATGTGTATGGGTGTGGATCAATGGATGAGTGACACATGTCACTCATCTATTGGTCCACAAAAGATATTTTGGGTCCCACTAAAGAAAAACCAATTTGAAAGCTGTACAAATGTGAATAGTTCATATAACTTTTCTTGACCCATAAATTTCCCGTACGATGTCCGATTTTGACGTGTCGCTTGTATACGGACTCGTATCATCTCGATCTACGTAATAGTCCTCGGTCCAGGTGCATTTGACCTCTAAGTCAAAATTTAACTTTTTATCCTTTTCAGGGGTAAAATTGTCATTTTACCCAAATCGTTCGATAATCCTCGACTAGTCTTGATTAGTTCTTAATTAATTCTCGATAATCCGTATTTAACCTTAATTAATCCGGTAGATTCGAGAAGGGTCCTTACATAAGAATGTACTTGTATGGACAAAATGATGTACAGAAATATACCAAGCTTTCATGGTATTAAGCACCCGATCTAGATGACTCCATAAAACCGAATTTTTTCCCTATTTTTACACCAATACATCATAAGTCAAGGAAACCCATTAGAGGTAGTCTCAATTATGTATGATCCTCAAACTCTTCACCATTAAGACTCACCATGACTTGTCTTAGTATCTAATCTCCTAGAAGGACACAACTATGGTCACTAGTTGGCTTGTGAATCATCACCACTAGACTCCAATAAACTACCACTTAGATCCAATGGATTCACAACTAATGATGCATACATAAGAGTTTGTACTTCATATAAATTCTCCCCCTAAAGTGGAGACTTCGAAGGAGGGAAGAACATAACATCCTCGTGTAAGCTTAAATTCAGAGTAACATAGAACTTCTGAGAGGACGGATGATAACATCGATATCCTTTCTGGTTCTGAGCATACCCAACAAAGATACACTTCTCTGCACGTGGCTCCAATTTGTTGCGCATCTGTTTGGGTAAATGAACAAACACCACATAGACAAACACTCGTGGTTCAAGGTTAGGAACTGATGGTGCAGTGAGAACACTAGATAATGTCTGGAAAGGCGTCTGGAACTGGAGGACCCGAGAAGCGACCCTATTGATCAGATAAATGGCAGCAGAAACAACTTCTCCCTAATAAGCCAAAGGGAGTTGGGCCTCATGAAAAGAGGCACGAACCACCTCCAGAAGGTGACGAACCTTACGTTTAGAAAATCCATTTTGATCTAGTGTATAAGGGCACGTTGTTTGATGAGTTGTACCATGCTGTGACAAGTACCTTATAAGCTCAGAATTAACAAATTCACCATTATTATCTGTATGAATGACAGGAATGGGGGATTGAAATTGTGTAAGCACCATTTTATGAAATTTCTGAAATAGGGTAGTCACTTCACTTTTAGTTTTTATAAGACACATCCATGCCATTCGAGTACAATCATCAATAAATTTCACAAACCATCGTGCACCACTTATATGAATAATCATAAATGGAACAGAACTTTTATTGAAGTTGAAAGGGAATGAATACGATGGCTTTTAGTCATTTCACAAATGTCACATGCACACTCAAACATATTACTAGTAGAAAAAATCTTAGGAAACAACTTCCGAAGATACCGAAAGGAGACATTACCTAAACATCAATGCCAGAACCAAATAGCTGAACTCTTGGACCCAGTAACTAACCCAACAACCCCAAACTTTTGCGTTAAATTCTTTGAACACCTTGGTGACAGATTCAAGTAATAGAGTTTCCCACGCCTAGTACCACATATAACTATCTTCCTCGTCTGTATGTCCTTAAAAACACAATAATTAGGCCAAAAAAATCACAACACAACGTAAACCATGGGTAATTTGGGCAACAGATAACAAGTTATAGCTAAGAAAAGGAACAACTAAAACGGAGTGTAGGTCAATGATCTTATTTAAAGTAACTGTGCCTTCTCTTAGAAATGGGGATGGTGTACCGTTGGCTATAGACACGATGGGTTATTTAGAGGGTTTTAAAGAACTTAGTTGACCATGGTCAAATGTCATGTGATCAGTGGCACCTGAATCAATAATCCATGTATTGTTACTAATAGGAGCATAGACATTAAGGCACTTACCGACATTACTTGAGGTTACAATTAGAGTTGAAGCTTAATCTGGCCCTTCAGATGTTTCAGTTACAACAGTAGTGGAGTTACACGCCTTTGGGACTAGTTTGGTTCACCAATCCGGGTAACCAATAAGGCCAAAATATCGAAATTTTGTGTGTCACACTTCTCTACAATGATCACACTAAAACTGAGAACGACGATCAAATCCATCTTGGTTGGAAGAAGAGTTGGTATAATGCGAACGCTCAAAATTACAGGAACTGTCTGTGTTAGCCTTGTGGTTGGAATGCGCATAATTTGAGGGCTTTTCTGGTCCTTTTTCTCGAGATCTAGATGAGTTACTAGGCTAGGACCTCCCCCGAGAGTTCCGCTGCGATTGAGCAATAAGAGCAGCATTGTCAGAACTCTCAGACTCCCCTGCCAATGGTCTGTCTATGAAGATCAACAAGTCGAATATAAGCATACGTTTTTTTTTTTCAAAATCAAGTACGGATTCCTTTCGAAGTACTTCTCCACGAACTAGTTCGAACTCCGCATCAAGACCGGCAAGGAAGATGTGTACACGTAGATGCTAGATTGATTTTCGGTATAGTTCCACATCTTCTGCATCCTTCATCACTACAGTATCACGATGATCTAGTTCATGGAAGATTTCAACCATGTCTCCATAGTAGGTGGACAGTGGTCTCCCATTCTGCTTGGTGGAGAACGCACGTTGATTCAAATCAAAGATCCTTGATTCATCAGAACCATCATAGAACGTCTTACTCAGTGCACTCCAAATCTCATGTGCGGTGCGTAATCGAAGATACCTCTTCATGATTTCTGGAGTCATGGACGTAAGCAACCATCCTTTCACCTTTTGATTTTCAGCATACCACTTAGCATAGGTGGTATAGGTGGTATGAGTTGGAGTTGTATTGCCCATAATATAATCCAACTTCTCATGAGCCGCAATCTGCATCTCAATAATTTGAGACCAAATATCATAATGGTTGTCATTAACAACAACACCAACATTGAAACTAGCACATTCAGATTGCATAATAATCTGAGGCGTAGAGGACTTGTCTGCATCAACCATATTACACAGAGTGAGAGACGACACAAGAACACGACGGTTGGTGTTTACGAAGAACAAGGTTTATTGTTAAACCTAACTCTGATACCAAGTTGAAATTTACGGCTTAATTTTCTCTTACTTTTATTTTTCTCATAAACTGAGGTATTTATAATGTACACTCATGTTAGAATCCTAGATTAACAAGGGGTTAATCACTTTATTGTTGGATATTATCAAATATCAATAAGATTGCATCTTCATAGTGCACATATTATCTTCTTAAAAAACAAAAACAAAAAGTTATAAAATTTTACTAATTTTTTGGTTATATTTAGAAAGGTACAATCTTTTAGTTTTTCTCCGGGCCTTAAAATTATTGGATGGGCTCATGTGTTGATACTAGGGGTGGGCACGGTTCGGTATGGTACAAAATTGATCGATACCAGAACTATACCATTTAATTTTAATCGGTACGGTACGGTTCGGTATTCAATATTTTGAAAGTGAAACCAAATCGTACCGTACCAATTAAGTTCGGTACGGTTTCGGTATGGTTTCGGTTTTGAGCCAAAATTTTGTTTGTGATTATAAAGCAAGGAAAAGACTAAAGAAAAAACAAAACTACATTTATGAAGGACTTAAGTTTTCAAATATGTATTGAAAAAGTTGCACTAAGTTGAAGATATCAACTCTTAGAAGCTAAATTAAGACATGTATGGTCATATCAACTCTTGAAGAAGGCCTAATAAACCAATAAGAAATAAATTTAATTATTAAAAAAAATATTCTAATTCGGTACGGGACGGTTTTTTAAAATATCGATACCGAAACCGTACCGAATTATATCGGTACGGTTTCGGTACCGTACCAATCATACAACGGTTTTACTATTCGGTTTTTTTTCGGTATGGTTTGATCTGAAACGGTACGGTTTCGGTATTTTGGTTCCATGTGCTCAGCCCTAGTTGATACATCACAATATTTCTACTAAAAGATTAAATTTGTTTGTAACTGTTATCACGTGTTTGTCTGTGACCTTATCGATTGACTTAGGGTTTAGGTGATATCAATTTTGACTAAGTTATGCTCAGTTGTTGATGCATCACAATTCCATGCATATTTTCTTGATAGTATAGGAAAAAGGCATCCAATTCATGGTGATAAGAGAACACATCGTGTAACGTATGTTGCAATATAACACGTGTATGTTTCTCTTGGTACTAAATGAACACGCAAGTTTAACTTGTATATATACAACCAGTTATATTTTATAACAGGTTCAAATCTACATGAAACCGATTATAGACAAGAATCTGTTTGGAGAGGTTATTAGACCAAGATTCAGAGTTGGAAGCTTTGAAGTCTCTGGCTTTCTGCTTTTACCCTTTTGGTTTATTAGACCAAGATTCAGAGTTGGAAGCTTTGAAGTCTCTGGCTTTCTGCTTTACCCTTTTGGTTTTTCAGCCGCTGTTCCTCGTTAAGAAACCTAGCAAACATTGACTAGCAATAAAAGTTGCAGCCGCATTCGGCTTTACTGGTTTAAATGGGTTCAAAGTTCAAACCAACCCAATTCCAACTAGGATCTTATTTAATGATTTGGGCTTGGACCCTTGGACCATTGGGGCTCGGACCACCACTCTAGTTTGCAATTCCAACTAATCTTAATGATACAGCCTCATGGATCTATTTTATATTCCATTTCCGATTAAAAATTATTTTCTTACAAAGGAAAAAGGCAATAATAGGATGGATGGTGTTGAAATGTTTTTTCTTTTGCACTTGAATTGGTTTTGTGTACACAAGACTCATCCCACTACTTGCAAATTGCATACAATATCTTTGCTTCTCTTTTCTTCCCGCTGCCAGTGCCAGTGCCAGTGCCACTATTATTTTTATTTTTACTTTTTCTTTGTCTGTTGTCGTTGTGGTTGTTGTTCTTGGTCAATCGCTTAAATGTTTCTTCTGACTTTTTTTGACCACTTAAAAGCAAAAGAAGAAAGCAATGAGGATTGAATTTCAGGACACCACAACAACATAACAAATCCAATTAACGTCCTTCATTTGCCTTTGCCCTTTGCCCTTTGCCCTTTGCCCTTTGCCTGCCCCTCGCAACAGCTTGCTTAAACTCATTACTCATTGCTACTCTTCTTTTCGGGAAACCAAAAAAATAAATCAATCAATCAAGAAAAACATTGCTACTCGATTTTCATGCACTCGAACACACTTCAAATAAAAATAAAATAAAATAAAAAAGTATTCACTTTCTGAGTCTGACCTGTAAATTCCAATTTCGAATCTAATTTTCTCTCTTTTTTTCAAACCCATGATAACCCCAAACTTTACCCTAGAGTGCACTCATAACTTAATTACGTTCTTTTTGCGTACAATGAAATCAAATAAAATTGCGTACCAAATCTCCCCGACATCAAAATATATATGCCCAATAACTTACTCCATACCGAATCTTCATATTTACTCTGAAATCGCATCTACCTTAGTCACAGATAATACTTTCAAATTGAAGAGAGATCAAGTTTCCTAAACATAAATTAGATTCAGACCTATTTGGTTTGTTATGAATCCAAACCAAAATTTGAAATGCGATTGCCATGACTGCATATTTAAATCCGAAGAATTCTACATTCCCAAAATAAAATAAAAATGGCCCAATTCACAACTGCCAAAAAGTACTCGATTTTAGACCAAAAAGAAAATAGTAAGAGAAGAAAGACCATTTTAATTTTCATGAATTTGGGATTTTGATTTACCGAAATTAAGGCCAAAGTTGCTCTATAGTACCCAAAAATAAAAACAGAGAAAAAAGGAAGGAACAAAAAAACGCAGGAAAAAGAAAACTGCCCCATGCTCCCGCAAAATATCACCTCTTACAACAAAGGGTGAACAAAACTTCCAATGGCCATGATCAACTTTAACGTTAATTTCCACAAAACGGCCCACTTTCCCTTTTTCCCTTTGCGTTTTGGTCTTAATTCGCATTTCCAGCCGTTACCGCTACCGTTACCATCGTCAAACTTCTAACTCTCAGCCATAACGGCATCACCCCCATGAACAGCTCCTTCCCCGTCAGCGCCCTCCCCTTCCTCATCTACCCACCGTTCTACGGCAGCGCACTCAGCCTTGTGGCGCAGCTTCCAATCAAGCGCCTGACAAGCACGTGAGCAGTAGTTCACGGCCCCACACACCGAACACCGACGAAACTCGTGCCTCCTAGTCTCAGGCCTCCCACACCCCACGTGCGAGCAAAGTCTCAAGCCCGGCCCAGGCGAACCCTTCCGACCCCCGAACCAATCCCCCAAGAACCGGTTCGCCGGGTGCACCTCCGGGGCGGGCACGTTGCACCCGAAGTCGCTAAGCAACGGGCAGCCCGAGCCGGTGAGATGGTGCAGCTGCGGGTGGGGGTGAGGATGCGGGTGAGGGAGTGGGGTCCAGGCCAGCAACTGGCGCATGGGGACACCTGAAGCAGCTGCAGAGGACAAAACCGATGCCAGTTCACGGGTGTTAGCCTGGACAAGAAACCGTCGCCCTTCCGCTATGTTCTGACGAACTCCGTAACCGTCCTGGAGGCAGTGTCCGAGCTCCCGCAGCGCATCGATGTGGCCGAGAAAGGCCGCACGCGCGCAAAGCGCTACGCCGGCTCGGAGGTCCTTGTCGTTTTTGGAGCCGCCGCTTCCGTTAAACTGAATGACGGCGAGCGAGTAGAGAGCCGGCGCGTGAGAGCCAATCGCCGCCTTGGCCATGAGCGAGGCACCGCTCCCTCGGTTTTGTAAACAATAGAAGCGAATCTGCAGAGATAACGAAGAATAAGAATTTAATCAATAATTATGACAGAATGTTCAATTCACAAACAGCGATTAATTTAAAAAATCAAATGAGATTTAGTTTTCATCAGAGATTAACAATTTGAGAGAGTGAACTGACCATGCCGAGAGTATAGCAGGCCTCCGCGTTGCCGGAATCGGCGCAGAGCTTGAGGAATCGGTGAGCCGACTCCGACCAGTTGTTGGGATTGAGGATGAACGCATTCGGAGAAGCTTTGGAAAGCACTAGACAATTGAGAGCTAAACCGTTTAATCTCTTGCATCTGTTAACAAATTCAACAAATTCCGTTAGATTTCAAAATACACCCTCCACACCACACAACAACGTAATCTCTATTCTCTAACCACCCAAACCTCCAAGCTAACAATTCACAAAAACAAAAAAGAAAGACGAAATTATAAGAAACAAAAAAAAAATTAGGACGTACGTTATCAAGGCGTTCATGAAATCGGAGGGGCAGTTGGCGGTGGCGCTGAGTTTTGAGAGAATCAGAATGAGAAGGTCATCGGGTAAAGAGTCGAAGAAATCCGGCCCTTCCCTACCGGTAGTAGTTTCCGGCGATATTTTATTCCGCTTCCGGGAAACTATTGTTTCTCCAGGAAAGTCCTTCCTCCTTTTCTTCTTTTGAAGACACAAATCTCCGCCGGCGCCTCCTCCTCTTCCTACGAGACTAGGATAACAAGCCCCAGCCCTGGTCCTCATATTTTTATTATCTCTTGGAAATGAAAAAAAGCCGAGTGAGAGGGCTTATATACGAAGAGAAGAGGGAAAAAGAGAAAGAACAAAACACCAACGACGCCACACAGCCGAATGCTCTTACTTATATTGATAATATTGTATGTATAAAAAACATAATATATATTTCAACAGACTACTAAAGCAACACACATTTAATTAACATAACGCTCCTTATTTACAACTCCAGCCCCTCCACTGGCTTCGATTTACGGTCAAACGGAGTTGACCCAGATCCGCTCCTATGTCTGTCGTCGGTTCGTTTTGGCTTCTTTTCACTCTCTCTTTTCTCAAATTCTTACCTTTCAAGTTCAAACAAATTATCTTTTCTCTTTTTAATTTTTTTTTTCTTTTTTGCTTGACATGAGTTTTATTTTTCTTTTTCTCATTTCAAGAATTTTCCTATTAAAAAAAATGCCAGCACAGAGTTTGGTGACATGGTGCTCAATTTTACCAGCTCATATGTGATCAGTTTTGGATTGGTATTTTTGTTTTCATTTAAGCAAATATATTTGAGAAAATGAAAATCGGAGTATCAAGCATAACATAAAATAAAATGATATGATCTCAATTTTTCGTTACGAGAAAAACAAATTTAAAAACAATTTAAAAATAATCAACAAATATTTGCCACTTATTTTCAAGCCTAAATTATCATCACATTTTTTTTTTCACTTGTATTTTCTTGCTTGGTTAATTAGTAAGTTTCTCTTTTTGAAGATAAATATTAAATTTCATTGAATAATGACACTACAATAAAATATATATAGGCTTGATCTATATAAGTGATCTCGTTAAAATCTTGTTGTCTAGACGAACTACAAAAAGAGTATCATGCACCCCAACCAAATCAACAGAATCATAATCTTCAAAAAAAAAATCAGAAATTAAAGTTTGGAGGCTTCAAACTATATGCACTAGCTGACACATTCAAGCCATACTGAGCCAAGTTGTGTGCATCTTCACATTCTTCAACCATATGGCATCCATAGTTACCGTCAAATCTGAGGACTAACGAAAAAGTCCTCGTGCCTGAAAAAAATGGTTATTGAATAGAGAAATCATTGGCAGAAGTCATTCCTCACTGTATAGGAAAAATTGTTACTCTCCAAAGATGAACTAACATATAGAAGCCCATACACATAGATGGGCGATACTTAAATCGAAAACTTAAAAAATGTAACTCTCATAGTGCGCAAGAAAGACTAAGAAAAAAATATAACAAGATATCTGAGACTAAATATAGTCAATTTGATATAAGAGCGGTTGAATTTTTTACACAAGAAAAAGATATAAGCAAACAACCCAACAAAAGGCACAAGTGGGCCATTTCCACCATTGTCACTGTCTATCACTACCATCGTATATGCCTCTGTGGAATACGGCCCACCATCATTCGTAGATACTCTGATCAAATATTTTTGACACCACTACCAATAATGAAGAACTGTGATCGCTCGATTGAAAACCACCCGGCCACATAATAAGTAAAACCCCCTTAAGGGCAAATTAAGCTCCTGAACACTAATTGTATCAACAATTTGATCCATCGGGATGTCGAAATCCATGACCATGATCAATATCATGAATATAGAAGGAAAACAAATGAAACTTAAAAGATACACAAACTCTGATGAATTCGACTCCCAAACCAATTTAATAGTTTTGGTCTATTCATTATATTTTTGACGATATCAGGGAGAAAACACCTGAACCCAATTAGTAGGTTTCTCCCTTGTAGGATGCAATTTTCAGTAAGTGATTAGGTTATATATTCTTTTATATGTGAATTTATTATTTTATTTTTATATTTTGAAGTTAAATTAGAAAATCAAATTTTTTTTTTAAAAAAAAAACCCTTCCCATGAACGCTAAACCTTAAACCCTAATTCCTTTAAAAAGTTGAGGTTTCCACCCCAAAATCAATTGGCTATGGGGGGAGTAGTGACAGGACCCGCCCCGATCCCCCTGGGACCACCCGGGACGTGCCCTGCTCCCGTCTGACACCCGACGTTAAAATACCAAAAATACCCTTACTGAATATAAAATGCATAAAGAAAAACCATAGTTAAGTCATACATAGCACACCACACAAATACTCAAATACAAATAGTGTCAGACAAGGGATGGTTCCCGAATACAGTTTATTGAGCACGACTCTAGACACACTACGTGCCAACCTACCCAGCAGTAGGGTTCAGGTACGCAACGTAAACCTATGCCTCTTCCTCCTCGGGATCCTCCTCCTCCTCCTCGGGATCCTCCTCCTCGATAGCACTACCTGGAGGGGTAGTAAAACAACAAAGGTGAGTGGGCCGAAACTCAAGGTTTACAAAGTAGTTTACCATTTCGAAAACATATAGCTTTTCCCCTCCGTTTTCCGAAAAGACATGCATAGTATCAAAACCACAAAACCATATAGTCATAAGCAGAATAATATCAACATAATATAATCTTAGTCACTGCACTATACATCCCAACCCTGACATCCCAGATGCCTGACGTCCCAGACGCCCAATAAGGTCACAGTCTCAAGGCTACGCGTGCCACCCGGGGTCTCAATCCCGAGTCCAAATCCCGAACCTAGTCCGAGCATGGCATTCTAGATGCCTGACGTCCCAGACGTCCAATAGTAGCAATCCTGCTCCTGAGTCACCCTACGGTCCGGTCCCTCCGTAGAATGACTCCTCACAGGCAATGCGCCGTGACCGCTCCGGTGTACCTACATCCGGAGGAGATAGAATCCTAGGGTAGATCTATACAGTGCAGTACCACAGATATATCGAGTTCCATTATACGTATATATGACTCCAAATCATTTATCAACAACCAGACGGGTCTCATGCCCAAACATCGTAATACGTGCCATAAATCATACACAAGATAAACAGATACTTTTACTCAAATCACATATAGATATAGTAGAAAGTAAAACAGTTATGCATGCCGAAGTTTAGTGAAATCAAAGGCCCACTCACAGTACAATCCCGCTGCACTCCCGAGCGTAAAGCCCCGTCCAAGGTTTAAAGTACAATTCCTGTCACGCCCAAAACATACGTAAAGGTCACTTTAAGTCCCTACTAAACAACTACGAAACCCTAGACTGAAACCGGCCCGGGAAAGCCGTCCGAACACGCTTCCCAAGGCATCAAACCCTAATTTTGACCAACTTAACGATCTCCGATCGACACGAAACCACCGCCATTGGATCCGTATCGTCGAAACCTTGAAAATGGCACTGGTCCCACACAAAACACTGTTCACACGCGCCCCCCACGCGCCGGTCAACCCTCTGGTCAACAGTGCTACAGTGATGCTGACGTCAGCATGACGTCACTGCTGACGTCAGCATGACGTCATCACTGACAGTGTCAGAGGACACGTGTCAACAGTCCATTGGTCCCTGGTCTGACAATATTCTGACATGATGACGTCATCATGACGTCACTGCTGACGTCAGCATGATGACGTCATCAGCTACAGTATCGGGTCTGCGAATCGGGTCACCGCAGACCCACGGTTCGACCCGATCACAGATCGTGATTCCGACCACCAAAATCGATGGGGTTTGTTCCTATGGACTCGTCTGAACACGTTCTATGGCTCTGTGTGATCAAAACTGGATTTTAAGATCAAGGAATCACCTGAAAAACGACGGGGAAATGGCTGCCGGTTTTGGTCCGTCTTCTCCGGCGAGCCGTCACGTTTCCAGCCACCAACTCAGGTCCAAAACGTTCGTCTAGTCCCCTAGGTTAAGTCTCAAAAACAACCAAGCAAATGCAACGTTAAAAACGGACGGTTTGAGGTAGGGAAGGAAAATCGGCCATTACGGGTTTGCAGGCTTACCGCCGCCGTGTCGCCGCCGTGGGCTGCCCAGTCCAGTCCTACGCCGTCCAGAGGTCACAATGGTCCTAGCCCTAGGTTGGTTCGAGCCCAGACGTCGTGGTTTGGATGGTCTGATGATTTTGGGCTGCACGGGTCCTCACGGGTTTGTGGGTTTTCCGGCCGTGCAGGGTGGCCGTGGTGGCGTTGGCCGGTGTCTGGTGGTGGTGGTGCACGGTCTGGTGCTGCCTGATGAAGAAGGTTGGGTGGTTAGCTGCTGGTGTGATTGTTTGAAGGGTGGGAGGTTGCACGGTTTGAAGGAAGGAATGAAAATGAGGAAATGAGTCTCTGATGGCTTAAGAACAGAAGGAGAAATAGAATGGATGGCTGTGATTCATCCTGAGTGAAGAGTGAAGGGTGAGGATTTAAGGAAAAGAAATTAATTAATTAATCCTATGGCAGACCAAGATCCAGAATGTTGGGGATGATGTGGATGGGGTAGATGAGTGACATGTGTCACTCATCAAGGGTCCAGATTGATTGGGTTAAAGTAAAACAGATTATAATATTTTATTATTAATTTAAGTTCCGAGTCTCGGTTAGTTCGGTTACGTTCTTGACCATAACTTTTTCGTCGTAAGTCCGATTTCAGCGTGCCGCCTGTCTACGGATTCGTATCGACAAGACCTACGTAACGGTCATTGGCCCTCGTCCGTTGGACTTCCCGGGTCAAAAGTCAACATTTGGCCCCCAAATGGCCAAATTACCAAAATGCCTCTCGACTTCCGAACGTCACAACTTCTTCCTCGAACGTCGGAATCGAACGTGCCACCTGCCTATGAACTCGTGACGTCCTAAACTACGTCACGGTCACGTGTCAAAGTCCTAAATACTTCCCGAGGTAAAAGTCAACTTTCCCCCCCCCCCTCAGGGGCAAAACGGTCAATTTACAATAAAATAATAATTACGAAAGTTCGGGTCGTTACAATCTACCCATCTTACAGAAATTTCGTCCTCGAAATTTACTCGAATAAAAACGGGTACTGCTCCCTCATCAAGTCTTCGGGTTCCCACGTCGCCTCCTCGACGTCATGGTTCCTCCATAGCACTTTCACCAACCGAATCGTCTTGTTTCTCAGAACCTTGTTCTTCTGATCCAGAATCTGCACTGGTTTCTCTTCAAAGCTCAGATCAGTCATCAGTTCTACTGGTTGTTCCGGCAAGGCATGTGAATCGTCCCGTAGGTATTTCCGTAACATGGACACATGGAAAACATCGTGCACTCTGGCAAGTTCTGGAGGTAATGCCAACCGGTATGCCACTAGTCCAATCCTCTCAATGATCTCGAACGGTCCAAAGTAACGTGGACTCAACTTCCCGCGTCGGCCAAAACGGATAATTCCTTTCCATGGAGATAACTTAAGGAACACAAAATCTCCAACCTCGAATTCCAAGTCTCGAATTCGTCGATCCGCATAGCTCTTTTGGCGATCCTGTGCTGCCTTCAATCTTTCCTTGATAATTCGAACTGTTTCCTGGGTCATGTCCATCAAATCCGGTCCTAAAGCTGCTCGCTCTCCTACCTCCATCCAACAGATAGGTGTCCTGCACTGTCGGCCATACAGTGCCTCGTAGGGTGCCATCCCGATACTTGCCTGATAACTGTTGTTGTATGCGAACTCCATCAAAGGCAAATGGGTATCCCACGAATCCTGAAACTGCAGTACACAAGATCTCATCATGTCCTCCAGTGTCTGGATAGTCCTCTCTGACTGCCCATCGGTCTGTGGGTGGAACGCTGTGCTGAAATGTAAGTTTGTACCCAAGGCGTTCTGCAAACTTCGCCAGAACCTAGATGTGAAACGCGGATCTCGATCAGACACTATCGACTCCGGCGTACCATGAAGTCGAATGATCTCCTTCACAAACAGCTGAGCCAGTCGGTTTGGCTTAAATGTCTCCTGTACTGGTAAGAAATGAGCTGACTTGGTCAATCGGTCGACAATCACCCAAACTCCATCGCATCCCCTCTGAGTCCTTGGCAACTTGAAGACAAAGTCCATGGTAATGTGATCCCACTTCCACTCGGGAATCGGAAGCGGTTGCATTGCTCCATACGGTCTCTGCCGCTCGGCCTTGACCTGCTGACAGGTCAAACATCTGCTCACAAACACTACAATATCCTTCTTCATTCCTGCCCACCAATAGTGGTCCCGGAGGGTACGGTACATCTTTGTACCTCCCGGATGCATGGCATAAGCCGAACTGTGGGCTTCCTCGAGAATTTCTTCCCGTAACTCTGCCACTGCAGGAACACACAAACGGCCCAGTTTCACCAGAGCTCCATCTGGTCGAATAGTAAAGTCCTGCCTCTCGTCTGCTTCGACCTCGATCCTGTAGATACAAAGTGTCGGATCCTCCAATTGTGCCTCGATAATCCGATCGACGAGCACAGGTCGTACATGAAAACTGGCCAACAAAGCTCCCTGCTCATCCATCCCCAGCATAACTCCAGCTCTTCGGAGTTCCACTAGCAAAGGAAGGTACACCAGCCTCAGGTGTGCAATTGATCCTGCTGACTTCCTACTGAGTGCGTCTGCCACAACGTTCGCCTTCCCTGGATGATATTCAATCGTACAGTCGTAATCCTTGATCAGTTCCAACCACCGTCGCTGCCTTACGTTCAGCTCCTTCTGAGTGAACAAATGCTTCAAACTCTGATGATCGGTGAAGATCCTGCAAGTCACCCCGTACAGATAATGTCGCCAGATCTTTAAAGCGTGAACCACCGCCGCCAACTCCAGATCATGCGTAGGGTAGTTCAGCTCATGTGTCTTTAGTTGTCTCGATGCATAAGCGATAACTCTGCCATTCTGCATCAGCACGCAACCCAAACCTTGCAACGATGCGTCACTGTAGACTTCGAACTCTCCACTGTTATCCGGCAAAGCAAGAACAGGTGCGGTAGTTAATCGACGTTTCAATTCTTGATAACTCTGCTCACACCGTTCATCCCAAACAAACTTTACTCCCTTCCTGGTTAAACGAGTCAACGGTGCAGCAATACTAGAGAAGCCCTCAACAAATCTCCGGTAGTATCCTGCCAAACCAACGAAACTCCGTACCTCTGTCACGGTTGTCGGTCTAGCCCAATTTGTCACCGCTTCGGTCTTCTGGGGATCCACGCTAATCCCGTCTGCTGACACTACATGTCCCAGAAAACCAATGCTGGTTAGCCAAAACTGACACTTACTCAGCTTGGCGTATAACTGGTTCTGCCTCAGCTTCCCTAACACCGAACGTAAGTGTTCCTCATGAGCTTGAGCACTCCTCGAGTACACAAGGATGTCATCAATGAACACGATCACGAACTTATCCAAATAAGATCGGAAGACCCTATTCATTAGATCCATGAATGCTGCTGGAGCATTCGTCAAGCCGAAAGGCATCACAAGGAATTCATAATGCCCATATCTGGTCCGAAACGCTGTCTTCGGGACATCTCCTTCAGCAATCTTCAACTGGTAATAACCAGATCGTAAATCTATCTTCGAGAAGTACTGTGCTCCCCGCAGTTGATCAAAGAGATCATCAATCCTGGGTAAGGGGTACTGGTTCCTTACCGTGACCTTGTTGAGCTGTCGATAATCCACACACAAACGGAGGCTCCCCTCCTTCTTCTTCACAAATAATACTGGCGCTCCCCACGGTGATGTACTTGGTCGGATGAATCCCAAGTCCACCAACTCCTGCAATTGGATCTTCAGTTCCCGTAACTCCGCTGGTGCCATCCGATATGGTGCCTGCGATATAGGTCGTGTGCCGGGAAGTAGTTCAATCGTGAACTCAATCTCCCGATGTGGTGGTAAACCAGGCAAATCTTCCGGGAACACATCCGGAAATTCCCGCACCACAGGTATATCATCGGCACCCGAAGTATCACTATTTGTCGTCACAACATGCGCCAGATAACCCTGGCATCCCTTCTGTAGAAGCTTCGTAGCGGCAAGTGAAGAAATTACTTCAGGTAGCGAACCGTCGCGCTCTCCCTGAAAAGTAACCTCCGGCAAACCCGGACTTCGCAGAATCACCCGCCTACTACAACAGTCGATGAGCGAACCGTGCTCAGTCAACCAATCCATTCCCAAGATAACATCAAAGTCATGGATATCCATCAGGATTAGATCAGCTAGCAGATCTACATCCTCCACCCTTACTGGGCATCTCCGGATCACCTGATTCACGATGTACACAACGCCCATCGGTGTACCAACACCCATTTCACTATCCAAGGCTGACACCTCACGATCTAACATACCCGCACAACTTTTCGAAATAAAAGAATGAGTAGCCCCAGCATCCATTAATACCCGTACAACAATATTTGAGATATGAAGAGTACCTGTAACCACACCAGGGGCTGACCTCGCCTGCTGCTGAGTCACTGCAAAAACACGAGCTCGGGGTCCCGCAGTCTGTCCGCGCCCACGCGCGCCACGCTCAGCACTCTGTCCTCGGCCTCTGGAAGGGTGAGAAGCCGAACTCTGTGTCACACTAACACCTTTAGTCTCGTTGTTCCTTGACAACAAATGGCAATCTCGGGCATAGTGGCCCGCTCCTCCACAAGCAAAGCAATTAACTGTCCTCGGTCCATCCCAAGACCCTCCTGATGTACCACTCCAAGCCTGATGCTGTCCAGAACTGAATCTCGATCCACCCCTCTGAGAGTTCCCATGTCGACCTGACCAGCCACGACCACGTAGAGATGAGGGTGCTCCTCGGTAATTTCCCCCCTTAGAGATCTTTGGGCCGGTTGGTCCAGGATGTGGACGATCCCGGCGCTGCCCCTCGCCTGATGATTGTCGCGCCTGGTGTGCCGCCAGACTGGCCTCGACACGAACTGCAGCGTCGACCATGTCCCTCAGAGTCGCGTAACTAGTAGCCGTCACACTTGCCCGCAACTCCCCTCGGAGTCCCAACTCAAATCTTTGACATTTTTCCTCCTCAGTACTCACGAAAGCTGCGGCAAAACGGGAAAGCTTCCCGAAGGTCTGCTCGTAATCTGCCACGGACATATCTCCCTGTTCCAGCCGCAGGAACTCTGCCTCTCGTGCCATGCGAAATGAACGCGGGTAATACTGATCTAAGAATCGGGCACGAAAGACCTCCCATGTGGTGGTGTGAACGGTCCACCCGGACATCTCAAGACCATGCCACCATTGATAAGCCCCGCCTTCCAGTAAGAAGGCCGCCAATGCCACCCGCTCGCCGGGTGGGCAATGCATCACGGTGAAGATTCTTTCCCATTTCGCAATCCACTCATGGGCATCCTCGGGGTTTGATCCCCCGCTGAACGGTGTGGCTCCCAACCTTTGAGCCCGCTCAATGCTAGCACATTCCATCTCTCTCGCGATTTCCTCGTCAGTTCGTATTTGAGGAATTCTCCTTGGAGGCATAACCCGCTGTTAAGAGGCATAGATTAGATACTGACATCGTTTAAACTAAGTACTGACCACTAGTCTAGCATGCTGACCACAACCTAGTGCTCTGATACCAAGTTGACAGGACCCGCCCCGATCCCCCTGGGACCACCCGGGACGTGCCCTGCTCCCGTCTGACACCCGACGTTAAAATACCAAAAATACCCTTACTGAATATAAAATGCATAAAGAAAAACCATAGTTAAGTCATACATAGCACACCACACAAATACTCAAATACAAATAGTGTCAGACAAGGGATGGTTCCCGAATACAGTTTATTGAGCACGACTCTAGACACACTACGTGCCAACCTACCCAGCAGTAGGGTTCAGGTACGCAACGTAAACCTATGCCTCTTCCTCCTCGGGATCCTCCTCCTCCTCCTCTGGATCCTCCTCCTCGATAGCACTACCTGGAGGGGTAGTAAAACAACAAAGGTGAGTGGGCCGAAACTCAAGGTTTACAAAGTAGTTTACCATTTCGAAAACATATAGCTTTTCCCCTCCGTTTTCCGAAAAGACATGCATAGTATCAAAACCACAAAACCATATAGTCATAAGCAGAATAATATCAACATAATATAATCTTAGTCACTGCACTATACATCCCAACCCTGACATCCCAGATGCCTGACGTCCCAGACGCCCAATAAGGTCACAGTCTCAAGGCTACGCGTGCCACCCGGGGTCTCAATCCCGAGTCCAAATCCCGAACCTAGTCCGAGCATGGCATTCTAGATGCCTGACGTCCCAGACGTCCAATAGTAGCAATCCTGCTCCTGAGTCACCCTACGGTCCGGTCCCTCCGTAGAATGACTCCTCACAGGCAATGCGCCGTGACCACTCCGGTGTACCTACATCCGGAGGAGATAGAATCCTAGGGTAGATCTATACAGTGCAGTACCACAGATAATATCGAGTTCCATTATACGTATATATGACTCCAAATCATTTATCAACAACCAGACGGGTCTCATGCCCAAACATCGTAATACGTGCCATAAATCATACACAAGATAAACAGATACTTTTACTCAAATCACATATAGATATAGTAGAAAGTAAAACAGTTATGCATGCCGAAGTTTAGTGAAATCAAAGGCCCACTCACAGTACAATCCCGTTGCACTCCCGAGCGTAAAGCCCCGTCCAAGGTTTAAAGTACAATTCCTGTCACGCCCAAAACATACGTAAAGGTCACTTTAAGTCCCTACTAAACAACTACGAAACCCTAGACTGAAACCGGCCCGGGAAAGCCGTCCGAACACGCTTCCCAAGGCATCAAACCCTAATTTTGACCAACTTAACGATCTCCGATCGACACGAAACCACCGCCATTGGATCCGTATCGTCGAAACCTTGAAAATGGCACTGGTCCCACACAAAACACTGTTCACACGCGCCCCCCACGCGCCGGTCAACCCTCTGGTCAACAGTGCTACAGTGATGCTGACGTCAGCATGACGTCAGCATGACGTCATCACTGACAGTGTCAGAGGACACGTGTCAACAGTCCATTGGTCCCTGGTCTGACAATATTCTGACATGATGACGTCATCATGACGTCACTGCTGACGTCAGCATGATGACGTCATCAGCTACAGTATCGGGTCTGCGAATCGGGTCACCGCAGACCCACGGTTCGACCCGATCACAGATCGTGATTCCGACCACCAAAATCGATGGGGTTTGTTCCTATGGACTCGTCTGAACACGTTCTATGGCTCTGTGTGATCAAAACTGGATTTTAAGATCAAGGAATCACCTGAAAAACGACGGGGAAATGGCTGCCGGTTTTGGTCCGTCTTCTCCGGCGAGCCGTCACGTTTCCAGCCACCAACTCAGGTCCAAAACGTTCGTCTAGTCCCCTAGGTTAAGTCTCAAAAACAACCAAGCAAATGCAACGTTAAAAACGGACGGTTTGAGGTAGGGAAGGAAAATCGGCCATTACGGGTTTGCAGGCTTACCGCCGCCGTGTCGCCGCCGTGGGCTGCCCAGTCCAGTCCTACGCCGTCCAGAGGTCACAATGGTCCTAGCCCTAGGTTGGTTCGAGCCCAGACGTCGTGGTTTGGATGGTCTGATGATTTTGGGCTGCACGGGTCCTCACGGGTTTGTGGGTTTTCCGGCCGTGCAGGGTGGCCGTGGTGGCGTTGGCCGGTGTCTGGTGGTGGTGGTGCACGGTCTGGTGCTGCCTGATGAAGAAGGTTGGGTGGTTAGCTGCTGGTGTGATTGTTTGAAGGGTGGGAGGTTGCACGGTTTGAAGGAAGGAATGAAAATGAGGAAATGAGTCTCTGATGGCTTAAGAACAGAAGGAGAAATAGAATGGATGGCTGTGATTCATCCTGAGTGAAGAGTGAAGGGTGAGGATTTAAGGAAAAGAAATTAATTAATTAATCCTATGGCAGACCAAGATCCAGAATGTTGGGGATGATGTGGATGGGGTAGATGAGTGACATGTGTCACTCATCAAGGGTCCAGATTGATTGGGTTAAAGTAAAACAGATTATAATATTTTATTATTAATTTAAGTTCCGAGTCTCGGTTAGTTCGGTTACGTTCTTGACCATAACTTTTTCGTCGTAAGTCCGATTTCAGCGTGCCGCCTGTCTACGGATTCGTATCGACAAGACCTACGTAACGGTCATTGGCCCTCGTCCGTTGGACTTCCCGGGTCAAAAGTCAACATTTGGCCCCCAAATGGCCAAATTACCAAAATGCCTCTCGACTTCCGAACGTCACAACTTCTTCCTCGAACGTCGGAATCGAACGTGCCACCTGCCTATGAACTCGTGACGTCCTAAACTACGTCACGGTCACGTGTCAAAGTCCTAAATACTTCCCGAGGTAAAAGTCAACTTTCCCCCCCCCCCCCTCAGGGGCAAAACGGTCAATTTACAATAAAATAATAATTACGAAAGTTCGGGTCGTTACAAGTAGCCTAAGATCTTATAAGGCACAAATTGTAGTTGTGTTTTTCTGATGTGAGACATTTTCTTTACATCTCGACACACCATCTCACGGGTGGCGGATCTTGCTTTGTCTTTCTCTCTTCCCCTACCCCCAGCCAATCCTTCTATTTCCCCCTCTCATTCTCTTTCCCTCCCTCTCCCTTTTTCCTTTCCCTTTCTTTGTAGAAAATTATTCTTCTTCCATATCTTTGTAGATCTCGATGGCAGTCTCTCCCTCCAAGCCCGCTTTGTCCGGCTCACTGATATAACTTTCTCGTCTTAGAGGGAGATTTTCTTCAAGCTAAAAAAGAGGGAAGAAGAAGTTTTTTTTTTTCTACAAGAAAGGGAAAGGCAAATGGCAAAAGGCGGAAAGAGAATGAGAAACGGAAAGGGGAACGACTAGGTAGGGGGATAAGGAGATGGGCAAGAGAAAGGTGACGGGGAGGTAACTATTGTTTGATTTATATACTCATTAAGTTGATAATAACTCTTCCCGTTTCAACAGCAATCACAAAATGAACTTTTTCATCTATTAAGGATTGACTTCAAAATAAAGTAAGTGATGAATTTTTTTACTTGTTATATGACCCTACACATTGAAAGAGACTTTACTTATACTATCAGTAATGAAGAGATAATCGAGGATTTTACTATTAAGACTCAAAGAGTACAATTTAAATTAGAAAGTAATAACTTATATTTACATTGCATGTTTAATTATGTGTTTTTTCTGTAATTTTTCCTTCTTCTTTTTTTATCAAACTTTTATTTATGTATATAAATGCATTTGAGGGTAATACTCATGAGTCGACGTTATCCTGACTAGGTGTATTTTTTATTATTTATGTTTATAAATAAAACTCACTCTTATTGTCAATATTTTTCTATATTTAATATGTAAGTTTAACCTATCTAAAAATTGAATTCAGAAACTGTCCTTGAACTAATCATCAGAACATTTTAGTTCTACTAATAAGGGAGGGATATGACTTAATTTCGCTATGTCGTATTTCAAAAGACTAGTATGATCACATATCCTTGTTGATAATTCCTCCACCTACCCATTTCATTAGGGCTTCTTATATTTGAGACGTTGATTTCTAATGGCCAATTTATTCTTTTATGCCGTCCCGAATATAAAAATTAATCTTCGAATACACTCACATGTATATCATACAAGGTGAGTTGAATTAGCATTAACATGTTTGATCAATATATTTTATATATCTTCGTTATCTATTTTGGTGGTTAATTGCGCGAGATAAATGCTACCATCTTTGCATGAAATTTAAATATTTAATTAAAAAAATGAAATCTTTATTATTTAATAATTAAAATAGATCTTCAGTCATTCAAGTATGTTACCATGAAATATTCGAATTCACCTAAGTAAAAAATTTTGGCAAAAAATAATAGTTATAATATCTTTGTATGGCCATCAAGAGAAATAAACAATAACATTATTTTTGAAGTGATGGATGATTGGATGATTTCAGCATTCGATAACCATATATATATACCACCGTATCAATTAATTTAATTAGACTTGTAATATTTTGTTGAGAAAAGTCCCAGATTCAAATATAATTCACTAAGAAAAATTGTTGGTTTCTAATTTTAAAATAAATATAGTTTTTAATTTTATTTGGGGAATTTTTTTTAAAAAATAAAGTTGTTTTCTTTGAAGGTAGAGAGTTGCAGCAATAAGTAACTACTGAAAAAGATGAGTGAATACTAAATAGAGAAGGCTTTTTTTGACAAGCTATAACTGAGAAACAGTAAACGGCGCCGTAAGAGTAATGCAAGAAACGTAACACAGTTTCTGGAACGGAAGAAATCAGAAACATGATCCCCATATCTCCGTGCCTGGTTTCACACTTTCACTTTTCTACGGATTTTTACTGTGTTACGAAATATATACTACTTAAAAGTAAGATAATTCATGATTAACGGCGCGGAAATTTTATGTAGTAGATTAGATGCCTGGCGGCTTATGGATGGTCATAAACCAAGTAATAATAACATGCCACGTAGCTGAATAGACAAATGAAGGAGGCTGCAAATTGAACCGGTGAATCGATACATATCAGCAGCCCGCAGAGGATGGAATGTCGATAGTAGTTCTCAGAATCTGATTTCCAAAGTAAAAAATCTGGCAGTGTTATTTGGACATTTATGTTTTGACCAAATCATTAGACGCCCTAATTATTTAATTGCTTAAAAATTAAACTGATCAAGTTAAAAACTCCATTAGCAGCACAACTTAGTCATGTACTCTATGTAAAAAAAATACCACGGAGAGAATCTAGAAAAACGGAGATTTATGGTCGCACATGGAACCTACAGAGAACCGTCCAGATCAGACCAAAGAAAACTGAAAGAAAAGAAAAGAAAAAAAGTAAAAACCTCGGCATCTTTGGCCTGCTGTTACATTACATTCACAGCCATAATAAATTAATTAATAATTAGTTTTATATTTGATATCAATTGTGACGTGTTTAAGTCTAATGATTCCGCTATTAACACTCGACAAACTACAAGGCAACAACCAATAACCTGAGCTGTCAATATTGATAAGCAAAATTAATCACAATCTCCAATGATCTGATGTAATTTTCGTAGAAATTTTATAGGAGCGATTTAAATGGATGAAAATCTGATGTCGGGGGTACTAAAATAATGGGAAATGATGATTCATTCAAGTACCTTCATGTGAAAAAGAATACATCGTCTTCTTAATCGATTTGAGCCACAAAGAGTTGTCAAATATTATTGTTTGTTTCTAAATTCAATAAGAATTAGTAGAGGAGAAAGTGATTATTAGCAGTTCGCCTTCTCATTTTTGAAAGCATATGTGAGTCACTATCGAGTTATGTCGCCTAACTCTATAATATATAGCACTTCAACAAATTCCACGATTAAAATTAGAAGTAGGCTAGTAAAGTAAATTCTCTTTTATATAATTGAAATGAGAAGTAAGCAAAAGTTGACGTACGTGATTTTGTGATAGTACCAATTTTTTTATTTTTTTTTGGTTAATGAGGAATTCAATTGAAGAGCCATGAGAGCAAAGAAGCACATGAAACATCAAAGAAAAAAAATGTCTACAAAGCAAGTAAAGTAAGGAAATTAAGCACATCTAGACAAAGCACATATAAGCTTAAAACGCCTTAGCACGCAGGCTCGTCACTTCTAAGCTCCGATCATACCGAAACCAATGGGTAAGGCAACCCATCATTCAATATGTTGATACCATGTCGATCAATCAGGCTCAGTTTGAGCAGCACCACCTTAAACACACGATCCATCATCAGGTGATCGGCAGACGAATTAGTCGCGAGGTTGTTTCAGCTATCTCACTCGACAGGTAATACCGGCAGGCCTCACTAGGTACGCCACTCGCCAGGATATGCCAATATCATGTTCCCAACAAGGCCAAAGTCTCATCCACTCGGCAGGCTTACTTGGCCGTCGTACTCGACAAGTATGATCGGCACCCTTGGTCCAATCAGCTAGCTGTCAGTACCAACTCCTTGACATACCAGGAGATCCATTGCCATCTGACACACATCCCGAATATGCAGGCCACGTGACAGCATCTCCTAAGGTAGTTTGAATCCTACTTCAATAGTATCCAACCACCATATTCATTGCTACTATAAATACCCCCAAAACCCTTTCAGAAATGTACTATCTCTCATCTACTTCTCCCTCTAAACACTTACAAACTTGACTCTTTAGTCTTCTTACTGTGATATGTCTATTGGTTCTCTATTACGTTTCCTCTTTGCCTTGCAAGTCATTTGGCACGCTCAAGCAGGATTTGAACTAGCACCCCCTAGCGGGTCCTAGATCCCCTAGCGAGTCTCATTACGTTAGGTCCAGTTTTGGATCAAACATTTGACGCTGTATGTGGGAATAATGAGTAAGTTCTCCCACTAGCTCACATACCTCAACTCCATCTATCTACCAATTCAACATGTCTGCCGAGTAAGATAATGGTGAGTTCAATAACACTCTCCATGAAGATCGCAATAGAACCAGAGTCGACATGCCTTTCAAAGTCATACTCGAAATGCTGAGGATCCCCTAAACAGTGATGGCGAAACTCAGAAAAAGCAATGCTACTATCGAGAGCAGAAATCGTGTGTGGGGAGATCAACATCAAAGCACCATCGTGATCCTCCAATCGACACGGGAAGAACTGAAGGAGTAGCGAGCGACAACTGAATGAGCACTGGTTGCTAGTGCCGATCGGCAAGCAGCTGAGCCGTTCCGATTGGAACCTAAAGAGTGGATGCTCATTCATCTCACGCAGCAGAACCTCCAGGTACACAAATCTTACCCGATGCTCGTGAATTACTTGAAAGGAGGCCCGTACAGATTCACCCCACCCAACTGACCTATCCAACGAACGATCCCAAAATCTAGGATCAGCCGCATCTGCCCCTCATATCCCAAGGAGGCCACTCTTAACCAGGATCAACCATAAGGAAAGAACAACATCAGAAGGCCCTAGCTCAACCAATGGAAGATCAACCACTGTAGATCAAATGTTGAGTCAATGACTGCCATGTCTGGTAGAAGATCAAAACATGATGAATAGTTGGGGAGGAGTACCAGCAACGCGAGTGGTCAACCTATGACTGAGAGACTTGAAACACACTCCAATCTTCCCAAGTAAGATGACGTTGTCTAGGAGCTTCTCCAGCGTGTCTGCGAACAGGAGACTCCAACGATGATCAAGGCCAACATCGGCTCCTTTACAGATCACATCCTGTAGTACAGGCACGAGACAGAAGTCAAACCTCTCAAGATCACGCTGTACACTAGAAAGGGCGATCCAGTTACTCACATGAACAATTACTAATCTTCCATGGCATTCAAATAACATTCCGACGAGGGGAGAACGAATCCTTGGAAAAATACGCAGCAAGATTCAGCCTTAAGTACTCCTAGTCTTAGGAGACCAACGACAAGGCAGCCTACAGAGCGTTTCGTAGTGGCTTGATGAAGTCTACCTTCAAGTATCATGTCTTCACACAGGGGATGAGAAGACTACAAGGAACTGATGAGTCAATCAGTGATCCACACGAAGGCATATCACTTCAATGCTCCACGAGCATGACCGAAGCTGACTACTTCTACTCAGGCCTACTCATGCCCCCAGGGAAATCAGTAGTCCAAGCCTCACCACGACTCTAGCAGTCAGCAGCAGGGTCATCGGAACAACTCTTATTCAGGCAAAAGTAAAGATTCCTATGACAATAACTACAAGGGAAAGAAGGAGAAGAAAAATCAGAGCCAAGGGAACAAACATAACAATCATCGCCAGCATGATAAGCCCTACGGGGGGCCATTCTCCAAGTTCGAAACTTACTCCATCTTCAATACTTCACTCGAGAACATTCTCATTGAGCCAAAAACTTATAGATAATAGAACTATGAATTCCTTTTGGAATTGAGGAGACTCGCTACTTCTCTTTGGAATAGGATTTCCTTACTATGAGAGAGAACTAGAGAATGAGAAGCAGTAGAAGCTATTGAATTTCTTACCAAAACTGTTTTTTTTTTTTTTACATTCAAGAAACTTACTTATTTATACAAGTTTGGCTTTCTAAAAATAATTGAATTAAAATAGCAAATGAAATCAAACCATAAAAGCTATGTGGTTTGAAGGCTCCTACGTACTTAAGCCTTGAAAAAGGTGGTGGCTTAAAATCAAATATCTTTTAAGCCACGAATTATTTGTGGATTAAATAATATAATTGATTTATATCAATTATATTATATTATATGTATTACCAAATCTTCATGGATCATGGCTCCCCCATTTAAGATGCTTGAACTCTTAGTCAAGCTAAATTGTGAGATGAGGAAACTCTGTTATTGTCTTTTCTCTAATATACCACTTCGACTTTCTAGGAAGTTGACCTTTTCTGCCAATACGAAAATACTCATACTTTCCATGTCGAGTCTCACGAACCTTTTGTTCCAAGATAAAATCCTCCTGCAAAAGATCTTCTCGTTCAATGTTTAAGTCATCAACATATGGAAGGCGTGTATCTTCATCGGGATCATCATCAAGTAGAGATGATTCAAAAAGTGTAAGATTCTCGACATTGATGACCGAGTACATATGCATGCATGGTGGTAATTCAAGTTGAAAGGCATTATCACCAATTTGTTTGATGATCTTGAACGGTCCATAACGAATAAGCTTCAGTTTCTTGCCTTCACCGGTTAGTCGTTCCTTTCCAAGGTGTAACCATACTAGGTCACCTTCGTTGAAGTTACATGGTACATGATGCTTATCATGGTGAGCTTTATATCGTTATTGAGAACGTTTCAATTGTGCTTCCACTTCAGTATGAATCTTTCTGACTTGTTCAAGAAATTTTTGTGCTCGAATATGTTCTTCTTCTTCTTCTTTCCCACTTAATGGATGGTTACTCATAGTGAGTGCTAAATCAAAAGGACTCTGGGGTAAATAACCCAAACAAACCTCATATGGATATTTGAGTGGGGAGCCATGAATTTCTCTGTTAAAAGAAAACTGTAATTAAGGGAGACTTTCATCCCAAGTCTTTGGATGCTTGGAATTGTAACCCCTCAAAAAATGTACCATAGTCCGGTTTACGACCTCCGTTTGCCCATCTGTCTGTGGATGAAATGCAATGCTTCTTTTCAATCTAGTATCCATCATTCCCCATAACGACCTCCTGAAATGGCTTAGGAATCGACTGTCTCTATAAAAAATAATCGATGTAGGTAAGCCAAAATGTTTCCAAACATGTTGGAAAAATAACTTAGCAGCTCCTTGTCTAGTAACGATCTTCTTGCATAGAATGAGAATCACCATCTTACTGAAACGATCTACCACCACAAACAAGTATTCATTTCCATACTTGATTTTAGGTAATCCGCCTAAGAAATCCATCGAGATACTCTCCCAAGGTAAGTTAGGTACTGGCAATGGAAGATATAGTCCTAACTTTCTGTTGGAAGGCTTCGATGTGTTGCATAGAACACAACCTCGAATGTATCATGAAACATCGAGATGCATCTTCGGCCAATACACATAACGACGAAGATTCAATAAAGTCTTCTCAACTCCAAAATGCCCTGCTACTTTGGAAGTATGAGCCTCACGAATCCACTGCAATCTATCGCCATCTTTTAGAATGCACAATTGTGTTCCCTTGTACATTAGTCCATCCTTCAATTGGAACTCACTAGTCTTTCCTTGTTGTAGCTTGGCATCGGCTGAGTTGAAATTAACATCTGTGTCATACCCTTTAGCATATTCAGAAGGAACAATGGGTTGAATTTGCATAGCCACCAGCAATGTGGAACTAACTGGTGTAGGTGGTGTAGATAAAATATCTGCCAACTTATTAATTTCTCCTTTCTTGTACTTTATCACAATGTTGAATTGTTGTAGGTAAGACATCCATTTCATATGGCGAGCTTGCTGTAACTTAGACTGTGTAGTTAAAAACTGAAGAGGTTTATGATTCGAGTGAACTACGACTTATTTTCCCAACAATTAAGCTCTCCAATGCTTCACTACTTGATGCATTGCATACAACTCCTTGTCATAAGTCAGATAGTTCAATACCGGTCCACTAAACATCTCATAATGGTATGCAACTGGTTTCCCATCTTGAAATAATACAACTCTCATGGCATAGTTAGATTCATCTGCTTCTACTTCAAATGGTCTCTGCAAATTTGGTAATGCTAATACTAGGGCCTCTGTAATCTTCTGCTTCAACAGCTGGAAAGATTCCTCATGGTTTCTCGACCATTCAAACTTTTGATGGGCCTTTGTAAGAGAATGTAAGGGTGCAGCAATTTGTGAAAAGTGCCGAATAAACTTTCGCAAATATTGACATGCATCTATAAAGCTCCGAACTTCAGTTACTGAACGTGGCGTAGGCCATTGAGAAATCACATGTACTTTCTCTAGGTCCACTTCTAGTTCTCCTGCACCAACAATGAATCCCAGGTATACAAGGTGTTGTTTCCCAAATTCACACTTCTTACCGTTTAACTGTAACTGATTTGTTCAAAGAACCTCCAAAACTTGAGCAATATGATGAAGATGATCCTCCCATGTGACACTAAATATGAGAATGTCATCTAAGTATACAATGACGAAGTCGTCAATGAAAGGGTGGAGTACCACTGTCATCTAAGTATACAATGACGAAGTCGTCAATGAAAGGGTGGAGTACCACATTCATCAATCGCATGAAGGTAGCTGGAGCATTGCATAATCCGAATGGCATGACTAACCACTTGAAGAGTCTCTACTTTGTCTTGAAAGCAGTCTTCCAAGTGTCTTTTACATGGATACGAACTTGGTGATAGCCAGATTTAAGATCTAGCTTCGTAAAGTAATGAGCACCATGTAATTGATCTAATAAGTCATCAATCCTCGACAATGGATACCGATTCTTGATGGTTATTTTGTTGAGTGCCTTATAATCTACACACATACGCCAGCCTCCGTCTTTCTTAGGCAAAAGTAACATTGGCGAACCACATAGTGAGCAACTAGGTTTGATGACTCCTTGTTCAAGAATTCCTTGAATTTGCTTTTTGATCTCGTCAGATTCCATCAGAGAAGTACGATACAAACCCAAGTTTGGTAGAGGTGAATCTCCTACCAACTGGATATCATCCTCCATAGCTCTCCTTGGTGGCAAACCATGCACATCCTAAAATAAGTCCTTGAACTTCTCCTGAAATTTCCCTATGTTTGAGCATTACAAAGGTGATAAGGACAAAGTAGACAATGTCACAGCTCCAGAACTCTGATCTTGAGGTCGAATCATCAACAAAACGAATCGCCCACATGAATTGACTAACCTTTTGGCTTGGTTAGCTGTCAACAAATTATCTACAAGTAAATTATCTGTAGCTTGAGGATTGCAAGAGTTGATGTGGAAATCCTACCCATCCTTCACAAGTTGAAACTTGGGAAGCTTCCGATAGTATATGGCATCTCGGTCCCATAAATATGGACTGCCTAATATGACTTGGAAAACGTGCAAAGAAACCACCTCACATGTCACCTCATCGATATATTGATTAGTGATAGCAAATTTGAAAGTACATTGCTTTGTGATCTGTAAGTCAACGTCCTTTTGAATCCATCCCAATGGGTACGGATTAGGATGTGGTGTGGTGTCTAAACCCACTTTCCTTACTAAAGCCTTTGAAATCAGATTTTTTAACTTCCTATGTCAATAATAGCTTGTACAACACTTTGCTTCACCTGAATATTCACATGAAACAACTCTTCAAGGTTGTACACGTCTTCAGTATATGCGGGTCTTGTCATAAGGGTAAGTGTTACATCAGGTTGCTTCAACTCTAGCGTTTTGGCCGCAACTCAGGATGAAGTAACCATAACTTTTCTTTGGCTTGTCTACTGGTTTGACAATGATCACAGTAGACCTTATGTGTCTGACCATCCTTTCCCTGCTTCCCCTTTTTTCTGCCAGTCAGTTTTGTTGACAGGTTTTTATCTGTCATCTTTCTTGGCAGTTCTTTTATTTTTTGCCTCGATAACGATGGCCTTCATAGTAACTTCTTCAATAGTATCTACGGTGGACAATTTGAGTTCTTTCCGTATGTAGTCAGCAAGACCTTCTGTATACTTCATAAAAACATCGTAGTCATCGACGTCGATGTCCAGAACCATAGCTTGGTTGTAGAACTCTGTTGTATACTCTTGTACAGGCTGCCCAAATCTTTATCTGAAGTGTTGCCATTTATACCATTTTTCATCTTCATAGCCAACTGGATAGAATTGTTTTCTCAAAAACATTTTGAAGTTCTTCCAAGTCAATTCTGAGACATCATATCGTCTCTGATAGGACCTCCACCATGTAAGGGCATGGCTTGAAAGTTTCAAACTCGCAAATTTAATTTTTTGCACATGAGAATACTTATAAATCATGAAATAAGTTTCTAATGTATCTATCTAGTTATCTAGCTTTTCAAGATCAATATCTCCTTTATATATAGGGATATAAACCTTAAAATCAATTTTTAAAGTATCAATAGATTTTTGTTGTCACCTGACTCAGCTTCCGTTTTCGCTGGATCAACTTGTGTGTCGTCTTCATCTTCGCTATCCTCAACAACTTTTTTCTTGAGCCTTTGATCAGGCTCATATGAAGTTGATAGACGTGAAGATTTTCCAGTCTTCAAACTGTCCACGAGTTTAAGGATTGATGCAGACAAGTTTTCAACTTGTTGCTCAAGCATAGTGATGTGATCACCATCACTAGATGTATCCTGTTTGTTTTCTCCAGTCATAATGTCTCTCTTGGGCCTTGGCTTTCGGTGCACGAGCAAAGGACCTAAAAATTCTTCTCAAGAAGTTTGTATTGGTTGCAAGTTGAGACCATAAACCACCCCTCTCGGATCTAGTGCTCTGATACCACTTGATCCAAAAACTTCTAGATAATAGAACTATGAATTCCTAATCTTTTAGAATTGAGGAGACTCGCTACTTCTCTTTGGAAGAGGATTTCCTTACTATGAGAGAGAACTAGTGTAACGACCCGTCCCGAATTATCGAGATTAATTAAGACGTAATGACGGATTAGCGAGGCTAATTGGGGATTAAATGAGGATTAATAGACATTCGGGGCAAAATTATTATTTTACCCCTAAACAAGGGAAAAAAGTTGACTTTTGAACCGGGAGGTCCGACGGCCGAGGACCATTACGTAGATCGAGGCGATACGAATTTGTAGACAGGCGGCACGTCGAATTCAAACGTTCGACGAAAAAGTTACGGTTCACGAAAGTTCAAAGGAACTATTTATTGCAGCACGTTTTGCGAGGAAAAAGGGATTTTTTGTCCTAAGTGGTCCCCATATATTTTTAATTGGCCCAATGGATGAGTGACAAGTGTCACTCATCCATTGTCCAACATTCCACATACATGCATCATTTATCCCTTCTGTTTCATTCCCCCTAATCTGAGAAACCCACAAAGCCCAACCCCATTTCTCCCTTCCCCTCGGATCCTTGAGTGGAATTGGGAGGTTGTGTGAGAGGTAGAGAGATACTGATGAGCCAGGAGACGGCAAGGGGGCAGCAGGACCACCGTCCATGGCGGAGGAAAGGTAAGCCCGATTACCCGGTTAAGTCCAAATTTCCATAGTTTTTTATTTAGATGTTATGGATGCTTGTGGGGGATTGGTGGATGTTCAACAGGTTTTTAGGAAGGTTTATAAGAGATTTTGGATGGAGGTGAAGGGCTGAGACGCCCTGGGGATGGTCAGGAAAACAGGGGCCGTGGAGTTCCACTTGAATGGGTCTGGTTTCGACGGTTTTCCTTAGGTTTATTGACTTGAATAGATAGGAAATGATGAAATAGGAAGATTGGGATTGGATTGGAAGGGATTGAACTAAAAATGGATGAGAAATAACGCCAGAACGGTCACGCCGGTCCAGCAGGACCAGAATTACAAGCAAATCGGCCGGACTGGTTCTGTCGCAGGAAAGGAGATGTACAGTGCTAGCGCGTGTCTCCCACGTGCAGCCCCTTTGGGCGGGCCATGTGGGCCCATGGACCATCTTTTGGGGGTGGTTCCAACATGTGAAATCATCTATTCGATGTAATGAAAATTTTGGGACTGGTTTCGAGTCGATCGGATATCGTTTTGATATAGTAAGGGACGTTCGAAGGTTTAGGATCGGGTTTAAAAATAGTTAAAAATTCCGGAATATTACGGGGCTTTAGTGAGGGGTTATTTAAGTAGTTAGTAACCTTATATTACAATTTGGATAGGTTCGTGTGCCCCGAAGACAGTGATTGGCGCGGGAGAGGCTTTTGGCGCGGGTATCGAGGCGCAGCTTTGGACGGTCTGTGAGTGGACTTGTTTTATGAATTCGATGCATGCATAAATGCTTTATATGAGTTTATGAACATGTTTTATGATGCCATGAGTGCATTTGTTTGCGGTAGCTTAGGATTTACATATTTGTACGTTTTTCGAGGTTTTCAGCTTTATATCGTACCTTTGCGTACTGCATTTTCAATGATGATTTGATGAATGGGTTTTGGATTTGTAAATATGAAAGTGGGAATGAGACCCATTTGATTTACGAACTCTCGGACTTGAATTCCATTTGATTTGATGAGAAATCGAGCCGAAGGCCCCTTTGAGTTATACGATAGGGCCGAGGACCCCGTTGGTTTACGAATTCGGGCTTGAAGCCCAGTTGGTTGTAATATTGGGCTAGAGGCTCAGTTGATTGTAAAATCAGGCTTGAAGCCCCGTTGATTTCTGGTTTCGGGCTTGAGGCCCCGTTGGTTGTGATATCGGGCTAGAGGCCCAGTTGATTATGAAATCGGGCTCGAAACCCCCGTTGTTTTATGGTATCGGGCTCGAGGCCCCGTTATTGTGGTATCGGGCTTGAGGCCCTGTTGATCGTGAAATCGGGCTTGAGGCCCCGTTGGATTATGAAATCGGGCTTAAGTCCCAGTTTGGTTTAGGAAATGAGAACTCAAGTTTGAGAGCCTGTTGAACTGTAGATTTAGGCTGAGGCTTGTGAAAGTGAATTTGAATCGGATTCAAGGAATCCCGTTGAGAGTCGGGTATGAGACCCAGTTAAATTGAGATTTGAAACAAAAGTATTTTCGAAATTTTATATACCCTCCATATGAGTTGATTGGTTTCCTCCAGACGTCGACCTGGAGAGTCACAATCCACTACCCGGAATGAGTATCCCCATAGGTAGCACATTTCAGGAGTGGGAGTTATGATATGGTCTCGGACTGGGTCTGGAGACAGTCATCCAGACTTCGTAGATCCTGGATGCTGGATAGAGCCTTCTAGACTGAGAATTCCTGGGGGTAGACTCGGAGTGAGACCCCGAGTTGTGTGCACACTAATATAGATGAATCGTGACATATATCAGGGATGTGTTCTCTAGGGGCTGTGAGCCCCGAGTTGGCATCTCCTCCGAGGGTCCATTTGAGTTATACGATCGGGCCGAGGGCCCCGCTTCTTTATGAGTTTGGCCTTGAGGCCCCGTTGACTGTAGTATCAGGTTTGAGGCCCTATTGATTGTGAAATCAGGCTTGAGGCTCCGTTGCATTATGGTTTCGGGCTTTGGGCCCAGTTATTTGTGATATCGAGCTAGAGGCCCAGTTGATTGTAACATCAGGCTTGAGTCCCAATTCGGTTTATGAAATAAGAATCCGGGTATGAGACCCTGTTGAATTATGGATTTAGGCCGAGGCCTGTGAAAGTGAATTTGAATCGGATTCGAGGAATCCTATTGAGATGAATTGGTTATGAGACCCAGTTGAAATGTGTTTTGAGAAAGAAAGTATTTGAAATGTATGAACCCTCCATATGATTTATATGGTCTCATCTAGACGTCGACCTGGAAAGTCACGATCCACAGACCAGAATGGGTATCCCCATAGAGATCCCGTTCTAGGAGTGGAATTTATGATGTGGTCCCGGATCAGATTCCAGAGAGATGTGCGGACTAGATCCGGAGATAGAGCTCGGACTAGATCCGGAGATAGAGCTCAGACTAGATGGAGTATTCCTGGGGGAAGACTCAGAGTGAGACCCCGAGTAGTTTGCACACTAGTATAGATATGATGAATCGTGACATATATTGGGGATGTGTTCCCTAGGGGCTGTGTGCTCCGAGTTGGCATCTTCTCGGAAGTGTCGTGGATGGGTTATACGTATGTTGATACGTATGAGGTTTTTTGGAAAGTGATTTGGGGGCGGAGGCCCCGAGTTCCATGTTTTAGAAAGTGATTTGGGGTGGAGACCTCGTATTTGATATTTTGGAAATGGTTTGGGGCGGAGACCCCGTATTCGATGTTTTAGTATTTCACTGAGAATGGTTTTGGGATGAGACCCACGTGATGTGATTTGGGCTAAAGTCCCTATTGATTTGATTTATCGTGTTCCATGTTTTAAGATTGTGATTTCGGGTCAGGGATCCACAAATGGATTTATGGTACATGACGCTTTATGGGGACCGACATGAACCCTTGAAAGGTTTTTATGGTTCATAACGGTTTATGGGGACTGACATGAACCCTTGAAAGGTTTTGAGAATGTTTACAAATGGTTTTATGAACATTTTGATAAATGATTTTTGAATGCATGCATATGCTTTTAGTGAAGGGCATAAATGTCTTTTGATGAAAATGCTTTATTAAAATATTATTTTGTCTACTCACGACTTTGAATGTTTTGAATGCTCTTCAGGTTAATCGCGAATGCGGGCTGTAGCAGAGATCGAGACATCACATTCCTCCTCTTACGATCCTGGCGTACTCTGGAAGCACCGGTGAGGGCTAGAGACGGAATTATCCCTGATCTGACACTTCGTGTCAGACGGGATCAGGCGCGTCCCACGGTTATCCCGGGGGATTTAGGACGGGTCCTAACAAAGTGGTATCAGAGCAGGTCTTGCTCTTTGAGTGCGTGCATGTCGAGGATCTGATGTCTCGGCAGTCGAAATAGCCCGTCATCAACTTGATAGTTAGGGTATTAGTATGAGGATCCTGTAGAATTGACCCTAGTTAGATTACTTTTACCACGAGGTGCGGTTATGTAGGGTCCGTTTGGCAAAGGATGTCGAGTATTTCGAGGAGGTGGATCCTGAGTAGGATCAGTATTTTGGTGAATCTAAAGGCTTAGAGCTGTAGTGTTACTAGTGATAGGATCCAGTGGATTAGTGGACACCATGTGATGACCCGAGGGTCGAGACCATTTGTAAAGACCCGTCTCGGGAGTCGGGATTAGCGAAGCGATTAGTGACGGATTAGTTGAGTTAAGCGGTGGGTAGATGGTTACTTTTGGACTTTGGGCGTAGAATGACGATTTTGCCCCTGATTTGGGCAAATCGTTGACTTTTTGTTTGGGGGGTCGATTGGGTATTGACCGATGACTGTGACGTAGTTTGGGACGTCACGAGTCGGTAGACAGGTCGAACACCCAATTCCGACATCCAAGGAGGAAGTTATGATGTTCTGAAGGTTGAGGGCACTTTCGTAATTCGATTAAAAGAAGGGCAATTGTTGACTTTTTGCACGATGAGGTTTCTTCACGCGAACCTAGGACCGTTAGATAGGTCTCGCCGTCCTGAGTACAACGACAAGCGGCATGTATCGATCGGAGGTCGGGCGGTTAAATTATGAGTCTAAGAACCCGAGGGGTAAAATGGTAATTTTGCAAAACAAGGGATTTTTGGTCATTTACAGCCTAGGGAATTGTGTGCAATGGGTATTGGACACTTTCCAGATGTTGGACAAGGAAGCCACATGATTTTTGACGCGTGGCCATCTCTGGATGGTCTGAGAAGCATCAGTCACCACCTTAGTTGGTTTAAACGTTGTGCACGGGTATGAAACAAGGAAATAGAGAGGGAGGGGTAAACCGTGAGCACCTTCCTTATGCTTTTTTTTTTCATTCCTTGTTTGAGGGTGGTGAAGGGGATTGGAGAGAGAGACTGAGCAAATGGTCGTGGTGGTGCTGCCACCGGAACCGTCGCAGACGACATCTAGAATCGTGAGACAAAACAGAGGAAAACCACGAATTAATACAGCCAACTCCATCAATCATCATCACTGGTCCCTGAAGTGAGTAGGAAAAAGGAAGAGGAAGCCTAGACAAGAGAACTGGTGGCCACAGTGAGGTTTGACGTTGGAGGACGACGGCAGTAACCGAGGAAACCCGAGAGGACCCTGTTCTTGTTTTTATTTGAGGAAGTGTGTTTTAAAGGTTGAGGATCGAATTGATGGATTGTGTTATGTTTCTAAGTTCATTAGGGAGCTTTTGAGCTTGGATTTGAGCTAAGTAATGGAAGTTAAGGTGAGTTGTAGAGAAACTGTCCTTCGAATTCAAAAATGGTAAAGTGCTATTTATTGATTGTCGATCGATTTGATTACTAGAATGTTGATTTGGAAGTTCAGGTGAACTCCGAGGACATGAATCCATAGCCAATGGTTGCTGGGAAGCATGGAAACAGAGCGGGCCAATTCTTGAAGGGAGAAAACTCAATGGGAAGGTACAATCAGGACCTAAATTCATGATTTTATTGTTTGGATTAATTAGAATAGAGAGGACGAATTGATTGGACTAAAAGTGGGACTAAATTAAGCAAGAAAAACAGTTGAACCTCTCACGTCGGTCCAGTCCAGCTGGACCGGTTCATCACAAGGTTGAAGATGAACAGTAGCCACGCGTGAGACCCAGGCGTGGGTGCGTGGCATGGATTCCGAAGAAGCTTCCAACACGACTTTTAAAGTATTCGATGTAACGAACATTTTGGCACTGTTTTCGAGTCAATCGGACATCGGCTCGATATGTTTCGGGCTATCCGAAGGTTTTAGGGCTCGGTTAAAAATAGTCAAAAATACGGGAAAATTATGGGATTTTAGTATGACCTTTTTGAAGTAGTTAGTGACATTAGTATGGGTTTTGGATAGGTTCGGGAAAGCCGAGGATAGCGGAATGACCGGGAACGGCGTATGTGCGAGCGTATCGAGGCGACGTCGAAATGGTCCGTGAGTGGACTTTGCTTTCTAACTCTTAATGCATGCATATATGTTTTTATATGTTTTCTATACTTGATTATATGATTTGATTTATGATTGTGATGGTTTACGGTTTGTGCACGTTTTTCGAGAAAATGACGGTATTTCGCGTTTTATGAGATTTTGATGGATATTGTGTTTTGAACCTGGTTTTAATGATTTGATTTCAAAGAAAGTAAATGGATTTTGGAAAGTGTTTTCGGGCTTGAAGCCCAGTTCAAAAAAGTGGTTTTAAGAAATGTGATTTCGGGTTTTTGAATCGGAATTTCGGATGACGATTCGGGATTCGATTTGGGACTTGAAAGTGGATTTCCGGGTTTGGTTTCAGAATGATTATTCCGGATACCGGATGAAAGAAGATGGATATGAGTTCTGGGTTCTCGGATATTCAGAATGATTATTCTCGGATCCAAGCGGACTCGGATCTGGAAAGAAGATGGATATGAGTTCTGGGTTTGGATTCGGGATCCTGATGAGATTGCGGATTCAGATTTAGAAATGGAAAACGGTTTTTAACTGGTTTTGGATTGGATTTGCTGGATCTGGTTATTGGGTTTAAAGAACCGGATTATGTTTGACGGGGGACGGGTCCGGCTTGGGTTTAAAGACTCGGATTGAGTTTAAAGACTCGGATATATTGATATTTCCCCCGTAGGCCTGTTGAGTTTAATGACTCGGGAGTTTAAAGACTCGGATTATATTAAGGCCTGGATTGAGTGTAAAGACTCAGGAGTTTAAAGACTCGGATAGATCCACCAGGTTCGATGAACGGAAATGTGGTATGGTTTTCAATAGTGGTTTTATGAGGTTTTGGGCTATACCCGGATGAAATGGTTTACGATGGTTTTGGGCTGAGGCCCGGGATTTGAGAAAAGGAACATGTGTTTGGTTTTCGTACATGATTTTATGACATTAACTTAATATGCATGCATTGGTTTTTGAAACGGAGGGTATAAATGTACTTGTGTTTTCTGTTAACTGTTTTTGAACTTATACTTTATTTTTGTCCACTCACAGTCTTTTTGTGTTTTCGATACCCTCCAGGTTGTTGCGGTGCGAGCTGTTGGTCGAGAGACACGGAGACATCACACTCGCGATCCACAGTAGTTCGGATGACTGGATTCGAGAATCTCTGGTCCAACTTACGTGTTACATGGAGGTTAGACATCAGTCTGGCATTCGTGTCATGCGTAAGTCAGACGGGAGCAGGGGTTAGTCCCTAATCCTGGGGGATTAGGTGTGGGCCCTGACAATTGGTATCAGAGCAAGGTTTCGGGTGTTTTGCGCGAGGTTTGGTTCCCATAGTCGTTAGTTCATCGTTTTGGGTGGTGTGATGTTACTATGGATGTGATGTCTCGACGTGGAACAGCCCGTCAGCAACCTGGATACGATAGTGATAGTACGTTCGTTATGGTTAGTTAGCAGTGGTTGTGAGTGTCAGGATGTTAGTCGCTCGATACGCCGTACGAGGTGTGACGTTTGTCGGCTTAGGGCCGGAACGGTTCGTGTGTTGGCACTGTTTTTGCTTGATGAATGGACCATAAGGGTCAGAGATACACTAGCAGGATTAACCTGGATGGTAGCTGGTGAGCTACGGATGAGTAGGTTGGTCGGCCTGAGGGGCCTGAGAGTAGCTTGTTGAGTTAGTAAGATACGTATGCCAAGGAGACCGGTTAACGGTGGCCAGTTTGGCCGGATAATGCTTGGATGTTGATCGTATGAATTGGTGACTTTGGGTCAGTTGGGATGAGCTTAGAATTGTGCGGCTACGAGTAGCCGGATGCCTTGAGTGGCAGGGTTTAGGAACTACTTTGAGGTGAGTAGAGTCACGATAAGGAATGGTCTTAGTCGGGTGTGACGACACGAGTGATAAGTCTGTCGTGAACCAGTGGTAATGGCAGGTTTGGATAACCCAGACGACGGGGATGATTTGAGGAACCCTGTGGGATTACTGGATTGTAGTGAGAAGTGGTTGGACCGACTTACGGTCAGATTAGAGATGGTGCTGCTAGGTGCAGCCGAGGTAGTAGGTGCCTAATGGATGACTCTGGAACGAGGGTTTGTACTCGGAGTGAGTTAGGGATGACCATGGATAGGTCATGTATCGGGACAGACGGTTAGGATGCCGTTGGTTGATCAGAATAGCGCAGTGGAAGCTTGGTGGATCTAGGCTTCGTGTTGGATCGCGTTAGGTTGGTATGGACAAGTTTACCCATTAGTTAATTTCGTGGAATCATCCTGGTGTGTTAGAAATGCCGAGGTTGGCATTTGGGTAATGCCAAGGCTCGTGCTCGGGAGTGTCTAAGCTTCGTAAGCGTTGATTGTGATGTCGAGAGACGGTGATAAGATGAATTATAGTCGTTGTGATGGCATGTTTGGGGACCATGGTGGGTTCCATTGAAGGATGACGAATGGAAATAACTGATCGATATGAGGTTATTGAAGAAAACCCACAATCTAGGAGTGCCTTTAGGACTTTGTTGATTTATTTCGACAGGGTGGTCGGAATAGTTGAGGGAAGTGAAGGCGACGTAGTGAGTCGGTAGGTAGGATTTCTTTTTGGGTGAGTAAGCAGGACTGGATCGCTTCAGGTAAGAGTTTAAGTTGGGTAGTTTTCAAGTTACCTTAGGATGTCCTATCGACCAAGAGACCAGGAGTTTGGGGAGAACTTGAGTTGGTTTCCGGAAGGTGAGGTGGTTGTACGTGAGGATGTACTATATAAACTCTATTGGGGACTCTAAATGAGGTATTTTAAAATACCTTTGTTCTTTTATGTTCGTAGATTTTCCCTTGCGTACACCATGAAGTTCTAGTTGGTAGTTTTTGGCGAGGTACGTTCGACTTGAGAGAGTGACAGAAGTGTTGAACTGGTAACATGAGTGTTGGGGCGTACTTGGGCTTGATCGCAGGTGAGGTGGTACTTTTAAACAAGTTGAGATGACTTTTAGTTTGGACGGTCGATAGGGTATTGACCGATGACTGTGACGTAGTTTGGGACGTCACGAGTCCGTAGACAGGTGGCACACCCAATTCTGACATCCGAGGAGGAAGTTATGATGTTGGGAAGGTTGAGGGCACTTTCGTAATTCGGATAAAAAGGGGCAATTGTTGACTTTTTGCACGATGAGATTTCTTCACGTGAACCTAGGACCGTTAGATAGGTCTTGCCGTTCTGAGTACAACGACAGGCGGCAGGTATCGATCGGAGGTCGGACGATTAAATTATGAGTCTAAGAACCCAATGGGTAAAATGGTAATTTTGAAAACCAAGGGCTTTTTGGTCATTTACAGCCTAGGGAATTGTGTGCAATGGGTATTGAACACTTGGCAGATGTTGGACAAGGAGGCCACATGATTTTTGACGCGTGGCCATCTCTGGATGGTCTGAGAAGCATCAGTCACCGCCTTAGTTGGTTTAAACGTTGTGCACGGGTATGAAACAAGGATATAGAGAGGGAGGGGTAAACCGTGAGCACCTTCCTTATGCTTTTTTTTTTTCATTTCTTGTTTGAGGGTGGTGAAGGGGATTGGAGAGAGAGACTGAGCAGATGGTCGTGGTGGTGCTGCCACCGGAACCGTCGCAGACGACATCTAGAATCGTGAGACAAAACAGAGGAAAACCACGAATTAATACAGCCAACTCCATCAATCATCATCCCTGGTCCCTGAAGTGAGTAGGAAGAAGGAAGAGGAAGCCTAGACAAGAGAACTGGTGGCCACAGTGAGGTTTGACGGCGGAGGACGACGGCGGTAGCCGAGGAAACCCGAGAGGACCCTGTTCGTGTTTTTATTTGAGGAAGTGTGTTTTAAAGGTTGAGGATCGAATTGATGGATTGTGTTATGTTTCTAAGTTCATTAGGGAGCTTTTGAGCTTGGATTTTAGCGAAGTAATGGAAGTTAAGGTGAGTTGGAGAGAAACTATCTTTCGAATTCAAAAATGGTAAAGTGCTATTTATTGATTGTCGATCGATTTGATTACTAGAATGTTTATTTGGAAGTTCAGGTGAACTCCGAGGACATGAATCCATAGCCAATGGTGGCTGGGAAGCATGGAAACAGAGCGGGCCAATTCTTGAAGGGAGAAAACTCAACGGAAAGGTACAATCAGGACCTAAATTCGTGATTTTATTGTTTGGATTAATTAGAATAGAGAGGATGAATTGATTGGACTAAAAGTGGGACTAAATTAAGCAAGAAAAATAGTTGAACCGCTCACGCCGGTCCGGTCCAGCTGGACCGGTTCATCACAAGGTTGAAGATGAACAGTAGCCGCGTGTGAGGCCCAGGTGTGGGCGCGTGGCATGGATTACGAGGAAGGTTCCAACACGACTTTTAAAGTATTCGATGTAACGAACATTTTGGCACTGGTTTCGAGTCAATCGGACATTGGCTCGATATGTTTCTGGATGTCCGAAGGTTTTAGGGCTCGGTTAAAAATAATCAAAAATACGAGAAAATTATGGGATTTTAGTATGACCTTTGTGAAGTAGTTAGTGACCTTAGTATGGGTTTTGGGCAGGTTCGGGAAAGCCGAGGATAGCGGAATGGACGGGAATGGCGTATGTGCGCGCGTATCGAGGCGACGTCGAAATGGTCTGTGAGTGGACTTTGCTTTCTAACTCTTGATGCATGCATATATGTTTTCTATACTTGTTTCTATGATTTTATTTATGATTGTGATGGTTTATGGTTTGTGCACGTTTTTCAAGAAAATGACGGTATTTCTCGTTTTACGAGATTTTGATGGATATTGTGATTTGAACCTGGTTTTAATGATTTGATTTCAAAGAAATTAAAAGGATTTTGGAAAATGTTTTCGGGATTGAAGGCCAGTTCAGAAAAGTGGTTTTGAGAAATGTGATTTCGGGTTATTGAATCGGAATTTCGGATAACGATTCGGGATTCGATTTGGGACTTGAAAGTGGATTTTCGTGTTTGGGTTCAGAATGATTATTCCGGATGCCGGCTTACAGAATGATGGTTGCGGACTCGGATCTGGAAAGTAGATGGATATGAGTTCTGGGTTTGGATTCAGGATCCTGATGAGATTGTGGATTCGGATTCAGAAATGGAAAACGGTTTTCAAATGGTTTTGGATTGGATTTGTTGTATCTAGTTATTGGGTTTAAAGACCCGGATTATGTTTGATGGGGGACGGGCCCGGATTGGATTTAAAGACCCGGATTGAGTTTAAAGACTTGGGAGTTTAAAGACTCGGATATATTGATATTTCCCCCGTAGGCCTGTTGAGTTTAAAGACTCGGGAGTTTAAAGACTCGGATTATATTAAGGTCTGGATTGAGTTTAAAGACTCGGGAATTTAAAGACTCAGATAGATCCAGCAGGTTCGATGAACGGAAATGTGGTATGGTTTTCAATAGTGGTTTTATGAGGTTTTGGGCTATACCTGGATGAAATGGTTTTCGATAGTTTTGGCCTAAGGCCCGGGATTTGAGAAAAGGAACATGCGTTTGGTTTTCGTACATGGTTTTATGACATGAACTTAATATGCATGCATTGGTTTTTGAAACGGAGGGTATAAATGTACTTGTGTTTTCTGTTAACTGTTTTTGAACTTATACTTTATTTTTGTCCACTCACAGTCATTTCGTGTTTTCGATACCCTCCAGGTTGTTGCGGTGTGGGCTGTTGGTCGAGAGACACGGAGACATCACACTCGCGATCCACAGTAGTTCGGATGACTAGTTTCGAGAATCCCTGGTCCGACTTACGTGTTACATGGAGGTTAGAGGTCAGTCTGGCATTCGTGTCATGCGTAAGTCAGACGAGAGGAAGGTTTAGTCCCTAATCCTGGGGGATTACGGGTGGGCCCTGACACCATTGTTGGTCGTGTCATGTCGAATTGGAGAGTGTGCTACGGAGAGCAGCCGAGGTCATGGTTGACCCGAGTGAGATTGTTGGGAATAGGAACGTTTGATCCTATTCGGCATGTGTTGCCATGTTTCAGTGTGTCGAATCCCGGAGGGATGTCGACTGGCAGTGGATGCCCGGAGTGGTTGTCGTGAGGCACGATAGGATGTGATTGCACACATAGTGCTTGTACAGTGTTAGATACGAAATATGGCCAAATTCTTGTGGAGGCCAGCGGCGGAGAGCCGTAGAGTTACGAGAGTATGAAATCCTCATTGTGTGGTTACTGGTTGTTGGTACCAGTATTGGAGTATGACGAATCTTTGGAGTCGAGAGCGTGGGATCGGTCATGATGGATAGGCTGCAGCCGGCAGCCGGGTCTGTGATAACCCTAGTAGGTGATTGATTGGACAAGTTACTAGCAATGTGGTACTTGTTGACCGGGTTCTGAGGTGGACCAATAGGTGGATGTTGCATGTGGAGTGGTTGGTACCGGCGGTGATTCGACCGCATGGATTTGGAGTCTCGATAGCAGAGTGTTTCCGAGATTGGTCTGCACGAAGTTGTGGCAGACGCTGCTATCGATCGACGTGATCAAGTCTTATCGAGTTGGATAGGCTCAGGTTGCCGTGACGATTGTGACGATGGGATTCGTCAGTCGTGACGATGAAACGGGGTGCGTGAGTGACGCATAGTACGAGCAGTGATTCTGGATTCGACTCGGTTACGGCTGAGTGCGATTACAGAATCAGACGCTGACGTTGGGTGTTGGCACACTTGCCACGCGACCTCTGTGAGGTCAGTGTGACAAGTAGGATATACCTGGATGAGTGACAGGTGCTCTGGATATCCTTGGATGGATTACATGAGTGTGAGTGCTAGAGTTGATCCCATAAAAGTTGGGACGTGCAAACCAGTATGCAGACGGAATAGTGGAGGTGCCCAGAAGGGCGAGCATGTGAGTTCGGTGGGCACTGAGCGGGACAGAGAGGATCCTGAGTGGCTCAGTCCGAGGCACCAGGATTACTTGGTTTGGTAACAAGTTCCCTGATGATATGAGATTCGAGGCACGAGTGTGTGCCCACGAGTAGTAACGTTAAAGGTTGAAATGCCTACGTGGCATTCAGATGAAAAGATATAAATGGATGACATGAGTTACGTCACATGACTTAAGGGTCGGTTGGTCAGATATGGTAGTACGCAGAGATTTCGCTTCAGATCACGAAAGACGTTGCGATCAGTTTAGCCTACCGATCGATGTCAGTGGATTCCTACCAATTATGTGAGTGAGAGTTGGATCAGATTGATTAAAGGTAAGAGATACGAGTATTGGAGGCCGTTTATGCACATCCGTAAATAGTATATAAGGTTTAACCTTGAGTCGCGTGAATTCCACTCGGAATGAGTGTACCTACATAAACAGTATTCACGGATGCGTGGATGGTGTCCGGTTGAGCTGAAGACTTGAGAGTCCATTGCGGATTGTTTTTGGTTAACTACGGTTGACCATACCTCCTGAGTTGGGGACTTGGAAATTGTTTGCCTATAGGACGAGGGAATGCTTGTGTAATGAGTGAGCTCAGTAATTGGAAAAGAAGCATGTTTCTAACGTGATTGGAACTTTGGAATCAAGAGAAGTTGTGATTGAGACGATTAGAAGAGTGCTTGATTCCGCATTAGAGATGGATATTCCGAGGTCACTGAGTGTGACTCCTTGGTAAATAGTGCTGGATGGTGGAGGATGACGTAGGATGAACTTTGGAGTCATCATCTTGGATTCTCCTTGATTCTTCCCTAGGTGGGATAATGAGGAGTGATATGACAGCTAAGGGTTCAAAGAGGGTGTAAGAACCGAACACCTAGGTTGTGAGTCGAATTTCATTGACTTGACGAGTAGATGGTATTTAGCGTCACAGGATGTGCGAGTGAGTGTTCGAGGTGATGGATTGATGTTCGCCTGGTGACGGACGGTTGGGGTCCGGACCATGGTTGGAACGCGGACAGTAGTATGTCGTTTGACGTTGCCAGAGTGCAGTTCGTGAGCAGGCCGAGTAGGGCCTTGATGATGATGTGACTTGGGTGCACAGAAGTGTTGTGCGTGTTGGACGATGGGATTGACCACGGTAATCGGTATATTGGGTTGAGAATATGTGTTGTAAATTGGATAGAGTCCTAGATGGACATGAGTAGCGATCGGATTAGATCCGATAGTGACAGGTTGAGACTCGAGGTGAGTCTAGATGTCAGCGAAGATCGTTGAGTGATGCAAAATACGATACGAGAACTCGAGAGCGTGTCGAAATCAGAGTAGAGCAGCGAAGCGCAGTGGAGCCGGGAGTTACCAGCTGGTCACGATGGTTGTGACCTGTGATAGTAATGGAGTTAATCGGTATCCGATGCATTCAGAGAGGTATGGATTGATGGGATTCTAAGGAGAGTCAGTATGGACATAAGTTTGAGTATGACCTGTGAGATGGGATTCGTGCCATTGTGATGGCAGGATTTAGAGAATGTTGTCTGATCGGATGCTGAGCAGGATGTCAGCTTAGATGTGATAGCCCTTAGTGGGAGTACATAATTTTGCATGACGACTGTAGGATGGAACGTGTCAGAGTGGCAGACTGAAAAGCCGTTTGAATGTTAGTATGGTATTGCTGACCTGTCAAAGTGAGTGACAGGCAAGATCGACGAGTGTCGACGTTCTGTCTCGAGTGACACTTTCGAGCCAACGTGATGACTCTCACGAGTCGACGATCGGAACGCTGTTGATGAGAGTGAAGTCGGAGCTTGGAGGGGCTCCGGTTACAGTGCGTATCGACGCGTACGATGGGTGTGTTGAACGTGTTTGATTACAAGAGGGTACCCCTCTACTTGTGACATGGTTGGATTCCACAATTTGGTTGTGGAATCGGGTCGATTTGAATTTCGAGGACGAAATTCTTTAAGGGGGGAAGATTGTAACGACACGTCCCAAATTATCTGGATTAATTAAGAATTAATGACGGATTAACGAGAAAAATCGGGGATTAGATGAGGATTAACGGATGTTCAGGATGAAATGACGATTTTACCCCTAGAATGGGTGAAACATTGACTTTTCGTTCAGGCGGTCAAATGGACTTTGGCCAATGGCTGTGACGGAATTCGGGACGTCCAAAGGTTTAGGATTGACTTTAAAAATAGTTCAAAATTCCGAAAAATTACGGGGCTTTAGTGAGGGGTTATTTAAGTAGTTAGTAACCCTTTAAATTAATTTGGACAGGTTCGGGAATCCCGGAGGCGATGATTGGCCCGAGAGAGGCTTATTCCACGCGTTTCGAGGCACGGCTTCAGACGGTCTGTGAGTGGACCTTTCTTTCTAAATTGATGCATGCATAAATTTTTTATTTGTGTTTTAATACATGTTTTGTGATGCCATGAGTGCATTTTTTTTGCGGTAGCCAAGGATTTATGTATTTGCACGTATTTCGAGATTTCTAGTTTTATACGATGCTTATACGTGCTAGGTTTTCAACGAGGGTTTAATGAACGGGTTTTGGATTTGGAAACATGAACTCGGGCATGAGACCCATTTGATTTACAAACTCTCGGACTTGGAGTCCATTTGATTTGATGAGGAATCGAACCGAGGGTCCATTTGAGTTATACGATCGGGCCGAGGGCCCCGCTGCTTTATGAGTTTGGGCTTGAGGCCTAGTTTGTTGTAATCTCGGGCTTGAGGCCCCGTTGACTATAGTATCGGGCTTGAGGCCCTTTTGATTGTGAAATCGGGCTTGAGGCCCCTTTGAATTATGGTTTCCGGCTTAGGGCCCAGTTATTTGTGATATCGGGCTAGAGGCCCAGTTGATTGTAACATCAAGCTTGAGTCCCAATTCGGTTTATGAAATGAGAATTCGGGTATGAGACCCTGTTGAATTATAGATTTAGGCCAAGGCCTGTGAAAGTGAATTTGAATCGGATTCGAGGAATCCTATTGAGATGACTCGGTTATGAGACCCAGTTGAAATGTGTTTTGAGAAAGAAAGTATTTGAAATGTATGAACCCTCCATATGATTTATATGGTCTCATCTAGACGTCGACCTGGAGAGTCACGATCCACAGACCAGAATGGGTATCCCCATAGGGATCCCGTTCTAGGAGTGGAATTTATGATGTGGTCCCGGACCAGATTCAGAGAGATGTGCGGACTAGATCCGGAGATAGAGCTCGGACTAGATCCAGAGATAGAGCCTCCCAGATGGAGGATTCCTGGGGGAAGACTCGGAGTGAGACCCCGAGTAGTGTGCACACTAGTATAGATATGATGAATCGTGACATATATTGGGGATGTGTTCCCTAGGGGCTGTGTGCTCCGAGTTGGCATCTTCTCGGAAGTGTCGTGGATGGGTTATACGTATGTTGATACGTATGAGGTTTTTCGGAAAGTGATTTGGGGGCGGAGGCCCCGTGTTCCATGTTTTAGAAAGTGATTTGGGGTGGAGACCTCGTATTTGATATTTTGGAAATGGTTTGGGGCGGAGACCCGTATTCGATGTTTTAGTATTTCACTAAGAATGGTTTTGGGCTGAGACCCACCTGAGGTGATTTGGGATGAGTCCCTATTGATTTGATTTACTTTGTTCCATGTTTTAAGATTGTGATTTCGGGTCGGGGACCCACAAATAGATTTATAGGGCCGGCATGAACCCTTGAAATATTTTTATGGTTCATGACGGTTTATGGGGACCGGCATGAACCCTTGAAAGGTTTTGAGAATGTTTACAAATGGTTTTATGAACGTTTTGATAAATGATTTTTGAATGCATGCATATGCTTTTAGTGAAGGGCGTAAATGTCTTTTGAGAAAATGCTTTATTAAAATATTATTTTGTCCAGTCACGACTTTTAATGTTTTGAATGCCCTTCAGGTTGATCGCGGATGCGGGCTATAGCAGAGATCGAGACATCACATTCCTCCTCATACGACCCTGGCGTACTCTGCAAGCCCCAGTGAGGGCTAGAGACGGAATTATCCCTGGTTTGACACTTCGTGTTAGACGGGATCAGGCGCGTCCCACGTTAATCTCGGCGGATTTGGGACGGGTCCTGACATCAGGTGATCGCGAGCACTGACGAGTACAACATTTGGGACGGACGTGTACGTGTATAGGAGAATACCCGTGTCGAGGAGACATGTTTGGATTTCAACAGTTTGGTTGTAGAATTGGGTCGGTTTGAATTTCGAGGACGAAATTCTTGAAAAGGGGAAGATTGTAACGACCCGTCCCGAATTATCGAGATTAGTTAAGACTTAATGACGGATTAGAGAGGCTAAACGGGGATTAAGCGAGGATTAACAGACATTAGGGGCGAAATTACAATTTTGCCCCTAAACGAGGGCGAAAAGTTGAATTTTGACTCGGGAGGTTCGATGGTCGAGGACCGAGGACACTTACATAGATCGAGGCAATACGAATCCGTAGACAGGCGACACGTCAAATTCGAACATTCAACAGAAAAGTTACGATGGCACATTTTACAAGGAAAAAAGGGAACTTTTTTCCTAAGTGGGCCCCATATATTTTGAATTGGCTCAATGGATGAGTGACAAGTGTCACTCATCCATTGCCCAACATTCCACATACATGCATCGTTCATCCCTTCAGTTTCATTCCCCCTAACTCGAGAAATCCACAAAGCCCAACCCCATTCCTCCTTTCCCCTGAGATGCTTGAGTGGACTTGGGAGGTTGTGTGAGAGGCAGAGAGATGCTGAGGAGCTAGGAGAAGGAAAGGGGGCAGCAGGACCTCCGTCCACGGCGGAGGAAAGGTAAGCCAGATTACCAGGTTAAGTCCAAATTTCCATAATTTTTTATTTAGACTTAATGAATGCTTTGGGGGGATTCGAGGATGTTCAATAGGTTGTTAGGAAGGTTTAGAAGAGATTTTGGACGGAGGTGAAGGGTGAGACGCCCTGGGGATGGCTGGGAAAAACAGGGGCCGTGGAGTTCCACTTGAACTGGTCGGGTTTAAACGGTTTTCCTTAGGTTTATTGACTTGAATAGATAGGATGTGATGAAATAGGAAGATTGGGATTGGATTGGAAGAGATTGGACGAAAAATGGATGAGAAATAAGGACGGACCGGTTCAGTTGCAGGGAATGAGATGTACAGTGCTGGTGCGTGGCTCCCACGCGCAGCCCCTTTGAGAGGCGCGTATGGGCGCGTGGACCATCTTTTGGGGGTGGTTCCAACATGTGAAATCATCTATTCGATGTAACGAACATTTTGGGATTGGTTTCGAGTCAATCAGACATCGTTTCGATATAGTTCGGGACGTCCTAAGGTTTAGGATCGGGTTTAAAAATAGTTAAAAATTTCAAAAAATTACGGGGCTTTAATGAGGGGTTATTTAAGTAGTTAGTAACCTTCTATTATGATTTGGACAGGTTTAAAAGCCATGGAGACAGTGATTGGCCTGGGAGAGGCTTTTGGTGCGTGTATCGAGGCACAGCGACGGACGGTCTGTGAGTGGACTTTTTTTATGAATTCGATGCATACATAAATGTTTTATATGAGTTTATGAACATGTTTTATAATGCCATGAGTTGATTTGTTTTTGGTAGCTTAGGATTGACATATTTGCATGTTTTTCGAGGTTTTCGGCTTTATGTCATACCTTTGCGTACTGCATTTTCAACGATGATTTGATGAATGAGTTTTGGATTTGGAAATATGAAAGCAGACATGAGACCCATTTTATTTACGAACTCTCGAACTTCGAGTCCATTTGATTTACGAACTCTCGAACTTGGAGTCCATTTGATTTGATGAGAAATCAAGGCGAAGGCCCCTTTGAGTTATACGATCGAGCCGAGGGCCCCGGGGATTTACGAATTCGGTCTTGAAGCCTAGTTGGTTGTATTATTGGGCTAGAGCCCAGTTTCTTGTGAAATCGGGCTTGAAGCCCCATTGATTTCTGGTTTCGGACTTGAGGCCCCGTTGGTTGTGATATCGAGCTAGAGGTCCAGTTGATTTTGAAATTGGGCTCGAAGCCCTGTTGATTTATGGTATCGGGCTAGAGGCCCCGTTAGTGTTGAAATTGGGCTCGAGGCCCTGTCATTGTAGTATCAGGCTTGAGGCTCTGTTGATCGTGAAATCGTGCTTGAGGCCCCGTTGGATTGTGAAATCGGGCTTAAGTCCCAGTTTGGTTTATGAAATGAGAACTCGGGTTTGAGACCGTGTTGAACTGTGGATTTAGGCCGAGGCCTGTAAAAGTGAATTTGAATCGGATTCGAGGAATCACATTGAGAGTTGGGTATGAGATTCAGTTAAATTGAGATTCGAAAGAAAGTATTTTCTAAATTGTATATAACCTTCATATTAGTTTATTGGTCTCCTCCAGACGTCGAACTGGAGAGTCACGATCCACTACCCGGAATGAGTATCCCCATAGGGAGCACATTCCAGGAGTGGGAGTTATAATATGGTCTCAGACTAGGTCCAGATACAGTCATCCAGACTTCGTGGATCTTGGATGTTGGATACAGCCTCCCAGACGGAGAATTCCTATGGGTAGACTAGAAGTGAGACTGACAGGACCCATGCCAATCCCCCCGGGATTAGTGCGGGATGACCCTGCTCCCGTCTGACACGGAGTGTCAGACAAGGGATAATTTCGACCCTTGCCCTCCCCGGGCTATCAGAGTACGCCAGGATCCGGAGGAGGCATGTGATATCTCGGTCTCTGCTACAGCCCACATCCGATGTCAACCTGAAGGGCAGTCAAAACATTAAAAACTGTGAGTGGACAAAACAAAAGTTTATAAAAACATTTAATAAGGAAGACATTTGTACCCTCCACTAAAAAGCATGCATGCATTCGAAAACCATTTATCCAAAACAAACCATATGTGGGACTAAGCCCAAAGCAGATATAAACTAAGGTCGAAAGGACCACAATGAAAACGACCATACGGGCCACTGCCCAAATCCTGTGCACACCTGTACACAGCACATATCATATATCATATATCCATCACATACATATATAAGTCACACAACCAATCCTGTCACGGTATCCAAAGCTACGCGCGCGCTACCCGGGTCTCAATCCGAGTCATCTCAAAGTCAAGGTCAATGTCCGTAGACCACTGACCCTACCCGAGGTAATAGTAACCATAGCCTTCCTGAGAGTAAGGAACCCAACTGGGGGGTGACTCCACTCAGTCGGTGCTCCGTGACTACTCCGGGGTCCACCCAGGCCAACGACCCTCCCCGGAGGAGATAATAGAAGTAAAGGAAGGTAGACGAACATATATATACATAACATAAACATTCATGACCGGTTCCCCTGAACCGTCATGATCCATAATATCCATAAGCAAGTAACATGCCGGTTCCCATAAACCGTCATGTACCGTAATAACATAACCAGGGTTCATGCCGGTCCCCATAAACCGTCATGAACCAGAATGACCTGACAAAGGTTCATGCCGGTTCCCATAAACCGTCATGAACCACAATGACCTTTCCAGAGTTCATTCTGGATCCCATAAACCGCCATGAACTTGGAAATCCATCTAGGGTCCCTGACCCGAAATCATCAGTGTAAAACATCGGGGTCTCGTGCCCGAACATATGACTCAACTGGGCACCGTGCCCGATATCCAAGGGTCAGTCACGACTCCGATCATAGTGATGCGTGCAACCATCCATCCAGGACCGCCCTCAATCCTGGTATGTCGCCGTGAACGAATCGACCGACGCGACCATCGCAAGATCATGGTGCACTCATCACCGATCGCTATCCTGAACCGTCAGCACTCCGAAGTCGAGCCTCCCCAGGCTGCCCGACAACGAATCGTGCATCGTGACCTCTCCGGAAGGAACACATCCAAATCCGGAGGCGAGCGTCGTATCGTCGATCGCCGTGCACATAGCACCCGTCGCGACCACGATTTAGACCCGAAGGTCGTAAATAGTGTCATATGCCCGAGACAAAACCAAATGGGTCTCATACCTGAGTTTATCCATTTAGAAATCCAAAATCAAATCATTTAAATCAATAAAGAAATACAGACCCGTATAAGCACCGTATAAGGCCGAAACCTCGAAATACGTGCTTATACGTAACCACATACAAATGCACCCATGGCATCATCAAACAAGTAATAAAACATATAATAAACATTTATGCATGCACCAATTTAGAAAACAAGGTCCACTCACAGGCCGTCCGAGCTGCCGCCTCGATTTGCGTGCCATACGGCTCCCCGAGCCGATCACCGTCACCGGGACTCCCAAACCTGTCCAAATCGTAATAGAAGGTTACTAACTACTTAATTAACCTCCCACTAAAGCCCCGTAATTTTCCCATATTTTTAATTTATAACCGAACCTAAACCTTTCGATGCCCCGAAACATATCGATACGGTGTCCGATCGACACGAAACTAGTCCCAAAATGTTCGTTACATCGAATAGATGATTTCACATGTTGGAACCTTCCCCAGATTCCCTGCCACGCGCCGTCACGTGCCGCCTGAAGTGACTGCGCGTGGGCTTCACGCGCCTGCTACAGTACCTGCTGACGTCATTGCTGACGTCAGCATGACGTCATCACTGACAGCCCCTGACAGTGACACGTGTCACGCTCCCATTGGCCCACTGTCTGACATGTCAGTCTGACATTGTCAGATCTAACATGATGACGTCATCCCTAACATGATGACGTCATCAGGATGACGTCATCAGTCATCCCCTACATCGGTCAGACCGGTCCGAACCGGTCCGGTCCGGTTTTTCCTGCAACTTGGACCGGCGTAACCGGTCCAGGTGTCCTTCTCCCTCATTTTTGGTCCGATTTCATCCATTCCAATTCCTAAATTCCTATTTCTTCATTTCCTATCTAACCCAATTAACAAAACAACTTAAAACCCCCTAAATCGATCCCTAAAAATTAACCCCCCCACGACCCTGTTTTCCGATTTCGTCCCCAGGCTTCACAGCCGTCAACCCCCGTTCAAAACCATCTCTATACACCCTAAACAATCTAACAAACATTCCCTAATCAACCAAAACTATCCATAATGTAAAAATCGACAAAATGGGAGATTTGGGCCTAACCGGGTAACCGTTCGGGTTTGGGTCTCGGCCGTGCACGGTGGCTCCCTCTTGGCCGGCCACCATCATCCTCAGTCCTTCCCTCACGTCTGGTCTCCGTCCTGGCCGAATTGGGGTTGGGTTGGCTGGGTTTGGGTTGCACGAAGATGGAGAGAAAAGGGTGAGATCGGGTGGGTTTGTGTGTGGATGAAGAAATGAAAATGCACGGGGATGGGTTTGGTGCATGAGTAGGTGGGGTTGGCCAGTGGATGGGTGACAAGTGTCACTCATCCATTGGGCCTCCATTAAATATCTGGGCCCACTAGAGACAAAACTGCACTTTTTGTCTCGTAAAACGTGCCGTCGTGAATAGTAACTGGGAACTTCCGTGAACCGTAACTTCGCCGTCGAACGTCCGAATTCGACGTGCCGCCTGTCTACGGATTCGTATCGTCCTTATCTACGTAATGGTCTTTGGCCCTCGGCCATCGGACCTCCCGGTCAAAAAGTCAACTTTTGACCTCCTATTCACCCAAATTACCAAAATGCCCCTAAACTTCCGAACGTCATAACTTCTTCCTCGAACGTCGGAATTGAACGTGCCACCTGTCTATGAACTCGTGACGTCACGAACTACGTCACGGTCATCGGTCAAAGTCCATTTGACCACCCGATTGAAAAGTCAACGTTTTGCCATCACTAGGGGCAAAACGGTCATTTCGCATCGTTCGTCTGATTTCGCTCTACTAATCACAGATTAGCCTCACTAATCGTGATTAGTCACTAATCTAATCATGAAATTCGGGACGGGTCGTTACAACCTTCCCTCCTTAATTAATTTCGTCCTCGAAATTCCAACCGACCTAAACCCAACCGTTCTTCCCTCCTTAATTTAGTTCCGTTCTCGAAACTCCAACTATCCTGATTCCACAACCTCCACCTCGTGTAAATAATTCGATCTCACGACACGTGTACACCCGTACACCCACTAAACAGAATAATCCTTACTCGTCTACAGCCCGACGTGCCACTAACGCTCTCGTCGTATCGACTACACTCGACCACGTCGAAGAACAGTAGCCACACGGTCCGAATTGACACTACTTGTCAAATCTACCATCTTGTTGATACAACAACTAGACGGTTCCCTTCTCAATCACTAATCTATCCTGACGTCTGCTCCCACTGGGAGCCATCAGACCTCACTCAACGATCCACGCTGACACCTCCGACAGACCGTCACCACTTGACAGTCGTCAGTCGAAAACTGACACTATACTCACTCGTGGTTACACTAACCACCAACGGACCCAACCAGGAGTAAACACTTACCCACAAAGCCTTTCACTCAATCTGTGTGTAACTAGACCCATCAGAAATACCATGACCCAATGCACAGTATCCAACGTCCAGTTCACGACCCCGACTACACCAATGGTATCGGAACCATGCCGACTACCAACACGCTCACCAACGTACCACTGGTATAACCTATATACCGTCACCAGACATCCCAAGTCTGCCCGGTGTCGTACCTCGAACAATGAACAAGGTACGTACAACTACCCATCAATCAGCCTACAACCACCTAGGTTGTAGTCAATCACGTTTCAATTATGGAGTCCATCTGTCCGATCTAGACAAATCGAAACTCCAACCCATTATCTATTTCCAAATCCGAATCCGAATCCGCAATTTCGTAAGAAATCCCGAATCCAAACCCAGAAATTATATCCCTATCCATTTCCCAAATTCGAATCCAAAATCATCATTCCGTAAACTAGTATTTGGAATAACCATTCCGAACCCAAATCCATAAAAGAAAATCTACAGTCAAGCTCTAGACTCAAATCCTGAATCGTCACCCAGAATCCGATTCCAAAACCCAAACCTAGAAATCCTTTTTCAAGTTCCAAAATCAAATCCCGAATCGTCATCCAGAAATCGGATTCCAAAACCTGAAATCTCGTTCACGTCTACCTAGACGCACCATATCCGAACCTATCGGATACCTGTTCAACCGATCACGACCACACTATCGATTGACTTCATAGGGAAGCCAATCACAACACTCACCCATCCAGGGCTGACCCAAATCCGACCACGTCGGAAAACTACTCAGGCGAGTAATAAGCCATATGGGATTTACCTCGAACAGAAGTTCAGTCCCAACATGCTCCACTCAAACATCCAAGTATGAGCGATAAACTCTCCACCTATCTGGATCATCAAGACCACGATCCAGATCCATAACGATACCCAAAGTCCTAAACCAATTCCCACATCTGAACAGATTAGTCAACGACGAGACACGCCGAGACTGTGGGTTCTCACTGATTACCTCGTATCGATCCTTGTCATTCCACCAAGGAAAATCAAAGATGATACCAAACAATGACATCCAATTCCATCCTACATGAATGCAATCAAAACTCGCTGCACTCACCACGTCACGTAATCCAACATCGTCTGCCACCAAGCAGAAATGAGAAATCTCAGTCACCTAACTTCGATATACTGAACTCCACTTAATGACCCAAAACAAATCCCGGGTCCACCAACCAATACACGATCAGTGTACTAGTGATACAACCATCATCTGCCTTAGCAGAATCTGAGAAGTCACCCTAATGACTTCGAAATACCCAATACCAATGCGGAAAACCCACATTCCTCTTGTCACCTCAGTCTTAACCTCCCACGATTCCGAAATTCCAACAAGATTGGAAACAACGTACTTGGACATCATCTACGTGTCCATTACCAGTTTAACTTTATCCGTGATCCACTCTCGAACCACCGATGCCGAACATATGCCCATCACGACGGATGTCACATCCCAATACGTAATTCATCGTCATCACGATCACCGGCACCAGCACCAGCACTAGTACCAGTATCATCACCTATCAGCATCAGCACAAAGTGTGCAAATCAGACACTCCTGGATCTCCGCTCATACCGAGTGACGACCCCGTACCTCTGTTCGAAAAGGAGAACTCTGCCTCCCTCGTACCCAACAACTCTGGGTACGGTCACCCTGACAACTTATACGAGAAAAGGAAACGCTCCCCGAACGTCCCCAACTCATTCTGCGATCGCACTCAGCCGTAACCGAGTCGAATCCAGAATCACTGCTCGTACATATGGGTTACTCACGCACCCCGTATCATCGTCACGACTGACAATCCCATCGTCACCATCGTCACGGTAACCTGAGTCTACTCGACCTGATAAGACTCGACTACGTCCATCGATAGTAGCGTCTGCCCCAACCTCGTGCAGACCTAACTACCAGGAATCACGATATACAAACTCCGCATCCAACGGAATCAACCGCTCGTATCAACTACTCCGTATCCCCGCTCCGGGATTCCATCGACTGGTACCAACCTCGATAACTTGTCTCACCAATCACTAACCAGCCGTACTCCGACTAACCCAAATGTCGTCTACCAGGTCGCCCACGACCTTAGTTGCACCAACAGTCCATCACAACTGAAGTAGCATGACAACCAACTCGGTCTAACCGATAAATATAACCTCGACTGCGAAGTGCAGTCCCAACACAAGCTGACATGACTAGACCGACTAACGAATCCAAATCCGAATAGTCGTCCAAGTCAAACCACCAGTCAACTCACATTTCCGAACCATACACATAAGGTAGGGTTCCACAATCAAGCCCTAGGGTCACTCTGAACCCAACTGCGAAAAGCAGTAAAATCAACAATCTGACCGACTCCGCGGTCTTGACATCGTAATGACGTCAATCCAATCCTACCGTAAGTCCAATCAGGATCCACGAATCCGGCTGCTAACTGCCGACTGCAGTAAATCCATTTAACTCAACATAATCTGACCATCTAATGGTCACAACATCGGATCAGTAGTCGGAACCGATCCTACGACCTCGTTAAGACGATCCCAACTAACCGTCTCACGATCACACTCCAGAATACGAACACGTTAATCCTTCCGAAGGGTCCCACACTGTCAACCTTGACAGAACTATGGCAACCCCGGCCTCAAATACCGAACCAAGGCATGCCAATCCTACTAACTATCGTACCGGCACCCCAACAATCAGGTTGACCACGGACTGCAGCCCAATGAGATATCACATCCTCGACCAGCGTACATGCTCCAAGAACTCCGCGGTTGCTCGAATAGAGTCAACCCCGCTCTGATACCACGTTGACAGGACCCATCCCAATCCCCCCGGGATTAGTGCGGGATGACCCTGCTCCCGTCTGACACGGAGTGTCAGACAAGGGATAATTTCGACCCTTGCCCTCCCCGGGCTATCAGAGTACGCCAGGATCCGGAGGAGGCATGTGATATCTCGGTCTCTGCTACAGCCCACATCCGATGTCAACCTGAAGGGCAGTCAAAACATTAAAAACTGTGAGTGGACAAAACAAAAGTTTATAAAAACATTTAATAAGGAAGACATTTGTACCCTCCACTAAAAAGCATGCATGCATTCGAAAACCATTTATCCAAAACAAACCATATGTGGGACTAAGCCCAAAGCAGATATAAACTAAGGTCGAAAGGACCACAATGAAAACGACCATACGGGCCACTGCCCAAATCCTATGCACACCTGTACACAGCACATATCATATATCATATATCCATCACATACATATATATAAGTCACACAACCAATCCTATCACGGTATCCAAAGCTACGCGCGCGCTACCCGGGTCTCAATCCGAGTCATCTCAAAGTCAAGGTCAATGTCCGTAGACCACTGACCCTACCCGAGGTAATAGTAACCATAGCCTTCCTGAGAGTAAGGAACCCAACTGGGGGGTGACTCCACTCAGTCGGTGCTCCGTGACTACTCCGGGGTCCACCCAGGCCAACGACCCTCCCCGGAGGAGATAATAGAAGTAAAGGAAGGTAGACGAACATATATATACATAACATAAACATTCATGACCGGTTCCCCTGAACCGTCATGATCCATAATATCCATAAGCAAGTAACATGCCGGTTCCCATAAACCGTCATGTACCGTAATAACATAACCAGGAATCATGCCGGTCCCCATAAACCGTCATGAACCTGAATGACCTGACAAAGGTTCATGCCGGTTCCCATAAACCATCATGAACCACAATGACCTTTCCAGAGTTCATGCCGGTTCCCATAAACCGCCATGAACTTGGAAATCCATCTAGGGTCCCTGACCCGAAATCATCAGTGTAAAACATCGGGGTCTCGCGCCCGAACATATGACTCAACTGGGCACCGTGCCCGATATCCAAGGGTCAGTCACGACTCCGATCATAGTGATGCGTGCAACCATCCATCCAGGACCGCCCTCAATCCTGGTATGTCGCCGTGAACGAATCGACCGACGCGACCATCGCAAGATCATGGTGCACTCATCACCGATCGCTATCCTGAACCGTCAGCACTCCGAAGTCGAGCCTCCCCAGGCTGCCCGACAACGAATCGTGCATCGTGACCTCTCCGGAAGGAACACATCCAAATCCGGAGGCGAGCGTCGTATCGTCGATCGCCGTGCACATAGCACCCGTCGCGACCACGATTTAGACCCGAAGGTCGTAAATAGTGTCATATGCCCGAGACAAAACCAAATGGGTCTCATACCTGAGTTTATCCATTTAGAAATCCAAAATCAAATCATTTAAATCAATAAAGAAATACAGACCCGTATAAGCACCGTATAAGGCCGAAACCTCGAAATACGTGCTTATACGTAACCACATACAAATGCACCCATGGCATCATCAAACAAGTAATAAAACATATAATAAACATTTTATGCATGCACCAATTTAGAAACAAGGTCCACTCACAGGCCGTCCGAGCTGCCGCCTCGATTTGCGTGCCATACGGCTCCCCGAGCCGATCACCATCACCGGGACTCCCAAACCTGTCCAAATCGTAATAGAAGGTTACTAACTACTTAATTAACCTCCCACTAAAGCCCCGTAATTTTCCCATATTTTTAACTATTTTTAAAACCGAACCTAAACCTTCCGATGCCCCGAAACATATCGATACGGTGTCCGATCGACACGAAACCTTCACGCGCCTGCTACAGTACCTGCTGACGTCATTGCTGACGTCAGCATGACGTCATCACTGACAGCCCCTGACAGTGACACGTGTCACGCTCCCATTGGCCCACTGTCTGACATGTCAGTCTGACATTGTCAGATCTGACATGATGACGTCATCCCTAACATGATGACGTCATCAAGATGACGTCATCAGTCATCCCCTACATCGGTCACACCGGTCCGAACCGGTCCCGGTCTGGTTTTTCCTGCAACTTGGACCGGCGTAACTGGTCCAGGTGTCCTTCTCCCTCATTTTCGGTCCGATTTCATCCATTCCAATTCCTAAATTCCTATTTCTTCATTTCCTATCTAACTCAATTAACAAAACAACTTAAAACCCCCTAAATCGATCCCTAAAAATTAACCCCCCCACGGCCCTGTTTTCCGATTTCGTCCCCAGGCTTCACAGCCGTCAACCCCCGTTCAAAACCATCTCTATACACCCTAAACAATCTAACAAACATTCCCTAATCAACCAAAACTATCCATAATGTAAAAATCGACAAAATGGGAGATTTGGGCCTAACCGGGTAACCGTTCGGGTTTGGGTCTCGGTCGTGCACGGTGGCTCCCTCTTGGCCGGCCACCATCATCCTCAGTCCTTCCCTCACGTCTGGTCTCCGTCCTGGCCGAATTGGGGTTGGGTTGGCTGGGTTTGGGTTGCACGAAGATGGAGAGAAAAGGGTGAGATCGGGTGGGTTTGTGTGTGGATGAAGAAATGAAAATGCACGGGGATGGGTTTGGTGCATGAGTAGGTGGGGTTGGCCAGTGGATGGGTGACAAGTGTCACTCATCCATTGGGCCTCCATTAAATATCTGGGCCCACTAGAGACAAAACTGCACTTTTTGTCTCGTAAAACGTGCCGTCGTGAATAGTAACTGGGAACTTCCGTGAACCGTAACTTCGCGCCGTCGAACGTCCGAATTCGACGTGCCGCCTGTCTACGGATTCGTATCGTCCTTATCTACGTAATGGTCTTCGGCCCTCGGCCATCGGACCTCCCGGTCAAAAAGTCAACTTTTGACCTCCTATTCACCTAAATTACCAAAATGCCCCTAAACTTCCGAACGTCATAACTTCTTCCTCGAACGTCGGAATTGAACGTGCCACCTGTCTATGAACTCGTGACGTCACGAACTACGTCACGGTCATCGGTCAAAGTCCATTTGACCACCCCGATTGAAAAGTCAACGTTTTGCCATCACTAGGGGCAAAACGGTCATTTCGCATCGTTCGTCCGATTTCGCTCTACTAATCACAAATTAGCCTCACTAATCGTGATTAGTCACTAATCTAATCATGAAATTCGGGACGGGTCGTTACAGAGACCCCGAGTAGTGTGCACACTAGTATAGATGAATCGTGAAATATATCAGGGATGTGTTCCCTAGGGGCTGTGTGCCCCGAGTTGGCATCTCCTCTGAGATGCCGAGGATGGGTTGTATATGAGATTTCACGGAAAGTGGTTTGGGGCGGAGACCCTGCGTTCTATGTTTTGGAAAGTGGTTTGGGGCGAAGACCCCGTGTTCAATGTTTTGGATATGGTTTTGGGCTAAGACCCACGTATGTTAATTTGGGTTGAGTCCCTACGGAAACTGGTTTTGGGCTGAGTGCCCATGTACTTTGCTTTACGATTTCGGGCCAAGGCCCAAATGGTTTCTGTGAAAGTTTTGATAAATGGTTTTCGAATGTATGTATACTTTTTAGTGAAGGGCATAAATGTCTTTTTGTGAAATGTTTTTATTAAAATATTTATTTTGTCCACTCACGACTTTTGATGTGTTGAATGCCCTTTAGGTTGATCGCGGATGCGGGCTGTAGTAGAGACCGAGACATCACACTCCTCATCCGGATCCTGGCGCTCTTTGGTGGCCCCGGTTGGGCTAAGGACAAAATTATCCCTGGTCTGACGTGTCATACGGGAGCAGGCACGTTCCACGTTAATCCCGGGGGATTTGGGGCGGATCTTTTCAATTAGAGAATGAGAAACAGTAGAAGCTATTGAATTTCTTACCAAAACTGTTTTTTTTTTACATTCAATAAACTTACGTATTTATACAAGTTTGGCTTTCTAAAAATGACTGAATTAAAAAATAGTAAACGAGATCAAACCATAAAAGTATTGTGGTTTGAAGACGCCTATGTACTTAAGTCATGAAAAAGGTCGTGGCTTAAAATCAAATCTCTTTTAAGCCACAAATTATTTGTGGATTAAATAATATAATTGATTTATATCAATTATATTATATTATATGTATTACCAGATCCTCTTGGATCACTTATGAATATTTCGAAACCCCGGGTGCGACCTCAAAGCCTCTAGCCTGGAGCTCAGTCCAACTTATATTGTTAGAACAACAAATTCAATGGGTACACCATTAACGAGTGCATAGCCTTTCACAACATCGTGTAATCCTTCATCAGGGATGGGAAGATCAATCAGTTCCTGCAGAATGCACACCCCGTGTAGAACAACCCGCAGATCAACGCCATCGACAGTGGCCTAACAATCTCTTCATCATACACTTCGAACTGGGCGAAGAAGAGCTTCCTCCGAGCAATCCAGTCCAACCACCAGATCTTCAACATCGAATCTGGGAGGATAATGAAGGTTGCGATAATAGGCATGACACCCATCACCTTTTTAGAGGAGGAAGAGCGAGGAGTAATCTTCCTTCATAATGATCCCTTAATAATTTGAGCGATAATCGCAAACTTTGACGTAGGTTGGATACTTGTTGATACCGGAAGCTATGTGAACGTCCTTTTCTTGGAAGCTTTCAACCGACTCAGAATCAATCTGAAAGAGCTGAATCAGACCACCTTTTCACTACTTAGCTTATTAGAGGACTCATTCATGCCACTCGACACTATCTCCCTGCTAATTGCACTCGGTAGCACATCCTGCATAACAACAACGATTATCATCTTCTTGGTAGTCGGCTACCCTACTGCCTACAATGTCATATTCGATAGGTTCACTTGAACCAAATCAACGCGGTCACTTCCACCTACCTATTGCTTATAAAATTCCCCAATATCATGGGAACTGGCCAGGTCAGAAGAAACCAACAATCAGCAAGGATATGCTACCAATCTGCCCTAACCAAAATCAACCAGTGTACAAGCACGAAGACCATAGCAGTTGTTAAATTAGCATATGAGGCTGATCACATCCACCTCCCCCCAAGGACCCTAAGAACCTATCAGCAATATCCAAACCTCAACCAGTTTATGAGACTAAGCTGATCACACTCAGCATCGAGATCTCGATCAGCAGGTGAAGACTGGCACCACGATCGTGCAGGAGAGTAGGGATGCCAATCCACACCAACCTTGGCATCTACTGCTACAACGTCTTGCCCTTCGGGTTGATGAACGCTGAGGCGACATACCAGCACCTAGTGAAATTCATGTTCGTCGATCATCTCGAAGACTATGAAGGTCAATATGGACGACATTCTGGTCAAGGACAAAACTGTTGCTGATCACGTCACCGATCTCCACAAGATGTTCCAGGTACTCAAGCAACACGAAATGTTTCTCAACCTCGCCAAATTTGTTTTCGGAGTCAGATCCAGAAAATTCCTCGGCTATATGATCAGCCAGCGCGCAGGATAGAGGTAAACCCCAAGAAGATCAAAGCCATTCTTGATATGCAGCCGGCCCGCATAATCCAGGAAGTCTATACCCTAACCGGAAGAGTGGTAGCTCTCACAATGTTCATTTCTAGGGAAACGGACAAGTGCCTCCCATTCTTGATATGCAAACAGGTCCTGCAGAAGCGGGACATATCTGTAAGATTGATCAAATGGGCTATTGAGCTCACCCCATCTTACGCCCCACGCTCTACTGAGAAGAGTCAAGTTATCATTGACCATTTCACTAAATTCACGTACCACGCATCATAGTACATGCCAAATGATTCGACAATCAGCACCATGCAGCCAGCTGCACCCCTCCAGGTGAAAAACACTTCACCTCCCCTAGACAAGTCAAAGCCAATCTAGACCCTCTACATGGATGGATCAGCATGCCATATCAGCTCTGGAGTAAGACTCACGCTCACCACACCCGACCAAGCCAAGTTCGAATATGCACTCTGTTATGTCTTCAAGGTCTCAAACAATGAGGAAGAATACAAAGCACTCTTTTTTTGCCTTTTCCCAACGTAGGACTTACAAGAACGAAAGATCCAAATCATCAGAGACTCCCAGCTTGTCGTTCACAAGGTGAACAACATCTACGATGCCAAGGACATCTCCATGACGCTATACCTTAACAAAACAAGAACACTCATTCGTAGTTTCCAAGCCTATGACATCACCTAGATCCTACGCTCAAATAACATCCATGCCGACGCTCTAGCCCTTTCAGACTCCTCCATCGAAGACAAGATTGGCCGCAACATACTAGTTGAGCTCTTGTAGACCCCCAACACGAAGGAATAGTAGATCAATGCCATAACTACTGAACCATCCTGGATGGACCCAATCAGCTAGTTCCTTAAACGTCCAAAACTATCGGAGGATCGGAACGAAGCTAAGCACATCAAGCGCCAATGCAACCGTTACATAATTGTCCACGACGTTCTATACAAGCGCCGATTCGACGTCCCATCTCCGCAAATGGCTTCTGGAAGATCTGGGACACGCACTACTCTAGAAGATCCATGAGGGCATCCGCATCAACCATTTAGGACCCAAGCCACTTGCCCACAAGGCCTTCTAGCAAGGTTACTATTGGCCAACCATGCATGTAGATTTGATTGCACTTATACAGAAATATGACCAGTGAAACGACCCATCCCAATCCCCCCAGGATTAACACGAGATGTGCAATCCTTCCGTCTAACTCACGTGCCACACGAGGTAACACGAAGGCCATACAAGGAATAATTTGAAATCTTGAGCCCAATTGGCACCTAGAGTGAGCTAGGATTAGCTGAGGAATGTGAGGTATCGGTCTCTGCCACAGCCCGCCCGGATCCGCTATCAACCTGAAAGGCATTAAAAACAAGGAAAGACTGTGAGTGGACAAAAATAAATAATTTAATAAAAACTCATTTAAAAAAGACATTTATACCCTTCACATAAAACTATGCATGCATTCAAAAACTAGTTAATTCAACATAATAAAAGCATTAAGGAAAACCAAGTCATTTCCTTTTCTCAAACCATTAAGGCCTTAGCCCAAAATCATAAATCAAAACCAAGTGTGGTAATTCAGCCTAAACACCGTAAAACACCAAAATCCGTAAATCCAAATCTAAAGGGGGCACTGCCCAAATCCATAACCACAAATCCATAAACACAGAAATACCATTTCATAAATCCAATAATTCATGTTTACTAAATATCCATCCTCGAAATCCCAAATGCCTAGCGTCCCAGATGCTTGACGTCCCAGACGTCATATCTCACGGTTTAAGCAATGCGTGTTACCCAGGGTCTCTCCGGGTCAATCTCTAACATCTTAGATGTCTGACGTCCCAAAAGTCTAATCATAGAAATCCTGCTCCTGAGTCACTATACAGTCCGGTCGCTCCGTGCAATGACCCCTTGCAGGCAATGCACCGTGACTTCCCCAGTGTCCCTGACATCTGGAGGAGACCATCCACATATCCTCATATAAGGATGGTATATGGGATACATCCTTATAAAATCATTTAAAACATCTCAAAGTGGTCATGCCCGGAATTTCCATAAAATCCTCATAAATCCAGAATCCAAATCCGTAACTGGGTCCTCGACTCGAAATCACATTTATAAACCATAGCTGGGCCTCATTCCTGAATTCGTAAACCAACTAGATCTCATCCCGATATCTCATTAAATCAACTGGACTCCAAGTCCGACAGTTTCCAAACCAAATGGGTCTCATGCTCGAGTTCATCTTTCCAAATACATTTTATAAATAAAAAATGGGACTCATGCCCGATTTTCAATCAACCGGGGCCCCGACCCGAACTCATTCAAATACCCACACGTATAAACATAGTATAAAATCAGAAACCTCGAAATGCATATAAATACGTGAACACGAAATATCACAATCATAATCATCACAAAACACATACATAAAGCATATAAAACAGTTATGCAAGCGTCATATTTTGAAAATAAAAGTCCACTCACAGACCTTCCTAGCTACCGCCTCGATACACGTGCCATAAGCCTCCCAAGGCTAATCCACCATTTTCGAGACTTTCGGTTCTATCCAATTCACATCCGAAGGTTACTAACCATCGATATAAGACTATAGGACAAATCCCTAAAACTCCTAGATAAGTCAATGTGTCCCGGACAAGTTTCCTGAGGTGAAAGCCCTCAATTTGACCAACCTAACAATCTCTGATCAATCCGAAACCACCACCATTGGATCTAGATCATCGAAACCCTTAAAATAATACTAGGGCCACCTCGCAATTCGAGCCCACAAGCGTGGTCAATGCAAAGTCAACGTTGGGTCAAAGTCAACGGCTGACGTGAGCAAAGTCAACGTTGACGTCAACAGTCAACGGTCAATGCTGTAGTCACTACTGACGTAACCTCTGACGCATGTCAGTCCTGACGGCTGACGTCACTGATGATGTCATCGTATTCTTCCACAATCTGGGTCCTGTAACCGGGTCGCACAGTACCCGCAACCCGACCTGGTTTCAACTCCTCTGATACTCAACCTTTTTGAAAGCCTTTTCTTCCTAATTGATCATCCTAGTCCACCCTATCGATCTAGATACTTAAAACTAGAAGATATGGCCTAGATGTTACCTTCGAACCCACGAACAGTACGGCTCAGATTTCCTCATATGTTTCCAGCCATCTCCAGCCACCTCCAGCCATGATTCCAATCCCACTCGATTCGTATGACCCCCAGAAACATCAAGGGATGATTAGTATCGATCGATATCCACCAAAAACAAAACTTCCAATTAGAAATTAAAATTCATCGTATTCGGGTTGCTAGCCACCGTACAAATGGTGCACATTCTGTTAGCACCAACATCATCGTCTATCTTCCCTCTCTCTTTTTCATTCACACACTAAATGCATTAGGTGGGGATTAAGGGTTGTTTATATAGGGTTGGGGTTATATAGTCTGGGAGGTTCCACGATTTTCAGGAAAAATGGGAAAGATGATCAATGACAGTGAGGGAAATAATATCCCACCATTTGGGGATTTGGACCAATTAGATGGGTGACACTTGTCACTCAATTGGTGGTCCTTCCAGACTTTTCCACCAACCAAAACCTACCACAAATCCATTTTCCTCGATTTTCATGGAATAGTACCATTCTCCATTTTAGACCTGTAACTTTCCCGTCGAACGTCCAATTTCAACGTGCCGTCTATCTACAGATTCATAACCCAATCTATGTCACGGCCATCGGTCAAAATCCATTTGACTGCCCGAGTCAAAAGTTAACTTTTTGCCCATTCCTAGGGGAAAAATCATCATTTTACACCGTCCATCTGCGAATCTCCGACTAATCCCCGATTAGTCCCACTAATCCACTATTACTCACTAATTTAACCCCAAACTTCTGGACGGGTCGTTACAGACTACCCCTTTTACAAAAATTTCGTCCTCAAAATTTCAAAGTTATCCAATTCCACATCCCAATTGTGGAAATCCACGCTCTACTCAAGAGTCCACAATCGACCATACTTCCCACGCCGATACCACCTGGCAGATGCTACTCAACGACGTCTATATCTCAAACTGACACATTGGACACCACCTTGACACTCTTGATAATTCTGGGATTATACGAATACCTTCCAACTGTCACCGCTTGACAATAACACTTTGGTATCAGAGCTCCAACCATTATCTCTAATCATCATTCAGTCACTGACATCACCTTGATAATTTCTAGTCGGTTTACGACACCAACCTCGTACCACAACTTCGTCAATGTAGCGTAAGATTCTGCCATCACAATGGCACGAGTTTCCACTTACCGTGCCATGTTGACGAGATGAGATTCGTGCCATTGCTCAAAATGGCGGTATTTGTTAGTCTTGGTACTCACTTCAATCAACTGCCTCAGTGATCCACGTGGACTCTACTAAAGTCACAGAACAGTCGCTTCATGCAAAGCAACCTAACCTCTTGCCTTATCTGTGGTTACATGAACCACCAACTCGCTCAACGTGTGGGTAATTGGACCTCACCGAATACGTATCTAGTAGGCATAACACATCTGCACTGTAGGATTCCCTTAGTCATCCATGGCTCTGAGCCACTGCTCATATCAATCATTGAACCCTACCAGATCACTTCGACCCAAACACACAGTATCCAATGTCCAGTCCACGTCCTCACTAACCCACTACATCGGAACGAAGCCGATAGCCGTCACTTCCATCACAATTAGAACTGGTGCATCCCATGCACCCACATGTCTAAACTGTCCACTTATGGCGGGATCTACTCTAAGCGATAACTTACTCACGTCATCTAATATGTATCTATCCGAACCACGTCCACCATCACCACTAGTGCAAGCCCCAAGCACACTCAACATCCTCGTACCAATACTAATTACAACATGGCTACGAGTCAATCACGCTTCCATTATAGAGCCCATCTGTCCAATCCTGTACTAGACAGATCACCACTCTAGGCTAAAGCATATCCTACTCATTTCTCAGTTATTCATATTTTCCTGATTTCCATCCTAGGTTTCATCTCACTTTCCGAAGCAATCATACATACCATCACAGCTGATCGACCCCGAAGGAAGCCAATCCCACCGACGCACCTATCCAAGATGGAGCACTTCTGACATCACATATCCAGTACATGCTCAAGATAGAGCATATACTCCAATTTACTCAACTATTATCTCATATTAGATTAACTTCGAAAAAAATTCAACCCCCAATATTCCCATATCCAACACGTACTCCTCCACATGACCATGCCAGATCTCACTCATATATCCAATATACACAAGACCGAGTACCACTCCAGTCCGAATGGATACATCCAAAAACAACGTTCATCCTCATATCCAGCCTCTGTCTTGTCATCTTACCAACTATCCCACAAGATTCTTCAACTGTCTCACAATACGATTCTCCTCTGCTCCTAGCTAAGCATAATCAGCAAGGCAATCCTTCCCTGCGATTCCCTTCGGTCGTCACCACACTCCTTGTTATCCTTACCTATCGATCCTTCCTCATCATCATTCCCTATGTCAGATCCATCCCGACGTCGCGCATAGGGGAAAATTGAGGATGATCCAAAACGATGACATCAAATTTCATCCTACGTGAGCGCAACATAACTCCACTACAGTCACCCCATTTGGTGCCACCAAGCACCCTTAGCTGAAGAGCAGGAAACGAGAAGTCACCATCTACGACTTCGGAATATTCATCGCTAATGCGGAATCAAGCACCCTTCTCCTCGACTCAATCACAACCTCTCTTGATTCCGAAGTTCCAACCATGTTGGAAATAGGTATTGATTCCAACTAGGTGGCAAGTCCAAACTCTGGGCTTCCCAAATCCTCGACTCACTCGGACCACCACGTGTCCGTAACTAATCTAACACCCAATTTGCTTATTTGTTTAAGACCGTTTATGCACATCCAAAAGGATGAGAGGTTGAATTGACATCCTTTATTTACTTGAGGTACCGCTTGCCTGAAGAGTCACAATAAACACTTGCTGTGATCTAAAGCCAAATCTCTGCATACCACCATATCTGAAAAATTGACCACTAATCCCCATAACTATACTTGTATCGTCCATTTATACCCTTTTTGTCCAATTACCACTTAATCATCTCCATCATATCCATCAAGGTTAGGAAAAGTCCCAACACAACTTACTCATTACTAGTTTCCATCCAGTCCACCTCTATTCCAGATCCCAGATCCACAACGGGAATCCCAAGTCGTACAATCCTATAGACAGCCAAGCCCGAAGCTCTAGTCGACCGAAAAGAGAAGTCACCCTTCCCAACTAAGAATATTCTCTGATGATTACTGTAATGCTTAATCCTTTTCTCGAAGCTAAACACCTGCATTGATTCTCTTTGACCTCTTCCAACTTCAAATAAATTCTTCGTAAACTCTTCCTTCACTAATTCCCTTGGTTAATGACACACAACCAAGACTGGATCCACCATGCTTCCGCTGCGCTACTCTGATAAAACCAACCCTAAAAAATCATACCACCTTAGCAACACATGCCAAAAATGAAATCTCTGTTCTCAACTCGACTCAACTAGAGTCGTCCATCTGGGTCTTCCATGTATTCAGCTGCTCTCTGCAGCCCCATCCCAATCTGACATGACATGACCGACTAACGGTCTTGACTCTGAAAAAGTCACCAAAGTCAAACCACTCACCGACTCACATTTCTGAACCATAAATCATACACTAGGGTTCCCCACTTAGGGCAACTCGATTCGCCTATCTGGGCCATCAATCGCGAACTAGGGTCCATCAATCATAACTAGGGTTCACACGAATCCGACTTCCCTCAGTAGCACCACAAATCTAACATCGCCTGACCGAGCCGACGGTCCTCAATTTCCAATCCGTCACATACCACCCTTACTCAGGTCGATTCACACTAGCGCACGACGTATCAGCAAATCATCCTCTTTCCACGATTCCTTTCTACTAAATCTTTTACTCTATTGCCCTAATTTTCAGGTTGATGACGGGTTGTTCCTCGTGGAGGCCTCACATCCTGACCACATGCTCACAACGCTCTGGTTCCACACTAACAATCTCGCTCTGACACCACCTTGATGTCAGAGTAACACATGTTAACCAACGCTCTGATAGCAATAACCTCGCTCTGATACCACCTCACTTGACCTATCCCAATCCCCCTTGGATTAAAGCGTGATGTGCCATGCTCCCGTCTAACCCACGCGTCACACGAGGTAACACGAAGGCCAGATAAGTGATAATCTGAAATCCTGAGCCTAATTGGCTCTCGGAGTGCTCCAAGATCATCCAAGGAATGTGAGGTATGAGTCTCTACCACAACCCGCATCCACTATCAACCTGAAGGGTATTAAAAACCAGAAAAGACTGTGAGTGGACAAAAATAAAAAATTTAATAAAAACTCATTTCAAAAAGACATTTATGCCCTTCACGTAAAACTATGCAAGCATTCAAAAACTAGTTAATTCGAACATAATAAAACCATTTAGGAAAAACAAGTCATTTCCTTTTCTCAAATCATTAGGGACTTAGCCCAAAACCATAAATCAAAACCAAGTGTGGGTACTCAGCCCAAAAACAGTAAAACACCGAAATCCGTAAATACAAATCTAAAGGGGCCACTGCCCAAATTCATAAACATAAATACATAAACACCGAAATACCATTTCATAAATCCAACAATTCATGTTTACCAAATACCCATGTGGGATGCCTAGCGTCCCAGATGCTTGATGTCCCAGACGGCATATCTCACGGTCTACGCAACGCGTGCTACCCGGGGTCTCTCCGGGTCAATCTCTGACATCCTAGATGTCTGACGTCCCAAAAATCTAATCATAGCAATCCTGCTCCTGAGTCATTATACGGTCTGGTCGCTCCGTGCAATGACCGCTCGCAGGCAATGCGCCGTGACTTCCCTAGTGTCCCAGACATCTGGAGGACACCATCCACATATCCTCATCTAAGGATGGTATATGGGAAACAACCTTATAAAATCATTTCAAAACATCTCAAAGAAGCTATGCCCGGAATTTTCGTAAAATCCTCATAAATCTAGAATCCAAATCCGTAACTGGGTCCCCGACTCGGAATCACATCTATAAACCATAATTGGGCCTCATGCTCGAATTCGTAAACCAACTGGGTCTCAGCCCAATATCTCATTAAATCAACTAGACTCCAAGTCCGACAGTTTCCAAACCAAATGGGTTTCATACTCAAGTTCATCTTTCCAAATACATTTTATAAATCACAAATAGGACTCATGCCCGATTTTCAATCAATTGGGCTCCTGGCCCGAACTCATTCAAATACCTGCACGTATAAACATAGTATAAAACTAGAAACCTCAAAATGCGTTCAAATACGTGAACACCAAATATCACAATAATAATCATCACAAAACATATATATAAATTATATAAAATAGTTGTGCATGCATCATATTTAGAAAACAACAGTCCACTCACTGAACGTCCTAACTGTTGCCTCGATACGCGTGCCATAAGCCTACTCGAGGCTAATTTACCATCTCTGGGATTTTTTGTCCTGTTCAATTCACATCTGAAGGTCACTAACCATCGATAGAAGACTATAGGACAAATCTCTATGACTCCCGGATAAGTCAACGTGTCCCAGACATGTTTCCCGATGTGAAAATCCTCGATTTGACCAACCTAACGATCTTTGATCAACCTGAAATAAAAAACATTGGATTCGGATAGTCGAAACCCATAAAATGACACTAGGCTCACCTCGAAATTTGATCCCATGCTCCCCCACACTCGTGGTCCACACAGAGTCAACGTTTAGTCAAAGTCAACGGCTGACGTCAGTAATCAACGATCAACACTGACGTCACTGCTGATGTCACCTCTAATAGGTGTCAGATCTGACAGCTGACGTCACCCTGATGACATCACTGATGACATCATTGTCTTTTTCCTCAGTCCGGGTCCTGTAACCGGGTCGCACAGTACCCCTGACCCGACCCAGTTCCAACTCCTCCGATACTCAACCTTTTTCAAAGCCATTTCTTCCTAATTGTTAATCCCAGTCCACCCTATCGATCTACCTACTTAAACTGGAAGATATGGGACTAGATGTTACCTTCAAACCCACGAACAGTACGACCCAGATTTCCTCCTTTATTTCCAACCATCTTCGGCCACCTCCAGCCATGATTCCAATCCTACTTGATTCGTATGACCCCTAGAAACATCAAGGGATGATTAGTATCGATCGATATCCACCCAAAACCAAACTTCCAATTTGAACTTAAAATTCACCGTATTCGAGTTGCCAGCCACCGTGCAAGACGGTGCATTTTATTAGCACCACCATCATCGTCTTTTTCCTTTTCTCTTTTTCATTCACACACTAAACACATTAGGTAGGGATTAAGGGTTGTTTATATAGGGCTGGGGTTGCACAGTCTGGGACGTTCCACAGTTTTCGGGCAAAATGGGGAAGATGATCAATGAAGGTGAGGGACATAATATCCCACCGTTTGGGGATTTGGACCAATCAGATGGGTGACACTTGCCACTCATATGGTAGTCCTTCCATACTTTTTCACCAACCAAAACCTGCCACATGTCCATTTTCCTCGATTTTCGTGCAATAGTACCATTCTCCATTTTAGACACGTAACTTCCCTCTTGAACGTCTAATTCCAACGTGCCGCCTGTCTACGGACTCGTAATGACCCGATCTACGTCACGGTCATCGGTCAAAATCCATTTAATTGCCCAAGTCAAACGTTAACTTTTTGCCCATTCCTAGGGGCAAAATAGTCATTTCACACCGTCCGTCCGTGATTCTCCGAATAATCCCCGATTAGTCCCACTGATCCAAGATTACTCACTAATCTAACCCCGATCTTCGGAACAGGTCGTTGCAACCAGTGCCAAAGATATGCTCCCATCCCTCACCTACCTGCAAAGTGACTGACTCCAAATCTCTACCCATGGCCATTCTCACTTTAGGGATTTGACCTCATTAGCCACATGCTGAGGGGCAAGGTAGGAGTGGAGCATTCTATTGTAGCCGTCCACTACTGCACCAAACGGGTGAAGGTAAGGCAACTGAAGACCATCATTGATGTGCAGATCGAAAGCTTCATCTACCAAAACATCATTTGCTAGTTCGACATCCTTGACACCATTGTGATGGAAAATGGCAAGCAGTTTGACTGTGCTTTCTTCTACAACTTCTACCAAGTCTACAGAATTCAACTCTACTTTGCCTCTGTCGCTCATCCAAAAGTAAATGGCCAAGTAGAAGCGGTTAAACAGCTAATCAAGTAGAACATGAAGACTTTCCTAGATGAGGATTCTAAGGGCATGTGGTCTAATATCTTCTCGGGCGTTCTATGGCCCTATTTGACATCCTATCAGACACCAAGCAAGGAAACACAATTCGCCATAGCATTCAGTACTGAGGTCATCGTACCAGTCGAGATTGGCAAAACCTCTTACTGGGTGATCTCTCAATGAACTACTCACCCTTGACCTTGATCTCTTGGAAGAGCATTGCAAACAAGAAAACCTACACAACCTGGCTCACAAATAGAACATTGAACGTTGCTACGACTGCCGGGTCAGAATCATAAGCTTCAAGACTAGGTACTGAGTCCTTAGAAAAATTAACCTCGCAACTAAGGATCGGGGATACGACACGTTTGGACCCAAATGGGAAGGACTTTGCCTCGTCACCAAGGTCTGCCGCTAGGAACATACAAACTCCAAACCAGTGACGGTTGATTACTGGAAAATCCATTGCATGCGAATCATCTAAACTCTTCTACAAGTGAGGTCCTGGATAGTTTACTTAGCATTAAAACACATTTTGTAATCGATTCGACCATCACTAATCAGGCCTTTTGCTATTTTTTGAATGAACCACACTTTTTGGACAATTCTCAACTTCTTTAAATTTCCAATTATCAGCAATTGGGCAACATTATTCGGCACTCAACTTTTCCAACTCCCGATCTGAACTATACAACTTGGCAAGGGTTCGCTACAACACTCAAACCCTTACTTGGCAGCCTCCCACATGTATCTTTCAATTAGCACACTGGTATGTTCACTTCTGATCGGCACTGCCTAAATTTCTCAAGGGACTTAATTCATTATGTAACCCCAATCAGCAGCCCGCCCTTACTGACAATCGACACCTACGTATTACCATAGACAATCAGCCACGTCCTTATTTGGAGGGACTTCTTTTAATTACATGCCTCATTGGAAATCTGCGCTCCTATCCTACTACGACCGATCCATCATGCTCTCACATAATCACTGATACAACTTTCACTCCATTGTCACCACGAGTGGGAATCTTATACTATCGCGGCCAATAGACATGGCGTTTTCTTGGAAGGGTTCTCTACTCTACCTATACACGCATCAACACTACCTTTTACGCAAAATCACTCAACTCAATTCTGCTTGGAAGGCAAATGGGAATTCTACTCGGCTACCATTAATCCATCAAAACTCATGTGCCTCACATTTCACTCAGCACCTGAAGGTTACTCGGCAGTCACGATCACTCACTTCCCATGGATCACCCAACATCCAGCCAATGCACACATACAATCAAGCAAATGAAAACCAAGGTTTGGAGAAATTATATTCCAAGTATGCCTCAATCGATAGTCAATCATCATATTCAACAGAAGCCTCAATCAGCAAACACATTTAATCAGAAGAGCAACTGAGTTAACTTGGATAAAAATCAATTTGTTCAAAGTACACTTACACTAGGCATACCCTGGAAACAAAAATTATTACAAGTATTCACTCGTCGACACTCAATCTTCAATCTCAATGTGCTCGTCCACACTCATCTCTGCCTTATCCACCTGCTCGGCAACTATGGCTTTAGGATCTTTTGATTCCCCACTGGTTAGCTTCTTTGCCTCGGAAGATGACCATTGACCTCATATCATTGCTTCCCATGTACTCGGCCCCTCCTTGCCTTATGACGGCTTAAAGCTCTTGGTTAGCTTTGGCGGCTCATCGAGCCATGGGAATGGCAACCAAAAAAGTTGGATTGCAGAAGAGCACCCGTCGAATGATCTCATCTTCCATTTCGACCTGAGCAACGTCCATATAATCCTGGAAACGTCGGTTGACCGTGAGCTCTTCAAGCGTCTTCTACCGAGTGGCCGCAAGACATTTACCCCAATGGGAACTCTCCTCTCTATGGCCCCAAAGCATTCCTAAATGACGATCTAGATCGGTAAACTCCATCGAGTAGACCTGGACCGCCTCCTCCTTCTCAGACACAACCTTCTTGGCAGCCTCATCCATATACTTAAAGCATTGTAGTTCCCGCTCCAGATTGGCCGATCGCTTCAAGGTAAGATTGATCTCCTACTCATGGCCTTTAAGCTTCTCCTTCTACTGCCAAACGACCTTTTGATCAGCTTCACCCACTGAGCCTGCTTGGTAGACTTCTGCAAGGTAATGTAAACCTTGCCAAAGCACTATCACACTAGAAACACTTTGTTAGAAATAAAAACTTCATAACTGCAATTATACATATATGCCAATCGACAACAATAATTAGAAGGACAAGACCACTTACTTGAGTTTTCTCGGGTATGACCCTTACTTGCCGATCAGGAAGGGTGGACGAGCTGATTTTCTCGATCTTCGATAAAGAATTCTAAGAGTTGAGCACCAAGGTGTTGACGACCAGCACCACAATTAAGTGCTTGCACTCGGTAACCTCCACCAACTGTCGTCGACCTTTGACGACCGAACCTTGTTGACAGTGCCGATCGACTCGATGAAACATGACCGAAGATCGTAATTGAAGATTGGCCTCTTGAGTAGCTTAGGCATTTCTTTTAGTGGCAGATCAAGTCTAGGCTCCTAGGAAACATTGTCCCAGGCCACCTTAATTGCCCTGTTCTCCTAAACATTTTTTTTGGGCTGGTCGGTACCCTTAACCTCGACATGTTCTATAACGGGTTTTGCCTTCATCAACTTTTTTAGCCTGATCCTTACTTGATTGGCAACTCTTTTGGCCGGCTGCTTCCGAATCAGTTGGGGGCTCCCTTCCAACTAAGGAGACGACCCCTCACTACTCAGCAGCCCCTCCTTCTAATTGCCCTTCACAAACTTGGGCCAGTTAGTAGTTGACTTCTGTCTCGTCCCCCGCTGGGTTAAGCTATCATCCTTTGCCTTCTGGGCCTTCCCTCTCAAAAAAATATGACGGTACTTTTCGATTGTCTCTTTCATTTTCTTAGCACAAGCCTTCTCAAAAGCTGGAAGAACTGCAATCAAAATACAAACAAAATGTTGAAGTCAATGCCAATTGGAAACTACCCAAATTAGCCAATCGACACGCAACTCAATCGGCACTTACCATGCGATTTTATCAAGTCAACCTTGATCAAGTTATTTGGCAGTCGTAAGACCCAATGGCTCCTCTGAAGATCAATTAGGGTCTTCGAAACATGTTCACAAGCCTTCTCCTCCTTGGTATCACAACCACCTTTGAAAGCACCTGCATTGAAAATCAAACCATCATTTTCTCACTCGGAATGACGCTAATATACAACATAAATAAAGAACCTCAATCAGCAGGCACCACAACCTCTTGAATGTGTTCGTATTATTTCTCTGACTCGACTAAAATCCTCTTCTTAGGGACCCAACGCTAGTAGAACCTATGCCTCTAGATCTTCTGCGAAGTCGGAATGCCTGTAGTAAAGGCCCCATGTATCGACTTATTCATGCACTCAATCTGCACCCAACTTGACCCTTTGGTCTACCATTTGAATTTGTACGGATGGTAGAGCTGGCCCCAGTGCGGTTCAGATAGACCACATAGTAGAAATGACGTATAAATTCTTATCAGCATAATCCACCCATTCATATTCAACTATCCGACTGCAATCTTTTCCATGCTCGAAGCAGTGGACATAGAACATCATCGACCCTTCTAGTGGCTCACTCAGCCTTGCTTCTTTCGACAGAATGGTCATCTCGTTCTTCGTTGGCACGTTGTAATGTTCTCTGAGCCTATCCAGGTCTACTTTACGAATGGTGTTTGCTTCATAATCCACTGGATAATCAGACTTTATGATCGAAATGGCCTCCGAAGGACCTTGCTAGGCATCCGACTCAGTCTTATAATTTTTTCCCATCTCACCCTTCTCCCGTTCAACCTCCAACTCCATTACGAGAGGTTAAGCAGTTGTGTTATCTTCCAGACAGGCCTTCTCGGCACCCCGCCAATGATCATCACCCTCTCTAACACCTTGCCTCTGATCAACTTTTTGCCTCAGATCGACACTACCACTTTGCTTTACTCGTTTCCCTCTCAGATCCCTTAACACTACATCTAAAGTATCAATGTCTGTAGATGAGGCAAAGCGACTTCCGATCGATGAGGACCCACCAGTGGTTGATGAAACACTCCTCTCACTCAACACATCACTTGCCGAGTGAAAATGTGTTTCATTACCAAAATTTACGGGGATTTGTGTCCAGGTCCACTAGTTGACTCGGACTCTGAAATCTACAAATGCAAGCTAAAGGGAAACTACTACTAAGCAACTACTAGTCCTATCGACAAAGCAAAACTCACAACAAAGGCCTAAAACTACCTCAAGGATCTTCTTATCGGCAAACCAGAACTGTGGTTGGAAGTCGGCTTCTGAGTCAAATCCAATCGGTAGATGGTAAGATTGATGGGCAGAAATTCGAGGATCTGATAACGTAACAGACCAGAACTTCGAAAAAAATTATTTAGAAAAATTAAGTCAAAAGGACGGTTTTTTCCCTAATGGCCAAAAGGTTGATTTTTTTGATTGGAAACGTTTTGGACATTCTAGGAGAACTGTTATGAAGGTCTCAAGCTGTAACAACCCGTCCCGAGAATTGGGATTACTAGAGTGATTAAGGTGTGATTAGTAAGGTTAATCAAGGGTTAGGTGGTCCCGAGGGGTCCGGGAACTTGGAATGACGATTTTGCCCCTGGGTCGGGCAGAAATGTTGACTTTTATTTCGGGTGGTCAAATGGGAGTTGACCAGTGACCAGGACGTAGTTGAGGACGTTACGAATCCTTAGGCAGGTGGCACGCCCGATCCCGACATCCGAGGAGGAAGTTGTGATGTTCGGAAGATTGAGGGCATAACCGTAATTTGGCGAAATTAGGGGGGAAACGTTGACTTTTTATACGAACGGGTTTTGGTAAGTTGACCTAAGACCGTTAGATAGATCTCGTCGTCCCGAGTTCGATGACAGGCGGCACGTATTCATCGGACGTACGATGTGGGAGTTACAGGTCTAGAAAGGTAGTGGCAAAGTTGTATTTTTGGGTAAAACAGAAGGGCATTTTGGTCTTTTGTGCTCTGGGATGTGTGCAACAGATAAGGACAGATGAAGGGTTGAGATTGAGCCACATGTGAGATGAAGGGTAGGATTGGTGACACGTGGGGGAGGTCTGGTTGGTTCTAGGGAGTGCACGGTCCAATTATTTGGGATGCACCCATGTATGTGTGTTGTGTGTGTGTTCGAAGAACAGAATTGAGATTGAGTGATCAATTTTGTGTGCGGGTGAGACTCTGGTGAGTTGTGAGAGTGAAAGGAAGAAGAGAGGAGGTTGGTGATCGAGTTTGGGACTGAGATCGTGCACGGAGACACGGCGGAGGAAGGCGGTGAGTTCTGAGAAAACAGAGGAGCCGTGGGACTGTGGCGGTGGTTGTGCCGTGTGGTGGCTCAATCCAAGCCAATAGCAAGCGCAGACGACTGCAGGGGACTCAACGATCACCGTGGCACACGGCGGTGCAGACGGCGGAGCGAGTATCGAAGGTATACCCTGATTCCCCTGTTTTTCTCGTTTTTCTTGTTTTCAAAAGTCGTGGACCTAGGGCGAGAGTCGAGGGATTTGGAGGTTAGAATGAGACTTCTGGAGGTCCCAAGAGTCGACTGAGTGTGTTGCCGTGACGTTGGAGTACACGGTGGAGGGTATACGAAAGAGAGTACCTGTGTGCTCTGTTTTGCCGTGATGTTCAAACGGGAAGTCGTGATGTGTGGGGTTGAGTCGACGGTTATGGTGAGTGGTACGAGGCTCAGGGAGGTCCTAGGCGTCGTCTAGGGTGGTTATTGTGACGGGAGAAGACCTGGGTGGCCGGAATAGAAAACAGGGGATAGTTTGGGTTTTGATTTTGAGCTCGAGTCGACGGGTTAGGGACAGTGTCGAGGTGTTTGAGTGAGGGAACTGGATTGCTTAGGATTGGACGAAGAGGATGGTGAAGAGAGGGAGGAAAATGGTGCAGGCACGGCGGTGAACCGCTCTCGCCGGTTCAAACAGCAGGCACTGTATCGAGCCCGGTCTACGCGAGGTAGACGGTGACACTGTAGCAGGCGCGTGAGGGCCACGCGCAGCCACTTTGGGCGGCGCGTGGAGGCGCGTGCGGCGGTTCTGGGAGAAACGGTCAACATAGTTCTTGGTCTAGGAGTTGTTGTGAGTTCAATGGAGTTGGTTTCGGGTTAATTGGAAGTCGTTTGAGTGTAGTTCCGCGAGGGAGGAAGTTTAGGGTTCCGGGTTCTTACGTTTAAGATTCGGGGAATTTTGAAGGAATTTAGGTGAACCTTCGTAGACGTGTTAGTGACGTATTTTGGCGGTGTTTGACAGGGTCGGGATTTCCCGAGGAAGCCGAGGAACGGGCTGGACGTTCGGGACGCGAGTAGGGCTCAGTACTGTGAGTGGACCCTTTCTCTAAACTCGAGCATGCATAACTGTTTTCTATAATTGTTTTATGGTTTTAATTATGATTTTATGTTTATCGGATATGCCTTGTTGATTTTACATAATTGCACGGTTTTTGAGAAAGTTCGGTTTTCAGCACGTTTTAAGAGAAAAGTGTGATTTCTGAATATGAGGTTATGGATTTGGGATTTCAGTGGATAAGTGGTTTAAATGTTTATAAAGGGATTTTGGAACATGATTTCGATGATTAAAGTTTTCGGTTTTAGAATCGGATTTCGGAAACGGAATTTGGTTTTAAAGTTGAAAAGTGGATTCCGGATTTGGGTTCGGAATGACGGTTCTGGATGCCGGAAGGGCACCGGACCAGTGATTTCGGATTCGGGTTTGGATGTGGATTGGTGAATGGTTTTCAAATGATTTTGGGATTGGATTTGCTGGATCTGGATATTGGGTTTAAAGACCCGGATATATGTGACGGGGGACCGGCCGGATTGGGTTTAAAGACCCGGATTGAGTTTAAAGACTCGGGAGTTTAAAGACTCGGATATATATATTGATTTTCCCCCGCAGGCCTTGAGTTTAAAGACTCGGGAGTTTAAAGACTCGGATATGATTAAGGCCTGGATTGAGTTTAAAGACTCGGGAGTTTAAAGACTCGGATAGATCCAGCAGGTTTGATCGGGAAAATGATGATTTGGGGATTATGGTTTTGATACGGTTTCTGATACTCATGTTATGGTTTCTTATGGTATTTTATAGTGTTTCTGTTTCTTATGATGTTAAGAATGATTCTTTTGTTAATGTGTTTATAACTGTTGGTTATGCATGTGGTTTCAAAACGGAGGGTTAAACTCGGTTTTCTTATAAAATGGTTTTTGAACTTTTGTACTTTCTGGTCCACTCACATTTTCTGTTTTATTTGCCCTCCAGGTTGTGGATCGAGCGCGGGGTCTTGACGTCGAGGCTGTGTCCGAGGCATAGAAGTGACGTGAGGGTTCCCAGAGTAGAGTAAAGGCTTCCGTGTGCGTGTAGTTATCGGTTTTATTTTCTCTGTATGTTCGTACTATATTCTGTAAATGCTACCTTCGGGACTTTGTGTCTAATTACTCCTGCGTTTGACTGGGTTCGAGTATGTGTTCCTTAGGTGTTGTGTCGGGGAGTCAGACGGGAGCGGGATTTACCTCGGGTTTTGGGGTGAAACCGGGGTGGGTCCTGACAATTGGTATCAGAGCATAGGTTTGTCGAGTTTGTTGGGTCTGTCGGTTTGAGAGGTTGTGTTTCAGTTGTTTGACTACTTCTATGCCTCTTTCAGCGTGCGGTTGACGATGCCTCCGAGATGTAGACCCTCTCCACAACCTGAAGAAGTAGCCAGAGAGACGGAGAGTGCCACGATTGAGCGAGCCCAGCGGCTCGGGGCTACTACTTTTAGTGGTGGGGCTGATCCTGAGGAAGCCCAGAGGTGGATTACTAGACTGGAGCGGATTTTTGCGGTGATGCATTGTCCGCCGGAGGAGCGAGTATTGTTGGCTGCATTTTTACTAGATGGTGCGGCGTACGAGTGGTGGTATACCCTCGAGTTGTCCGGTTGGGATGTTCACAGTGTGACCTGGGAGACGTTTAGGGAACGGTTTCTGGAGCAGTATTATCCTCGTTCTTTCCGGGATGCCAAGGAGGCGGAGTTTTTGCAGTTCCAGCAGGGGAATATAACCGTGGCAGAGTATGAACGGAAGTTCCAGATGTTGTCTCGGTTTGCTCCTGCTTTTGTGGCCACTGAAGCCGAGAAGTGCCGTAGGTTTGAGTTGGGTTTGCGAGGTGAGATTCGAGCCGTAGTGACGGCTGGATCTTTTGCTACCCTCCGAGACTTGTCGGATGCTGCGGTGCGAGTTGAGGCTAGTTTGCCGGTGCGACGCCGGGAACCTTCTATTCCTGGAGCTTCGAGCCAGCGGACACCGAAAAGAGGTAACTTCGGTGGATCGTCCTCGTCGGGCGATGATCGTTTTGGTAGGCCTGGTAGTGCCCAGAGTTCAGGATTTTGGGGTTATCGAGTACCGCCGACTCCGCAAGCGAGTGCGACGTCGGTAGCATCCACAGGGAGACCGAGTAGTGGACCAGGCTGGAATGTGTGTTTCTACTGCGGGGAGCGAGGTCATTTTCGACGTGAGTGTCCACTGTTGCCACAGGAAGGTGGTGTAGGCAGAGGAGTTGCGGAGTCCGGACAGAGTACAGCCTCAGGTACAGCGGGCACTAGAGGAGGTGGTGGCACAGCCACGAGTAGTTCGAGGGGTCGTGGTAGAGCGTCAGGATCTCAGGCCCGGGTGTTCTCGATGACTCAGCAGGAGGATCAGTCGACACCAGATACGGAGACAGGTACTTGTTTTACTTTTGGTTGTCCTGTTGGTTTGGTGTTTGGATTTCGGGGTAGAGTCTAGGAGTTAAGTTCCGTAGGAGAGTGACAGAAGGTATAGGATCGATTGGAGACTGTGGAAGGAGAGAACCCACAAGCTAGAGTTTGCCTTTAGGACTTTGTGGAGTTAGTCCGACCGTGGCCGGAATGGTAGCCGAGGGAGATGGGTGGTGGTATACGAGGAGGTACTCTATGACTTCTGTCGGGTACTGTGACATGAGGTATTTTATAATATCTTTGTTTTCTGTTCCTAGAGTTTCCCTTGCGTACACCATGTAGTTGTTACATAGCTAGGGTTGGCTGTGGTAACAGTAGCTGGGGATGGAGTGAAATACCCAAGGTGGAGATGATAGACAGGAAACCTAGGAGAGGTTGTTCTTTACCGGGTAGGAGACCCTAGGTGTTGGGAACTAGCTGTGGAATTTCGGGGACGAAATTCTTTTTAGGTGGGTAGATTGTAACAACCCGTCCCGAGAATTGGGATTACTAGAGTGATTAAGGTGTGATTAGTAAGGTTAATCAAGGGTTAGGTGGTCCCGAGGGGTCCGGGAACTTGGAATGACGATTTTGCCCCTGGGTCGGGCAGAAATGTTGACTTTTATTTCGGGTGGTCAAATGGGAGTTGACCAGTGACCAGGACGTAGTTGAGGACGTTACGAATCCTTAGGCAGGTGGCACGCCCGATCCCGACATCCGAGGAGGAATTTGTGATGTTCGGAAGATTGAGGGCATAACCGTAATTTGGCGAAATTAGGGGGGAAACGTTGACTTTTTATACGAACGGGTTTTGGTAAATTGACCTAAGACCGTTAGATAGATCTCGTCGTCCCGAGTTCGATGACAGGCGGCACGTATTCATCGGACGTACGATGTGGGAGTTACAGGTCTAGAAAGGTAGTGGCAAAGTTGTATTTTTGGGTAAAACAGAAGGGCATTTTGGTCTTTTGTGCTCTAGGATGTGTGCAACAGATAAGGACAGATGAAGGGTTGAGATTGAGCCACATGTGAGATGAAGGGTAGGATTGGTGACACGTGGGGGAGGTCTGGTTGGTTCTAGGGAGTGCACGGTCCAATTATTTGGGATGCACCCGTGTATGTGTGTTGTGTGTGTGTTCGAAGAACAGAATTGAGATTGAGTGATCAATTTTGTGTGCGGGTGAGACTCTGGTGAGTTGTGAGAGTGAAAGGAAGAAGAGAGGAGGTTGGTGATCGAGTTTGGGACTGAGATCGTGCACGGAGACACGGCGGAGGAAGGCGGTGAGTTCTGAGAAAACAGAGGAGCCGTGGGACTGTGGCGGTGGTTGTGCCGTGTGGTGGCTCAATCCAAGCCAATAGCAAGCGCAGACGACTGCAGGGGACTCAACGATCACCGTGGCACACGGCGGTGCAGACGGCGGAGCGAGTATCGAAGGTATACCCTGATTCCCCTGTTTTTCTCGTTTTTCTTGTTTTCAAAAGTCGTGGACCTAGGGCGAGAGTCGAGGGATTTGGAGGTTAGAGTGAGACTTCTGGAGGTCCCAAGAGTCGACTGAGTGTGTTGGCGTGACGGAGGAGTACACGGTGGAGGCTATACGAAAGAGAGTACCTGTGTGCTCTGTTTTGCCGTGATGTTCAAACGGGAAGTCGTGACGTGTGGGGTTGAGTCGACGGTTATGGTGAGTGGTACGAGGCTCAGGGAGGTCCTAGGCGTCGTCTAGGGTGGTTATTGTGACGGGAGAAGACCTGGGTGGCCGGAATAGAAAACAGGGGATAGTTTGGGTTTTGATTTTGAGCTCGAGTCGACGGGTTAGGGACAGTGTCGAGGTGTTTGAGTGAGGGAACTGGATTGCTTAGGATTGGACGAAGAGGATGGTGAAGAGAGGGAGGAAAATGGTGCAGGCACGGCGGTGAACCGCTCTCGCCGGTTCAAACAGCAGGCACTGTATCGAGCCCGGTCTACGCGAGGTAGACGGTGACACTGTAGCAGGCGCGTGAGGGCCACGCGCAGCCACTTTGGGCGGCGCGTGGAGGCGCGTGCGGCGGTTCTGGGAGAAACGGTCAACATAGTTCTTGGTCTAGGAGTTGTTGTGAGTTCAATGGAGTTGGTTTCGGGTTAATTGGAAGTCGTTTGAGTGTAGTTCCGCGAGGGAGGAAGTTTAGGGTTCCGGGTTCTTACGTTTAAGATTCGGGGAATTTTGAAGGAATTTAGGTGAACCTTCGTAGACGTGTTAGTGACGTATTTTGGCGGTGTTTGACAGGGTCGGGATTTCCCGAGGAAGCCGAGGAACGGGCTGGACGTTCGGGACGCGAGTAGGGCTCAGTACTGTGAGTGGACCCTTTCTCTAAACTCGAGCATGCATAACTATTTTCTATAATTGTTTTATGGTTTTAATTATGATTTTATGTTTATCGGATATGCCTTGTTGATTTTACATAGTTGCACGGTTTTTGAGAAAGTTCGGTTTTCAGCACGTTTTAAGAGAAAAGTGTGATTTCTGAATATGAGGTTATGGATTTGGGATTTCAGTGGATAAGTGGTTTAAATGTTTATAAAGGGATTTTGGAACATGATTTCGATGATTAAAGTTTTCGGTTTTAGAATCGGATTTCGGAAACGGAATTTGGTTTTAAAGTTGAAAAGTGGATTCCGGATTTGGGTTCGGAATGACGGTTCTGGATGCCGGAAGGGCACCGGACCAGTGATTTCGGATTCGGGTTTGGATGTGGATTGGTGAATGGTTTTCAAATGATTTTGGGATTGGATTTGCTGGATCTGGATATTGGGTTTAAAGACCCGGATATATGTGACGGGGGACCGGCCGGATTGGGTTTAAAGACCCGGATTGAGTTTAAAGACTCGGGAGTTTAAAGACTCGGATATATATATTGATTTTCCCCCGCAGGCCTTGAGTTTAAAGACTCGGGAGTTTAAAGACTCGGATATGATTAAGGCCTGGATTGAGTTTAAAGACTCGGGAGTTTAAAGACTCGGATAGATCCAGCAGGTTTGATCGGGAAAATGATGATTTGGGGATTATGGTTTTGATACGGTTTCTGATACTCATGTTATGGTTTCTTATGGTATTTTATAGTGTTTCTGTTTCTTATGATGTTAAGAATGATTCTTTTGTTAATGTGTTTATAACTGTTGGTTATGCATGTGGTTTCAAAACGGAGGGTTAAACTCGGTTTTCTTATAAAATGGTTTTTGAACTTTTGTACTTTCTGGTCCACTCACATTTTCTGTTTTATTTGCCCTCCAGGTTGTGGAGCGAGCGCGGGGTCTTGACGTCGAGGCTGTGTCCGAGGCATAGAAGTGACGTGAGGGTTCCCAGAGTAGAGTAAAGGCTTCCGTGTGCGTGTAGTTATCGGTTTTATTTTCTCTGTATGTTCGTACTATATTCTGTAAATGCTACCTTCGGGACTTTGTGTCTAATTACTCCTGCGTTTGACTGGGTTCGAGTATGTGTTCCTTAGGTGTTGTGTCGGGGAGTCAGACGGGAGCGGGATTTACCTCGGGTTTTGGGGTGAAACCGGGGTGGGTCCTGACAATTGGTATCAGAGCATAGGTTTGTCGAGTTTGTTGGGTCTGTCGGTTTGAGAGGTTGTGTTTCAGTTGTTTGACTACTTCTATGCCTCTTTCAGCGTGCGGTTGACGATGCCTCCGAGATGTAGACCCTCTCCACAACCTGAAGAAGTAGCCAGAGAGACGGAGAGTGCCACGATTGAGCGAGCCCAGCGGCTCGGGGCTACTACTTTTAGTGGTGGGGCTGATCCTGAGGAAGCCCAGAGGTGGATTACTAGACTGGAGCGGATTTTTGCGGTGATGCATTGTCCGCCGGAGGAGCGAGTATTGTTGGCTGCATTTTTACTAGATGGTGCGGCGTACGAGTGGTGGTATACCCTCGAGTTGTCCGGTTGGGATGTTCACAGTGTGACCTGGGAGACGTTTAGGGAACGGTTTCTGGAGCAGTATTATCCTCGTTCTTTCCGGGATGCCAAGGAGGCGGAGTTTTTGCAGTTCCAGCAGGGGAATATGACCGTGGCAGAGTATGAACGGAAGTTCCAGATGTTGTCTCGGTTTGCTCCTGCTTTTGTGGCCACTGAAGCCGAGAAGTGCCGTAGGTTTGAGTTGGGTTTGCGAGGTGAGATTCGAGCCGTAGTGACGGCTGGATCTTTTGCTACCCTCCGAGACTTGTCGGATGCTGCGGTGCGAGTTGAGGCTAGTTTGCCGGTGCGACGCCGGGAACCTTCTATTCCTGGAGCTTCGAGCCAGCGGACACCGAAAAGAGGTAACTTCGGTGGATCGTCCTCGTCGGGCGATGATCGTTTTGGTAGGCCTGGTAGTGCCCAGAGTTCAGGATTTTGGGGTTATCGAGTACCGCCGACTCCGCAAGCGAGTGCGACGTCGGTAGCATCCACAGGGAGACCGAGTAGTGGACCAGGCTGGAATGTGTGTTTCTACTGCGGGGAGCGAGGTCATTTTCGACGTGAGTGTCCACTGTTGCCACAGGAAGGTGGTGTAGGCAGAGGAGTTGCGGAGTCCGGACAGAGTACAGCCTCAGGTACAGCGGGCACTAGAGGAGGTGGTGGCACAGCCACGAGTAGTTCGAGGGGTCGTGGTAGAGCGTCAGGATCTCAGGCCCGGGTGTTCTCGATGACTCAGCAGGAGGATCAGTCGACACCAGATACGGAGACAGGTACTTGTTTTACTTTTGGTTGTCCTGTTGGTTTGGTGTTTGGATTTCGGGGTAGAGTCTAGGAGTTAAGTTCCGTAGGAGAGTGACAGAAGGTATAGGATCGATTGGAGACTGTGGAAGGAGAGAACCCACAAGCTAGAGTTTGCCTTTAGGACTTTGTGGAGTTAGTCCGACCGTGGCCGGAATGGTAGCCGAGGGAGATGGGTGGTGGTATACGAGGAGGTACTCTATGACTTCTGTCGGGTACTGTGACATGAGGTATTTTATAATATCTTTGTTTTCTGTTCCTAGAGTTTCCCTTGCGTACACCATGTAGTTGTTACATAGCTAGGGTTGGCTGTGGTAACAGTAGCTGGGGATGGAGTGAAATACCCAAGGTGGAGATGATAGACAGGAAACCTAGGAGAGGTTGTTCTTTACCGGGTAGGAGACCCTAGGTGTTGGGAACTAGCTGTGGAATTTCGGGGACGAAATTCTTTTTAGGTGGGTAGATTGTAACAACCCGTCCCGAGAATTGGGATTACTAGAGTGATTAAGGTGTGATTAGTAAGGTTAATCAAGGGTTAGGTGGTCCCGAGGGGTCCGGGAACTTGGAATGACGATTTTGCCCCTGGGTCGGGCAGAAATGTTGACTTTTATTTCGGGTGGTCAAATGGGAGTTGACCAGTGACCAGGACGTAGTTGAGGACGTTACGAATCCTTAGGCAGGTGGCACGCCCGATCCCGACATCCGAGGAGGAATTTGTGATGTTCGGAAGATTGAGGGCATAACCGTAATTTGGCGAAATTAGGGGGGAAACGTTGACTTTTTATACGAACGGGTTTTGGTAAATTGACCTAAGACCGTTAGATAGATCTCGTCGTCCCGAGTTCGATGACAGGCGGCACGTATTCATCGGACGTACGATGTGGGAGTTACAGGTCTAGAAAGGTAGTGGCAAAGTTGTATTTTTGGGTAAAACAGAAGGGCATTTTGGTCTTTTGTGCTCTAGGATGTGTGCAACAGATAAGGACAGATGAAGGGTTGAGATTGAGCCACATGTGAGATGAAGGGTAGGATTGGTGACACGTGGGGGAGGTCTGGTTGGTTCTAGGGAGTGCACGGTCCAATTATTTGGGATGCACCCGTGTATGTGTGTTGTGTGTGTGTTCGAAGAACAGAATTGAGATTGAGTGATCAATTTTGTGTGCGGGTGAGACTCTGGTGAGTTGTGAGAGTGAAAGGAAGAAGAGAGGAGGTTGGTGATCGAGTTTGGGACTGAGATCGTGCACGGAGACACGGCGGAGGAAGGCGGTGAGTTCTGAGAAAACAGAGGAGCCGTGGGACTGTGGCGGTGGTTGTGCCGTGTGGTGGCTCAATCCAAGCCAATAGCAAGCGCAGACGACTGCAGGGGACTCAACGATCACCGTGGCACACGGCGGTGCAGACGGCGGAGCGAGTATCGAAGGTATACCCTGATTCCCCTGTTTTTCTCGTTTTTCTTGTTTTCAAAAGTCGTGGACCTAGGGCGAGAGTCGAGGGATTTGGAGGTTAGAGTGAGACTTCTGGAGGTCCCAAGAGTCGACTGAGTGTGTTGGCGTGACGGAGGAGTACACGGTGGAGGCTATACGAAAGAGAGTACCTGTGTGCTCTGTTTTGCCGTGATGTTCAAACGGGAAGTCGTGACGTGTGGGGTTGAGTCGACGGTTATGGTGAGTGGTACGAGGCTCAGGGAGGTCCTAGGCGTCGTCTAGGGTGGTTATTGTGACGGGAGAAGACCTGGGTGGCCGGAATAGAAAACAGGGGATAGTTTGGGTTTTGATTTTGAGCTCGAGTCGACGGGTTAGGGACAGTGTCGAGGTGTTTGAGTGAGGGAACTGGATTGCTTAGGATTGGACGAAGAGGATGGTGAAGAGAGGGAGGAAAATGGTGCAGGCACGGCGGTGAACCGCTCTCGCCGGTTCAAACAGCAGGCACTGTATCGAGCCCGGTCTACGCGAGGTAGACGGTGACACTGTAGCAGGCGCGTGAGGGCCACGCGCAGCCACTTTGGGCGGCGCGTGGAGGCGCGTGCGGCGGTTCTGGGAGAAACGGTCAACATAGTTCTTGGTCTAGGAGTTGTTGTGAGTTCAATGGAGTTGGTTTCGGGTTAATTGGAAGTCGTTTGAGTGTAGTTCCGCGAGGGAGGAAGTTTAGGGTTCCGGGTTCTTACGTTTAAGATTCGGGGAATTTTGAAGGAATTTAGGTGAACCTTCGTAGACGTGTTAGTGACGTATTTTGGCGGTGTTTGACAGGGTCGGGATTTCCCGAGGAAGCCGAGGAACGGGCTGGACGTTCGGGACGCGAGTAGGGCTCAGTACTGTGAGTGGACCCTTTCTCTAAACTCGAGCATGCATAACTATTTTCTATAATTGTTTTATGGTTTTAATTATGATTTTATGTTTATCGGATATGCCTTGTTGATTTTACATAGTTGCACGGTTTTTGAGAAAGTTCGGTTTTCAGCACGTTTTAAGAGAAAAGTGTGATTTCTGAATATGAGGTTATGGATTTGGGATTTCAGTGGATAAGTGGTTTAAATGTTTATAAAGGGATTTTGGAACATGATTTCGATGATTAAAGTTTTCGGTTTTAGAATCGGATTTCGGAAACGGAATTTGGTTTTAAAGTTGAAAAGTGGATTCCGGATTTGGGTTCGGAATGACGGTTCTGGATGCCGGAAGGGCACCGGACCAGTGATTTCGGATTCGGGTTTGGATGTGGATTGGTGAATGGTTTTCAAATGATTTTGGGATTGGATTTGCTGGATCTGGATATTGGGTTTAAAGACCCGGATATATGTGACGGGGGACCGGCCGGATTGGGTTTAAAGACCCGGATTGAGTTTAAAGACTCGGGAGTTTAAAGACTCGGATATATATATTGATTTTCCCCCGCAGGCCTTGAGTTTAAAGACTCGGGAGTTTAAAGACTCGGATATGATTAAGGCCTGGATTGAGTTTAAAGACTCGGGAGTTTAAAGACTCGGATAGATCCAGCAGGTTTGATCGGGAAAATGATGATTTGGGGATTATGGTTTTGATACGGTTTCTGATACTCATGTTATGGTTTCTTATGGTATTTTATAGTGTTTCTGTTTCTTATGATGTTAAGAATGATTCTTTTGTTAATGTGTTTATAACTGTTGGTTATGCATGTGGTTTCAAAACGGAGGGTTAAACTCGGTTTTCTTATAAAATGGTTTTTGAACTTTTGTACTTTCTGGTCCACTCACATTTTCTGTTTTATTTGCCCTCCAGGTTGTGGAGCGAGCGCGGGGTCTTGACGTCGAGGCTGTGTCCGAGGCATAGAAGTGACGTGAGGGTTCCCAGAGTAGAGTAAAGGCTTCCGTGTGCGTGTAGTTATCGGTTTTATTTTCTCTGTATGTTCGTACTATATTCTGTAAATGCTACCTTCGGGACTTTGTGTCTAATTACTCCTGCGTTTGACTGGGTTCGAGTATGTGTTCCTTAGGTGTTGTGTCGGGGAGTCAGACGGGAGCGGGATTTACCTCGGGTTTTGGGGTGAAACCGGGGTGGGTCCTGACAATTGGTATCAGAGCATAGGTTTGTCGAGTTTGTTGGGTCTGTCGGTTTGAGAGGTTGTGTTTCAGTTGTTTGACTACTTCTATGCCTCTTTCAGCGTGCGGTTGACGATGCCTCCGAGATGTAGACCCTCTCCACAACCTGAAGAAGTAGCCAGAGAGACGGAGAGTGCCACGATTGAGCGAGCCCAGCGGCTCGGGGCTACTACTTTTAGTGGTGGGGCTGATCCTGAGGAAGCCCAGAGGTGGATTACTAGACTGGAGCGGATTTTTGCGGTGATGCATTGTCCGCCGGAGGAGCGAGTATTGTTGGCTGCATTTTTACTAGATGGTGCGGCGTACGAGTGGTGGTATACCCTCGAGTTGTCCGGTTGGGATGTTCACAGTGTGACCTGGGAGACGTTTAGGGAACGGTTTCTGGAGCAGTATTATCCTCGTTCTTTCCGGGATGCCAAGGAGGCGGAGTTTTTGCAGTTCCAGCAGGGGAATATAACCGTGGCAGAGTATGAACGGAAGTTCCAGATGTTGTCTCGGTTTGCTCCTGCTTTTGTGGCCACTGAAGCCGAGAAGTGCCGTAGGTTTGAGTTGGGTTTGCGAGGTGAGATTCGAGCCGTAGTGACGGCTGGATCTTTTGCTACCCTCCGAGACTTGTCGGATGCTGCGGTGCGAGTTGAGGCTAGTTTGCCGGTGCGACGCCGGGAACCTTCTATTCCTGGAGCTTCGAGCCAGCGGACACCGAAAAGAGGTAACTTCGGTGGATCGTCCTCGTCGGGCGATGATCGTTTTGGTAGGCCTGGTAGTGCCCAGAGTTCAGGATTTTGGGGTTATCGAGTACCGCCGACTCCGCAAGCGAGTGCGACGTCGGTAGCATCCACAGGGAGACCGAGTAGTGGACCAGGCTGGAATGTGTGTTTCTACTGCGGGGAGCGAGGTCATTTTCGACGTGAGTGTCCACTGTTGCCACAGGAAGGTGGTGTAGGCAGAGGAGTTGCGGAGTCCGGACAGAGTACAGCCTCAGGTACAGCGGGCACTAGAGGAGGTGGTGGCACAGCCACGAGTAGTTCGAGGGGTCGTGGTAGAGCGTCAGGATCTCAGGCCCGGGTGTTCTCGATGACTCAGCAGGAGGATCAGTCGACACCAGATACGGAGACAGGTACTTGTTTTACTTTTGGTTGTCCTGTTGGTTTGGTGTTTGGATTTCGGGGTAGAGTCTAGGAGTTAAGTTCCGTAGGAGAGTGACAGAAGGTATAGGATCGATTGGAGACTGTGGAAGGAGAGAACCCACAAGCTAGAGTTTGCCTTTAGGACTTTGTGGAGTTAGTCCGACCGTGGCCGGAATGGTAGCCGAGGGAGATGGGTGGTGGTATACGAGGAGGTACTCTATGACTTCTGTCGGGTACTGTGACATGAGGTATTTTATAATATCTTTGTTTTCTGTTCCTAGAGTTTCCCTTGCGTACACCATGTAGTTGTTACATAGCTAGGGTTGGCTGTGGTAACAGTAGCTGGGGATGGAGTGAAATACCCAAGGTGGAGATGATAGACAGGAAACCTAGGAGAGGTTGTTCTTTACCGGGTAGGAGACCCTAGGTGTTGGGAACTAGCTGTGGAATTTCGGGGACGAAATTCTTTTTAGGTGGGTAGATTGTAACAACCCGTCCCGAGAATTGGGATTACTAGAGTGATTAAGGTGTGATTAGTAAGGTTAATCAAGGGTTAGGTGGTCCCGAGGGGTCCGGGAACTTGGAATGACGATTTTGCCCCTGGGTCGGGCAGAAATGTTGACTTTTATTTCGGGTGGTCAAATGGGAGTTGACCAGTGACCAGGACGTAGTTGAGGACGTTACGAATCCTTAGGCAGGTGGCACGCCCGATCCCGACATCCGAGGAGGAATTTGTGATGTTCGGAAGATTGAGGGCATAACCGTAATTTGGCGAAATTAGGGGGGAAACGTTGACTTTTTATACGAACGGGTTTTGGTAAATTGACCTAAGACCGTTAGATAGATCTCGTCGTCCCGAGTTCGATGACAGGCGGCACGTATTCATCGGACGTACGATGTGGGAGTTACAGGTCTAGAAAGGTAGTGGCAAAGTTGTATTTTTGGGTAAAACAGAAGGGCATTTTGGTCTTTTGTGCTCTAGGATGTGTGCAACAGATAAGGACAGATGAAGGGTTGAGATTGAGCCACATGTGAGATGAAGGGTAGGATTGGTGACACGTGGGGGAGGTCTGGTTGGTTCTAGGGAGTGCACGGTCCAATTATTTGGGATGCACCCGTGTATGTGTGTTGTGTGTGTGTTCGAAGAACAGAATTGAGATTGAGTGATCAATTTTGTGTGCGGGTGAGACTCTGGTGAGTTGTGAGAGTGAAAGGAAGAAGAGAGGAGGTTGGTGATCGAGTTTGGGACTGAGATCGTGCACGGAGACACGGCGGAGGAAGGCGGTGAGTTCTGAGAAAACAGAGGAGCCGTGGGACTGTGGCGGTGGTTGTGCCGTGTGGTGGCTCAATCCAAGCCAATAGCAAGCGCAGACGACTGCAGGGGACTCAACGATCACCGTGGCACACGGCGGTGCAGACGGCGGAGCGAGTATCGAAGGTATACCCTGATTCCCCTGTTTTTCTCGTTTTTCTTGTTTTCAAAAGTCGTGGACCTAGGGCGAGAGTCGAGGGATTTGGAGGTTAGAGTGAGACTTCTGGAGGTCCCAAGAGTCGACTGAGTGTGTTGGCGTGACGGAGGAGTACACGGTGGAGGCTATACGAAAGAGAGTACCTGTGTGCTCTGTTTTGCCGTGATGTTCAAACGGGAAGTCGTGACGTGTGGGGTTGAGTCGACGGTTATGGTGAGTGGTACGAGGCTCAGGGAGGTCCTAGGCGTCGTCTAGGGTGGTTATTGTGACGGGAGAAGACCTGGGTGGCCGGAATAGAAAACAGGGGATAGTTTGGGTTTTGATTTTGAGCTCGAGTCGACGGGTTAGGGACAGTGTCGAGGTGTTTGAGTGAGGGAACTGGATTGCTTAGGATTGGACGAAGAGGATGGTGAAGAGAGGGAGGAAAATGGTGCAGGCACGGCGGTGAACCGCTCTCGCCGGTTCAAACAGCAGGCACTGTATCGAGCCCGGTCTACGCGAGGTAGACGGTGACACTGTAGCAGGCGCGTGAGGGCCACGCGCAGCCACTTTGGGCGGCGCGTGGAGGCGCGTGCGGCGGTTCTGGGAGAAACGGTCAACATAGTTCTTGGTCTAGGAGTTGTTGTGAGTTCAATGGAGTTGGTTTCGGGTTAATTGGAAGTCGTTTGAGTGTAGTTCCGCGAGGGAGGAAGTTTAGGGTTCCGGGTTCTTACGTTTAAGATTCGGGGAATTTTGAAGGAATTTAGGTGAACCTTCGTAGACGTGTTAGTGACGTATTTTGGCGGTGTTTGACAGGGTCGGGATTTCCCGAGGAAGCCGAGGAACGGGCTGGACGTTCGGGACGCGAGTAGGGCTCAGTACTGTGAGTGGACCCTTTCTCTAAACTCGAGCATGCATAACTATTTTCTATAATTGTTTTATGGTTTTAATTATGATTTTATGTTTATCGGATATGCCTTGTTGATTTTACATAGTTGCACGGTTTTTGAGAAAGTTCGGTTTTCAGCACGTTTTAAGAGAAAAGTGTGATTTCTGAATATGAGGTTATGGATTTGGGATTTCAGTGGATAAGTGGTTTAAATGTTTATAAAGGGATTTTGGAACATGATTTCGATGATTAAAGTTTTCGGTTTTAGAATCGGATTTCGGAAACGGAATTTGGTTTTAAAGTTGAAAAGTGGATTCCGGATTTGGGTTCGGAATGACGGTTCTGGATGCCGGAAGGGCACCGGACCAGTGATTTCGGATTCGGGTTTGGATGTGGATTGGTGAATGGTTTTCAAATGATTTTGGGATTGGATTTGCTGGATCTGGATATTGGGTTTAAAGACCCGGATATATGTGACGGGGGACCGGCCGGATTGGGTTTAAAGACCCGGATTGAGTTTAAAGACTCGGGAGTTTAAAGACTCGGATATATATATTGATTTTCCCCCGCAGGCCTTGAGTTTAAAGACTCGGGAGTTTAAAGACTCGGATATGATTAAGGCCTGGATTGAGTTTAAAGACTCGGGAGTTTAAAGACTCGGATAGATCCAGCAGGTTTGATCGGGAAAATGATGATTTGGGGATTATGGTTTTGATACGGTTTCTGATACTCATGTTATGGTTTCTTATGGTATTTTATAGTGTTTCTGTTTCTTATGATGTTAAGAATGATTCTTTTGTTAATGTGTTTATAACTGTTGGTTATGCATGTGGTTTCAAAACGGAGGGTTAAACTCGGTTTTCTTATAAAATGGTTTTTGAACTTTTGTACTTTCTGGTCCACTCACATTTTCTGTTTTATTTGCCCTCCAGGTTGTGGAGCGAGCGCGGGGTCTTGACGTCGAGGCTGTGTCCGAGGCATAGAAGTGACGTGAGGGTTCCCAGAGTAGAGTAAAGGCTTCCGTGTGCGTGTAGTTATCGGTTTTATTTTCTCTGTATGTTCGTACTATATTCTGTAAATGCTACCTTCGGGACTTTGTGTCTAATTACTCCTGTGTTTGACTGGGTTCGAGTATGTGTTCCTTAGGTGTTGTGTCGGGGAGTCAGACGGGAGCGGGATTTACCTCGGGTTTTGGGGTGAAACCGGGGTGGGTCCTGACACAAGCTCTTGAGTACATGGATAGGCGGCATGCCAAAAATGGAGTTCAGATAAGAATGTTATTTTTCAAGAATGAGTAAAGGCATTTTAGTGATTTTGATTATAAGGGTAATTTGGTCATTTCACAAGATTAACATGTGAATCACATGTGTTGAATCTTGAAAATTCTTGATACTGTTTTTCCTTGCACCCACTGACGTAGTGATAGTTTAAAAAGGGTGTGTGTGTGTGTGTGTGTGTGTGTGTCTGTGTGTGCGTGCAAGGAATTGGTAGGTGGTGGCCGAAGGAAAGGAAATTGAGCAACCACCACAATCGCAAAAGAAGGAGAGAACTAGGAAGGAAAGAAGCAGAAGGAAAAAAAAAGGAAGAGAAAGGAAGAAAACTACGAAAAATGAGGAGCAAGGAGAACGAAAACCTCCAGAACCCATGAGGTTTGAAGATGATCATGGATCACCATGGTGTTTTGAGGCTGTCTAGCTCAAAACTAGTGATACCAGTGTGGTAGGTGAGTCAGTTCGATCACGTAGAAGCCAAGGGATTTGTCTGCGATCTGAAAACGCTGAAAAACTTTAGAGGAAGCCATCGTTGAAAAGTGGTAAGCATGAACTCCAAGTTTTGATAAGTCTTTTCCTATTTTTAAGCAATTAGATCTCTTTCTAGGATTGTATAGAAGATTATGGACAGTTAGAACGTGGAAATTGGCAAAAAATAATGGATGTCACGATGGGTCAACTAACGGGTATGTGACCCAAATTTTCGGAACCGAGTTCCAAGGAAGAGGACGATTGGGAGGCACGTGACCCCCACGCGTAGAGACACCAGTCATTGCATGAGGGCGTGTCTGGCCGATTCTCAGGATGTGTTCAACATAAAAAAATGTTTGTTTCTTCCTCCTGAATCTAACAGTATGGTGTTTGAAGGATTTGGACACCGTTTGGACACATTTATGGATTGGTGATTAATATGTTCATTATTTTTAACTTAAGAGTAGTTAAGTGGATTAAACTGAACCCTATGACTTCCTAAGTCTAATTATGGTTATGAAGGGGTAAGGGCATATGAGAACTAAGGCTCGGATTTTAAGGTTATTTTATATACTTATTAATTTGTGTATCCTGTGGTGTAATTACTTTATGAGGGTAAGGTTAATTAGGATGATGGTACACTATGTGCATATTTATGCAAGGTGGTAAGAATCGCACTCTTTCATAATAAGGATGGTAATCTTGAAGAGGATATGAGGTTAATAATCATGGTAATAATAACACAATAAATGATATGTAAAATAATAACATGATGTTATGTGTATGTATGAGATGTTAGGAATTTATTGGAACATGAGGAATTGATATTGTATAAGATATGTGTTGCTTATGTGAAGTGATGAAGATGATGTTTATAATTCGATTTGAATTGAGAAACTTATATGATTTTTTGGAGACTAATTGCGAAGATAATCAAGGGACTTCATTATATTGATAGTATATGGCTGAATCTAGAAACATATATTATGATATAATATATAATGATTTATACTTGATTTTATGTACAAGACATGAACGTGATGATATTATCTTGGGAATACTAATTTATTCATAAAAGGTAAACTTATAACGGTAAGGGAAAAAAAAGGTTAATTGGAGACTTTTTCGTCTTGTGGGAAGTGGGTTGGACGTGGGGGGTAACCCCGCAAGGTTAGGTTTAGTTTGACTAGCATAATATGGTATGAACTCGAATATGTTAATAAGTTTCCTTATCTGACAAAAATTGTCAGACGGGAGCATGATCTCGTCTACCTTCTGATAGGTCCTGTCAAATAAACTCTTTGCACAAAAATGGGAAATGTGGAACTCCAGTACCTTTTATAGGCGCATGGGGTGCCTCGAGATGTGGACTGCCAATCTGAATGGTGCCACGCGTCTGCACCAATATTCCTACATTCAGATTATACATTCGAATATGTACAACTTAAGTATTCAAAAAAAAAAACCAAAACATCGATTCTCATAAAACTTAAAAATCGCTAAACAAAACGTTGAAGTCTTTTTTGATCGGCAAGTAGGAACATTGCGACTGATCGGACGCTTCATGCAAAGTATCATCACATGTCAAGGATCCAATTGGTAAGAAAGAATATTGTGACTAAACGGAAGCCTCTGGCGAAGTGGTCCCGCGACTCCACTTGGTAAGCAGGAACATTGCGACCAAGAGGCAGCATTTGCAAAGTACCCTCTCATATCAATGCTCCAATTGGTAACTAGGAACATTACGATCGATCAGAAGCTTCTGGTGAGGTGCTCTCGAGGCCCTAATCAGTAAGCAGGAACATCGCGACCAATCAGGAGCCTTACCTTCACATGTCAAGGTTCCAACCACCAAGTAAGAACATTGCGCTTGCTCGGAAGCCTCTGGCAACAAGCTCTTGCGGGTCGGCTCGCTAAGTAGGAGCATTATGACCAATCTTCAGCCTTTGCAAAGTACCTTCTCATGTCAATACTCCAATCGGCAAGTAGGAACATTGCGATTTATGAGAAGCATCTGGGGAGGTGCTCTTGCGGCCCTAATCGAAAAGTAGGAATATTACGACTAATCAGAAGCATCTGTCGATGTGCTTTTGCGGCCCGGATTGGCAAGTAGAAACATTGTGAACGATCAGGAGCTATTTGCGAAGTACGCTCTCATGCTAATGCTCCAATTAGCAAGTAGGAACATTGCAACCAATCAGATGCATTTGACGAGGTGCTCTTGTGGCCTTGATCGGTAAGCAGGAACATTACTATCGATCAAGAGCCACTTGTGAAGTACCCTCTCAGGTCAATTCTCCAATCGACAAGCAGAAACATTGCAACAGATCGGAGGCATCCGGGGAGGTGCTCTCGGGGCCCTGATTGGCAAGCAGACACATTGCCACCGATTGGATGCTTATTACTATATCCTTTCTCGCAATCATTCGGCGTACAGGAACCATCCTAACTGTCCCACACTGGGGACTTGTGCAACACCGGTTGACCGAGGCACACTTCCTCCATCCAGCAATTGGAGGACTAATGGGTACATTCCTCTGGTCGGTTGACACGTATCGGCCTGAGTTATAAGTCCTCAACTGGGGAAACCTACCTCACTTAACGACTTAGGGGACTTATATTGATACCATTTCGACCAACCTGACTCAGTACGAGCAGAACCACCACACGATCCACCGCCAGGTGATCGGCATACGAGTTAGTTGGCAGGCTTCTTCAACTATGTCACTCGGCAGGAAACACCAGTAGTTCCAATCATAGTGTTCATCACCATTACCACCTCCATCGCCACCAACACAGCTGCTACCACCCCATCACCTCTGCCACCATCGCTACTGCCACCTTCATTACCACCTCTGCCACCATCACCCCATCACTGCCACCAACCACCGCAACCACTACTGCCACCCCACCCGCCACTACCACCACCACCTACACCTCCATCACCACTACCATCGCCTCCCCCACCACCCCATCACCTCCCCCACCACCCCACACCATGACAACGACGACAACCATAACTATATCAAAATTTATACTTGGAAATTATGGCTTAATAAGTATTACAGTATTACAGTATTACTTTGTTTTAATTTTTATATATTTATACCAAATAAGTTTTCTTCGTTCATTTTTTCAAATAATATTTGGGGAAAACTGCCAAACACATTCTCAAATTAAAATTGCAAATCTTTTTTTTTTTGGTTGTTTTACAACATAATAAACAAAAACCGTTTTTCAAAACGATACCAAACTGGTCGTAAGAAACTATAAAACTTGTTATATGAAATGAAGTAGACATAAATGCTAAAATTGGTATAGAATAAGTGAGCGAGTTGAACAAAAAAGAGAAATAATACACGTTCCTGTAAATTGATCATATATTTTATAGTCTAATATATATATACACATATATATATATATATATATATATTAATACAATGTGGTATAAGAATTATATTATACATTGTTTATTAACATTGTCTTTTAGTAGAGCCGAATTTAGACTTCATGTATAGAAAAAAATCACTAAACTGTAATATTAAGTAATAATACATTATCAAACTTTTTCTCTATCGTCCTTACATTTTATTTTTGATGGCCCTGGTTTAATCCTAGGGCTCTATTATAAACCCCATAACCACAATAGATAGAACAATTAAATTAGAACTCAACGGATCTGAGTGGAGCCAACCGTTTAATAGCATATTTGTCGATGTGTTAATGCGTTTATTTGCAAGTAGATTATGGGTAGAAATCGAGGAAATGATTATTTGAAGGTCTTGGCAGGCGTGAGATTTTGGTGAAGTTGACTCTTCAATAAGGAAATAGTACTACCAAGTATCAATTATATGACCTAAATTTGTGGCTGTAGACTCGGACCAAACTTGTATTTGGCGTACGTAGTGGTTCTAGAACTAGGCGTATGTAGTGGTTCTAGAACTAGGCGTATGTAGTGGTTCTAGAACTAGGCGTACGTAGTGGTTCTAGTTCTAGAACTAGACGTATGTAGTGGTTTTAGAACTAGGCGTACATAGTGGTTCTAGAACTAGAGATCGGGTATTGGCTGAGTTCCTACTGCATACCTGATAGTCCATCTCCATACTCACGCTACTCACGCTCTAATCTCAAGTAATTAGTCCAATGTTATAACTAAGTAACAAACAGCCGCAATTTTAGAGGCGGATTAATTAAGTTGGGAAAGTACTCAGGACTTCACGGAGTGAGTGATGCAAATGAGCAAAAAGGTATGCCTACTTACAATATATGATACATGATACATGATATTTTTTATTTATTTTTTATAATATTAATAACAACAAAATTACCGTGTTCAAATGTTATGATATATGCTGATAAAAATAAATACATATTTTATAATATATTAAGAAAATACGACACAATTAATTAGTTATGTACCAGTTAATCGGGTCTAATTCAGTTAATTCTAGTACTGATTTATAAACAAATAGTTTCAAATTCAAACCCCGATGACATATTGTATGGATAATTTCCAAAAAAATTCTCCCCTCCCCAATAATTAAAAAAAAAAAAAAAACTATGTACCATTCCTGCTATATTGAAAACTTTTTTATTGTCCATCACCTAAACTATGAGGCTATGATGCATCTATACGGACACGAATTCGGCATAATACTGAAAACTTTTCTAATGTCCATCACCTAAACTATGAGGCTGTGATGCATCTATACAAATACGAATTTGGCATAATACATTGCAATACGATAATATGGCAAATTAAAAACTAAAATATGATATGGTATAAAAAATAAAATATGTTCTCAATAGTCATAATAATAATATAACGGTTTATTATTCACTTTACCCCCTTAAATTAGACATTAAATATCACTTTACTTCCTGAAACGGGTTTAGTCCCAATGTACAGCTATAACTTCACATTTGATGGCATCGTTGCTCCATATGTTACCATCTATTAGTAACGACGTCAATGTTGTCACGTGTCAACCGTTGATTGGTTGTTTATTTATTTATAAAAAAAAATTCTTAAAATTAACAATTTAAAAAACAAAAAAATTAGAAAGGAAGATGAACTGGGTTTTATTATTCATCTTCCTTCATAATTGAATCAGTCCTCTGGTTTATAAACCCTCCCAAGACCGTTCTAATTGAAGCAGAAAAAACTACTGACTTTGCATGTATTGCACCCTTAGTTAGACCTTGCAAAAATCCAGTTTCAATTTCGCTTCTTAAGTCTCCCCTCAACCACTTTCCAAGCTCGAAACAGGACATCCCCATAGGCCTTGAGCATTGACTTTCGTCCAAATAGAATCTAAAAGATCAAATCATCGCCAAGACTTCTTACAATAGCTACGAACTCAGTTCGAATAGAAATGCAAGAAACTTCTTCCCGTCGTCTGCTTTCAAATACAGAGGTGAAATTACACACCAAACTAATAACTGCTTCAAGTCCTCAATGCTATCGCCTTCGAAATCGAAACAAGCAAGTGCCTCGTGTAGTGTGTAGACTCTGTGAACATTTGCCTTCTTTTTCAGAGTCAGGAATCAAGATAACAAAAAAGGGAGCGACTGAGAAATCAACGATTCTCGCCTAGGCAACTCCTCCTTCCACCATTTCTCGCACAAACCTGCAATCTCCTATACCAAAACCGAATCCGACTTCAAAATAATCAAATTATCGTGCAATGCCTGAATTCCAGTTAATAAATCTGACGGCGTAAACGCGTTTTCTGGATGCAAAATGCACAATTGTGTGATGTAAGTTAAAACTTGAAGCTCAGAAACAAGGCGTTGCTTTTCTCGTTTAGTATTCAAGTTAGAATCGTTCGTTTCAGGTTCTTCCCGGGTCTTACACCGCCGAGAATTCCACCAAACGCACTTGGTAGAAGGAGAGCGGGGGGAACTAGGTTTAGGGTTAGGGTTAGTGTTAAGGCTTGTGTAACGATCCATCCCGAATTATCGGGATTAATTAAGAATTAATGATAGATTAGCGAGACTAATTGGGGATTAGGCAAGGATTAAGGGACGTTCAGGGTGAAATGACGATTTTGCCCCTAGAATGGGCAAATCGTTGACTCTTCGTTCAAGTACTCAAATGGACTTTGGCCGATGACTGTGACGTAATTCGAGACGTCACGAGTTCATAGACAAGTGTCATGTCCGATTCCGACATTCGAGGAAGAAGTTATGATGTTCGAAAGTTCGGGGGTACATTGGTAATTTGGTTGAAAGGGGGCAAATAGTTTATGTCAGGACCCGTCCCAAAATATCACCTCGATATCCGGGACAAACCCTACTCCCGTTTGACAATCATATTTAAAGTGCCAAAAGAACGTCAAAATAACCATAAGCATAACTATCAGACAAGGGAGTAAATATAATACAACCTTAATTCAGAGCATAACGTTATACAAAACAAGCACAAAAGTCCTACTAGGCTAATCTCGCAACAGAAGAACGTCGTAAAGCTCTATGCCTCGGTTCCTGCCTCAACGTTCAGCCCAGCGCTATCACCACGACCTGGAGGGTAAATTAAAACCAGAAAGTGTGAGTGGACTAAAAGAAATAAGAGTTTCAAACACGATTTAGAAACAAACAAGGATTAAGAAAAGCAATAAGGTTCCCCCCCCCCCTTTTTAAAATAAAGTATGCATGTAACGCCCCGGACGTTCTGGAAATGTAATATTATAAAATATTGAATAAATGACGTTTTTGCCCTGTGATTTGTGTGGTCAATTTGTTGACTTTTTGATTGGGGGGTGGAACGGACGTTGAGCGATGACCATGACATAGTTCGGGACGTCACGAGTTCATAGACAGGTGGCACGTTCGATTCGGACGAACAGGGTGAATGTTATGATGTTCGGAAGTTCAGGGGCATTATCGTAATTGGACGTTATTAAGGGGGAAAAGTTGACTTTTTGTTTGACAATTGATATTCATTTGACTCGAAGACCGTTATGTTCGTCTCGACGCCCCGAGTACAACGACAGGCGGCACGCTTGAAACGGACGTCAGATGACCGAGTTATGGGTCACGGAAGTTGGAGGGCATTTTGGTAATTATTGCACAGAGGGGCATTTTGGTCATTTCACGGTGGTTACTGTTCACCACCGTGAAAAACAGAGTGCACGGCCGTGGGTCTTGTGCGTGCAATTGTTTATGGCTAGTGGAATGGCTCAGACAATTTGTTTATGTGGATTTAGGTAGTGGAAGCATGACTGAGTGGCCTTGGTGCACGGTTTGGGCAGAATTCAGGGCACGGGAGTGCAGGGAATGGCCATGGTTTCTGTGTGCGTGGGAGACATTTTCAGAGACCCCAGTTGGTCTCCCACGGGCTGCTGGCCACACCGATCGACTAACCGTGTATAGGAATGGAGTGAGGTTTGAATTGGGGTCATTTGTGCATCAGTGAGAGGGTTGAGTTTGAGAGAAACAGTGAGAATTCAGTTTCGGGTTTTTGGGGGGAAATCTTAGAAATCAATTTCTACTGGCTTAGGGATCACACTAGACACACTGAGAGTTTTCTGGGAGCAGCAGCAGCATAACCGTGCATGAAATCAAGCAAATTGAGCAAGGATTGCTCAGGAACTCAGGTACCTGTTCAGAGATGAACCAGTTGGAGGGAAAAATTTGAATTCGATTTCTGAGGCTTGTTGATCGAAACCAAGGGCCATTCTAGTCTTCTGGGAGCAAGAGGGAACCAACCACGTCGAATTCGAAGGACGACACCCATGAATTGGCCAAGAACTGAGCTCCCTGGTTCTAAGAATTTTCGAGCTTGAGGACGACGACTTCCAGGTAACGGCGAGCTAAATTGTTAGTGCCATTGTGTTCGTATGGGTCCCTTTATGCTACTGGTGAAGTTAATTTGGGAATGGAACCGTGTAGGGTGAGTTCCAGAAGTCGACTTGTTCAACTGTTCGAGCTTGAGTTGGGTCGATTTGGTGTCAGTCGAGGTTAGCCATCAACACAGACCTGAAATTAATGAGTTAGAGAAGATAATAGGATCAAAAACGAGAGGAATTGATTGAGAATTGAGCTTAAACTGGTCGGGTTGAGTTGCGGGAAACAGACCCGTTTATCAGACTATCCGGGTAAGAACGATGACACTGTAGCTTGGCGCGTGGCCTTCACGCGCAGCCACTTTGGGCGGCGCGTGACGGCCCGTGCAATGTCATCTCCGATCACGGTCAACATGGGAATTGTCCCTTTCAGTCTAATTAACATTTTCCCTTTAGGATTCGAGTTGTTCGGGAGTCGTTCGGGATAATCTCGGGAGCCCGGAAGTTTAGGTCCTTAAGGTTTATTTTGCCGCAAAATCCGGGAAATTAGGGAAAAATCATACGAGCTATTTGAGGATGTTTGTTACCCTTCGTGTACATTTTTACAGGCCCGGACACTTCCGAAGCTACGGAGGAGCACGCGGGACGCGATTGACGCGTCCTAAAACCGTGAGTGGACTTTTTGATTTTCTAAATTGGGCATGCATGACTATTTTGCTTATTTATCTCATGGTTTTACATATGATTTTATGATGGTGATATGTTATATCGGTTTTACGTGTTTTTCACGTTTTTAGAGATATTTACCGTATTTCACGCATTTCGAGGTTACGGTTTTCGCTTGTGCATGCGTGATGATTTTGATAAAGTACCTGGATATGAATATGCATGTTTCGGATTTATGATGTTTGATCACATTGTGAGGTAATTTTTGGAAATTGCATGTGTTGGGATTTGCATGTGAATTCGGACATGAGTCCTGTTACGATGAGAAATGTTTTCGGAGTAATGTTGGGAAAACGGTTGTGATGAATCCTGATTTATTATGTTTAAAAACGGTTTTGGGTTTAAAGACCCGGTTAATGGTTGGATTTGATTTTGGGTTTAAAGACCCGGTTATTTAATGACGGGGGCGGGCCCAAAAATTGGGTTTAAAGACCCGAATTGAGTTTAAAGACTCGTGAGTTTAAAGACTCGATTATTATGATACCCCCGAGGCCTATTAATCATGTTTTGAGTTTAAAGACTCGTTGATATCCCGGGAAGGCCTAAAATTGAGTTTAAAGACTCGGATGGATCCAACGGCATACTTGTGGTTATTGATTCACGGTTTACTTGATTTGTGCAATTAACGTTCAAAATGACGGTTTCTGAAACCTGGCATTATTAAATGGTTTTTACATGAATTATGGCGATCCCTTGTAACGTTTTTCATGTGTTTCGGAAAAAGAGTATTCAAAAGTTAATATGCAAATTTTGAATGTTTGGTTATGCATGCGTGTTACAAAACTGGAGGGCGAACCCGATTTCGGAAAAACTGTTTTTTTTCTTTTAAAACTTATGTTTCGGTCCACTCACACTTTGTTGTTTTAAATTCCCTCCAGGTCGTGGTACAAATGCGGGGGCAGGCGCCGAGGCAGTGGCGGAGGCATAAAGTTTTCCGTTGCGGAGTAGTTAGTTCACAGAGTAGGACTTGTTTCTTTAACTTGTTTTGTAATATTGCTCTGTGAAACTGTGGACTTGACGTCCAGTCGGATGTATTTGTTTAATCTCCCTGGTCTGACAATGGGTGTGTTGTAATATTAATTAGTTTTCCGGTCTTTTGGGTTCGATTGTCAGACGGGAGCAGGATGCTTCCCGATTATCGAGGCGATAATCGGGGTGGGTCCTGTCAATGCATGCCTAACGAAGTAGCAGAAAATTACCCATAAAACAGTATAACAAATATTCTAAGATCATATCATAAAAACCAAATCCACAAATGTCAAGTCTGATCAAACCTGCTTGGTCTATCCGAGTCTTTAAACTCAAACCAGGCCTCAAATGTAATCCGAGTCTTTAAACTCACAGGCCTATGGGGGAAATATCAGTATATCCAAGTCTTTAAACTCTCGAGTCTTTAAACTCAATCAGGGTCTTTAAACCTAATAATCAGATCCAGCAAATCCAATCCAAAATCCATTTGAAAAACCTTTTTTTTTTTCATTTCCGAATCCGAATCCGCAATCTCCTAAGGATCCCGAATCCAAACCCAGAACTCATATCCATCTCCTTTCTAGATCCAAGTCCGCAACCATCATTCCGTAAGCCGGCATCCGGAATAAACATTCCGAACCCAAACCTGAAATCTACTTTCAAGTTCCAAATCAAATCCCGAATCGTCATCCGGAAATCCGATTTTAAAACCAAAACCTTGATTACCAAAATCATATCTCATAATCCATTTATAACCATCAGAAAACAATTATAGATTGAAAACCCAAAAGCTTAGAATCAAAATCAGAAATCCAGTTTTTTCTCGAAAAACGTGCGAAAACCCGAAAATGTCTCGAAAAAATGTGCAAGTATAGCAACCACATATAATCATCATTAAGAAGCATAAAAAAATATTTAAAATCATAAAACATAAATAAAAGTAGTTAGGCATGCTAGTAAGAAAAGAAAGAGTCCACTCACGAGTCAAAAAGTGTCAATCGCGCTCCGTGCGCTCCTCGACCGTCTCAGGGGTCTCTCGTCCTGTCAATAGGCACCAAATAGGGTCACAAATACGTCAAATATTCTAACCCTAATTTCCCCAATCTATTTAAATTTAAACCCTAAACCGTCCGGATCCTCGAACTAACCCGTAACAACGTCCGATTTTCCCGAGACTTGTCCCAATGGATTCCTTATAACATTTAGACCAAAAACCATGTTGGAAGGTTCCTCAGAATCCTCCCCACGCGCCCTCAAGCGCCGCCCAAAGTGGCTGCGCGTGGGCCTCACGTGCTGCTACAGTATCATTGTCTTCCTCCAGTCAGCCGGTTCGACTGTACTGAACCGGCGTGACCGGTTCTTCTTCATTCCTCCACCATTTTCCACCCTTTCAATCCCACAAGCTTCGTCCAGTTCCCAGAAATCATTTGCAGTTCTAAAGTGTAAAAATCAAAGCCCTAAACCTGTCATCTTTAACCTCGAAACAAAACTGCCCGAGAGCCCTGTTTTGGGTTCCGGCCACCCAGGTCATCCCCTGTCACGGCACCAACCTCAGAAGATTCCTAGGACCTTCCTGAGTCTCACACCACTCACCAATTCCCTCGACTCTAATCCAAAAGCCACGACTCTAATCCAAATAGGGTCATCCCCTAAACCTTCGATTCGTCCTCCGCCGTCCGCACCGCCGTGTACCACGGTGTCCACTGAGTCTCCCTCAGCCGTCTTAGCCTCCTCTCAGCTTGGATTGAACCAACACACGGCACAACCACCACCAAGTCCCACGACCTTCTCTGTTTTCCCTGAAAATCGAACCTCACGACCACCGTGTTTCTTGCACGATTTCACTCCCAATCCCGGTCACCAACTTCTCTTCTTCTCTCTGTTACTCTCGCAACTCACAATAACTTCACACACTCACTGAATCGATCACAATCCTCACCGCCTCACCTCTCTGTTTTCTGTTCTTCAGCCTTCAAAACACACGGTTTAAAACCAGCCAAGTTACACCCGTGTTTATTGTAAACAATCCTAGAACCAACTAATTTCCCATGGACATCAGTACAAATATCCTATCCCACTAATGCCACATGCTCTTATCTGATTGGCCCTAAAGGAAAAAGACCAAAATGCCTCTAGAATTAAAATTACCATTTTGCCCTTCAACTTTCCAGACCCATAACTATTCCGTCCGACGTCCGATGATAGCGTGCCTCCTGTCGTTGTACTCAGGACGTCGAGAGCTATCTAACGTTACTCGGTCTACGTGAAAATCAAAAGTCCAATAAAAGTCAACATTTTCCTCTATTTAGTCAAAATTACGGTAACGTCCTCAATCTTCCGAACGTCATAACTATTTCTCCGATTGTCCAAATCGGACATGCCACCTGTGACAGGACCCACCCCGATTATCGCCTTGATAATCGGGAAGCATCCTGCTCCCGTCTGACAATCGAACCCAAAAGACCGGAAAACTAGTTAAAATTACAACACACCCATTGTCAGACCAGGGAGATTAAACAAATACATGCGACTGGACGTCAAGTCCACAGTTTCACAGAGCAATATTACAAAACAAATTAAAGAACAAGTCCTACTCTGTGAACTAACTACTCCGCAACGGAAAACTTTATGCCTCCGCCTCTGCCTCGGCGCTTGCCCCCACGCTTGTACCACGACCTGGAGGGAATTTAAAACAACAAGGTGTGAGTGGACCGAAACATAAGTTTAACAGGAAAAACAGTTTTTTCCGAAATCGGGTTCGCCCTCCAGTTTTGTAAACCGCATGCATAACCAAATATTCAAATTTGTGTATTGAACTTTTGAAAACTCTTTTTCCGAAACACATGAAAAACGTTACAAGGATCGCCATAACTCATGTAAAACCATTTAATAGTACCAGATTCCAGAAACCGTCATTTTGAAATATTATTTGCACAAATCAAGTAAAACGCAAATCAATAATCATAATTATGCCGTTGGATCCATCCGAGTCTTTAAACTCAACATTAGGCCTTCCCGGAATATCAACGAGTCTTTAAACTCAAAACACGATTCGTAGGCCTCGGGGGTATCATAATAATCGAGTCTTTAAACTCACGAGTCTTTAAACTCAATTTTCGGGCCCGCCCCCAACATCAACATACCGGGTCTTTAAACCCAAAACCAGATCCAACCATCAACCGGGTCTTTAAACCCAAAACCTTTTTTAAAACACAATAAACCATGATTCATCACAACTGTTTTCCAATATCATTCCGAAATCATATCACAACATAACAGGACTTATGTCCGAAGTCACATGCAATTTCCAACACATGCAATTTCCGAAAATTACTTCACAATATGATCAAACATCATAAATCCGAAACATGCATATTCTAACCAGATACTTCATCAAAATTATCACGCATGCATAGGCAAAAACCGAAATCTCGAAATACGTGAAATACGATAAATATCTCGAAAAACGTGAAAACAGGTAAAACCGATATATCATCTCACCATCATAAAATCATACGTAAACCATGAGATAAATAAGCAAAATATTCATGCATGCCCAATTTAGAAATCAAAAAGTCCACTCACAGTCTTAGGACACGTCAATCGCGTCCCGCGCGCTCCTCCGTAGCTTCGGAAGTGTCCGGGCCTGTGTAAATGTACAAGAAGGGTTACAAACATCCCAAAATAACTCGTAGGATTTTTTCCTAATTTTCCTGGATTTTTCGGCGAAAATAAACTTAAAGACTTAATCTTCCAGACTCCCGAAATTATCCCGAATGACTCCCGATCGATTCGAACTCTAAAGATAAAATGTTAGTTAGACTGTAAGGATTAATTCTCATGTTGACCGTGATCGGAGTTGACGTCACACGCGCCGTCACGCGCCGCCCAAAGTGGCTGCGCGTGAAGGCCACGCGCCAAGCTACAGTGTCATCTCCCTTACCCGAACAGCCTGCTAAACGGGTCTGATACCCGCGACTCAACCCGATCAGTTAGCCCTCAATTCTCAGTCAATACTACCCGTTTTCAATCCTATTATCTTCCCTAACTCATTTATTTTAGGTCTGCAACACTGGTTAACCTCGACTTACACCAAATCGACCCAATCCAAGCTCGGTCCTCCGACGTCCGTTTCAAGCGTGCCGCCTGTCGTTGTACTCGGGGCGTCGAGACGAACACAACGGTCTTCGAGTCAAATGAGTATCAATTGTCAAACAAAAAGTCAACTTTTTCCCCTTATAACGCCCAAATTACGATAATGCCCCCGAAACTCCGAACATCATAACTTTCACTCCGAGCGTCCGAATCGGACGTGCCACCTGTCTATGAACTCGTGACATCCCGAACTACGTCACGGTCATCACTCAACGTCCGTTCGACCTCCAAATCAAAAATTCAACAAATCGACCACACAAACACAGGGGTAAAAACGTCATTTTATTCAATATTTATAATATTACATTTCCAGAACGTCCGGGGCGTTACAACCTGTCTACGGACTCGTGACGTCCTGAACTACGTCACGGTCAATGGTCAACGCTCATCCAACCTGCAAATCAAAAAGTCAACTTTTGACACACTATTCACAAGGGCAAAATCGTCCTTTTATACAAATCTTTTACAAAATTACATTTGTACCCTTTCTGCAGGTACGAGTTGTTACAGTTTACTTTTGACCGGGGAGGTCCGATGGCCAAGGGCCGAGGACTGTTACGTAGATTGAGGCGATACGAATTTGTAGATAGGCGGCACGTCGAATTCGAACATTCGACGGGAAAGTTATTACTCACGGATGTTCGAGAAAAGTATTTACGGCGGCACGTTTTACGAGGTAAAAAAGGGACTTTTCTCCTGAGTGGGCCCTTGATATTTTAAATTGGCCCAAAGTGTCACTCATCCATTGCTTAGCATCACACATACATGCATCTCCCTTTCCTGCTCCATCCCTCAACCAAACCCAAAACCATCCTCTATTTTGTACAACCCACACCCCTAAATATAACCCATTGATGGTGGCACATGAATGAAACATAGAGGGTGAGGTGAGACGGAAATGATGGGGCTGACGGCGTCGACCACCGTGGACGGTGGCCAGAGACCTGACGAGGTATGGTTTTGTATTCAAATTTCATTTTGTTGTTCTGGACGTTAGGGGCTATATTGGTTGACTAGGAGATGCTTGTTGAGTTTGTATGAAGGTTTAGGACTATTTTAGGAAGGTGGAAGACGGCCGGACGACCCAGGGATTGAACGAAAGTTTTGGCCGTGAAGGAGGATGTTGAACCAGAGGTTTTAAGGTGTTTCTTTGTCCTTTTTATATGGTTAGGTCCCTAGAATTTAGGTAGGAAGATTGGGATTGAAAAGGGGTTGAAACGGATTGAAAAAAAGGGAGGAAAATGGCTGGACCGGACCGGAATTTCAGAGGTGAACCGCACCGCTAGTTCATGCGAGGTTAGGGGTGGCTGTGCTGGGCGCGTCGCTCCCACGCGCAGCCCCTTTGGGCAGCGCGTGTGGGCACCTGAGCCCTCCTTTGGGAAAGTTTCCAACATGTATTTTCATCTATTCGATGTAACAAACATTATGGGATTGGTTTCGAGTCGATCATACATCGTCTCGATATAGTTCGGGTTGTCCGAAGGTTTAGGTTCGCATTTAAAAATAGTTAGAAATTTCGAAAAATTACGGGGCTTTAGTGAGGGGTTATTTATGGAGTTAGTAACCCTATAAATTAATTTGGATAGGTTCAGGAATCCTGGAGGGGATGATTGGCTGGAGAGAGGCATATGACACGCGTATCGAGGCGCGGCTTCTGATGGCTTGTGAGTGGACCTTTCTTTCGAAATTGATGCATGTATAAATGATTTATAATTGTTTTAGAACATGTTTTGTGATGCCATGAGTACATTTGTTTGTGATAGCTTAGGATCGACATATTTACACATTTTTCAAGGTTTTCGGCTTTATGTCGTACCTTTGCGTACTGTGTTTTCAATGATGATTTAATGAATGGATTTTAGATGTGGAAATATGAAATTGGGCACGAGACCCACTTGATTTACAAACTCTCGGACTTGAAGTCCATTTGATTTGACGAGGAATCGGACCGAGGGTCTATTTGAGTATACGATCGAGCCGAGGGCCTAGTTGGTTGTAATCTCGGGCTTGAGGCCCCGTTAACTGTAGTATCAAGCTTGAGGCCAGGTTGGTTGTGAAATCGGGCTTGAGGCCCCGTTGATTTATGGTTTCGGGCTTAGGGCCTTGTTATTCGTGATATCGGGCTAGAGGCCGAGTTGATTGTGAAATCGGGCTTGAGTCTCAGTTCGGTTTATGAAATGAGAATTCAGGCATGAGACCCTGTTGAACTGTGGATTTAGGCCGAGACCTGTGAAATTGATTTGAATCGGATTCGAGGAATCCTGTTGAGATGAATCGGGTATGAGACCCAGTTGGAAGGTTTTGGGAAAGAAAGTATTTGAAATGTACAAACCCTCCATATTATTTGATTTGTCTCCTCCAGACGTCGACCTGGAGAGTCATGATACACAGACCAGAATGGGTATCCCCATAGGGATCCCGTTCTAGGAGTGGAGGTTATGATGTGGTCCCGGACCAGCTTCCGGAGAGATGTTCGGACTAGATCCAGAGATAGAGCTCGTACTAGATCCAGAGATAGAGCCTCCCAGACGGAGAATTCTTGGGGGAAGACTCGGAGTGAGACCCTGAGTAGTGTGCACATTAGTATAGAGATGAATCGTGACATGTATCGGGGATGTGTTCCCTAGGGGCTGTGTGCCGCGAGTTGGCATCTTCTCGGAAGTGCCGCGGATGGGTTATACATATGTCGATACGTATGAGATTTACGGAAAGTGATTTGGGGGCATGTATCGTGACATGCCTATAAATATAAAAAGGATATAAACAAACCACCAAAAACCACCAGGTTTTTGGCTCTGATACCATTTCTATTGTGAACAGGTTAACAGGTGAAAACCACCAGAAGCGACGTTAATCCTTTTTATATTTATAGGCAGGTTAACTATAAAGATATAAACAAAGCATAAATATCACAAAAAATTGGACAATACAAATATACAAAAATGGGTGATAATAAATTGAAATTAAAAGAGAGATCAGATGCATGAGAAAAACTTACATATATTATTACTGGCAATCTTTCATATAGGAACAGTATTCTTAAACAGCACACTTAGACTGAGTACAATCACACTTTCACACTCACACTTACACTCGTATGTTACAACACTCTTGCACACGTACTTACAACTGAGCACTGAAGGCTCTTAAATAGCCAAGAAAAAGGAAAGATAAGGCCAGGTGTCAGCAGCGGAAAGGACGGAGCAAAAGCAGCCTATAATTATGAGCGGCATCTTCACTTTTAACTGTTTCCTTTCACGGGCAGAAACTGTGGCCGACAGGAAATAAAGTGCTACAGGATTCTGATAAAAAGTGTACAGGATCACGATAGGATCGAATCTTTCAGACGCAATCTTATCATATCATGTGGATACAGCTGTATGCATTTCATGCTCATGCTGCTTATTTTGTTTTTTGTTTAATAGGAGGGAAGATTCCAAAGCAATCATCTTCATTATCGGACCAGTCACAGCTATTAGCTGTATCATGTTGAGAGGTAGCGCCTTCGGACTTCATTTTGATATCATCGTCTTCCATGTCTAGTAACCTGAGGACTTGATCTTTCAGATCCTTTTTTGAAGCAGATTCAGGGAAAGCCTCTATCAGAGACTTAAGCTTTTCAGCTTTAGAAGGAACAGAGGAAGAATTTCCAATTGTTAAACTTTGTCTATTAGACAATAAATTTTTGGCTTTAAAAGTTTGGGGTTTTAAATGATCAATTTGGAATTTATCCCACCAACGAATAAATATTTTTCGTTCTAGTTGAGGAATAAAAAACCATAAATCATCATCGTCTTCAACAAAACTGTAGTCCCATTTTAAAATCCAAGGCAGTTCATAACAGATTAAAAACCAGAGGAATAATTTCCTTTCTTCAGGATATTCCTTGTCTTCTTTTTTAAAGATTTTAGAAAAGGAAGGGGCTATCTCCCGAGGTAAATAATCAACAGTAGGTCCCCAAACAAGAAACAAGCTTGAAACTAGTTAGGGATTTCTTTCAGAGTTCCCAATTTTAATTGTACAAACCAGGTGTGAGAATACCGGACATTTTGAAAACAAAGAACCTGATCCCAGGCCTTCTGGTAATCCCAGAAATTATAACTGTTTGGTCCCATTGCAGTGTTCTTGAAATAGTGTATTTTAGAGGGGCTTTCTCCCCATTCATCCATAGTGATTACTTTCAGAACCACTAGTTTAGAGAATACGATCATATTATTATTATCGCTTCGATATCGATGAGTAACTTCCACAGATTCGGTTTCTATCAGAAGCCTTTCATACCAAAATCGTGGTTTCAGATAACCACGGATGTGATATGGAAGATATTTTTCAGCGACTTCGCGGGGAGTGGAGCGAAGGTCACTATCTTCAATGGGGATAATGGGTATAACCATGTTTTCTCGGAAAGGGTTGCTGGTAATAGCCTTTTCCCTTCCTTTAGTATAAGGAAGAGCTGATGAAATGGGAGATGGAGTTGAAGAGGGACTTGGTTGGATGGCAGCTGAGGCTTTGCTGGAAGAGGATTTGCTAGCAAGGGCTAATGATTTCTTTTGATGAGGATACATGATGGATGATTCAAATCGGGAAGGTTTTGGACTTTCTTGAGTTAGAGGTTTATTTTTTGGATAAAGAACGTAGTAGTCGAATTTACCTGATGGTTCTCCAAGAAGGCCAACTTCAGGATCACCGGCTTCAAACCTTGCTTTGAGCTTCTGCTGGAAGTCCTTTTGCGAACCCTGCAAGAATTCACGAGTTAAAAAGTCAGGTAACGAATTCTGTTCACCTTTAATATACTCAATATCAAAATCGAAAGCAGATAAAATCCCCTGCCATCTAGCAAAAATCTGTTTAGATGCTAAGTTCTTAACATCTTTTAACAAAATATCTTTTGCTGCCTTACAATCTACCCGTATCAGGAATTTTTTGTTAAGAAGATCACTTTCAAATTTAGTGACGGAATGAACTATGGATAATAGTTCCTTCTTAACAGTCGAATAGTTTCGCTGGGCTGGCTTCCAGAATCCAGAGGTGAAGCGGACGAGAACCTCTTTATCAGAAGTTCTTTGTTTGAGGACACCTGCATAGCCTTCATCAGAAGCGTCAGTCTCCACAATCTTGAAAGCGTTAGGATCTGCCAGCGCGAGGCAGGGAAGTTCCGTAACCTTTCGTTTAAGGAGTCTTACCGCTCTTGTATGTTCATCCGTCCAAGGTGATGGATTCTTCTTTAGTCGGTCAAAAAGCAGTTTACTGTCTTTGGCGAGGTCTTTGTAGAAATCGCCAACATAATTCAGACTGCCCAAAAACCGCTGCAGTTGCTTTTTTTTCAAGGATTTCATCCGGGAATTTGTCTGCCAAAGCGATGGCACGATCTATCGGGAGAATAAGTCCATGATGGATATTATGTCCCAAGAACCTTATTTTTGTTTGAAAGAGTTTCATCTTCCGTGCTGACACCACTAAGCCTGCAGTCTTAATCACTTTTAAGAAAATGTTGAGATGCTTAAAATGTTGGTCTAAAGAATGAGAGAAGACCAAAACATCATCAATATAAACAATTGTAAAAGTGGAATAAGGATTGAATATATCATTCATAATATGTTGAAATTCCGAAGGGGCATTTTTTAAACCGAAGGGCATAACGTTCCATTCGTAATGACCGAATGGGACATTAAATGCAGTTTTATGCCTGTCCTTCTCAGCAATTTGTATCTGCCAGTAGCCTGATTTCATATCAAACTTAGAAAAGATGACAGCTTGATGCAGGCGTTCGAGCAGATTTTTCTTATTGGGGATCGGATATCTTATCCATCGAAGGGCCTTATTCAAGGGCTTGTAATTGATCACCAATCTGGGTGCTCCTCTTTCGAGTTCTGGTGCGTTTTCAACATAGAACGCCGAACAGCTCCATGGAGAATAGCTTTTCCTAATCAACTTCTTTTCAAGAAGTTCATTGATTTCTTTCTTACAGATTTCCATCAATCTGCAGTTCATTTGGATGGGTCTCGCCTTAGTGGGGATGTTTCGTTCATCAAAATCCGACTCGTAAGGAAGACCAACGATGTGCTTTTTTCGATTCCAAAAAGCATTGGGCAGTTCAGAACAAACCTGCAACACAAATTCCTTTTGAACAACATCAATCATATCTTATAGAATTTTAGTTGTTAGTTGTTCTTCAGTTCTTTTGAAATGTAATTCCTTTTTCAGAGAACAAAGAAATTTTTCTTTATCAACAATCTGGTTATGTATGGAATTAACATATTGGACTTGAGGCTGTTTAGAGAATTTGAACATTACCTTGATTCCTTCTATTTCAGCTTCGATGCCTTGATCGGACACTTTAAAGGGATAAAGCATGCTTAAAAAAGGAGTGCCTAGTATTACCGCATGGCTTAATCCTTTTACCAAAACAAAGGAAGTCTGGAAACAAACCTCATCTTGGATTATGGCTGCATCCGAGATCTTATAATGAATCTTCATTGGTTGATCCGTTGCACTGCGTAGTCCTTGAGACGTCTTAGAGAAGTATTTTACAGGCACTACTCCTTCATTGATGCAGTTGAGATCAGCTCCTGAATCTATTAGTGTTTCAACCGAGAACCTGAAAGTTTTGTTAATCACAAAGGTAATCATGGAATACCATTTATGGGATATTACCTTGTCGATGTTATGAACATATTTCAGTGCGGAAATGCTGCCTTCCGGTAGTCTTTTAGAAAGAACGGGTTCTGGCTGTTTTTCTTCTTCAAAGTCGTTCAGCATGAATTGAAACTCCTTTTCAGTTTCATTTTCAGGGCCTTTGGTTGAGGGATGATAGAGTTCTAAGATCTGAACTCTTTGCTTCAAGTCTTTAACTTCATTTTTGGTTTCTCTAATTTCCTGCTTGATTTCAGCAATGGTGGGTTCCCTTTGGGTGGTTTGTGCCATTCGAGCAGTAATGGTTTTAAAGCTATAAGCTTCAACCGGCTGCTGCAGAGTAGAGGTAGAGGGTTTTTTCTGGTCCTTAGCTATATTGATGTATTGTTCAAGAACAACTCTTTTTCAAGAGGATTCTCAATTTTATCAATCAAGTCTAGAATCAGACTTTCTTCCTTTGTGATGACACAGAGGCATGACCGCTCTTCTTCGGTATCACTTTCAGCCGGGGATGTATACCAATCTATTTCCCCGAGAACTGCTTCCTCATTATTACTAGTTTCACTAGTGTCAGATTCTGAGTCGGACGATGAATTGAGCATAAGTTGGCACAACTGCCGTTTTAGTCCTTCATCTAAATTCAGATTATTAATCTTCTCCGGCAGTTTGCATTCAGGTCGGGTATGTCCGACTTTTCCACATTTGTAGCAAACTATGGTTCGTTTTCTAGGCATTTTTCCTGTTTTGTTTCCTTTATTGGGTTGCCTATGTTTTGGTTTGGAGGAAGATCCTTGAAAAGGCTCACGTGGTTCGCGCCGATCTTTATACCTATGAGGTTTTGAAGATCGAGCATATGTTTTGGAGACTTTCCGTTTGTGGGAAGGTTTTCTCCTAGTCAGGGGATCTTTGGGTGCGAAGCCAAATTGTTCGCAGAAATCACCCAATTCTTTAGAACGCAGTATCTTCTGCTTATCTAATTGTTTCTTTAATTTCATATCAGTACAGAGTGCTAATCCTTCAACACATATTTCAGATGTAAGTTCTCCATAAGTATACCTATCATAAGGTATGACTCCTCCATATTTTCCTCGTATACGGCTGCGTACCTTTTCGGCGAATAACGGAGGTAGACCAGAAAGAAACTTCTCTTTCCAAAAGTCAGCAAAACAATCGGACCTAAGAAATACCTTTGCATAAAAGACATCCTTATACCATCTAAAATGGGATAAGGTTGGACATCTTAAATTGATTAATATTTCTTTAGATCTATCTTGTTGTAATTCTGTGGATCCAACAAAATGGAGGGTGATTGTATAGATTAGGGTATTCACCGCATCTTCATGAGCTGTTAATTGTCCATTAACTTCAGTGATTTTTGTTGCAGACAGAATTTCTCTCTTGGCTTCTTCGCTTAGATGGTTATCCCACCATCCTCGAAGCTGTCCAATGAATCCTGCAACAATGGCTTGAGCAATCCGATGATCTGAATTGCCATGAATCATGCTTGGAGATGAGAACATCATCATGTGTCTCATTGTATTGAGAACTTGGTAGTCTGTCTGTCCGTCAATGTTCCATTCAACAATTGACTTTCCATCATATTGAACTCGTTCGCCCATATCAGTATCCTCATACTGAAGATCAACAGGAGAAGGTCTAGGATAGTAGTTTTTCATTATGGGATTCCTTGTGATCTTTGGTCCTTGATGTATCCTATTTACTTGTGATGCACTGTTGATATTGGCAAATTGGTCCTCTAATTCAGTAATCGCAGTTTCACTGATTACGGAAATCTTAGGATCCTTTTTTCCGTTTGGATCTGAGATCTTAATGGTTTTTAACCTATTGGCTAAAGCTGTGACAAAGCTATCAGTATTGCCTAGCTTATAGTCCTTAAGATCGGGAACAGGTTTAAACATGGGTTGATCAATTTTCTCTTTTCCCTTTTCAGTGGTGTTGGACGAAGAGATTCCAGGGTCTCGAGGGATTCCATTCTTGGGTCCGTCTTTCAACATATTTTCAATGCGTGTCGTTTGTTCTCCAAGAGATTGAAGAAACAAATTGGTGTAGTTATTTTGGTGTATGACCGCAGTAACCCCACCAAGGACAGAGGCTTCTTGTGTGCCATCCTTATATGGCGAAGCTATGGTTCCCTTGGAATTAATGTTGATGGATTTAGGAGGTGGGTGGACAGATCTTTCGGCTTTTCCATCACAAGTTGTATAGGTCTTGAAAGGATTCCCTATGGTATTTAGGCATTGAAAGTAGTCTGGGAATTTTTCCGGATACTTGTTAGCACAAAGAACCGGCAATTGAATCCCTTTCCTATCATAAAGGTATAATGAAGTTTGCGCAAAAGCTTTCGTCGCTCTTCACTATAGGTTGCTTCTAACCAGCTTCTTCTGGTTTGGTTTGCTAAGCTTGAGTAATCTCTTTCTATGGTGTCCATATCAGGTTCAAACCTGGAGATTACACGGATGTTAGATTCAACATCTTCCCATGAAAATTCTGGCTGAGCAGGTAACTCCTGAGATCTCTTTGAGGGAGTTGTGGCTCCTGTATTTTCGACCTTATAGAAGGGGTGATGGACATGATCTTGGGTTTTTCTTAACCCTTCAAATACAAGTCTTTCATGATCTTGTTCATAAGAACTCTGGGTTCTAAAAGAGCTAGATCTTTGGATGTTTGGAATGGTATATCTAGGGAGATCAGCACTGTGTCTTCCTAGGCTTAACCGACTCAGCCGATTATTGTCGAAATGTATTTCTACATCTCTATCGGCATACTGATTTATCCGACTTGGTTCCCTATTGTGGATTGGCTGGGGAGGAGTTGCATCCGGCAATCTCCATCTCTCAGGTAGTGTTACTTCATTCCATTTTATCATCTTGGGTACTACAGTGCGGGCTTTTCCTAGATTGGTCTGGAACAGAATCGTTTGTCCCTTACTATCCATTACCTTGGCACGTGGTACAATAGTATTCATGACCTTGTACGAAATTCGGTAGATCACCGTAAGGTTTTGAGATCCAGGTTCCATATCATACCCTTGAGTATCTATACTGAGGGTAAGCGTTTTTTAACACTCCGGGATCTGTCAAGGACACAGAGTAGTTGGGGTAGGACACAGAGTAGTTGGGGTAACAATTAAAGTAAATTGGCCCCTCGCTTAAGGATGACTCTATTAATCCTAGCATAGAATTAATAAAGTTTCTGGGTCGCTTATCGCGTAAACAGAGAAGGATTGATGTGTTTAATCCAGTACGGGTTAGCGGTTTCACCGCAACCTGTATCAATCCTATGTGCAGATAGTTATGACCTTTACTTAGATGCTGATCTATTTGCCTTTGAGAGAGCAAATGGAAATCTGCATTACCATAAATGACAGAAACGGTTTTCTCCACCGTTTTGATCGAATAATCAGATTTAAAGTCAAAGACTCCCTTTTGGTAGATATCACCAGTAGGGACCTTCGGAATACTCCAGTTTTCTAGATCCTTTTCTACATTAAGAATTGTGACTTCTTCCATATTCTTAACCCGCATCACTCTATCATTGCTACTAGAACCGCTGCTGCTACCAACAGATCGTTTACTAAAAGTTCTAAAGAGATTGGCCATTAGAAGAGAGCTTCTCTACTTGCTCATCTCTAAGTGAAGTATCGTCAGACTTACCACTTTTTCCGCCTTAACAATGCTTCAACACGGCTACAAACGGCGTACTCAGCCCGCTGGCGATCTCTTCCCCACTCTAGAGAAGATCCTGCAGAAAACTGGATCTAACAACACAATATCGAAATTACTTCTAGCCTACAACCTATTACCACCAGGTTTTTGGCTCTGATACCATTTCTATTGTGAACAGGTTAACAGGTGAAAACCACCAGAAGCGACGTTAATCCTTTTTATATTTATAGGCAGGTAAACTATAAAGATATAAACAAAGCAACTTCTCGGGGCATGTATCGGGGACATGTATCGGGGATGTGTTCCCTAGGGGCTGTGTGCCGCGAGTTGGCATCTTCTCGGAAGTGCCGCAGATGGGTTATACATATGTCGATACGTATGAGATTTACGGAAAGTGATTTGGGGGCGGAGACCCTGTGTTCCATGTTTTAGAAAGTGATTTGTAGCGGAGACCCCTTATTATGTGTTTTGGTATTTCACTGAGAATGGTTTTGGGCTGAGTCCCACTTGTGTTTGATTTGGGTTGAGTTCCCATGTACTTGCTTTACGGATTTCGGGTCGGGTACCCATAAAAGTTTTTATGAGTCATGGTGGTTTATGAGGACCGAGCATGAACCCTTGAAAGGTTTTGAGAATCTTTCAAATGGTTTTATGAACGTTTTGGTAAATGATTTTTGAATGCGTGCATATGCTTTTAGTGAAGGGCATAAATGTCTTTATGTGAAAACGTTTTAATGAAATATTTGTTTTGTTCACACACGACTTTTGATGTTTTAATGCCCTTTGAGTTTTGATGTTTTAATGCCCTTTAGGTTGATCGCGGATACGAGCCGTAGCAGAGATCGAGACATCACACTCCTTCTCCTACAATCCTGGCGTACTCTGGAAGCCCTGGTGAAGGCTAGAGACGGAATTTTCCTTGGTAAGACACTTCGTGTCAGACGGGATCAGACGCGTCCCACGTTAATCCAGGGGGATTTGAGACGGGTCCTGACACCTAGATGGAAGGATTCGATTGTTTGAGAAATGATATAGGATTGTGAGAAAAGGAGAGAGGAAGAGAGTTCGGTGGAAGGGTTGATGGCATGGATTAGGTTTTTGAGAGCGGACTTCGAGGATTTGAAGTTTTGCTTTGTGGCAGAGCTCATAAATTCTCCGACTGAGGATTGGAGAGATGAGCGGAGTCGCTTCTCCATGGAGAAGAAAGTGATAATGAATATTAAATGGAATTGTTTTCGGTGTTTTAGAAATTCGATAATCGAAAGGATGGAGATTGGAGAGTGAGACTGTTCGCTTTGATTTTCAGATGGAGACTGGTGTTGAAAGTGAGACGGTGAGATATAGGGCGATTGAGAGGGGCTGCTTCAATTATGAAGGAAGATGAACAATGAAACCCAGTTCATATTCCGTTTTATTTATTTTTGTTTTTTAAATTTGTTAATTTTAATCACTTTTTATAAATAAATAAACAACCAATCAAGGATTGACATGTGATAATATTGACATCGTTACTAACAGGGAGTAAATGATGGAGCAATGATGCTACCAAATGTGCAGTGGTGGCAGTACATTTGAACTAAATCCGTTTCGGGGAGCCAAATGATATTTAATGTCTGATTAGGATAGCAAAATGAGTAATAAGCTTAATATAAATGCAACGACAAAATAATTTCATATCCTAAAATTAAAATATATAAAATATGTCTATATATATATATATATGACTACATAGAACACTTTTAAAACCACCCACCCCTCCCCCACCCCCCCCCCCCCACCCCCCCCCCCCCAAAAAAAAAAATCGCAAACTTAATTTGTTATTAATCTAATAGACAAAAAAAAATTGGCATCCTATATATTTTTAAAAATTGTAAAAAAAAAAAGATTATTTGTTCCAATTATAACCTTTGATTGTATCTGTTTAATCGTATCGAAAAAGTATCAGAGCTTTATTCCAAAGTCTAAGTATCTGATATGCCACCATAGCGTATTAGATATCATGCTTCTATATATATATATATATATATATATCTAACTCATATCATATCGTACCTCCATATATATGTGATACTTTCATAATCTAAAATTGAAATACCCATTTACCACAAATGTAATAACACTAACACAATACAGTCTGTCACAAAAAATCTTGAATAAATGTGTTTAATTATGAAGTTGGTTGGAACCTCATAAAAATTAAGTCGATCTCATTTGTTGTGAGAGTGTACGTTCCAATAAGAGGGATGTATATATAGTAGAATTATGTTAATTTAATACCCGATAAATTAATAATCTCATTTAAATAATATTTTGAATAGGTATGGGAATAACGTGTTAAATTAATAATTCGTTACATTTATAAGATAATATAGCATAAAAAAATTATTTAATAATATCATTCCCTTAAAAACTTCTTCTGGAATTATTTAATATTATCATTGCCTTAAAATGATTTAATATTATTATTGCCTAAAAATTATTTTTTCATATTATCACTTTCGTACACCTTGCTAGTAGGTAGGGCTCCTTCCCGGAATTATACGTAGAGACAACCATACCATCTATGGAGTCTATTACAAATTGAACTTGCTTATATATTTTGGAGTCTATTCGTTTGACCTTTATATTTGTTGCATGGTCGGAACTTGGAAGTGCATGGCTCCGAACACGTACCACGTATGTGGTGTAGGGCTCAAAAATTGAGGCCGTGTTATTTTTGCCAACCACAGCAATCCATCATTTAAACGAGTTCTTGTGGATCTCAATGGCTAGTCACGGGATTTTTTTTTAACAGTTTAATATAAATTTCATTTTTAAGTAGTAATATTATTAAGGGTGGGTTTAATTTGAATCTATATGATTTTATATGAAAACCAAAATCAAACTGTTATAATTTTAAATATTCAGCAAGATTTGAATTTTGTTAAAATAAAAGTAAAATTGCTCGAACTAAAAGCGTTGATCGTATAAAAATAATATCATTTTTACTACAAAGACTAATTAACATGGTAAGCACTCAAGCTAATTAATTAATTATAGGGTGAGAAATGGAAAATAATAAATTGATGAATAAAAAAAATTAACATTTTGATTTTGGAATAATTGATCTGAATTAAGATGTATGATGGAAACCAAATTATTATTAACGGTGCGAATTATTATTTGATTTTTATTTAATCAACTCAAATCAAGTGCCAATTAAAGTTTTATCAAGTCGATCAGATTTGTACACGAAGTAATAAATTAATGAATAAAAAAATCTTAAAAGGTTTAGTTTGGAATTAATATCATTTTTTAGTGGATAATTGAACTTGAATCGTTACTAATGATACAATTTAGAATTTAAAAATACTAAACTTTTATGTTGTCAACTTAAACTGAAGTGCCATTAATTAATACAGTTCAATCAAATTGGTTTATGGATTTATACCCACCCTAATGAATGACTGGGTGGAGTACGTTATAGTATGGGTGACTGGCCGCCGCAATGGGCGAAGCGGATTAATTGGATGGCCAATTCAATCAAAGCTACAGATCATGCATGGAAGTGAGTGAATTTCACTTTGCTCTTTCATTTGCACCAATTCTTGCGTGAATTCAGATTCAAAATTATCCTCTTTTATATTTCATTTACTTTGATTCCGTAATTGGTCATAACTTTTTAACTCAATGTTATATATCTTGCGTGATCTTCAACGAAAAAAAAAAAGAAAATTAATTTTAAAGAACTAGTTTCTTATCCAGTAAATATGTTTCTGTTGTGTTTATAAAATTGCGCATCCTATTTGACGGATTCACAATAACCATGTGTTCATATTACAAAAAGAGTTATTGTTTGTGTAAACGTGGTTAATTTAGTGTGGTGATCCTAATTGTTACCAAGCACGAACCTAAAATTAAAAATGAGGTGGGCTAAACTTTAATTAGGAAATTTTTTTATTATCAAATTTCGATGATATTAAGTGAATTTCATTGATTAAAAAATACGCCTAAAAACATATTTTATACAAAGTAACAACAAATAATCATACAATTAAAATACAATAACACCTAAAATTAAAACAAACATCCATTTTACGTGGATAAGACATTATATAATTTCCATAAACATTACTCTCTCTCTTATTTAAGTGTAAAATAATTTATCAAGTGAACTATATAAACTAACATTACATAAAAGTTTACGTATAGTCATCAATTTCGAGTGGGCTACAACACACCCCAGCCCAATGAGGTAGTCCGTGTCTGATTGTTACTGTATTATAAAATGAACATTGCTTAAATTATATTAACTTTTTTGTTTCACTCTTTATATTTATGAAATTATCCCTATATATGTTATAATCAAAAGTATTTATTCTCTAAATCATCATTAAAGATCCTTTTCGTAAAAATAACTATTAAAATGGACATTATTTTGTTGGTAATATTAATAAAAAAAATGCAATGATATTAATTAATTGGTAACAAATAATGTTTTAGGATGAACCCATCGTTTAATTTATACGTGATGAGTAATTAAATGACATTAAATTATGTTCTTTTTTCATAGACGATCTCGAAATGATCTGTTAAAGGTTGAATTATTCGGAATATGATCCTTGTACAAGGAAAAATGAATAAATAGAATGAGCGAAACGATGTGATCCCATTAGAATAAGATATAATTCAGTATTATCTTATCAAAATGAACTGAAATATTGTTTCTGTGATTTTTTTAATTATTTCTAATATAATCAATTATCGTACACATGACTGACTAACAATCTCTATTTTAATATTTTTAAATAAAATAATTTGATAAAGAATTATACGTATACATACGTTAGTTACAAACAAAGGAAAAGAAAATACTCTCAAAAATGGAATGCGAGAAGGACCGTCCTTTTTAAAAACGATTTCCAAGAGAGCTAATTAATTTGTGGTTGGCTGGCTTGAATCGATATGAATAGGATTTAGGGAAATGGTTTGACGTCAATAATTGGAATTTAGTGGAGGTTTGTGGGGTTAATATATATTTAAGTGGTTGACTAAAGGTTTGTAGGTCGTGATAAGGATGATCTCCAAAATTCGATTTTGGGAATGGGATTAGTTGGTTACTTAACTTAAAAGAAGGGGAGTCGGATGTACATCAAAATTCAATGTCTTCAACTTGAAGGAGTCAAATACATGAGACACCATATATATCTTTTTCTCCTTCCGTGTCCTAAAGAAGATTTATCTGCGGATTTTGTTCTTGTTTTTTTGTCCCTTTGATGGGATGGCTCCATGATTTCGCAATTGTTTTTATCTCCTATTCTAAATTGGCCACCTCCGTCTAGTCATTAGTGGGATTGAATTCTTTCGGAATCAGAAGATGAATTTTTTTTTTTTAAGAAGATATGATAATTCATTAAGAATTGTAAAAAAATCGCACAAAATTTATGCGGTGCATTGTGTATGGCCTCATTAAAATCTTGCTAGTATACCAACCTGATTCAAGGAAAATGAATACCACGCACTCACAATTACAAGTGTCTATAATCTTCAAATAGTAAATCACAAATTAAATTTGGAGTCTCCTCAAACCATAAAACATTCAACGTAGAAGTGATCTCAAACTTTTCCAAACGATCAGCTACGGCTTCTCTCCTGGTGAACCAAAATTTAACTGGCTCAAACTCGTGAGCAAGGTGCGTAGCATCGTTCACAATCAGACCCAACTCCGAACAATCATCACAGCGCTGAGTGAGGGCAGAGATCGCCAACAAACAATCTCCCTCTACTTCCACTACATGTAAATCCAACTCCACCCCAAGTTGCACACCCTCATACCAGTCACAACTTTAGCGTGTATAGCTAAATAAACAACTCCCAATCGACCTTTAACCGCTACCATAAATCTTCCCCTCCATTGACGAATCACAACCCCAAATCCACCCTTCTTAGTTGCATCCACATATGCTCCATTAAGATTAATTTTAAACCAGCCTTCGCACCGAGCAGGCAATGGGGTAATTGGTTGATTGGATCTGTTAGTTTTCCACAAATGGAACTGCTGGAAAGAAGAAAGCCAGGCTACAACACACCTAGAGATATCCTAGAGAGGCATGTGAGTTCCAATCCAGGCCATATTATTGGTCTCTTGTCAGAGCCACCAAAGGATCATGAGGAAAAGATCGAAATTCGACTTTGACAAATTGCAAGCATAATCCACCACCCATTCTGCCATTGTTCTACATTGCCTTGCTTGGGATTGAAGAACAAGGGGACTGATTAACCAAACTTTGCATGCTATTGTGTTATCCTTTAAGGTCTGAACGTCAGACTAATCCGCTTAACCACAAAAGACACACAATGCATCTAACAAAACGTTTTTCTTTTGTAGGTTCATTTTTATAGGTTGAATTTGGTGGCACGCATGCCAAACAAAGGTTTTCACCTTGTTTGAGACGCATGAACTCCATATCTTCCTCCAAAGCAATTGAGGGTCTCCATTGGTCCCAAAACTGTTAGCAACATATGTCTCATTAACCATGCTGATTAGTGCCAGCTTATATGCACTTCGCATTGAAAAGTTTCCAAACCTTTCTCCTTGCCAGATCCTCTTGTCTTCCAGACGACGAGCGTTCAATGGTATGCTCAAAATTATCTCACCTTGTTTGAGAATAAAGTACATAGTTTTTGCTCAATCCACCCAAATTCATTAGGACTTCGCACCTCAAAGTTTACTAGTCGAGGATAAATTGTCATGCCCTAACTCCTCCAACGAGATATTATCCACCTTGTGCCCACCCCACGAAGGCCCCGCCAACACGTGGCCCCCTCTCTCATGGTTTTGCTTTTGGGGGGTATCTTGTTGGAAAAAGGCGAGGCGTGACAATTTGGTATTAGAGCCTAACCCCGACTGGAATTGGTTGTGCCAACAAAGATGTTGGGGTGGATCGTAAGACCTGTGCTTTGGAAGCTCAATGAGTAATCCCACATCGCTCAGGGGATTTTGGGGATGTGCCTTATATGTGTGGGTACGCCTCTAGCTAATGTGACACGTCTTGGGGAGCGGCGGTGTTAGACTCCGGGGTTCTCAAAAACTAAACTTTGAGGGTGGGGCCCAAAGGGGACAATATTATGTTGGGCAGTGGAAGGTCTCTTACTAGGGTGATGCATTTTGAGGGGTGTGACTCCTAAGAGCGAAACAGTGCGGACGGGGACTACGTGCTGGCGAGGCCCACGTGGGACGGGTCCAAAGTATACAATATCTCATTGGAGGAGGTAGGGCGTGACAATTTGGTTTGAGAGCCTAACCCAAAATGAAATTGGTTGTGCAAACAAAGCCGATAGGCCCCAAGGTGGCTGAATGGTAAGACCGGTGTTGGGAAGCACGATAAGCAATCCCACATTGCTCGGGTGGATTTGGAAGATGTGGCTTATATATGCGGATACGCCTTTATTCAATGTGACGCATTTTGGGAGTGGGACCCCCAAAAGCGAAACTGTGAGGGTGGGGACCACATGCTAGTGGGGCCCACGTGGGGTGTGCCCAAAGTGGATAATATCTCGTTGGAGGAGGCAGGGAGTGAGAGAAATAATCCATGGTAAATTTGACCTTAGCAACCAGCAATCCCTCCACACTCGAATTTTCTCTCTATTTCCAACTTTTCAGTTAGATACACGATGGATGATATCTTGTGCTTCGGTTAGGTTTCACCACCCGAATGAAAGGTTACTTCCCAATGCGTACTCAAAAAATCTTCAGTTGGGAAGTACTTGGCTTTTGAAGATCCGAACCGCTAGAAAAATGGGTTGTTGATGATTCGCCTTCCATGCTAAGCTAGAAATGGGTTGAAGATCCGACTTTAACCCGTTCGGGGCTTTCAGAGTGCGCCAGGATCGAAGGAGGAGTGTGATGTCTCGATCTCCACTACACCCCGCATCCACGATCAACCTGAAGGGCATTAATGACACGAACCAGCCCCAATCCCCTAGAATTAAGGGATAAGTCATGCTCCCGTCTAACCTGTTTGCGACACGAAGGCTAAACACCCGTTCAACCTGCGTGGAACAAGCAAGCCAAACAAGGGATATCCAAGTCAACGTACCAAAATCAACATCTGGTTCCCCAGAGAGCGCAGAAACCACTGTGGATTGCATGTGTGATGTCTTCGTCTCACTAACAATAGCCCACACCGCATCGACCTGGAGGGTATCGAAAAACAAAAAACACTGTGAGTGGACAAAATAAATAATAAGTTCATAAAACATTTTATAAGAAAAACATTTATACCCTCCACATAAAACCAATGCATGCATGCTAAAATCATTTCATAAAACCATTTCATCAAGAAATTAAAAGCGTTTATGAATATCAGAAATAATTTCCGTTTCCTCAAATCCCTGAGCCTTAGCCCAAAACCATAAATCAAATCCAAGTACGGGAACTCAGTCCCAAAAATCCGCAAATCCAAATCATCCGGGCCACATCCCAAATCATCTGAAAACCATTTGAAAACAATCGATATTGAAAACCATCACTATATCACAGAAATCCAAAAGCCATTTAAAACAAATTTCCATCAATCGAACATACTGGATCAATCTGAGTCTTTAAATTCAACAGGTCTCAATATCAATCCGAGTCTTTAAACTCAACAAGCCTCAATATCAATCTGAGTCTTCAAACTCCCGAGTCTTTAAACTCAATAGGCCTACAGGGGGAAATCACAATATCTGAGTCTTTAAACTCCCAAGTCATTAAACTCACTGGGTCTTTAAACCCAAAATCACATATCCGGGCCCGCCCCCATCACATATCATATCCGGGTCTTTAAACCCAATACCAGATACATCAAATCCAATTCAAAACCATTTTATCAAATCTAAATCCATAAATCCATGTACAAACCCGAATCTGAAATCACTATTCTGAATCCAAATCCGAATCCGAAATCATCATTCCGAATCCAAATCTAGAAATCATATTTATCGAAATCACTTTTCCAAATCCATTTATAAACCATTGAAATCAAATCATTATTCAAATCCCAAAATCATAGCATCAAAACCATTATCAAATCATAGCATAAAATCATAATCTCGTAAAACGTGCAAATACGTCAAAGTCCTCGAAATACGTGCAAATCATAAATTAGAGATATCACAATCACAAACATAGAAATCACGTATAGAAAACATATAAAAAAATTTATGCATGCATCATAATTTAGAAAGCAAAGTCCACTCACCGACCATTCCCACTGCTACCTCGATACGCGTGCAATTACGTAGTTCTCGGCTAATTCACTATCAGCAGACTTCCCAAACTTGTCCATATCACAATCTAAGGTCACTAACTACTTCATTATTCTTCTACTAAATCCCCATAATTTTCCAAAATTTTTAACTATTTTTAAACTAGCCCTTAAACCTTCGGACATCCCGAATCATATTGAAATGATGTCCGATCGACTCGAAACCAGTCCCAAAATGTTCGTTACATCGATTACATAAAATTACTTGTTGAACACTTCCCCAAATACTGTGCCTGGCGCCCCCAAGAGCCTCCCAAAGGGGCTGCGCGTAGGCTTCACGCACCTGCACCCAGTCGTCTTCAACCTTCGTTAAACCCGGTCCAGACCGGTTCGGTTCAGCCCAGTCCAGCCGAACCGATAAGTGCGGTTCATTTCCATAGTTTGTCCAATTTTAGTCTGAATTCAACCCTTTCACCTCCTATCTATTCGTTTAGTTATCCCTTATCCATCTACGATTTCAAAACACAAAAATAAGGGTTGTTTCTTACCATCTAACTCGAAGAACAAATCTCCACGTTCCCACCGTCGTGCCCTCACGATGCAGGCCACCTCAAGCCATGGTTCCAGTCCATATAGCTTCCTTTTAACTTCCACAACATTACCTAATTCGCCAAATCGATGAATGCCTACTATAATTCCAGGTACCATTTTCAAACCGTAACAGAAGTCCTCGGGTTACCTACTTCAAATCGTCGTCGTAGACTCCACCGTGGCCACCACCACGTTCATCTCGACTCCCTTTCCCTCCTTCATTCACAAGTCACACACAACTATTGACGTTTGAGGGGATTAGATAGGTAAGGTCATAGGTGCACTCTATTTTTCACGAGTTTATCTTACAGGTCATGGTCACCGTCCACGACGGTCCTCGTGGCAGCACCACCACAATCCTCTCACTGTCTTCTCTCGGCTCCCTTCACCAATCACGAGTAATCATCGAAGGTTGAGGGGATTGGTTCTCACAATCACCCACGGTCTCTATTTTTCATTTTCACCGCAAAACTGTTTAAATCATCATGATACTATTGTACAGCGCGTAATAAGGTTCCACAGACATCTAGAGAGGGTACAAGTGTCCCACATCCATTGGGCACAAATCCCAAGGCAGCCAAGTGTCCAATTGTCATTTGGCACAAATCCCAATGCAACAAAATTACCAAAATGCCCCTCAACTTCCGAGGCCCATAACTTCTTCCTCGAATGTTAGAATAGGACGTGCCGCCTGTCTACCGACTTGTGACGTCCCGAACTACGTCACAGTTATCGATCAAATTCTGTTTGACCACTCGAATCAAAAGTTAACATTTCGCCCATTTCTATCGGCAAAACCATCATTTTGCATCGTCCATCTGAAATTACACAGCTAATCACTGATTAATCTCACTAATCCTTCATTACCCATTAATCTAATCCCGAACTCCAGGATGGGTCGTTACAATCTCCCCCCTTAAAATAATTTCATCCCCAAAATTCTGAATCTCGTACGTCTGCAACTCACTGGGGAAAATCCAATTTGTCTCGCACCTGGGCCTTCTACTCGGTGTACATCATCTGTCAATCCTTCTCTTATCTTGACATTTCAACCGTTACCAAAATTGTTACTGTATAGCTACGAAGCGAACCAACTCATACAACTTCTGGTCCATCTAGCGATCACGTCATTCTCCCCGAAGTCTTAACACATTTCCAACTCGTGCTTAACTCAGTCCCAAGGTACCTCAAACATCGCACCAGCCGCCACTCACGACCAATTAATACTAGGAACGCCACAACACCACTGCTACTAGTCTCATCATCCTTGATCCATTCTCGAGTTATGCGTACCTCGTACCAACTCCTCAGTACATCGTGAGAGTCTGCCATCAACAAGCACGAAGCTCACCTCGCAAACCAATTCTCAAGACGACATCTACCCACCTCGGTACTCTTATTCATCAATATTCGTTGAACGTTCCATACTACTTCCGTCAGTGATCCGTGCCGACCTCACTGGAGTCACAACGTTCCGCTCACACCATCAACTCAACAAATCATCTCACTGGCGGTTCCATTAACCACCTACACAATCAACCGGTGGGAACACCATCTACGTCCCACACTACCTGTCTACAACTAGTGTAACAGCCCATCCCGGGGATTGGGATTAGATTAGTAGTTAATGACGGATTAGTAGAGTTAATTGGTAATTAGTTGGACGAATTCGGACGGACGGTGAAAAATGACGATTTTGCTCCTATAATGGGAAAAAATGTTGACTTTTAGCTCAGGCTGTCAAACGAACTTTAACCGATGACCGTGACGTAGTTCGGGACGTCATGAGTTCATAGACAGGTGGTACGTCCGATTCCGACATTTGAGGAAGAAGTTATGATGTTTAGAAGTTCGAGGGTATTTTCGTAATTAGGTTAAAAAGAAGGAATTTGTTGACTTTTTACGTGACAAGTTAATTTCACGTAATTCGAGGATCGTTAGGTAGGTGTTGAGTCCCTGATTCCAACGATAGGCGGCATGTGTCATTTGGAGTTCGGGAAATAGAGTTACGGGTTTAGGAATACGAAGGGTAAAATAGTAATTTGTCAAGGTAGGGGCATTTTGGTCCTTTTGATTCATTGGGATCTGTGCCCAGCAGGATGAGGACATCTGTCGCTACTGTAGTGAATTTTTTACACCAGATATTCAGAGATTGGGACACGTGGGGAGATTCTGGTTGGTTCCACCATTTTCTCACAAGTTGATCGATTAACCATAAACAGGGCAGAGTGAATCGTGCATTTTGGTTATGTTATGTGAGCTCAGTGCTGGTGATGGGTGTTTGAGTGAAAACTAGAGAGATTAGAGGGGAAAAGCGAAGAATAAGGGAGAAGACAGTGAGGAGAAAATGGAGAAAACACACAGGGTTTGCACGGGTTATTGGAAAACAGAGAGTGTGTGTGTGTGCAGTGGGTGACCCTGGACCCAGATTCTTACCAAGCTCACCATTTTCATTGCTGGTCAGGGAAGTATGTGGCTGAGGAGGTGATCGAGGATGGTGGTGCCGCCGTGGAACCCACGACGGTGGCTCAATAACAGTGAAAATAGAGAACGGGTGTGATCGTGAAACCCAATCCATTCAACCTCTCAAATGACCTCCTCTGCTCATGGTTTCTAAATAAAAAGGAAGGGAGAGTTTAGGGCGATAAGAGTGGTAGCCACAGGTGGTGGTTACGACGGCGGAGGAGGAAGGTAAGCTTGGAAACCCGTGAGCCTTGGTTTAAATTCGAGAATGCTAATTTGAGATTTAACATTTGTTTTGTGGTTTAGATGATTGAATAATGTCTCTTGAGGTGCCAGAGACTGTTTGAGGTCAGAATCAAGGACGTTAGTGGCCAAAATCATCTTGAGGTGCCAGAGACTGTTTGAGGTCAGAATCAAGGACGTTAGTGGCCAAAATCAAAGAACACGATGAAGGAATAGTGGCCGGATTTTCATTGATTCGGGAAGGTAAGATTTTGGTCTTTAAGTTGTGATTTTATTAGCTAAGTCGATCAGAATGAATAGGACGATGCTAGAGGACTTAGAAGGATGAAAAACGGATGAAAATTGGACAAAACCGGCCACACCAGTTCGAGTTGCAGAGACTGGTTCGAACCGGTCTGAACAGAGTTGAACTGAGGTTGAAGGTGACAATGTAGCAGGCGCGTGAAGCCCACGCGTAGCCCCTTTGGGCAGTGCGTGAAGCCCACGCGCAGCCCCTTACTCGTGAAGGCGTGTGGGGCCCCCTTTTTGGGAAGTTCCCAACATGATTTTTAAAGTATTCGATGTATCGAATATTTTGCCACTGGTTTTGAGTCAATCAGACATTGTCTCAATATGTTTCGGTATGTCCGAAGGTTTTAGGCCTCGGTTAAAAATAGTTAAAAATTCGGGAAGTTACGGGGCTTTAGTATGAGTATTATGTAGTACTTAGTGACCTTATTATGGAATTTGGATAGGTTTAGGAAAGCCGGTGCTAGTGGATTGGCCGGGAACGGCATAAGTGCGCGCGTATCGAGGTAGCGGCGTAATGGTCTGTGAGTGGACTTCGCTTTCTAACTTATGATGCATGCATATATGTTTTTATATGTTTTCTATAAGTGATTCTATGATTTGATTTATGATCTTGATTGTTTACGGTTTTGTACGATTTTTGAGATATTTACGTAATTACACGTTTTATGAGAATACGATTGATGTTGTGATTTGACATGATTTCGATGATTTGATTTCGGGATTTGAAATACGATTTGGATTTTAATATTTAAAAGGGATTTTGGAAAGTGATTTCGGGCTTGAAGCCTAGTTTAGAAAAAGTGTGATTTTGGATTTTTGAATCGGATTTCGGAATGACGATTCTCGATTCTGTTTGGAACTTAAAAGTGGATTTCCGGATTTGGGTCCATAATGATTGTTCCGGATGCTAGCTTACGAAATGATGGTTTCGAATTCGAATTTGGAAATGGACGATGGATATGGTTCTGGATTTGGATTCGGGATGCTGATTTCGGATTCGGTTGGGAATTCGAAATGGTGATTTCGAATTCGGATTTGGACATGGATATGGAAAATGATTTTCAAACGGTTTTGGATTGGATTTGCTGGATTTGGTTATTGGGTTTAAAGACCCGGATATGGTATGATGGGGGCGGGCCCGGATTGGGTTTAAAGACCCGGATTGAGTTTAAAGACTCGGGAGTTTAAAGACTCAGATATTGATGTTTCCCCCGTAGGCCTATTGAGTTTAAGACTCGGATTATATTGAGGCCTGAATTGAGTTTAATGACTCAGAAGTTTAAGGACTTGGGGTAGATCCAGCAGGTTCGATGGATAGAAATATGGTTTCAAATGTGTATTGGATTTCACTGAGATTTGATAGTAATGGTTGTTCGATGTTTTGGGCAATGACCCGGATGTTATGGGATTTGATGGTTTTGGGCTGAGGACCTGGGATTTGAGAAAAGGAAATATGTTCGGTTTTTCTTACATGGTTTTCATAATCTGAATACTGAATGTTTTTATGATATGGATTTGATATGCATGCATTGGTTTTGTGTGGAGGGTATAAATGTAATTGTTTTATGAACTGTTTTTAACTTATACTTTATTTTTGTCCACTCACAGTCTTTTCATGTTTTTGATACCCTTCAGGTTGTTGCGGTGCGGCTGTTGGTCGAGAGAGACAGAGACATCACACACAAGATCCATAGCAGAGTCTGCGGGCTCTGGGAAGTCCGGTACTGTTGAACGGTTCGTTTTTGGAAATCCCTTGTCCGACTTACATGTCACATGGAGGTTGGACATCGATTTAACCTTCGTATCACACGTAGGTTAGACGGAAGCAGGACTTGGCCTTAACCCGGGGGGATTTGGGGGTGGGTCCTGTCAACTAGACCCTATCACATACCTGTTAGACCGTGATCACACATCTCAGCGTCTAGGTCCCACTAGCCACTCATGGCTCTGAGCATCCAACTCACATCATCACTGAATTCTGTAACAACCAACAAGATCACTCGGGATCACCTTGATCCAGTCCACATGTTCAGTCAATCAAGCACATCGTAACTACTCCGTACGCAATTTTTCAACCCACAATAAGGGTAACCCAATCCTAATCCAGTAGCATCCAATCCGTGGATCCGATTTATCATCCATAGGTGTAAGACCCTCTTCAAACCCATTACAATCACATTACTTCTCATTCAAGTCCCACAAATGATCCGATCACCACATCTGATCAGATCGCACAAAAATACTACACATCTAGACTGTGGGTTCTCATCAATTACCTCATATCGATCAGTTATAGTCACTCCTTATCATCTCCCTTATCATCTTCCTTCTGTCCTCCCACAACGGAGCACAAGATGAGCCTCAACCATGACATCAAAATTCATTCGTCATTAATCCAAAGTAAACACACTCCCGCCACACATCCCAAACGTGGCATCACCAAGTACTCTCTTTACTCCTTAACACATCCACATGTGTCGACGATCAGGGGGATTCACAATTCCTAAAGTTTCGTCACACAACCTAATGAGTCTACCTTACCGACTACAGAGTATCCATCACTCAATACTCAACATCTAAGACCAACTCGGAACCAAACAACACTTCTCCTTGTCTCAAATACAACATCTCCTGACTCTGAGATTCCAACCATGTTGGAAGTGTATCTACCCTTTTCAACCGTGGGACTCAATCCTCAACAAATATACCACAACTGGGCTAACTAACCGAACATCAACTCCTCTACTGAACTTAGGTCACAACCTCACATGGACAACCCTCTCGTGTTCGTAAACAATCCAACTCACCGAGCAACTCGACTGAGTCTCGCGTCCACCCTTCCAAGGTTAACTCCCCGAGCACCACTATCCTCAGTCATCCTCTCAGGATTCTCAGTTATCAATTACTAACCTCGGCTCCGCCATCATGATCCTCGAAGTCTTCTATCACTAGTTTCGGAAGCACCAAGTACTAGCCTCAGTATCACCAACTAATATCCTCGGCATATGCCGACACATCCACATCTGTTGACTCATCCCGTTGTGTCCACAGAAACCAAGCTCACGAATGGTCAAACCCGACCATACTAACCTAGCCCAATCCAACAGGAAGCATAGGTCCACCGCGCTTCCAATGCACTACTCTAATAAAACTAAAGACATCCTGAGTGTTCGTACCAAAACATGACCTGCCAATGGTCATCGCCTATCCCAGCTCAGTTAGTGGTTCCTATCAGACACCGGCACCTCACGACTGGTCACAACCTTAATTCATGATGAGCCCATCCTACCATTCACAAGCATCCCAACTCGTGGCACATCATCTCCTAACTAGGGCTCACAGCACACCAAACCCCCAAGCTCCGCTCATACCGAGCCAAAACCCGAAATCTGCACTCGAGTCGCGGAACTCACCTCCCTCGTATTCCGTAACTATGAGCAACCCATGCTCAACTAAGCATCATAGTCACATTGACCTGATCAGGGTCAGCCACCAGATCTTCCATAACCTTAGTTGCATCCAGCAGCACAAACTCCAATTTGGCCGAATCGTCGACAACTACAAATTGCAACTCACGTTTTCCAGACTAAGCACTTATACTGGGCTTTCTCACTAAGGTACTCACATTTACCAAACCAGCGCTCACAACAGGGTTCCGCAAATCCTCAATCCCCGACTACAAACATCCACTCTCGGGTCGTCATACCCGGCTAAAAACTTCCACTAACTCAATGTATACCTAGTCGTCACGCTCGTCAACCAGTAACCATCGCTAGGGGAATCGCTCAACTTATATGATATCAGGTTCCTTTATCCCCGTAACTCGAGGCATCCGGCTACTGGTAGCAGCACAAGTCCAACCTCAACCAATTTGACCAAATGGTCATAATTCCATACTGTTGTCATCTGATCGCCACCCGGCCTAATAGGCCAACTAGCCAACCATCGAACGTATCTTACTCAACGGGTTACCATCCGGGTTAACCGTTCCAGCACCCATCCGACCATCAGGTCCAACCAACTATCAAGCATATCCAGTGCCAAACACGCTATCCACTCCGGCTCTAAGTCGACATACATCTCACCACACACCGCGTATCGGGCAACGCATCACCCAGTCGCCCGTGATCTCGCCACTAACTAAGCCATTAATGAACGTACTATCACTCTAGCGTCTTGGTTGATGACGGGCTGTTCCGTGTCGAGACATCACATCCACAGCAATATCACAACACACAAGTTGATGAACCAACCATTCGAAAAGCCATAACCTCAAGTAGAGCGCACAAATCGCGCACTGATACCAATTGACACGACCCACCCCCAATCCTCAGGGATTAAGGGATAAGCCATACTCTCGTCTAACCTATATGGGACACAAAATCAAAACACCAGTTCAACCCCCGTGGAACACGCAAGCCAAATAAGGGATATCCAAGTCAACGTACCAAATCAACTTCTGGTTCCCTAGAGAGCACAGAAACCACTGTGGATTGCATGTGTGATGTCTTCGTCTCACTAACAACAGTCCGCACCACATCGACTGGGAGGGTATCAAAAAACATAAAAGACTGTGAGTGGACAAAATAAATAATAAGTTCATAAAAAAATTTATAAGAAAAACATTAATACCCTCCACGTAAAACCAATGCATGCATTTTAAATCATTTCATAAAACCATTTCATCAAGATATCTAACCGTTTATGAATATCAGAAATCATTTCTATTTCCGCAAATCCCTCGGCCTTAGCCCAAAACCATAAATCAAAACCAAGTACGGGAACTCAGTCCCAAAAATCCACAAATCCAAATCATCCAGGCCACAACCCAAATCATCTTAAAACCGTTTGAAAACTATCGATATTGAAAACCATCACTATATCACATAACTCCAAAATACATGTAAACCACATTTCCATTAATCAAACCTGCTAGATCTATCCGAGTTTTTAAACTCAATGTCAATCTGAGTCTTTATACTCAACAGGCCTCAATATCAATCCGAGTCTTTAAACTCAATAGGCCTACAGGGGAAATCACAATATCCAAGTCTTTAAACTCTCGAGTCTTTAAACTCCCAAGTCTTTAAACTCACCGGGTCTTTAAACCCAAAATCACATATCCAGGCCCGCTTCCGTCACATATCATATTCAGGTCTTTAAAACCAATACCAGATCCAGCAAATCTAATTCAAAACCATTTTATCAAATCCAAATCCATAAATCCATGTCCAAATCTGAATCTGAAATCACCATTATGAATCCGAATCCGAATCCGAAATCAACATTCCGAATCCAAATCCAGAAATCAAATTTATCGAAATCACTTTTCCAAAACCATTTATAAACCATTGAAATCAAATCATAATTCAAATCCCAAAATCATAGCATCGAAACCATTATCAAATCATAGCATAAAATCATAATCTCGTAAAACTTGCAAATACGTAAAAGTTCTCGAAATACGTGAAAATCATAAATCAGAGATATCACAATCACAAACATAGAAATCACGTATAAAAACATATAAAAACATTTATGCATGCATCATAATTTAGAAAGCAAAGTCCACTCACAGACCATTCTCGTTATTGCCTCGATACGCGTGTAATTACGTTGTTCCTGGCTAATCCACTATCACCGGACTTCCCAAACCTTTCCATATCCCATTCTAAGGCCACTAACTACTTCATTATGCTTCTACTAAAACCCCATAATTTTCCCAAATTTTTAACTATTTTTAAACTAGCCCTTAAACCTTCGGATATCCCGAATCATATCGAAACGATGTCCGATCGACTCGAAACCAGTCCCAAAATGTTTGTTACATTGATTACATAAAATCACATGTTGAACACTTCCCCAAATACTGTGCCACGTGTCCCCACGCGCCTGTTAAACCTAGTCATCTTCAACCTCTGTTAAACCATGTCCAGACCGGTTCGGTTCAGCCCGGTCCAGTCGAACCGACGAGGGCGGTTCACTGCCATAGTTTGTCCAATTTTAGTCTGATTTCAACCCTTTTACCTCCTATCTATTCGTCTAGTTATCCCCTATCCATCTATGATTTCAAAACACAAAAATAAGGGTTGTTTCTTACCATCTAACTCGAAGAACAAACCTCCACGTTCCCACTGTCGTGTCCTCATGACGCATGCCACCTCAAGCCACGGTTCCAGTCCATATAGCTTCCTTTTAACTTCCACAACATTACCTATTTCACCAAATCAATGAATGACTATTAGAATTCCAAGTACCATTTCAAACCGAAACAGAAGTCCTCGGGTTACCTACCTCAAATCGCCGTCGTAGGCTTCATCGTGGCCACCACCACGTTCATCTTGACTCCCTTTCCATCCTTCATTCACACCTCACACACAACTGTTGACGTTTTAGGGGATCACATAGGTAAGGTCATAGGTGCACTCTGTTTTTCACGGGTTTATCTTACGGGTCATGGTCACTGTCCACGACGGTCCTCATGGCAGCACCACCACAATCCTTTCACTGTCATCTCTCAGCTCCCTTCACCAATCACGAGTAATCATCGAAGGTTGAGGGGATTGGTTCTCACGATCACCCACTGTCTTTTTTTTTTCATTTTCAACCAAAACTATTTAAACCTTTTAAATCATCGTGATACAATTGTAAGGCGGTTAACAAGGTTCCACGAACGTCTAGAGATGGTACAAGTGTCCCACATCCATTGGGCATAAATCCCAAGGCAGCCAAGTGTCCAATTGTCATTGGGCACAAATCCCAATGCAACTAAATGACCTAACTGCCCTTCAAGCCAAATTACCAAAATGCCCCTCAACTTCTGAGGCCCATAACTTCTTCCTCGAATGTCGGAATAGGACGTGCCCTGTCTACGGACTCGTGACATCCCGAACTACGTCACAGTCATCGACCAAAGTCCATTTGACCGACTGAATCTAAAGTCAACATTTTGCCCATTTCTAGGGGCAAAATCGTCATTTCGTACCGTCCATTCGGAATTACGCAGCTAAACACTAATAAATCTCACTAATCCTTCATTACCCACTAATCTAATCCCAAACTCCAGGACGGGTCGTTACAATTAAAACCATGAAAAACTGTGAGTGGACGAATTAAATGATTTAATAAAAACACATTTCATCAAAAGATGTTTATGCCCTTCACTAAAAAGCTTGCATGCATTCGAAAACCAGTTATCAAACCATATGGGAACTTAGCCCAAAACCAAATTATTAGGGACTCAGCCCAAATCCGATACATGTGGGTCTCAGCCCAAAAACTAATAAATATGGGTCTCAGCCCAAAAACTAATAAATATGGGTCTCAGCCCAAAACCAATCATTGGCATCCCGGATGCATGACATCCCAGATGTCACAATCCACACCATTGCCATGGTTTCAAGCTACACGTGCTACTCAGGGTCTCAATCCCCAAGTCTCCTTAGGGTCAACCCAGGTCGATGACCCGCAGATCAATGACCCTCCCTAGGGGAGGTTTTAATCTCTGGCAATCCTGCTCCTGACTCACTATACGGATCGGTGGCTCTGTGCAATGACCCCTCACAGGCAATGTTCTGTGACTACTCCAGGATACTACGAGACGTCTAGAGGAGACAACCCGCCACGCCAGGATACGACAGGATGTCTGGAGGGCAGCCGTTCGTGAGGATGGTATATTGAAAACCATTTTACAATTCAAATCAACACTGTTTAAAGGGTTACGCTAGGGTTTTCCATAAAACCATCGTAAATCCAAATCTATTTGGGGTCCCGAACCCGAAATCACATTTATAAATCATAACTGGGCCTCATGCCCGATATCATAACCTACTGGGCCTCAAGCCCTAATTAGTAAACCAACGGGGCCCCCAACCAGATCATATAACTCAAATGGGCCTCCAGCCCGATTTCTCATGAAATCAAATGGACTCTAAATCCGATGGGTTCCAACCAAATGGGTCTCATGGTCGATTCCATATTTTTAAATCCGAAACCATTTCATCAAATCACCATAGAAACACCAGCATGTATAAGAACAGTATAAAACTAAAAACCTCAAAATATATGCAAATACGTAAATACCAAATACCACAAACATATGCACTCAAGGAATCTCAAATCATGTTCATAAACTAATATAAAAAATTTATGCATGCATAAATTTAGAAATCAAGGTCCACTCATAGATCGTCCAAGCTGCCTTCTTGATACACGTGCCATAAGCCTTCCCGGGCCAATCACCATCTCCAAGACTCCCAAACCTGTCCAAATCATACTAGAGGGTTACTAACTACCTTAATAACCTCCCATTAAATCCCCCTAAATTTCCGGGATTTTTATCATATTTTAAACTCTATCCTAAACCTTCGAACATCCTCGACTATATCGAAACGATGTCTGACTGACTCGAAACAAGTCCCAAAATGTTCGTCACGTCAAAAGGATGATTTCGTATGTTGAACACTTCCCCAAAAAGTGTCCCACGCGCCTCCACATGCCTCCCAAAGGCCCTGCTCGTGGGCTTCACGCGCCAGTGTACAGTCTCCTTCAGCCTTCAGCAGACCCGGTCTGAACCGGGTCCTTGGTTTTCGGTCCAACCGGACCTGCGAAATCGGTTCACGCGTTTTCCTCCCTCATTTCAAGCCATTTTTACTCCTTTTATATTCCAATCCCTTTGTCTCATCTCTAGTAACCTAGCCATATGATTAGAACTGAGAAAAACCCTGTAGAACCCCCTGGTTCGATTCACCCTTCTCGCCCCAACCTTCCATCCGTTCCCCTGGGTTATTCAACCACCAACACCATCAAAACCAATCCCTAGATGTTCATACTAACCCAACATACATCATCCAATCACCAGAAAACACCCATAACGTCTAAACACGAAAATCCGAATTTTGAATTCACAACCGTACCTGCGCGGTTTGCCGTTCCTCCGCCGTCCACGGCGTCGCAGCCCCCTCTCTCACTGTGTCCCAGCTCCTCAGTCACTCTCTGTCTCTCTCTCAGATCGAAATCAGGTGCGGGGAAGGTATTGGGGTGGTGGTTTGATGGGGTTTCGGGCTTGGTTAATCGTCACGGTCATCGGCCCTCGTACGTTTGTCTCCTCGAGTCAAAATTCAACATTTTTCCCAAGACCAGGGGAAAAACGGTCATTTTACACCGTCCGTTTCGATTTCGCTCAACTATCACCGATTACTCTCACTAATCCTTCATTATTCACAAATCTAATCCCGAAATTCGGGACGGGTCATTACAACCTTCCCCCTTAAATAATTTTGTTCTCGAAATTCCAACTATTCAAGTCCACATCCAAATCATGGAAAGCAAATTCGGCCTCACACCATGTGTACACTTGTACACTCACTAACTAGAACAATACTTATTTGCACCCAAACATTCCACAAAAACTCACTTCGTATCGTTTACACTCGACCACTTTGAGTGAAATTGATCACACATTCCGAGTTGATACTACCCGACAATTCTACCATTACGCTGACCCATTTAGCTGACACACTCAACTTGACGATTCATCTCAATCACCAATCCATTCTGACATATGATCCCACTGGGAGTCACCAAATCCTACTCGTCAATCCACACTAACACATTCAACCAAACTGTCACCACTTAGCCAGTCGTAAATCAATCTGACATCTCTCCCACATCGAGAGTTACCAAATCTCCCAATTTCTTTGCATTTCCTGACTTTTACCATGTCAACATTACACGATCCATAACGTCGTGCTCAGTCGGCGCTCATGGCTCCAGGTTACAATTCGTATCACTAACACACCTTGACTCACTCTAAAGTCGCACCAAGGTACCTCGTACCAAAATTCTCTTATACTCCATGCTGCCATTAGTGAGAGTCACAGTGCAGCCGATCCACACAAAACAACCCGTGGTTACACCAACCACCAACTCACTCAACCTGAGAATACATACATCAACATCTCACTCGACATGTATGTAACTGGACCCCATCGAATACCTGCCCAACAGTAATACACATCCCAACTCTAGGGTTCCATTAGCCATCCACGGCTCTGAGTACCTGCTCATACAATCACTGAACCCATCAAAATCACTCTGCACAGCGCATAGTATCCAATGTCCAGTTCACGTCCTCAACCAATCTAATAATATCGGAACTAAGCCGACTACCAACACGCTCAACCACACACCACTGGTACATTCTATGTACTGTCACCAGGCACCACTCGGCCTATCTAGTATCGATCCTCGAACAACGTATAGGGTACGTACATTCATCCTCCAACCAGTCCAACTACATAGTTCGTAGTCAATCATGATTTAATACTAGAGTTCATCTGTCTAATCCCAAACTAGACAAATCGATTACTCCAACTCATCATCCATTTTGAGTCCCTTGGTCACCCAACCAGCATCACATCGTCTACTCCCAAACATGTAATCCAACACGTACCAATCTGACTCATGCCTACCAAGGCGTACCCATTCATGCCAATTGAGCATCCAATCTCACATGCGCCTACCGAGACGCACTAACTCCAAACCTATCAGTTACATGCTCATTCGAATAATACATTACATTCGATTCACTTCATAGGGAAGCCAATCCCACCATCCACACATCTAAGGCTGGCCAAATCTGACCCCGTCGGCCACCTACTCATTCGATTAATACACCATACGAGATTAACCTCGAAAAGAAGTTCAGTCCCAACATTCTCATATCCAAATATTCACGACAGGGCAATAAACTCACCACCTAACCTGATCAACAAGATCACGATTCAGATCCATCACCACGTCACCCGGCTAGTAACATCACGATCTTAGATCGTCACAATGCCCAATGTCCACAACATCACAATCCCGATCCACCTAGGATCCACACATGCTCACTTAGCTAACAATCTACCTGAAATCTGATCGTAAGGTCTTACACCCTCTTTGAATCCTTCGTCATTCACATCCCTCCTCAACTATTTTCACATCTAATCACCCAGTCAAAAATGAAACACGTCTAAACTATGGGTCTTCTCCAATTACCTCATTTCGATCCTTGTCATCCCACCTAGGGAAAATCAAAGATGATCCAAGACGATGATATCAACATTCATCCTATGTGAGTGCAAACACAAACTCACTGCTCCCACCACTCCAAGTAACCCAACATCGTCTACCACCAAGTAGAAAATGAGAAATCTCATTCACCTAACCTCGAAATACCCATCTCCTCCTGATGACCCCAAAACACATCACGGGTCCACCTACCAATACACGCTCAACGTACTGGTAATAACAACCATCATCTTCCATGGGTAGAAAATAAGAAGTCACCCCAATGACTTCAGAATACCCATCACCAATGCTGAAACAAACACTCCTCTCGCCTCCTCAATCACAATTCTCCTCGAATCTGAAGTTCCAACCATGTTGGAAATAGATATGCTTCCAACTAGATGTCAAGTCCAACCACTGGACTTCCCAATTCTTCAACTCACTCGGACAAGCACGTGTACGTAACCAATCTATTACCCAGACCTCCTGTCTGTTTATCACCATTTATACACATAAAAAAAGATGTAATTCGTTACTATCTCGTTCTCACATCTCAACCTTTACAGGCTCAACACTCGGGTCTCTATGTTATTCACAATCACAAAATCTCACATCAACACCACCATTGATTCTCCTCGGTTTCTTCCAATTTCAATAATTTCCTTGTACTTTCTCGGGATACTAGAAACACACAACCACTCAAATTTCGGAGTTGAAGACAACTCCCTGAATCTACTAATTTCCATGACGTCCCCTGCGTCATACAAAACTCCTCATGTCTCAATCGTACACTTCGTCCATTCATCACTTTGTCATCTCATAACTGTTGGGACTTATCCCAACACATCACAACCCCTGCTGGATCTCGTCCAGACCAACTCATCCACTACCGAACCTCAGATACCGAACATATGCCCATCACGATGGAGTCACATCCCAACTCGTGGCTCATCGTCATCACAATCACCGGCACGCAGTGTGCGAATCGAACAACCTTGAGTCGTTACTCATACCGAGCAACAACCTCGTACCTCCGCTCAGGTTAAAGGAACTCTGCCTCCCTCGTACTCCACAACTCTGGGTACCGTCACCCTAACAGCTCACAACAAGACACTGAACGTTCCCTGAACGTCCCCCAATTCTCAACTACCACAACTACATCAATCGCCCTCGATAGCCAGCCATCTCCACACGACTTTCGACCAACAATCCTCATCATTGAGATCCGCATCCACACATCACACTATTATCTGGTCCAACTCAGGATTCCACCACTAAGGTCATCAACTAACTCCGATGTACTAACATTCCCCACACCAGCAATCACCACTAGGGCTCACATTCTCAGACCACCACTTAAATGGGGTTCCACGAACCCAGCTGCTCCTAGCAACATATCAATGTAACATCACATGACCGAACTAACGGTCCCACATTATCAATTCGTCACATACAACCCCCACTTGGGTCGAATCATACTAACGTACGGCGTATCGGGCCAATCACACACTATCCACTATTCAATCCCAAAAACTATTAAACTGGCATCATACAATCAGGTTGATAACGGGCTGACCACGTAGAGACATCACATCCTCGACCTGCGTGTACGACAAGAACTACACAGTTTGCTCGAATAGCGACAATCTCACTCTGATACCACTTGACACGACCCATCCCAATCCCCCCGAGATTAACTTGGGATGTGTCATGCTCCGTCTAACACGAAGTTTCAGACAAGGAATAATACATACCTCAATCTATACGGGGCTCCTAGAGCGCGCTAGGATCGGTGGAGGAGTGCGATGTCTCGGTCTCTGCTACAGTCCGCATCCGTGATCAACCTGAAGGCATTAAAACCATTAAGAACTGTGAGTGAACGAAAATCAATAAGCTCATAAAAACATATTTCATAAAGATATTTATGCCCTTCACTAAAAAGTATGCATGCATCGAAAACCAGTAACCAAAACATTTACTTAAATAAACCATTAGGGTCTTAGCCCAAAAAACCGTAAATCCAAAACTAAGTGGGCCACCGCCCAAATACATACAGATATCCGACCAAAAAACCACCTCATAGATCCAATAATACATATTCACAACATAACCATCTTCGGCATCCCAGATGCCTAGCGTTCCATACGCTTGACGTCCCAAACGTCATATCTCACGGAAATAGGCAACGCGTGCTTCCCGGGGTCTCTCCGGGTCAATATCTCTGACATCCCAGATGTCTGACATCCTAGGCGTCTGATTATAGCAATCTTTATTCTGAGTCACTATACGGTCTGATAGCTCTGTATAATGACCATTCGCAGGTAAAGCATCGTGACTTCCCTAGTGTCTCAGACACCAGGAGGAGACTATCCATAGATCCTCGTATCAAGATGGTATATGGAAAACAGTTTTACAAAGCCATTTCAAAACGTCTCAATGGGCCCTGCCCAAAATTCCCATAAAACATCTCAATGGGCCATCCAGTCAACGATCAAAGTCAACACTGACGTCATCAGACTCGCCGGTGGTTAGAATCCGCTATTTTTTGTCCAAAAATTCAAACCTTCATAACTTTCTCATTTCTCAACCAAATCCTATGTTCTATATATGGAAATCTTGCTACTCAAGCCAAGGAATCCAAATATGAATCCATAAAGTTCAAGAAAATACCAGGTTTTGAAGATATGGTCTCCCAAAATTTTGGCCAAACTTTGAATCAATGTTCCAGCCACTCCCGTCTTCCAAAACCTTCCATTCTTGCACCTACAAGCTCGTATGAGCTCAAAGAACGTGAATATGGGATTAGAATCGATCCAAAACATTAAAAACAAAAATTCCAAATCTAAGATCCACTGGCTACCTTTTGTTTTTCGCGTTTTCTGGCCACCCCTGCGGCGGCTCCGCCATCCTTTGCCCTCTTTAAGCCTCTCTCTCATCCTCTCAGTCTCTCTCTCATCCTCTCAGTCTCTAGAGAATATTGCATAGGCTAATATGTCGGAAATAGGCGAAGTTGGTTGGGTTCTTAATTTTTGGAATCAAAGTAACATGAGTATAATTCAGGTCAGGCATTATATATCTTGAATCGAGCATGTGTTGTACACTTAGGCAAACCTCAGAACCTACAATGTCCAGATATTGCTAGAAGAACATGGAGAACATTCCATCTGGCCCTGGCGCCTTCAAAGGGTGCATTTGAAAGAGTGTTGCAATTAAACAGAGAATATTTTAGTGGGAGGTCTTGACGGTGAAATATTAAGCTAAATGCCCCTAAAGTATTATTGACAAGTAGCGTCAAGAATATAATTTAGGATGAGCTCTTTGTATAGAGAAATATTTAGAAGTTTTTTTTTTCTTTCTAAAAGGTAATAGTGTTGATTTTAATATAAATTAAAAATCTAACGTCAAGAAATATTGATATATCACATAGATAATTATAATTACGAAAAAAATATAAAATTAATATAATGGCAATGTTAATAATTGAGAAAATTTTGTGTACATATATAGAAATGATTTAGTTACTGAGTTATTTAATCCGAGAAATAGTGAGTTGTGGATTTGACGGGGGTTTCAACGGATCTAAGGTATAGATATTATCTAGGATCTCCCCTCCCATTGTGGTCAAGTGTATTATTAGTCTATCAGCTAGGATCATTCAATGTACTTGGTTTATTAGTCTATCAGCTAGGATCATTCAATGTACTTGGCTTATCAGTTTTTTTGTTGTATGTTAGAATTGTTGATAGTAGAAAATTGGTCCCACCAATAAGGAATTATATTACCTCTTGAGAAAAAAAAAAGATTGATCAATACTATTAACATGACATTTATTTATCACATTTACTTATGGAATTATGTGGAGACTAATTGAATCAACGTCGAAAAATTGTGGGGAAAAAGTGCTCCAAAATAAACAAATTGGAAAAGCAAATCAACCAAGAAGGTGGAGACCCCACTTACGGGAGAATTAGGAAGTAATACAAAACAAGCTAAAAAATGAGCAACTCCGTGCATTAGCATGTCGACGAACATGGACATATAAATCCCATAAATATCCTCAAAAATTGGCCCAAGAAACAAAACAAATAATAAATCCATAAATTAAAGCAATACAAAAATATTCTATTATTTCTAATTCAATCGTGAGGCTCTTTATTTATTTATTTATTTCGGTATTCATAAATTTGAAATCATTCAAATATGAAAATGATATATTTTTGTGTTATTTTTATAAGCAATAAGAAAATGTGTCATTATTATATTAGTAATATGTTATATATATATATATATATGTATATATATATAGCGTACTTCAAAAACAGTCTCAATGTGCTATATGGGCGAATTGGTTGGATTGCACGCTTTTTTCATAGAGATCCCCTATTTCCTAGTGGGGTTGTAATGACTCACTTGGAAATTTAAGATATTTTCGAAAAATAAATTAAGAATTGACAGATTTTCTCCAATCTTTCTTAAAGGCCCAAAAGTCAATTTTAATTTGGGAAATTTCCCGGAAGTTCCAATTGGTTCAATGCGTGCGCACGTCTCAAACTTATGAGTTTGTAGACAGGCGGCACGAGAAAACAGAGATCGTATGAACAAGTTACTAGTGGACGCCCAAGGGCAATTTGGTGGATTTTAGCAACCGGGGCATTTCATCTTCTCACGACAAGCTACATTAGACATTGACTCAGGTAGGTAGAAGTGCAACATTTGTCACTCATCAAATGATAACGTCCTCATGCTGGACGGAGAAAAACTCTGGGAAGGTTGAAACAGGAGCGGTGGATGTCAGGACCCGTCCCAAATATCACCTCGATATCCGGGACGAACCCTGCTCCCGTCTGACAATCACACTTAAGTACCAAAATAACCTTAATACCACCATAAGCATAACTATCAGACGAAGGAGTAAATATAATACAACTGTCAGTCAGAGCATAGTTCTACAAAATGGGCACAAAATCCTACTATGCTAATCTCGCAACGGAAGAATGTCGGAAGCTCTATGCCTCGATTCCTGCCTCAACGTTCACCCCAACGCTATCACCACGACCTGGAGGGAAAATTTAAAACCAAAAAGTGTGAGTGGACTAGAATAAGTAAAAGTTTCAAAAACAGTTTATCATCATAATCAGAGTTAAGGAAAAATAATAATAATATTTGTTCCCTCCGTTTTGAAAACATGCATGCCTAACGAATATTCTGAAACCACAACATCAGCGATATAATGTATTTCATAAACCACTATATTAAAACCACGTCTGATCAAACCTGCTGGGTCTATCCGAGTCTTTAAACTCAACCAGGCCTTAAATGTAATCCGAGTCTTTAAACTCAATAGGCCTATGGGGGTAATATCATCTGTCCGAGTCTTTAAACTCCCGAGTCTTTAAACTCAATCCGGGCCCGTCCCCCATCCATCAGAACATCCGGGTCTTTAAACCCATATCCAGATCCAGCAAATCCAATCCAAATTCAATGTAAAACCATTTCTAAATCCATAGCCAAACTCGAATTCGAAATCCCCGGTTCGAAACCCTTCCGGCGTTCAAAACCGTCATTAATTATCAAAAATCATGTCTCATAATCCGTTTATCATCATCAGAAAACAATTATAAATTGAAATCCCTAAGTATGGCATCGAAATCTGAAATCCAGCTTTTTCTCGAAAAACGTGCGAAAATCTGAAAATGCCTCGAAAAACGTGCAAGCATAACAATCACATATAAAAAAAACATAAAAACATACTTAAAATAATAAAACATAATTAAAAAACAGTTAGGCATGCTTGAAAGAAAAGAAAGAGTCCACTCACGAATCTGAACGAGTCAATTGCGCTCCATGCGCTCCTCGACCGTCTCAGGCGTCTCCCGTCCTGTCAATATGCACCAAATAGGGTCACAAATACATCAAGAATAATATTTTAATCTTAGACCCTAAACCGTCCGGATTCCCGAACTATCTCATAACATCGTCTGATTAACCCGAAAATTTCACCAATGGATTCCTTAGAACATTTAGAACCAAAACCATGTTGGAAGTTTGGCCGGAATCCTCCCCACGCGCCCCCCCCCCCCCCCCCCCCCCCCCCCCCCCCGCGCCTCCCAAAGTGGCTGCGCGTGGGCCTCACGCGCCTGCTACAGTGCATCTTCAACCTCGAGTCACCCGGTTCAACTGTGTTGAACCGGCGTGACCGGTTCTCTGTAATTCCTCCACAATTTCAGTTCCTTTCAATCCCAATAGCCTCGTCCAGTCCTTAGCAATCTAACCCCGTCCTAACATCGAAGAATCACGGCCTAAAACTTCACGATTTCCCCCTCGAAAATCATGGCCCGTAGCCCCTGTTTTGGCCGCCGGCCACCCAGGTCCTCCCCCGGCACGGTACCACACTCAAACGAATCCTGGGACCTCCAGGAGTCTCACCTTGACCTCCAAATCCCTCGACTCTAGCCCTAAGTCCACGACTTTGGAAAATAAGAAATCGGGAAAACAGGGGAATCGGGGTATACCTTCGATTCTGTCTCCGCCGTGTGCACCGCCGCGTGCCACGGTGCTCGTTGAGTCCCCTGCAGTCTCCTGAGCCTCCTATTGCCTTGGTTTGAGCCACCACACGGCACAACCACCGCCACAGTCCACCGTCTCACTGTTTTTCCCCAGAAATTCCAGCCGTCCACCGTCGTGTCTCCGTGCACGATTTTCACTCCCTGAACACGATCACCTACTCACTCTCCTCTCTCTATCACTATAACAATCCACCAAACTCTTCCACACACCCTGAATCGATCACCCACTCTCAATTTCTTCCTCTCTGTTTCTCTGTGTCGAAGCCAAATGCACGGGATCAAATTGGACAATTTGTGGCCGTGCACATTTTAGACGTGCCTAGAACTCTCTGGTTCTCTCCCACGTGTCCACATTCCCATGGACCAGCACAAAATATCCCAATCCACTCAAGACAAGTGGCCTTATCTGATTAGGCTTAAGGGGAAAAAGACTAAAATGCCCCTGGTATTAAAAATAACCTTTTTACCCTCACACTTTCCAGACCCGTAACTAGGTCGTCTGACGTCCGATGACAGCGTGCCGCCTGTCGTTGTACTCAGGACGTCGAGACCTATCTAACGGTCCTCAGTCTACGTGAAAATCACAAGTCCAAGAAAAAGTCAACATTTTCCTCCATTAGTCAAAATTACGGTAACGCCCTCAATCTTCCGAACGTCATAACTTTTTCTCCTATTGTTCGAATCGGACATGCCACCTGTCTACCGACTCGTGACGTCCTAAACTACGTCACGGTCAATGGTCAACACTCATCCAACCGGTCAATCAAAAAGTCAACTTTTGACCCACTATTCACAAGGGCAAAATCGTCCTTTTATACAAAACTTTTACAACAGTACATTTTTACCTCTTCCCGAAGGTACGGGTTGTTCCAATCTACCCCCCTAAAAAAGAATTCCGTCCCCAAAATTCAGTGAAACAAGTAAGGGTACTGCTCGCGCATTAAGGCCTCAGGTTCCCAAGTAGCTTCCTCCATTTGATGATTTCTCCACAATACCTTAACCAAGGGAACCGTCTTCCTCAGTAAGACCTTATCCTTCCGATCCAAAATCGCTACTGGTTGCTCTTCAAAACTCAAGTCTTCCCTCAGTTCAACAGGTTGTGCTTCCAGAACATGTGAATCATCCTGTAATGTACTTCCGAAGCATAGATACATGGAAGACATTATGTACCTTTTCCAGGTCTGCTGGTAAGGCCAACCGATAAGCAACAGGACCAATCCGCTCTAAGATCTCATAAGGTCCAATGTAACGAGGACTCAACTTCCCTCGTCTGCCAAATCGTACGATTCCCTTCCAAGGAGATAGCTTCAAGAAAACCCAGTCTCCTACTGCAAATTCCAAATCCCTTATCCTACGGTCGGTGTAGCTCTTCTGGCGGTCCTGATCTGCCTTCAGTCGATCTCTCGAATCAGTGCCGCTTTTTCCTGCGTAAGATCTACCAGCTCGGAAGTAGTAAGTCTCCTCTCACCAACCTCGGTTCAACACAACGGAGTCCGACACTGTCGCCCGTACAAAGCCTCGTAAGGAGTCATCCCAATACTCTCTTGATAACTGTTATTGTAGGCGAACTCCATCAAAGGTAGATGTGATTCCCAAGTACCCTGAAACTGTAAGACACACGCTCTCATCATGTCCTCGAGAATCTGGATAGTCCACTTAGACTGTCCATCAGTCTGAGGATGAAATGCAGTACTGAAATGCAGCTTTGTCCCAAAAGCTTCCTGTAAGGCTTTGCCAAAACCGGGAAGTAAACCTCGGGGTCTCTGTCCGATACTATCGACTCTGGAGTCCATGCAGCCGAATAATCTCGTCAATGAACAACTGTGCAAACTGCGACAACCTGAAGTTTCTCCCGTACGGGCAAGAAATGAACAGACTTCGTAAGTCTATCCACGAGCACCCACACGCCATCGTGTCCCAATCGGTGTCCTGGGAAGCTTGAATACAAAATCCATCGTCAGGTGATCCCATTTCCACTCGGGGATCGGCAAAAGGTTGCATGGCTCCATAGGGTCTCTGCCGCTCAGCTTTCACCTGTTGGCAGATCAAACATCTACTGACATACTCGGAAATCTCACGTTTCATACCTGGACCACCAGTAATGCTCTCGAAGTGTACGATACATCTTGGTCCCACCAGGATGCATCGCATAAGCTGAACAGTGAGCCTCATCCAGTACCACCTTCTTCAATGTTTCGTCCTCGGGTACACACAACCGTCCATCTTTAACCAAGGCTTCACCCTCGCGAATCTCAAAGTCATGTCTCTCTCTCAGCCTCAACCTCAATCCGAATGATGCCCAAAATGTGGTCCTCATACTGAGCATCAATAACCTGGTCAATCAAAACAGGTCGCACGTGGAAACTCGCTAAAAGTGCTCCCTGATCATCCACAGTCAACTCTACTCCCAGTCTACGGAGCTCAACCAACGAAGGTAATCGTACTGTCCTCAAATGCGATAAGGAACTAGCTGATTTCCTGCTCAAGGCATCGGCTACCACATTTTCCTTCCCGGGTGATACTCAATAGTACAGTCGTAGTCCTTGAGCAACTCCAACCATCGGCGTTGTCTCAGATTCAGTTCCTTCTGCGTGAACAGATACTTTAAAACTCTTGTGAATCCGTGAAGATCCTGCACCTCTCGCCATACAAATAATGTCGCCAAATCTTCAGTGTGTGAACCACCGCAGTAAGTTCCAAATCATGAGTAGGATAGTTCATCTCATGGGGTTTCAAACTGTCGAGAAGCGTAAGCAATCACCTTCCCATGCTGCATCAATACACAGCCCAAACCCTGTAAAGAAGCGTCACTGTAAACCTCGAACTCCCCACTATCGTCTGGAAGGGCCAACACAGGAGAAGATGTCAACCGCCTTTTAAGCTCCTGGAAACTCTGTTCACATTTCTCATCCCAATCAAATCGAACTCCTTTCCGAGTCAACCGTGTCAACGGAGCAGCAAGGATAGAAAAACCCTCTATAAAACGCCGGTAATAACCTGCTAAACCCAGAAAACTCCTGATCTCTGTCACCGTCTTGGGATGGTTCCCAATTTGCTACCGCCTCCACCTTCTGAGGATCCACTCTGATGCCCTCGGCTGAAATCACATGTCCTAGAAATCCAACACTGGTTAACCAAACTGACACTTACTCAACTTCGCATATAACTGATGCTCTCTTAGGGACTTAAGCACCATTCTCAGATGCTTCTCGTGCGCCTTTGCACTCTTCGAATACACCAAAAAGTCGTCAATGAAGACAATCACAAAACGATCCAAATACGACCGGAACACTCGGTTCATAAGATCCATAAAAGCTGCTAGGGCATTAGTCAATCCAAAAGGCATCACAACAAACTCGTAATGACCGTACCTGGTCTGAAAGGCTGTCTTCGGTACATCCTCCTCTTTAACCCTCAACTGATGATAGCCAGAGCGAAGATCAATCTTCGAAAAGAACTATGCTCCCTTCAATTGGTCAAACAAATCATCAATCCGAGGTAGGGGATACTTATTCCGAATAGTTACCTTATTCAATTGTCTGTAGTCCACACACAATCTCAACCCTCCGTCCTTTTTCTTGACAAACAGTACAGGTGCTCCCCAAGGTGACATACTCGGTCGAATGAATCCCATATCGACCAACTCTTGTAATTGTGCCTTAAGTTCCCTCAATTCTACAGGTGCCATGCGGTAGGGAGTCTGTGAAATAGGCTGTGTACCTGGTAAAAGATCAATCGTGAACTCGATCTCTCGATGAGGTGGTAATCCTGGCAACTCCTCGGGAAAGACATCGGGAAACTCCCGTACCACTGGTATATCCTCCGCCCTCACTGGCGAAGCACGTGTATCCACCACATGAGCAATGTAACCCTGACACCCCCTTACGCAACAGCTTGCTAGCCTCAAGTGCCGAAATAACTCCAGTAGGAAGTGCACGTTGATCACCTTGAAACGTAGTCTCTAGTAATCCTGGACTCTGAAAAGTCACTCTCCCCGTCGAAACACTCGATAGAAGCATGATGTCTCGTCAACCAGTCCATACCCAGGATAACATCGAAATCCCGTAACTCCAACAGTAGCAAGTCCGCCACTAACTCAACCTCACCTACCATCATCGGACACTCTCTCAGAACCTGAGTAACTACCAACGCCTCCCCAGTAGGTGTACTCACCCCTAAGGCACACTCCAAAGCAGACACCTCCCTCTCCGTCACCAAACTACAACTCCGGGCTATAAACGAATGAGTAGCCCCGGGATCTATCAAAGCAAAAATAGTGTGACCATATATGGTAAGTGTACCTGTCACCACTGCCGGTGCTGATCTGGCCTCCTGCTGGGTCATAGCAAAAACTCGCGCCTGAGGTCGTGATGACTTACCGCGCACTCTAGAACTGCTCGTGGCACCACAGCCACCCCTAGGGCCTGCTGCCCCTGACACTGAAGCAGTACTCCGCCCGGGTTCTACTGTACCTCGGCCTACTCCACCCTCCTGAGCTAACAATGGGTACTCCCTCCGAAAGTGTCCTCGCTCTCCACAGTAGTAGCAAGCATCCCTACCGGGTCCACCGGTCTGCCTCCCAGTAGAAGCAACTAAAGTCACACTCGCCTGAGGAGTCGGTTGTGCCCTAGCTCCCCGAAATTCTGAGCCCTGAAAATTGTCAGGTCTGCCAAACCAGGCTCCACCAGCCGATGAAGAACCACCAAAATTGCCCCGCTTCGGGGTCCTCTAACTCGATGCTCCAGGAAAAGAATGCTCTCGGCGTCGAACACTGCCCGAGTACTGTGGCCTGGCAGGAAAACTGGCCTCCACTCTAACAGCAGCGTCTGACAACTCCCGGAATGTAGCAAATGAGCCGGCTGTCACAATGGCTCTAATCTCTCCCCGAAGGCCCAACTCAAATCGATGACACTTCTCCGCCTCGGTATCCACAAATGCAGGAGCGAATCGGGATAGCATCTGAAACCTCTGCTCATACTCAGCCACTGTCATGTTCCCTTGCTTCAACTAAAGAAATTCCGCCTTTTTAGCATCCCGGAAAGAGCGGGGATAGTACTGTTCTAAGAACAGCTCCCGGAAAGTCTCCCACGTCACAGTATGTGCATCCCAGCCGGACAACTCCAGCGTATACCACCACTCATATGCTGCTCCATCTAGCAGAAACGTAGCCAACAAGACCCGGTCCTCTGGAGGACAATGCATCACCCCAAAAATACGCTCAAGCCGGGTTATCCATCGGTGAGCTTCCTCTGGGTCTGCCCCACCGCTGAAAGTAGTAACCCCAAGTCGTTGGGCTCGCTCAATCGAAGCGCTCTCAGTCCCTCTCGCCGCTTCGTCCTCAGGTCGTGGAGGGGGTTCACGTTTCGGAGGCATGATCGATCGTACGCGGAAAGAGGCATAGAGTTAGTAAAACAACCTAGATACAACCTCGTACCGACACAAACCGACAAACCTATGCTCTGATACCAATTGTCAGGACCCGTCCCAAATATCACCTCGATACCCGGGACGAACCCTGCTCCCGTCTGACAATCACACTTAAGTACCAAAATAACCTTAATACCAATATAAGCATAACTATCAGACGAAGGAGTAAATATAATACAACTGTCAGTCAGAGCATAGTTCTACAAAATGGGCACAAAATCCTACTATGCTAATCTCGCAACGGAAGAATGTCGGAAGCTCTATGCCTCAATTCCTGCCTCAACGTTCACCCCAACGCTATCACCACGACCTGGAGGGAAAATTTAAAACCAAAAAGTGTGAGTGGACTAGAATAAATAAAAGTTTCAAAAACAGTTTATCATCAAAATCATAGTTAAGGAAAAATAATAATAATATTTGTTCCCTCCGTTTTGAAACCAATTCCTGCCTAATGAATATAATCCAATTCCTGCCTAACGAATATTCTGAAACCACAACATCAGCGATATAATGTATTTCATAAACCACTATATTAAAACCACGTCTGATCAAACCTGCTGGGTCTATCCGAGTCTTTAAACTCAACCAGGCCTCAAATGTAATCCGAGTCTTTAAACTCCCGAGTCTTTAAACTCAACAGGCCTATGGGGGTAATATCATCTGTCCGAGTCTTTAAACTCCCGAGTCTTTAAACTCAATCCGGGCCCATCCCCCATCCATCAGAACATCCGGGTCTTTAAACCCATATCCAGATCCAGCAAATCCAATCCAAATTCAATGTAAAACCATTTCTAAATCCATAGCCAAACTCGAATTCGAAATCCCCGGTTCGAAGCCCTTCGGGCGTTCAAAACCGTCATTCCGAACCCAAATCCGGAAATCCACTTTTTAAACCAAAACCCGCGATTATCAAAAATCATGTTTCATAATCCGTTTATCATCATCAGAAAACAATTATAAATTGAAATCCCTAAGTATGGCATCAAAATCCGAAATCCAGCTTTTTCTCGAAAAACGTGCGAAAATCCAAAAATGCCTCGAAAAACGTGCAAGCATAACAATCACATATAAAAAAACATAAAAACATACTTAAAATAATAAAACATAATTAAAAACAGTTAGGCATGCTTGAAAGAAAAGAAAAGAGTCCACTCACGAATCTGAACGAGTCAATTGCGCTCCATGCGCACCTCGACCGTCTCAGGCGTCTCCCGTCCTGTAAATATGCACCAAATAGGGTCACAAATACATCAAGGATACTAACCCTAATTTCCCCAATTTTTCGGGAATTTATTCATATTTTAATCTTAGACCCTAAACCGTCCGGATTACCGAACTATCTCATAACATCGTCTGATTAACCCGAAAATTTCACCAATGGATTCCTTAGAACATTTAGAACCAAAACCATGTTGGAAGTTTGGCCGGAATCCTCCCCACGCGCCCCCACGCGCCGCCTAAAGTGGCTCCATGTGGGCCTCACGCGCCTGCTACAGTGCATCTTCAACCTCGAGTCACCCGGTTCAACTGTGTTGAACCGGCTTGACCGGTTCTCCGTAATTCCTCCACCATTTCAGTTCCTTTCAATCCCAATAGCCTCGTCCAGTCCTTTGCAATCTAACCCCATCCTAACATCGAAGAATCAAGGCCTAAAACTTCACGATTTCCCCCTCGAAAATCATGGCCCGTAGCCCCTGTTTTAGCCGCCAGCCACCCAGGTCCTCCCCCGGCACGGTACCACACTCAAACGACTCCTGGGACCTCCAGGAGTCTCACCCTGTCCTCCAAATCCCTCGACTCTAGCCCTAAGTCCACGACTTTGGAAAATAAGAAAAACGGGAAAACAGGGGAATCGGGGTATACCTTTGATTCTGTCTCCACCATGTGCACCGCCGCGTGCCACGGTGCTCGTTGAGTCCCCTGCAGTCTCTTGAGCCTCCTATTGCCTTGGTTTGAGCCACCACACGGCACAACCACCGCCACAGTCCACCGTCTCACTGTTTTTCCCAGAAATTCCAGCCGTCCACCGTCATGTCTCCGTGCACGATTTTCACTCCCTGAACACGATCACCTACTCACTCTCCTCTCTCTGTGACTATAACAATCCACCAAACTCTTCCACACACCCTGAATCGATCACCCACTCTCAATTTCTTCCTCTCTGTTTCTCTTTGTCGAAGCCAAATGCACGGGATCAAATTGGACAATTTGTGGCCGTGCACATTTTAGACGTGCCTAGAACCCTCTGGTTCTCTCCCACGTGTCCACATTCCCATGGACCAGCACAAAATATCCCAATCCACTCAAGACAAGTGGCCTTATCTGATTAGGCTTAAGGGGAAAAAGACTAAAATGCCCCTGGTATTAAAAATTACCTTTTTACCCTCACACTTTCCAGACCCGTAACTAGGTCGTCCGACGTCCGATGACAGCGTGCCGCCTGTCGTTGTACTCAGGACGTCGAGACCTATCTAACGGTCCTCGGTCTACGTGAAAATCACAAGTCCAAGAAAAAGTCAACATTTTCCTCCATTAGTCAAAATTACGGTAACGCCCTCAATATTCCGAACGTCATAACTTTTTCTCTGATTGTCCGAATCGGACATGCCACCTGCCTACGGACTCGTGACGTCCTAAACTACGTCATTTACGTCACGGTAAATGGTCAACACTCATCCAACCGGTCAATCAAAAAGTCAACTTTTGACCCACTATTCACAAGGGCAAAATCGTCCTTTTATACAAAACTTTTACAACCGTACATTTTTACCCTTCTCGAAGGTACGGGTTGTTACAGTGGAGGAGCACCGAAAAGTTTATTCTTCCTTCTCCAACCATATTTAAACCTCTTTCAGCTCAATTAGAGGACATAAATAACCTTCTCACATTCATCTTGAGTCAAGTGGTAGTTTCCAGAGGTGAGAACCTCACCATGTGCAGTTGTTTGAAGGACGTAAAGAAAATCGAAACTCCAAGCTGCATTCATGGTCGATTCAGGTGATACTTCTCAATTATTAATTCATAAATAAGCTTTTGGGATTTATTAGATAAATTTTTCCTATAGGAAAATTTAAAATGGATAAGAATTGAAAGTGATAGAAATGGGTTGGTTTCTCAAGTCGGAAACCTATTGTAGACCAATGGGTCGACCTGCGAGAGGTTGATGATGACTTGGGCGCATATGGCGCATGGGGAGAGACACCCTCCTATACACTGGCGCGTGCCTGAGTGCCTTGGGTTTTGGTTAACCTGAAAGTTTCTCCTTTTGAAATTATGGATCCATTGGTACAATTTCTAAGAAAATTAGATATTATTTTAGGGTAGTTTTATATGTCAGAAGTGGCGGTGTTTCTAGTTGAGATACATATGGATCTTCCGAGGTTTTTAAAGATTGGATATGCATTCTTTATATGATTAGGACGTCAGAACGGGACATAAAAAGAGTTGGGACATCGACTTAGAGCTTCAAAAAAGTCGAAATATCGGGTTCTACTATTTGTCTAGGCCAGTGGACTGGTGTGAGTAGTAACCATAGGCGGAAAAAATACATTGGGTTCGTATATCGAGACAAGAATTCCTACATGGTTGGTGTACATTCCTTGTCTAAAAGGTTCTCCTGTTGTGTTGTCAAGTCCCAAGGGTAATCTTGGAATTATGATTTGATTATCTGACAAGAACAGGACCAGACACAATTATCAAAGTGATTTCAAGAGAGGTCCTCTCAATTTGCTATCAAAGAAAACCCGGCTATATTGTCCTGGAGATTTCAGTATAGCTCGGGATTGAGATTGGTCGGTTAAAATGGTAAGTGACCATTTGTTTTCTTAATTGTGATGCATGCATATTTAAATGTTTAAAATGTTTTATTTCATATTTTGGACTGCAATGGTTTGACTAAATGATTCTTAAACATTTAGTGATTTTCGGCTTTAGAATATTTATTCAATAAATTGGTTTCTCGACATAAGTTTAATGGCTTTTTGAAAACAGTATTTTGGACTTAGGCTCGGATTAAAAATATGTTGACTTGGATTTTGAGTCATGGTTTTTTTCTTGAAATTAAGGTTTTGCTTGAAATTAAGGTTTTGGATTTATTCCATGTACTATTTTTCAAGGTTGATTATGCTCGATGAATAGTGACTGATTCTGGGGATACTATTAGATGTGTCCGATCCTAGAGGGACCATGATATTCACTCGAATGTATAGCCTGAGCCAAAAGAGGCCACTGGACATCGTTACATCCTAGGTTTGCTACTCGGAGGTTGGAAGTATGTTGTAGGATCCAGACGCTACTCAGACATTGCAAGTACCCTGCAAAATCTTGAGGCTACTCGGACATTACAGGTACGCTACAGGATCCCAAGGCAACTCGGAGGTTTTAGGTACATTACAAGATCCCGATCGTTATAGGTACACTGTAGGATCCCAAGGAACCTTAGACGTTGCAGGTATGTTGTAGGATTAGGAGGCTGATCGAATGACAAGAATATTAATTTGCAGGATCTTGCAGTTACCATAAGTGAGTTTAAAGACTCATGCCCAGGGAGGCCTGATATGGTATTCTGGAGGTGAATTTAAAGTCTCGTGCTCAGGGAGACCTGATCTAGTATGAAATCCTGAAGATGTAATGATATTTCATTTCAGACGTGACTCAGCACAAGGATATGCCACAACTAATGCTCGGGATCATCGAGGACTTACAAGAAATTGATTCATACCCTGCATGAGTAAATTTTAAGGACGAAATTTTTGTAAGAAGGGAAGGATTATAGCGACCCATCTTGAAAACTTTAGACATTTTTGGAAAATAAATTAGGAATTGACGGATTTAACCATGTCTTTGTTAATGCCCCAAAAGTCAATTTTAATTTAGGAAACATCTTGAAAGATCTGATTAGGCTGATGTGTATATTTCAAACTTACGAGTTCGTAGACAAGCGGCACGTGGAAAACAGTGATCGTATGAGCAAGTTACCGGTCTAAACGCCCAAGGGAAATTTGATAAATTTGAGTGATGGGGGCATTTTTGTCTTTTCATAAAATGCTACAGTAGCTGTCGACTCATCTAGATAGATGAGTGACATTTGTCACTCATCGATTGTTTAAGTGGTTATTAAGAATCTCATTTTCTCTCTTTTTGTATGTAATCGTGAGGGAGGAAAACCACAATTTTAGGGAGAGAAGGAGGAGAACAAGTTTTCCCACCCTCCTTGGTTTTGAGGCATGTGCAGGTTGTTGTGACAGGGGTCGATGCGTGCATTTCAAACTCATGAGTTTGTAGAGACGCGCCACATGGAAAACATAGATCGTATGAACAAGTTACAATCTAAACGCCCAAGGAAAATTTGATAAATTTGAGTGACAAGGGAATTTTAATCTTTTCATAGAATGCTACAGTAGTTTTTGACTCAACTAGGTAGATGAGTGATATTTGTCACTTATCGGTTGTTTAGGTGGTTATTAAGCACCTTATGTTTGCTTTTTTTGTATGTAATCGTGAGGTAGGAAAACCACAGTTTTGGGGAGAGAATGAGGAGAACAATATCTCCCGCCCTACTTGGTTTCGAGGTCTATGTAGGGTGTTGTGGTGTCACGACCTATCTTCCCTAGTACGATATTGTTCGCTTTGGGCCGAGCCTTCACGGTTTGGTTTCTGGGAACTCACGTGCAACTTTTAAATGAGTCACCCATCCTAGGATTGACCTAACCCAAACTCGCTTAACTTTTGAGTTCCAAACAAACCCAAAGCCAGTGAGCTCCCAAAAAGCCTCGTTGCTAGGAAGACATCATCCACACATATAAGGCACTTCATCTTTCCCTCCCCGAGAGATGTGGGATTGCTCACTGTTTTTCCCAAGACATGAGTCTTATAATCCACCCCTTTGGGGTCCAGCGTCCTCGCTAGCACACTTCCGGTTGGGGTTTAGCTCTAATACCATTCTGTCACGGTCTATCTTCCTTAACACGATATTGTGTGCTTTGGGCCTTGTCCTCACAGTTTTGTTTCTGGGAACCCACGAGTAACTTCCTAGAGTGTCACCCATCCTAGAATTGACCTAGGCCAAACTCGCTTAATTTTGGAGTTCCAACCAAACCCAAAACAAATGAGCTCCCAAAAGGCCTCGTTGCTAAGAAGACAACATCCACACATAAGGCACTTCACCTTTTCCTCTCCGAGCGATGTGAAATTGCTCACCGTTCTTTCCTAGACATAGGTCTTGCATGTGGCATGTTAAATGATAATTTCCACATGTTGGAAAGACACAACACTGTGGGAAGGTTGAAATAGAAGCGGAGAAGAATTGTACAACGAACTTCAATTCGATGGAAGAGCATAGAAAATTTCAGTCTACCTTATCTAGCCATATTTAGACGTTTTAAACTCAAATAGATGACCAAAATAAACTTTTCACATTCCTCTTGAGTCAAGTGGTGATTGCCATAGGTCAGAACCTCGTTGTGGATGGTGGTTTGAAGGACGTAAGGGTGACCGAAACTTCAAGCTACATTCATGGTCGATTCATGTGATATTTCTCAATTATTATTTCATAAATGAGCTCTTGGGATTGATTAGATAAAGTTTTCCTATTGGAATGTTGAAAATGGATGAGGATCGAAAGATATAGAACCGAGTTCAGTTTTCCAGGTCGGAACCATGTTGCAGATTGGTGGCTGAGTTTTTTGGATTTTTGTCAGCATGAAAATCATTCTTTTTGAAATTCCGGATCCATTAGCATAATTTTTGAGGAAATTAAATATTGTTTCAAAATAGTTTTTTATGTCCAAAGTTAGATGTTGCTAGTTGGCATGCATTTGAACCTCCTGAGGTTTCGTGAGATTGGGTATGGATTCCTTATATGATTAGAATGCCAGAACGAGACTTGGAAGGAGTTAAAATGTCAGCTTCGGACTCAAAATGAGCCGAGATTGGGTTCCATTATTTATCGGGGTCAATGGGTTGGTGTGAACGATGACCCAAGGCAGAAAAAATATGTTTGGTGTGTATACCGAGACAATAATTCCAACATAGTCGGTGTACATCCCTTATCTGACAGGTTTTCCCGTTTTATTGCAAAGTCCTAAGGGTAATTTTGGAACTGTGATTTGATTGTTACATGAGTACATACCGAGCAAGGTTATCAAAATAATTTTGGGAGTGGTCCTATTAGGGGCCTCTATTAAGAGTTCTTTTCATGTCCTCTCCCTTCTTTTTTTTTCCTTCTTTTTATCTTCTTTTCTTTGTTTGGTTTTCTTTTCCTCTTCATAAACACATTATTTTCTTTTCGTTTGATACATATGATGACTAAACGATCTTGAATCTTATTGATTTTTCAATGAGGTGATGTTGACATAGTGCTATAGAGAATGAACGGTTCTAATTATGATATATATATATATATATATATATTGATAAATTAAAATGGTTCTGTAAGAAAGAACCATCACGATGAAATATAAGTATTTTCCTATATAAAACTAACTCCAAATCTTAAGGTACACCCGTGGATAATAAGCCATGGTTTAATATATATATATATATATATATATATAGTTTAGATAATATATATAGTGATGTGGTATTATCCTTTTGTAATTGATCCCTTGTCTTCATCAAAACATGGCCTCATTTAGTGAGGTATCATGATCGGCTAAACCTACTAACTTGGAAATTTGGAATCTCAATCTTTATTCCCACAACAATATATATAGATAATATATAATATATATATGCAACTTGTTTATTTGACAATGACTTCTCACGAGGTTGATATATAATCATATATATATATATATATATATATTAAGGGATTTCATTCTCCACTTTGTATTTGGATTAGGCTTTTTAGGCAAGCGACACGTGGTGGGCTCACAATGAGAAATTCCTCCGCTTTAGCTAAGCCTAGGATAACACGGAGTAATTCGGATTTGGAAGCAAAGGTGGAGAGAGGGAGTGATATCGCCAGCTCTTTCCTCCTCCCTTGTTTGTGATACCTTTTCCACATTAGAGATAAAGAGGCAATGAATATCAAGTATTCTTTCATTCTTTTTTGTTTCCACAAAATTTAAAACAAGTTGACATAATAACTTGGCATAAGTAGGTTAAAAAATCTCCACTGATGAACGTCAACAAAAGAAAATTACTTATAACTTCCAACCCCTATTGTTGCCACGATGTTTGTGCCTGGCCATAAATCGTAGTGCCATCGAACATCTTTACTTCTCTCACCAAGACATAAGTATATATCGTAGCTTTACATACTTATAAAGTGTGGCGTGGATTTCTAGTTTTCTACCGTGGGCGAGGAATGAATTAAGGAAATAAAAAAAGGAACTAAACCTTAGTTTTTCCACTTTCAAGTGCAGATGGGATTTGTTGTTTGCGCCTTTTCTTTTTCCACTTTCGTGCTTCAAGTCTATGCAATTGACCATGTTTGTCTTGTCTACACAGATGGACTCATTTTTAGTTTTTTACCGAGTTTCATTTATAATAAAATATTCTTGGTAATTTTTTAATAAAATATTCATTTCTCTCTCTGTCTCTGAGTAAATATTTTATTTCCTTATCAGAGTTTTCTCATGTTTATTATCAGAAAAAAATAATATCAAGTCAACCAATTGAGCTTACTCATTCATATTCGTATTCATATTTTCCAACCTATTTTCATACATAAATATCTTGATATTCGAAGCAAACATGTTATGAAATAATCCATGGCCAGAAAGGAAAAATATGGTTGTGTTATGAAATCGACGGCTGGAAAGAAAATACGACGATAGTGTGCATGTATGCCACATAGAGATGGATCGATGATAGGTTTCAGCGACTGTTTCATAGATGCATCTTCTAGCGCAATCAATGTTGAAAAAAAAAAAAAAGATAAAAATTGATCAAGAGGAAGGCACTTTGGCATACCAATTGCTAGGTGGGCTCCAATTGGAAGGAGAAAGGAGAAGGAACAGCATACCTTTCTGTTAACATTTGGACGGAATAGGTTAAAGGGCGGGCTGTTACCGTGGGGCCTAACTTTGTTGGGGATTATGAGACAGGTGAGTTGTTCCCTCCAGGCCGATGCACGGCTCCTTCACATGCGCGACACGTGGACGGCCATTTGGCCATCCGTGGCACGTAGTTCATTGGCCACATAAGACAAAATTTGCAGCTCAACGCGTAAGGGTCACAATAGAACAGAAGCATCGGGGTTAGATAATAAACAATTATAAACGGAGCGAGTCAACACATTTAACGGCACGTTATCTGACGGCCGTTTGTATTGAGCTATGATTTTCTCTCTTTTGTCAAGGTACGGCATAAATTAAGCCCGTTCGATCTTGGAACCTATCCAGAATTGAAATTTTAAATGTTCTCAAATAACGTCAAACTGTTAATACAAAATATGAATTAACTTAGGATTATCTTGGTGAGGTTCTTCTTGGTGATGGGAAGTCCTGCAAAGAGAAGATAAGATTAGAGAGTACCCACGTAGTTTCAATCTATTAATCTTTAATGCATAAATTAGTTAAGTGAGGAAGTACTGTAATAATTTAGGTAGCATTAAGGTAAGAATGTCATTACTTTTTTAGGGTAGATGTCTTTATATTTATAATAGCATTGAATATTATAAGTGAAATATTTCGTTGCGTGATAAATGTTTCTAATTTTGGTGCTGACACATGTCATAGTAGTCCCAAATCTCGTGGTCAAGCTGACATGGTCGGTCGAGAGACGTTGAGGACGACTAGATTGGTCGGCCTTGTTCCTTTTGGTGTGTTTTTATCCAAGATTGAGTTGGGGGATGCACCACACTTGATGGGATTGGGTTGTTGTCTTTCTCTTGAGCCAAGGATCGAATGAGATTATAGCGAGGTTGATCAACTTTTATCAGGCTGACTAAAGTAGGTGCGATTAAAATGCATAAAAGACTTCATTATTATCCTTCGTATGATTTATTATCGTCACTCTTTACAACACCATTTTTTTTTATTAAGAATTGAATTTAGTATGTGTGGAACCATAAATCAACAGAAAATTATGCAGCTACCACATGACCCATAACTCTTGTAATTTCGATATTACCCTTGGTAAATACGACGACGGCATCATACGGTCTCCGCATTAATTTAATATATTTATCAAATAAATATATTAATTAATCAGATCAATGCCAATAATAAATTATCTCCCCGCGAGTCATTTATTATTAATTATATAGTATTATATGTGATTTTTCCCGATAGAATCACATACTTAATTATATCTCTTTCAACCAATCAGACACTTCGGTGACTCTCAATGCTTACAGGGCCCCATTCACCACCAAAGGTAATAAATATATTAATTAATCAGATCAATGTCAATAATAAATGATCTCCCCGGGAGTCATTTATTATTAATTATATAATTAATTATATGTGATTTTTCCCGGTAGAATCACATACTTAATTATATCTCTTTCAACCAATCAGACACTTCGGTGACTCTCAATGCTTACAGGGCCCCATTCACCACTAAAGGTAATTAAAAACTCATACTGAAACTCTGTCAGTTTATTTCTCTCGATTAAACTGACTTAGGCATCGGAGTGTTCTTGGTTGAACCACCCCCCGGGCTTCAACCTTAACCCCGATTATTTCTTATTATTGTGTGTAGGGATCAAAATGGAATTCTACAAGTCCGGACGATTTCTGCATCAACAACTGGTGCTTTCATTGAGAGCCGAATTGAGAAATACTCAATGCACTCAATGCATGCTCTCCAGGTTTTTCAAGAAAAACTTCATTATTGTTCATCATTCATTGTTCATCGTTCATCGTTCTTCGTCTATGGTAAGAACTTGAAGAACGAAACGATCTGAAAAACCTACCGCCTTCTTCACAAAGACTTATGATAAGAGCAACCTGCTCAAAGGAATCCCAGAGGTTCAACTGAATCACCCCTAATGAGAACTACGACCTATTATGCAATCAGAATTTTCTATGATGCAAGAAAGGGTGCCAGCCCATGGATACGGTGTTCATACAATGTCAAAACCACTCGGTACCGGCGTATTCCCCAACATCAATCCACTTCTCGCATTCCGCGTGACGACACCCTTCCCGCTTGCGGATGGGTGACTAGCTAGAAAAGCGACACAACAAGCCCCAAATTTGCTCCATACTAACGTGAAACTTCATATGCTTATGAACAACCTTCATCATGCATGAGGACGCAGTCAAGCCCAGAAAAGACACAGTGTGACACCTTGTCACTAAGTTTGAGACATAAGTCCCAATGCTACACATGACATGCACTGCACGAGGACACACTCGAACCCATGAAGAACGTGACGTGTCACCGTGCCGCTAAAGCTCGAGGCACAACTCCTAACGCTCTGCAAACCATGCACGAGGATGTACATGAGCCCACGTAGACCGCGAGGTAATAGCAGACCGCTAGAGCTCGAGGCGTAACCACCAACGCTTAGCATGACATGCACGAGGATGCGCTCAGGCCCGTGAAGAACGTGATGCAACACCTTGCCAACGGAGCACGAGCAAGTCGAAAAACTAAGGACCAGAGCCGAGGCTAATTGGAGCTTCTACGATGACGTCCGGGAGACCTCGGAACCTCTAATACTACTAGGAGACGCAACATACCTCACGAAGGATAGGGGAACATCCCAAGGTGCACCAGCAAAGAGCATGTCCAGCACCAGACTATTTCTCAAGACACGTCACTGAGCGATTCTAGAGATAACGTTGCACTCACAGAATAAGGAGCCAACCCCACCCAAGGCCATCAGCTCACGAATGAATCGGGAGGCAGTTCAGAGCATTATCACACGTTGAGTACCACGTAAGAGACAACGACATCGTGCAACCTCCCAGATTCACACGAATGCTCAAATCAGGTGGACAAGTCGACAAAGGCTCAAGATGTCTTTACTGATGCAGTGAGGATGACAAGATATACTCACCAACATGCTCACACACTTCGACAATGGTGACCCCAAGAAGTCGACACCACCGGACTCGACGCTACTCTTTCCCTCATCAAGGCATACTCCATATAAAATGAGTCTAAAAGATGCTGGATTGATGCCTCTAAGGAATCCGATGCGACGACGGTCTGAGAACAACCTTCAGTACTAGATTCAACCATGCATCATCAATTTTGAGTGTTGGACCATGTCCCATGACACACCTCCAAGCGACTCCGAAAAAGAAAGCTGTACACTTGGAGAACAAGTGCAGCTTAGACACGATGCCTTCACCACGGGAAGCACTCTAAGCCTTCGCCATACGAAGTACCCCAAGCCTTCTCCCCGTGAAGCACTCCAAGCCTTCGCCACGGGAAGCACTCCAAGCCTTCGCCATGCGTAGAACTCGAAGTCTTCGCCACTCGAAGCACTCCAAGCCTTCGCCACGCGAAGCACTTAAAGTCACTCCAAGCCTTCACCACACGAAGCACTTGAAGTCACTCCAAGCCTTCGCCATGCGAAACACTCTAAGTCTTCGCCACGCGAAGCAGTCAAAACATTCGCCCCGCGAAGAACTCCAAGCCTTCTCCACGCGAAGCACTCCAATCCTTCACCCCGCGATGCACTCTAAACCTTCGCCATGTGAAGAACTCGAAGCCTTCGCCCTGCGAAGAACTCAAAGCATTACCCATGCGTAGCACTCAAAGCTTTTGCGACTCGAAGGACTAGAAGCCTTCGCCACGCAAATCACTCGAACGTTAGTTAGATCTCATCGTCCTGAGTTCAACGGCAGGCAGCATGCCTTCATCGGACATTGGACGGGCGAGATACGGGTCTAGAACGGAGAAGGGTAGAATCGTAATTTGGACTTTAGGGGTATTTTGGTCTTTCCGTGTCTTAGGATTTGGGCCAATCAGATAAGGCCAAGTGTTCAGTGGAGATTGGGATATTTGTGGAGGGCCCTTGAGATGGTGACACGTGCAGTGTGTGTAGTGGCTTCTAAGGAGTGTACGGTGTGTGTGTTTTTAAATTGTGCGGTGTGTGCAGCCGTGTTCGTAGAAGAGAGAAACAGAGAGTGAGGTTGAGGGAAATTGATCAAGTGAAGGGCGGTATGAGGTGCTATGTTTTGGTGAGTGAGAGTAGAGATCGAGAGAGAGGTAGTGAGTGAGGTGAGTGGGGTGAGTGAGAGTTTGAGTAAGGAAAACTGGTGTGAGAAGGAGGTGAGGTTTCGGGAAAACACAGAGAAGTGTCGAGGGAGATTGGTAGTGGTGTTGATGTTTAATCGATCAATCGAGGCTGGTGGTGGTGTCCAAAAGACAGAGGAGACTTACAGGGGTGGTATAGCCACGGTGGAGCTCACGCCGGTAGCCTGAGCACAGGTAATTTCTCTAATTCCCTTATTTGCTCTGTTTTTCGCGTGAAGTTCAAATCGATAGTCGTGACGGTAGGGGCTTAGTCGAACTGGTTGGTGAGGTTTGGTGAGTTCACTAGGTTCCTAGGAGTTGTTTAAGGTCGACACCGTGACGGGGGAGTACACGGGTGGCCAGGAGGAAGAACAGAGTTTTGGGAGGTTACAGGTTCGAGTTAGGGACGTTGGTTTAGAGGCCGTGTTGGAGTGATTGGATGAAGGGAATGGATTACTGGGTAGAGGACGCATGGAATGGTTAAAAGAGGGAAGAAAATGGTGGAAGGACGTCGGAGAACCGGTCACGCCGGTCCGGAACAGTGTACGGGTTCGAAGGTTGAAGATGAACAGTGACTGTGCAGGCCCGTGAGGCCCAGGCGCAGCCACTTTGGGCGACGCGTGCAGCCGTTTTTGGGGAAACTTTCAACTAAGTTTTTGGTCTAGATGTTGTAACGAGTCTATTGGAATAGGTTTCGGGTTAATCGGACGTCGAATCGAGTTAGTTCCGTGAGGTTGAAGGCTTAGGGTCTCGGTTCGTTACGTTTAGGACCCGGGGATTTTTGGGGAAAATTAGGAGGACCTTTGTTAACGCGTTAGTGACGTACTTTGGTGACTTCTGACAGGATCGGGAGTCCCCGAGGCGGACGAAGAACGTGCAGGACGTTCGGGGCACGAGTGACGTACCCGGTATCTGTGAGTAGACCCCTTGTCTATAATTGAGCATGCATAACTGCTTTTCTATATTTTTTATATGGTTTTACTCATGATCTCATGTTTATTGAATATGCTATATTGGTTTTACATAATTGTACGTTTTTCGAGAAATGTTTGAATTCTGATTTCGATGCCATGGTTTTGGAGATTTCAAATGGTAAATAGTTTTCAATGATTATAAAAGGATTTTGGAACATGATTTTGATGATCAAGGTTTTCGGTTTTAGAATCGGATTTCGAAAAGCGGAATTTGGTTTTAAAGTTGAAAAGTGGAATTCCATATTTGGGTTCGGAACGACGGGTTCTGGATGCCGGAAGGGCATCAGACCAGTGATTTCGGATTCGGGTTTGGATATGGATTTAGAAATGGTTTTCAAATGATTTAGATTGGATTTGCTGGATCTGGATATTGGGTTTAAAGACCCGAATTATATATGACGGGGGTGGGCCCGGATTGAGTTTAAAGACTCGGAGTTTAAAGACTCGGATATATTGATATTTTCCCCCGTAGGCCTATTGAGGTTAAAGACTCGGGAGTTTAAAGACTCGGATTATTGAGGCCTGGATTGATTTTAAAGACTTGGGAGTTTAAAGACTCAGATAGGTCCAGCAGGTTTGATCGGATAATGATGACTTGGATTTATGTTTTATCGTGCTGTTTTCATGATGCCTATGTTATGAATTATAATTGTTTTTATGATGCTTACTATGGTTTATAGCTGTGTTTAACTAAATGGGTTGTGCATGCATGTTTTCAAAACGGAGGGCTAAACCCTGTTTTGTTATCAAATGGTTTTTGAAACTTTTATTCTTTTGGTCCACTCACACTTTCTGATTTTTAATTGCCCCCCAGGTCGTGGAGCTATCGCTGTCAGGACCCGATGACAGGGACCCGCCCCGATCCCCCGGGGACCACAAGGGGACGTGCCCTGCTCCCGTCTGACACCCGAACCGAAAATCCCGATTTTAGCCTTAAAAACTTAAATGCATAAGTGTCCGAATTAAAAAGTCATACATAGACCAAATTTAACAGATGTCAGACAAGGGATACAATTTAAAATACAAATCCGAGCACGACGCTAGAAAGAAAAATCCTGCGGGTGATCCGACCCGACAGGGGATCAGGTGCGCAGTACAAAATCTATGCCTCAGCCTCGGGGTCCTCACCAACCTCAGCAACATGACTTGGAGGTGTTACCAAAACATGAAGGGTGAGTGGGCCGAAACTCAGGTTTGTAAAAACAGTATAATAAGTAAAATATAATTTACCCCTCCGTTTTCCAAACATGCATGCATCAGTATTTAAAAGCCATAAACACATGTAATATATCACAAGTATCATATTAAGTCAGAAATGTAATATAAACCCAGCTACTGCACCATACACAATCGATATTGACATCCCAGATGTCCGACGTCCCTGACGTCCAATAATGGTCACAGTCCCAAGGCTACGCGTGCCACCCGGGGTCTCAAATCCCGAGTCCAAACTCCGAACCCAGTTCGGTTATGGCATCCCAGATGCCCAGCGTCCCAGACGCTCGACGTCCCAGACGTCTAATAATAGCAATCCTGCTCCTGAGTCATCCTACGGTCCGGCACCTCCGTAGCATGACCCCTCGCAGGCAATGCACCGTGACCGCTCCGGGGTACCACATCCGGAGGAGACAGTATCATACGGTGGATTATACAGTGCAGTACCCAAGATAGTCATCGTATCCACAAGTATATGTAACTAGATATATACAATATAACACAGTATTCATTTTCCGTAAAACGGGCCTCAGCCCAACACCGTAAAACGTGTCACAGCCGTAAATCGAGATAATCAAAATCCATTATTGAATCACGCACACATTTAGATATACGGAAATGAAAACGGTTATGCATGCAAGAGTTAATAAAAACGGGCCCACTCACAGTACGCTCCCGCTGCGAATAACGCGTGTACGAACTTGTCTCCGAAATTAACGTAAGTTCCCTGTCATTTCCAATCACACACAAGTGTCATAAAAGGTCCTTAAAATACCCTCCAAAAAGTCCAAAATAGGAACCGGTTCGGGAAAGCCGGCCAACACGCTTCTCGAGACATCCGGCCCTAAACTGACCTTCCTCACTATCTCAGATCAACATGGTTATTTCACAGAAAATGTCCAAAATGATGAAAGGATTAAAAGTCATGTTGGCCGTGATCCGAGATAGTGCCCAACGCGCCCTCACGCGCCGCCCAAAGTGGTTGCGCGTGAAAGTCACACGCTGCTACAGTGTCACTGCTACAGTGTCACCGTCCTTGCCCGATTTACTGTAATTTGGGTCTGCGACCCGCGGGGTGACCCGATTAATTAACCGTCCATTTCAACTTAATTCCATTCCTTCTTGATTCTAACATGTTCTAAAGTCATTTAATTACAGTTATCAGTCCACAAATCAACTCGACAAGCCTTCAACCATCCTATCCAAACCCGAATAGCTACACGGGTCAAACCTCAGAACACCTCCAAACTATCACCATTGTCCAATTAATTTATACAGAAGCATACTAGGACTTAGACTAACAAAATAGAACCATCAATTGAACGAAACATCACCTGGAAGTAGTCGTCCAAACGCTGTGATTTCCTCTGCACACGGCGGTCACCGTCCCAGCTCCTCCGTGGCTGGTTGTCGTCGATTTCGATATGGACAGGTTCCAAGTGTTCCCAGAAAGCTCACTCAGTGATTAGTTTCGTCCAACAAGCCGTAGAAATTGAACTTGGATTTTCCCTCCAAATCGGTTTTTCTCAGAACTGGAACTTGGGTTCCTGGGCACACCACGATCAACCCGCTTCAAGGACTGCTCGCACAAGTTTCTGTCACTCCCAGAAGGCTTCCACGGTGCCTAGATTGGTCCCAAAACCCGTAGGAATTGAATTCGGAAATTTCCCCCCAAAGACCCGAAACTGTTTTTTCACGGTTTTCCTTCAGTCTCTCACAATCCCTCAGCCTCAAACAGACGCCAATGAACCCGTCACTCACTCCCCTTGCGCGGTTAATCGATCAAGGCGTCCAACACCCGTGGGAGACACTCACAGATCGCACTGCACCTGTTTCCCGCACACAGAACCCGTACATGTTTTTAATTCTTCCCGTGGCCTGCACAGCCTCAAATTACACTCTCATTACCTCAAACTAATTAAACAATGTTCACAACTCAGTCCACTAAGGTTTAAACAATTGCACGCCCACAACCACCACGGCATGGCCGTGTACTCTGCTTTTCACGGTTGCTGCTACAGTAACCGTGCAAAAGACCAAAATGCCCTCACGGCAGAAATTACCAAAATGCCCTCCAACTTCCGTGACCCGTAACTCGGTCATCCGATGTCCGTTTCACGCGTGCCGCCTGTCGTTGTACTCAGGGCATCGAGACGAATCTAACGGTCTTCGGGTCGTGCGAAAAATCCCGGTACATCAAAAAGTCAACTTTTTCCCTAACTCGTCCAAATTACGGTAATGCCCCTGAACTTCCGATAGTCATAACTTTTTCCCTGATCGTCCGAATTGGACGTGCCACCTGTCTGTGAACTCGTGACGTCCCGAACTACGTCACGGTCACTGGTCAAAGTCCATTTGACCCATAACCCAAAAAGTCAACAATTGGCCATAATCCACAGGGGTAAAATCGTCAATTCATACATTAAATTACAATATTACAATCTACGAATTTCCGGGGTTTTACACCCGACCTTCTTCTGTCAGGTCCCGATTCATCTAGCACGATATTGTCCGCTTTGGGCCTCGCCCTCACGGTTTTGTTTTCGGGAGCTCACGGTGCAACTTCCCAGGGGGTCATCCTTCTGGAATTGCACCAGCCTCAACTCGCTTAACTTTGGGGTTCCAATCCCCGCCAAAGCCACTGAGCTCCCAAAAGGCCTCACCTAAACCAGAGACGTGCACTTGCATGCTCTATCTAGCATGATATTGTTCTCTTTAGACGCACCTGCGCCCGTAAGGTTTTGACCCCAAGACCTCACGCCTAAAAGGTAACCACCTTAACCAGCGCAGCCAAGGGAGGCCTCATGCTAGATAGGTGTGTGCCTACACCTTTAAGGCACACCACCATTCCCTTCCCAGACCATTCCCCCCTCGCAGGAATGTGGGATCGTTCACCGTTCACTACAGGACACGGGTCTTACAGGGGTTGACGTTGAGGCAGCGTCGGAGGCATAGAGTACGCGAGAGTCACTCCGGAGTGGTTTAAATTTTTCGTTGTGCGTATGTTTTGTGTATCGGGTTTTGTCTTCCTTAGTTGTGTACTATGCTCTATGTAATTACTGACTCTGGGATGTTTTATTTCTCCTGTGACAGGACCCGTCCCAACTGGACCTCGATAACCGTGTCCGGTCATGCTCCCGTCTGACAAGTCGACTGAAATCCTGAAAGTACCCTTCAGCACCTGTCAGACCAGGGATAACTGCACTGATTTCTGCTCATGCCTCCGCCCTGAAATCCGCCCCGAGTATTGTGCCACGGCCTGGAGGGTCATAAAAAACAAAGGTATGAGTGGACAAAAATATATTCGTTAAAACATATTTGAAAAGACATTCTTTACCCTCCAGTTTTACAAATCGTGCATGCATAGGGAAAAACAGATGAAACACAAATACCGGCTTTTCAGCCAAACCATATAATAAGTCAAATTCCCGGCTCTCAGGCCAAACACATGAAAACATAGTCACCTGGCCCCACAGACCAGAACTCATACTCAATATCAGTACGTAATCATAATCACCATCAAGAAATGCGATGCACAAGTTCACAATTCATTACTCAATCAATCAATCAATCAATCAATCAATCTGCACTATTCACAAGTGCACAAACCATCACACTGTCACATCTGCACTACGCGTAGGCCAATATCCAGCCACACTCTCGGGATCAGACACATCTGGGCTCAACCTTCGGGCTCAGTCACATCTGGGAAAACACATCCCCAGGCTCAGACACATCCAAGTGATACATCCAGGCTTAGTCGCATCCGAGGAGTTGGCTTACCATAATAACTCACAATCATACCATCATATCCCCAAGCTCCGGCCGACTAGGTATTCCCCTAGCTCCGACCGTCAGGGCATCCACAATCACAATCATAATGAAAACCATCCGGGATCATATCCCAAAACATATCAATCAAGATCCATGACTCAATCCAAGTCAAATTATTACCAACCGGGACTTAAGCCAAATATCCTTTACATGTAATTCCGTAAAATCATATAGAAAAATGTGCCCAAAATATCCATTTTGAAATCATTTTGACTTCTGGCCAAGCCCAAAATATCATTTTCGTATTCCTCGTAAAACGTGCCCAAATTACCGATTAAAATAATCATTAAATCATAAATAATCATCCAAACAAATCATGACATCATTGCAAACCAAATCATGCAATCAATCACGTAAAACATTTAACTATGCATGCATATCAATTTATAAAACAAACGTCCACTCACACACCGTCCGATTGCTCGTTTTCCCGCGCTGCACGCGTTTCCGTAATTTCCGAAACTTGTCAGGAATCTCGAATCCTGTTCAAATCAGTATACAGGGTTATAAACAAGTCAATTTACATCATGTCAATTTCCCATAATTTTCCGGGACTTAAATATTATTTTAAAATATAACTTAAACCGTCGGACCCTCGAAGCATTATCGAGCCGGTGTCCGATTGACTCGAAACCAATTTTAAAATGTCCGTTACATTACAGGGAGTAAAACACCTGTTGAAACTTTCCTCAGAAAATGTGCCACGCGCCCTCACGCACCGCCGCAAGCGGCTGCGCGTGAGTCCACGCGCCGTGCTACAGTGATTGCTATAGTGTCCTTCTCTACCCGTTTCTCTGATAAACGAATCCTACGACCCGCGATCAGACCCGATTAGTTCTTCACCAATTCGAACTCGATTGTATCAGTTCTTTCACTCATTAATATCAGTTCAATCTAATTTACAGTTTCATCACTTCAATTTATTCAATCAAACCCTAAAACGCTTCGACTCAACATGGGTACCCGACTGGTTCGAATTCGGGTTCTACCCCAGTTCATGTCATATCATTAAATTGATCATACAGGAAGTCTCCTCTATTCATTCTAAGCATGAAACTGAAATCAATTACAAGAATTTATACCTCTAAGTCATTCAACTCAAGCTCCAATTTCCAGAATAGTCACAGAGTCCGTTCGCCGTCAATCCACCATCAATTGACCTTCCAATCGACCTGGTTCGAGTCGTCCAGCTCCCAAGAAGCTAAAGATCACGTCCAATTCAATCGAAACCGTCTAGAACATCCAATTCGATATTAATTGCTTAAGGACTATTTTCGGGTTTCAAAGTAGGGTTCTAGGTCCATTTCCTTTCGATTTTCACTCAATTCCCTCGCATAAATCTCTCTGTTCAATCTCAGTTTTACAATGGACTCGTGATCAATCAATTTGGACGAATTCAAATACACAAGGTGGACGGTTTGGTTGTTCTCTGTTTTTTGTTCAATACCAACAGTGCATAGGCTAATTATATGTTTTAAATGAATTACTTAGGCCTAATGGCAATCACCTGCCACTAATCTTCCTCTAATGGTGACAGATGTCATCTAAATATACATCCTTAGCCACTTTAGCTGAATCAGCATTGATTCACATGATAATCATCATCTTCACCGTTCTACTTAAATTTACCATTTTACCCTTGTTAAAACAAATTACCATATTGCCCCTGAACTTTCCAAACCCATAACTTTTTTGTTCGGACTTCGATTGACGCATGCCGCCTGTCTACGGATTCAGCGTCCCGATACCTACCTAACGGTCTTCCCGAAGAGTCCAAACAATGTCCCGATCTAAAAGTCAACTTTCGGCCCCTTTTAACCAATTTACCAAATTGCCCTTAAACTTCCGAACGTCATAACTTTCTCCTCGAATGTCGGAATTGGGCGTGCCACCTGTCTATGAACTCATGACGTCCCGAGCTACGTCACGGTCATCAGTCAAAGTCCATTTGACCGCGCAAATAAAAAGTCAACCGTTCGCCCAATCCAAGGGCAAAATCGTCATTTTCCTCGAATGTTCCAAATTTTCATGTTTCGAATTTCTGAGGTGTCACATCCTGCATTTGACAATGTATTTTTTTGTGTGGTTTTCGTGAGGTTGTTTCCGTCTTTCGTTTTTGGGTTGTCAGACGGGAGCAGGGTTTAGTCCCTAATCCTGGGGGATTAGAGGTGGGCCCTGACATGGCATCTTCACGGAAGTGTCTTGGATGGGTTATACGTATTTTGATACGTATGTGGTTTACAGAAAGAGATTTGAAGGCGAAGACCCTGTGTTTTATGATTTAGAGAGTGATTTGGGACGGAGACCCCGTATTTGATGTTTTGGAAATGGTTTGGGGCGGAGACCCCGTATTCGATGTTTTAGTACTTCACTGAGAATGATTTGGGCTGAGTTCCCACCTGTATTGTTTTATGGATTTACGAGTTTTTTTATGATTTCGGGTCGGGGACCCGAATGGATTTACGGTTCATGACGGTTGATGGGAACCGGGCATGAACCCTTGAATGGTTTTTATGGGTCATGACGGTTTATGGGAACCGGGCATGAACCCTTGAAAGGTTTTGAGAATGTTTGACAACTGATTTTATGAACGTTTTGATAAACGGTTTTTGAATGCATGCATATGCTTTTATTGAAGGGCATAAATGTCTTTATATGAAAATGTTTTTATTTGAAATGATTGTTTTTGTCCACTCACGACTTTTAATGTTTTAATGCCCTTCAGGTTGATAGCGGATGCGGGCTGTAGCAGAGATGAGACATCACACTCCTCCTCATACGATCCTGGAGTGCTCTGGACGCCCCGGTGAGGGCTAGAGACAGAACTTCCCTGGTCTGACACTTCGTGTCAGATAGGATCAGGCGTGTCCCACGTTAATCCCAGGGGATTTGGGACGGGTCCTGACATATGAGCAAGCCTCGGAGGCCTTCGATCATCCCATCGTGGACTTCTAGTGACACATCGTCCATGGCCTTTTTCAAGCAATGGGGGCAACCTCCTCAACATCGCTTATTTGCATAGTCGGGTTCACAAAAGCAACTTCACCACTGCTTGACTCTGCGACGGTTACAAAGCAGCTTGACTTTCAACTCCAAGGAGAAACGTTAGTTTGGTGTCATGTCTCTTCACATCACTTGGCTTCAGCGTCTTGATGACGGCATCTCCAAGCTCTCTTCCTTCAATTAGGCGATGATGTCCAACGTCTCGAGCTTTGCAGGGGGCATGATCAATCCTCCATGTTCCGCCTTGCTACACCCTATTTTGAGCTCAACAAGGCCTTGAAGATCAAGTCTCTGGAAGGTCATCCGTCATCCAAAGCAACTCCTTGGAAAGCTTCAGTTACTTCATGGCACCACATGCTCTTCATCTCGCGTCATAGGAAACCTTGCTTTAAAGATAAAGCACATCTCGCCTTGTAGCTGCAACACACATTGCCTTGTAGCTGGAACAAGCCTCATACTGGGTTGTGACACGTCACACTCCAAGTGATGGGACTCATCCCCTCGCACTTGCAGCATTCCTCGCCTTTATTATTGGCGCGTGTTGGAATGATTGGATGACATGGGAGGGGCCCCCACGGCAGATTGACTGGACGATTGCAGCGTTTTTCGGCATGTGCTTTCTTTCACGAGCGAGTTGGCTCGGCTCTAGCGGCTTTTCTCATTTCATCTAGTTTTCTCACGAGCGAGTTACCCTTGATAAATATGACGACGACATCATACGGTCTCCGCAATAATTTAATATATTTATGAATTAAATATATTAATTAATCAGATCAATGCCAATAATAAAGGATCTCCCCGCGAGTCATTTATTATTAATTATATAGTTAATTATATGTGATTTCTCCCGGTAGAATCACATACTTAATTATATCTCTTTCAACTAATCAGATACTTCGGTGACTCTCAATACTTCACTATAAATACAGGGGCCCATTCACCACTAAAGGTAATTAAAAACTCATACTGAAACTCTGCCGGTTTCTTTCTCTCGATTAAACTGACTTAGGCATCAGAGTGTTTTTGGTTGAACCACTCTCCCGGGCTTCAACCTTAACCCCGATTATTTCTTGTTATTGTGTGTAGTGATCAAGATGGAATTCTACAAGTCCGGACGATTTCTGCATCAACAGTATGTATGAGCTCGAATCATGTGTTGTAATATCGGAGGATAATTCTTAAATCTTTTATGCATGGTACTCTTTTTTTAGACTAGGTTGAAGTTCCTAATAAAAGTTTAGTTAATTAAGCCACCTGAAAGCACCATATCGTTTATATGCGTTTGCAAATTCCCCACTAATATTATTGTACTTCTTTAAAGAACTTGAGATTTCTCATTGCATAGTAAAGTAAATACGATAATATAAGTAACTAAATATCAATAATTAAATGTTAAAATTAAATCAATACAATTTTAAAACCAACGGTGCTCTAATTAGCCCCTCTTACACGGTATCTTTTTGACTATTAATGAACCCTTATTTCCTTAAAAAAAAAAAAGGTTCTCTTCAAATTTTCACTTTTTAATTACACAAAATTAAATTGGTGATATTAGATAAAATTAAATTATATGAAACAAATACATGAGGAAAATAGCATAAATGAAATAGTTTAGAGAATTACATGCGAGGAGTCAGTTGTCAAGACGACAAACATCTATCATTTTTTTTTTGTCAATTAAAGCCGAAATGATAAGGAGCTTATTGATGGGTTATTCCCTCCATTTATCGGAGAGGAATTTGATGGGTTAATCCCTCTATTAAGTGAGAGAGAATTTGATAGATTAATCCCTCCAGTAAGTGGAGGAGAATTAATATGATTTTTAGAGTTCCCCAAATGAAGATTTTTGATATCCCAATGCACATGTGATGGTTTGTGCATGGATGTGATTTTGGGTAAGCTCATTCACGTGCTTCAAAACAAGGAAGAACACTTATTGTTGGAGATTACTATGCTCATGGGAGTTACCATGAGATTAATTGGAGCTAACTCTTATGCATGATTATGCATTGATGGTTTCCTTCCATTCATCCCTATATAAAGGAGAGAGATTGAACATTCTCAATCATCCTTCAAGCAACAAGTTATCCACCAAAAGTGAGAGTGAGAATGGAGCTTCTCATTGTATGAGAAATATAGAGATAGTCTCCTTTTATGAGAAAAAGAGAGAAAGTGAGATTTTTTTGAGTGAATATAAGAGAGAGTTTTGTATCTACTATTGAGTGAGATTGTACTTGTAATCTCATTATTCATAGTGAAAGAATTTTGTAGTTGCTGTCCGAGGATGTAGGCACACTGCCGAACCTCGTTAAATTTCGGTATTCTCTTTTACCTTTTTTATTTCCGCTTTATTTCTGTCAATTTATTTTGAGGGTGAGAAAAGTTTGATCCTGATTATTATAATTATCTATTTAATTTGTGCATCTTTCTCAATACTTATTAATTAAATTCGAAAATGATATTTAACCAAGTTTTGATTCTCGACCCACAACCCACAAGCCTCTAGTAATATTGTCGAAAAATAATCATTCATTTGAATAAAAATGAGCTCAACTTTTATATTGATCAGGCCATTGATGTTTTTTGTTTGAATATGTGGACCACCAAAAGCTATAGCTGCAGAGCAAATACCACATTTTCGTGTAACAACATATATGTGGCTAAGAAATTAAACCCATTTTTTCAAGACATCCTTACTCCTCACACCTTAATATCCTTAGTGTAGAGATTTTTTTGATCTGAATCCTTAGTGTAGAGATAGAACATTAACTTTTAGCTGCAAAATCAAATCCAAACATTTCCATATTATCCGTTTCGTTTCTTGAATATATCACAACATTTTCTATACTTTGTGCCATTAAAAATAGAGTTGTGGAGGATTAGAGTGCACGTAGACGTAGGAGCTTAGGGAAGTGGTTGTGGTACGATATTTTAAATTGGATTGACCAAGAAGAGAATAAATATCTACAAATGGAGTATAATATCTAGCAAGTAGGAAGCCAGGTCATCACATCCGCTTTGGTTACGTGGCGATATTTTAGATAAGGGTTTGACGTACAAAAATGTCAATCTTATTCTTCATTCCGTACGTCGGGATACGCACCTTAACAAAAAACAATTGTTAAAATTTATAAACCTTAAATTCATTAAAAAGAACGAAATCTAATTCTTAATTATTATATTTTTGTGCAAAAATAAAAAATAAAATATGGAGTGAGTAAGCTGCAGAGAATTGAAAGCGACAAAGACAATGCAGAGGATGTTGCTTAACGCATTTGCCCGTTGTTACTTGTTAGGGACCCTCGTAATCGGAATTGGCGAAGAGTGAAAAGAAATCAAACACATTGAAATGCAAGGCATGCGCACGTGATCGCTACCTTCACTTCCTGCATTTGCTTGAGTATGGACCAAGTCATTTTTTGCTTGTTTCACTCGACTGTACTTCACGTAATTTTATTTTAAACTTAAATTATTAAGTATAATATTACTTTAATAGTAAAAAATAAACAGAATATATATCATCGAAATAATATTTTGTTTAAATGATAAATATTTGGCCAAAAAAAAAAACTCATATTAGAAAATTAAATTGGCATTAATTTGCTTATAACTCGATAGAATGCGATGGAAGAATAATATATATTAAGGCATAGGTATGGTTGTATGTAACCGAAACCTAGTTTGTAATTAAATAATTACAAGAGTCACAATGCGGTGAAGTCGTTGATGATCGTGGGTTGGTCGGGGCTCATGCAACCCAGTTTTGTATCCGAAGCTTACGATTACCCACAATGGAAATTGGGAAACCCTAACTTCCTTTTACTTGTTTAAGACGGAAACACCCTCGGCGCACGCAGATCTCATCAGCTTTTATATACATTATTGCATGCATGTTGACCTGTTGTACCTGTTGACCACCGGCCAGATACACCGAAAAACCTACTGGATTTTGCCATGCAAGTGTAATCTGAGCCGTAGATGTCATCGACCCACTTGATCATACGTCAATGGATATATATACATATATATATATATATATATCTTTTACAAAAGTCAAGACTCACAGGCTTTGACTGGGATTTTATACACAACTTCAAGCTACCATATATGGATAGGGATTTTAAATGTTTCGATATTTCGTTAATATGAAGATATAAAGCTGAGAGTTTCGTTCAAATTACAAATCCCTCTCCTACCTTCATTAGGGTCATTTTTGTTAAATATATTAACTTTAAGCTTTCACTTGAATTACAGTAAAAACGAATCTCTTCAAAAAGAAGCCTACGATACATGTGGATTCACACGCCACCAGAGTATCACGCGTAGGCCGATGAGGTGTGAGGTGGAACTCTTTTTACGTTTGCCAACTTCCTGTGGTGACAACTCATCACGAACCTCTTTTGTTTTGTTGTGCTCTCTTCGTCTTTATTTATTTTTTGTTCAATGTGCTCTCTTCGTCTATTCGGCAACTTTTGTGACAAATTGTGTATGAGAGTTGAGAAAGGTTGGTGAAATGACAGAAACATCCCTGCAGGGATATTTATGATATGCAGTTGAGGGAGCAGGGGTATTCATGGTATTTAGAATTGGGTATTGCATATCTGCAATTCGCCGTGCAAGCAAGGAGTACTGGGTTGCTTTATGCTTCCTGGTCCTGGGACAAGTACAATTTCGCCTTTACGTGCATGGTAAGTGAACTTTAAACCCAACCAAAAAAAAAAAAAACAAAGAGAGAGAGACAAAAAAAAAAAAAAAAGGTCATTATTTTGGTTCCCACCTTCACCTTATATGGCAATTATCTTATTTCTTAAGTATAGTAATTACTATCTGCTGGGCTCACCCTAGCTATGGCGCGTCCTTAAGTTATCCTTGACTCTTGAATCCACCCAATTGAGTATCTCCACGTGGTGGTGGATTAGAGAATTTGCTACAAAGCTTTTCCACCCTGCCATTCCACTTCAAGACCTTTGGGCTATGGGCCTGGGACTCTGTCGATCATCTTCGGCTTTGGATTGATTGTAGATCATTAAGGTTGAGTATTTGCGTGGAGTAGGTGAGTCCGTGCTAAATTTTAATGTGGATTGCTTTTATAAAACAATTATCAAATTTAAACAGTATTAAATGAATTTTGTTGATTAAAAAATATGTCTTGTGAAAATATATAATAATAAATAATTATATAATAAAATACAATATAAATACTTAATTGCTATAAGTTCATATTTTTCGTGAACAATATATCATACTACCTCTAAAAATTATACTTTGCCCTCTTATATAAGTATATATTAAATTAATAAATTAGACTATATAAGTTAATAATAAATAATTTTTTTTATTTTAATTATTAATTAATTTCGAAGAAACGGAATCACACTCGACTGACCTCGTGCTGCAGCCCGTGCCTGATCCTAGGGCAGAGAAAGGGTTTTAGAGTTGCATAATCGGTTTTCATGTTATATTATAAATAAAGTATTATGCTTTAGATTTTTTTCAAAATATAACAGATATATTATAATACTAAAATATCTATAATAATATCTATAAATAAAGTATTATACTTTTAGATTCATATGTGATCTTTCCTTGTGCAACTCACATAATTTCAGAAAGACGACAAAAGTTCATATTACGTAAGTTGAAAATTACATGTACCATATATATATATATATATATATATTGTAATTTGAACACAAGTGCGGTAATAATATTGATATTTAATTTGTTCTTGACTAGTAGTAAGACGAATCTGTGCAAGTGACTGACCCCCAAACAAAGCATAAGAAAGCAAGCATGCATGTATGCATAATATATATTATGTATGTCGTTATGTGAAGTAATATTAGTAGTAGCTACTAAGTTCATCAATCGACATGTTGCTTTCCAGTTTCCAAACCACTGAAATCTGAGTGTCTACGTTTTTATTTTCTTCAGGTCTACGTACATTTCCAACTAAGAAACTTAAGATTTGCTTCGTAATCGATCCTTTCCCTTTCCCTTTCCCTTTTGCTTTTTATTATTGATCGACATCATATGCATGTTTAAGAATTAAGATACAAAATATAATTCAAGAGAAATAAATTGAAAATAATGAGTGTGAATATTAATTGGTTTAAAAAATTTTAATAATTTGCTCTCGATCATTTAATGAATATTAATTTCTTCATATTTAATTAGCTTCCTCTTTTGATGCATTTTCCTTGTAATACAAGTTTAAAAAAAAATTAAAATAATATGAAATGGTGTTACCTTGACGGTCATTTAAAAAGAAGGAAAACCCCATTGATATATAGGTTCTTGTAACAAAGAAAAGCCTCATGCATGTGACCACAACGAAAACCCCATGCACATGCAAGTATACATAGTATATAGAATAATTAATATAGCTTCATATATATATATATAGTAAATGAAAAACAAAATACATTAGACGTGGATGTAGGAAGCGTAAAAATGACTCATTCTCATTAATTCCTAAATAGTTACTCGAGAAATGAATGGGGAAAATAGAAATAAAAAAATATAGGGATTTGTGAGAATTTAGCGTAACGAACTATAAATGGGATTATCAGGATGTTGCTTGACGCATTTGGCATTTGGCATCTTGTTCTTGTTGCTTGGGTGATGCGGCCTCGCGCGTGCCTCGTTTGCTGCGCAGTATCCAAGTGAGTCACAAGCACGTGCTGCAGCTGCAAGCCTGCAAGTGCATGTACACCTACGCCCTCGCTTAGCTTAGCCACCTTGTGTTTGTTTGAGTCATTTGTAAGCCGTGTAACATTCTCTGTTCATCATTAATTAATTAATTAATTAGTCATTCTCGATTACAAAAGATTATAATCATTAGTGTCAACACTTACTATAAGGTTCACTCTCGGAAGGCATCTGCTTCGTCAATCCCTTATAAACTAGAGGTGATAGCATGTCTTTTTATTAAAATACGTTGGAACGCTTTAAATTAGGTAGTATTTTTTAGGCGGATGAACTTTGTTCATGCATACACTGTATTAATTTAGAAGTAGAAAGATCACACTCACCCAAGAACATAAGTATATACGTAGTTCAAATAGAGCTACGTTCACGGTATTACCACATTCTTATTATATAAATATATTTCTTTGTACATGATGCAATATGCTTAGAGCCAGAGAGAGAGAGAGAGAGAGAGAGAGAGAGAGAGAGAGAGAGAGAGAGAGAGAGAGAGAGAGAGAGAGAGAGAGAGAGAGAGAGAGAGAGAGAGAGAGAGGGGGAAATGTAGAGAGAATGGAGAACTGTCAAAGTTAAAGAGAGTAGTTTCTCTAATTAGAGAATGAGGATCCTCTAATGAAAGTAATAGTGCTCCTTATATAGCCAAAATTAGGTCATGATGATGAGACCCAAAGATGGCCTTTAGTAACGGTCCTTGATGATGAGACTTGTTACTGGACCTTGTAGATGGACTTGATGTGATCTTCATATCTTCTGTAGGGCTCGTTGCTTGGTCTGATGCAGTGTTAACAAGTCCCCTAGTTCTTGATTGAGGTGGACTACCTCGGTTGAGGACTTTAAAGTAAAGTGCACCGACTGAGCAACTCTTTTGTTTTCATGTACTGCTCCGCTCGGTTCACTATCATTAGTCCCCTAAACACTACAAAAAAAAAGAGCTATAAGTGATGGGTAAAAATCATCGTATCAACTTTAAATAGCGTCGTAAAAGAGCTTTTGCGACGGTCATGCGACGGATAAGAAACTGTCGCAACAAAGTGGGGTCGCAAAATGTTTGACACTTTTAGCGACGGATTATAACCGTCGCAAATGGTATTTACTACGGGGTTGCAACGGGAAATTTGCGTCGCCACAACATGGCCAAATTTAAAAAATCTATTTGCGACCCTTATGCATGTCGTAAAAACCTATTTCCCACGACATTTCTAGGGCCACAAATGTAATAAAGGCATTATAAATTTATTTTAAATGGAGCTAACCAATTTGTACATCTAATCCTTTTTTCTTAAAAAATTAAAATCTTATTCCTCATATTTGTTTCCTTGCTAAAAATGAAAATGGAAGATAAAAGGGGAAAATGAGTTGTGATCAAGAGCATCATGATATAAAGGAAGGAAAAGAGCCAACAATCGCAATTGAGCAGAAGGCATCATAATGACTTTTTTTTTCTATAAGACAAAGGTCGCTTAGTACAAAGCAGATCATAGCAAGGATCATCACACAAGGAGATTCCTGGAATAGAAGAGTGGTCATGATCTACCTATCTTAGAATTACTTTAACATCAACTGTAACGACCCGTCCCGAATTAGTGGGATTAATTAAGAATTAATGATGGATTAGCGAGACTAATCGGGGATTAGACGAGGATTAACGGACGGGCAGGGCGTAATGACGATTTTGCCCCTAGAATGGACGAATCGTTGACTTTTCGTTTAGGCGGTCAAATGTACTTTGGCCGATGATTGTGACGTAGTTCGGGACGTCACAAGTTCATAGACAGGTGGCACGCCCGATTCTGACGTTCGAAGAAGAAGTTATGATCTTCGGAAGTTCGAGGGCATTTTGGTAATTTAGTTGAAAATGAGCAAAGAGTTGAATTTTGACCCTGGAAGTCTGATGGTCGAGAGCCAAGGACCGTTACATAGATCGAGACGATGCGAATCCGTAGACAGACGGCATGTTGAATTCGGACGTTCGACGGAGAAGTTACGGTTCACAGAAGTTCGAAAGTACTATTACACGTTTTACGTGATGATGAACTTTTCGACTTAAGTGGGGCCCAGATATTTCTGTGCTGCCCAATGGATGAGTGACAAGTGTCACCCATCCACTGGACACCATTTTCCCTTCATGCATATCCCTTCCCTTGTTCTTCATCTATCATTTTCTCCTTTTCCAAACAAACCCGATCTCACCATCCCAAACCTGTAACGACCCATCCCGGAAAACGGAATTAGATTAGTGGTTAATGACAGATTAGTGAGATTAATCGGTGATTAGTAGGATGCTTTCGGACGGACGGTGCAAAATGACTATTTTGCCCTTGGAATGGGCCAAAATGTTGACTTTTTGTTTGGACGGTCAAATGAACTTTGACCGATGACCGTGACGTCGTCCGGGACGTCACGAGTTCATAAACAGGTGGCACGTCCGATTCCGACGTCCGAGGGAAAAGTTATGACGTTCGGAAGTTTAAGGGTATTTGGTAATTTCGTTAAAAAGGAGCGGATGGTTGACTTTTTTGGACGACAAGCCACTTTCACATAATTCAAGGACCGTTAGGAAGGTCTCGATCTCCCGATTACAACGACAGGAGGCATGTGTAGATTGGAGGTCGGACGGTTAAGTTACGGGTCTAAGACCTCGAGGGGCAAAATGGTAATTTATGCAACAAAGGGGCATTCTGGACATTTTATGCATTGGGATTTGTGCCCAATCAGCAATGGACACTTGGCTTGCTTGGGAGGTATGCCCACTAGGATTTGGACACCTGGCTGGGTTTGGATGGTTGTGGAAGCTGGGACCGCCTGAGGGGTTTTTAAAAAATGGTTAATGGTTGTAAACTTGGAACTGTGAAGAAAAACAGAGACTGAAGCCCCTTATGCAACCACATTCGAATGTCAACAATTGATGGTTTTGGGTGAGTAGAACTGAGAGAGTTGGCGTGGAGGATCGAGGTGGTACCACCATCGTGAGCTGCCGTGGACGGTGGCCCTAAGCCGTGAAAAACAGAGACCGTGAGCTTTAACCCTTGTATACTTGTACAATTCCTCATCCCTGACCTGTGATTTGTGAAGAGAAAAGTGCAAGGAAGGTGAGATTATGATGGTGGTAGCCACATCGGGGCACGACGACGAAGGTAAAGTCGAAACAGTGAGTTTCTGTTTAAATTCGAAAAATGGTCACTTGTGATTTCCTGGTTGGTGATCGATTCTAAGGGGTGGAAGGTGTTTCTGGAGGTCCAGGGAGTCGAATACGCTTGGTTTCGAGGTTCGAGATGGACGGTGAGTGCTAATTCCCGTGAAATGTCATGTGTTAGTTAGAAATGGCAACTTGAGTTTTGAAGGCTCTTACTCAAATTGATTGAGCAGGTGGGGTTTTGCACCTTAAAACGAAGCCATTGGGCTTGGAACTATGGTCAGAGGTGGCCGGAATCACCAGAACTTAGCGGAGGCAATTTGACGGTTTGATCGTTCGTTAAGAAGGTAACCTACAACTCAAAATTTTATGTTTTAATTAGCAAGATCGATCATAGACGTTAGGACGAAGCTAAAGGAATTAAAAAAAGGAAAAACAGATGAAACTTTAATGAAAATCGTGAACGCCGGTTTAGCCTAGACCGGATCGGTTCGAACCGGGTTCACCAGTGGTTGATGGTGACACTGTTCACGGGCGTGGGTTTCACGCTCAGAAACTTCCAGATGCGCGTGGGGGCGCGTGAGGGGTAGTTTGGGAAATCCTCCAACACGACTTTTAAATTATTTGATGTAACAAACATTTTGGCACTAGTTTTGAGTCAATCGGACATCGTCTCGATAATTTTCGGGATGTCCGAAGGTTTTAGGCCTCGGTTAAAAATAGTTAAAAATACGGAAAAATTATGGGGCTTTAGTATGACCATCGTAAAGTAGTTAGTGACCTTAGTTTGGGATTTGGACAGGTTTGGGATAGCCGGTGATAGTGAATTGGCCGGGAACGGCGTAGGTGCACGCTTATCGACGCAACAGTGAAATGGTCTGTGAGTAGACTTGTTCTAACTCTTGATGCATGCATATATGTATTTAATATGTTTTTGTACGCGATTCTATGATTTGCTTTATGATCTTGATGGTTTACTTTTTTGCACGTTTTTCGAGGTATTTTACGGAATTTCACGTTTTACGAGATTTTGATTGATCTTAGGAGTTGATCATGGTTTTAATGATTTGATTTCGGGATTTGAAATATGATTTGATTTCAATGATTTGAAACGGATTTCAAAAAGGTGATTTCGGGCTTGGAGCCCTGTTCATGTGATTGAGATTTCGGATTTGGTTTTCGAGATTGGAAAGGAAATCTGGATTTGGGTTCGGGACAGTGGTTCTGGATGCCAGCTTACAGAATCATTGTTGCGAATTTGGATAAGGATTTTCGATGGTTTTCACTGTTGCTTGAAAAATGGTTTTGGGTTTAAAGACCCAGAAAAAGAGAAAAACCCACTGGATCTGGTTTTGAGTTTAAAGACTCGGATTGATTGACGGGGGGAGGGCCCTGGATTGATATGTTTTGAGTTTAAAGACTCGGTGATTGTGATACCCCCTTGAGGCCTGTGATTGTGTTTTGAGTTTAAAGACTCGTTGATATCCCGGGAAGGCCTGGTTATTGTGCATGGTTTTGAGTTTAAAGACTCGGGCGCACTTGAGATCCAGTAAACTTGTATGATTGATGTTTTTCACTGGTTTTCTGATGTTTTGGGCAGTGTCCCGGATGAATGGGATTTGACGAATTTTGGGACAGAGTTCCTTTATTTGAGATTGATTTGTGATTTGAGACCGAGGCTTGGATTTGAATGACGACTTTGATTCGGGTTTTCAATAATGGTTTTTAATATGAATGGTTTCATGACTTGGATTTGATATGCATGCATTGGTTTTTAAATGGAGGGTATAAATGTAAATTCTTTTATGATAACTGTGTTTGAACTATACTTTATTTTTGTCCACTCACAGTGTTTTTATGTTTTTGATACCCTCCAGGTTGTTGCGGTGCGGGCTGTTGGTCGAGAGAGACGGAGACATCACATGTAAGGACCTGTCCCGAGAGTCTAGATTGGCGACGTGATTAGGACTGGATTAGTGAGTTTAATCGGGGTTAGTTGGACTGTTAGCGTAGAATGACGATTTTGCCCCTGATTTGGGCCCCAGATTGGGACAAGTGTACATGAGGGATTGGATATTTTGAGAGGGGACCATGGGATGGTGGACACGTGGGCTGTGTGTAGTGGCTTCTAGGGTGCACGGTGCAATTATTTGTGTGTGTGCATCGTGTTTGTTCGAAGAGGGAAAAACAGAGACTGGGCAGAGAGGGAGGAATCGATCAATTACAGGGAGGTGTGACCCTTGTGAGTGTGTGAGTGTGATCAGAGGGATATTGAGAGTGTAAGGACTGAGTTGAGTAGACTGAAAGTCGAGTGTTGGTGTGTGAGGAGAGAGTGAGTTCCCAGGAAAACAGAGAGGGAATTTGGTGGTGGTGGCTGTCGTGCTTGATCAATTTGAAAGTTGTGGCTTTTGGGGCTGAGTCGAGGTGTCTGGTAAGTCCTAGTCAACTCATTAGGTCCTTAGGAACTTGTAGAAGTCGAAGCCGTGATGGGGGGAAACACGGGTGGTCAGATTGAGAAACAGGGGTTTTAGGGTGGTTTCTGGTTCGAGTCTGGGTGATGATTTAGAGGCTTTGATGTCGTGTTTTGACTTGAGAATTAGGCTGCTTAGGGTAGGACGAAGCTAGGGGAGTTGGAAGGAGCAAATTTGGCTGAGGGACGGCGGAGAACCGGCCACGCTAGTCCAGAACAGTAGCAGTCTCGAGGAAGAAGATGAACAGTGACTGTGTGCAGGCGCGTGAGGCACACGCGCAGCCACTTTGGGCGGCGCGTGGGGCGCGTGGGGCGTTTTCTAGGGAAGTTTCCAACTAGGGTTTTGGTTTAAACGTTGTAACGAATCTTTTGGGACTAGTTTCGGGACGATCGGACGTCATTTCGGGTTAGTTCTACGGGGTCGAAGGTTTAGGGTCTCGGTTAGTTACGTGTAACGTTCAGGAAAATTATGAGGAATTAGGAGAACCTTAGTGGACGTGCTAGTGACGTATTTTGGTGACTTGTGACAGGATCGGGAATCCCCGAGGAGGTAGAGGACGTACAGGACGTTTGGGACACGAGTGACGTGCCATGTAACTGTGAGTGGACTTCTTCCTTATAACTGAGCATGCATAACTGCTTTTAATTACTTATTTTATGGTTTTACATGTGATTTCAAGATTATTGAAAAGTGGTTTTCCGGATTTAGGTTCGGAATGACGGTTCTGGATGCCGGAATGGCTTCAGACCAGTGATTTCGGATTCGGGTTTGGATATGGATTTAGAAATGGTTTTCAAATGGTTTTGGATTGGATTTGTTGAATCTGGTTATTAGGTTTAAAGACTCGGATTATGATTGACAGGGGACGGGCCCGGATTGGGTTTAAAGACCCAGATTGAGTTTAAAGACTCGGGAGTTTAAAGACTCGGATATATTGATATTTACCCCGTAGGCCTGTTGAGTTTAAAGACTCGGGAGTTTAAAGACTCGGATTATATTGAGGGCTCGATTGAGTTTAAAGACGCAGGAGTTTAAAGAATCGGATAGATCCAGCAGGTTTGATCGGATGATTATATTGGTATCTTATGCTTTACTGCTAATGTTTTATAACGTTTATCATACCGTGTTTATGTTGCTGCGGTTTCCATGATGAAAATGATGTGATTTATAAATGTTTTCAGATCTTGAGTTATGCATGCATGTTTTCAAAATGGAGGGCTAAACTCTGGTTTGTTTATGAAATGGTTTTGAAACCTTTATTCTTTTTGGTCCACTCACACTTTCTGGTTTTAATTGCCCTCCAGGTCGTGGAGCTAGCGTGGAGGTTGACGTTGAGGTAGCGTCGGAGGCATAGAGTTTTCCTTGAGAGTTGACCCAGAGTGTTTCCAGTTTTCCGTTGCGTGTGTAATAACTCTAAGTAGGACTTCTGTCTTTTCATTGTATACTATGCTCTGTTTGACTGTTACTTTGGTGGATTTAGATTATCCCTTGTCTGGCATTGTAGTTTGGGGTTTTTGCTAGGTTCTTGTGCATCTTTGTGTTGGGTGCCAGACGGGAGCAGGGTTCGCCTCGGTTATCGGGGTGATAATCGGGGTGGGTCCGGTCATCACACCCCCGACCCACAGTAGTTCGGCCCACTCTGGAAAGTCTGGATACTTTAGGACGGATGGATAGAGAATCCCTTGTCCGATTTACGTGTCACATGGAGGTTGGACGTCCGTTTAACCTTCATGTCATGCTTAAGTTGGACGGGAACATGATTTAGCCCTTAATCCCGGGGGATTGGGGGTGGGTCCTGACAAAACCAATCCAACCCTTCCCACCTGATCATACCTAGGAAGACCAGAGAGTGTTGGGAGGACTTGTGGATGCTGGTGGTCGGCCAAGATGGCGTCGTCGTGCACGACTGAGACCCAAACTTGAGAGGTACTCAGTTTATCCATTTTTCCATTTTAATTCGATCTGTGCATTATTGTTGGTTTTGAATGATTAGATGATATCTATTAGGTTACTTAGAAGGTTTAGAGGAAGTTTTTGATGGGGTTTCACGACTGAGGAAGCCTGGGGAATTTTTTGAAAAAAAACTGGACCGTGAGGCAGAAAATCAAAACCGTGGGTTCCTATGTTTTTTCCCTACTTTGATCATCCAAACAAGTTCCTAGGACCATATTAGGAAGTTTAGGATTAATTAGGAAGGAAAATGAGTGAAAATGAGAGAGGAGGGTGGCCGAACAGGTCACGCCGGTCCAACTGGACCGGCCAAACCAGGTGAACCAGCCAGACTGGTCTGATTGCATGAAGAAGATGAACAGTGCACTGGGCGCGTGAGGCCCACGTGCAGTCCCTTCTAGCAGTGCGTTCCGGTGCATGAGCCATCCTTTAGGGGTGGTTCCAACACGTGAAATCATCTATTCGATGTAACAAACTTTTTGAGACTGGTTTCGTGTATATAGTTCGGGATGTTCGAAGGTTTAGGTTCGTGTTTAAAAATAGTTAGAAAATCGGGAAAATTACGAGACCTTAGTGAAAAGTTAATGAGGCTATTAGTAACCCTCTAAATTAATTTGGACAGGTTCGGGAATCCAGGAGGCGACGTTTGGCCCTGGAGACACTTATGGCACGCATATCGAGGCGCGGCTTCGGACGGTCTGTGAGTGGACCCTTCTCTCGAAATTGATGCATGCATAAATATTTTATAAGTGTATTAATATATGTTTTGTGATTCCATGAGTGTATTTGTTTGTGGTAGCCTAGGATTTATGTATTTGCACGTATTTCGAGATTTCTAGTTTTATACGATGCTTGTACGTGCTAGGTTTTCAACGAGGGTTTAATAAATGGATTTTGGATTTGGAAATATGAAATCGGGCACGAGACTCATTTGATTGGAAATTCTTGGACTTGGAGTCCATCTCATTTGACGAGGAATCAGACCGAGGGTCCCGTTGGTTTACGAGTCCGGGCTTAAGGCCCAGTTGGTTGTAATCTCGGGCTTGACGCCCATTTGACTGTCGTATCGGGCTTGCGGCCCTATTGGTTGTGAAATCGGGCTTGAGGCCCTGTTGCTGTATGGTTTCGGGCTTAGGGCCCAGTTAGCTGTGGTATCGGGCTTGAGTCCCAGTTCAGTTTGTGAAATGAGAATTCGGGCATGAAACCCTGTTGAACTGTGGATTTAAGCCGAGACCTGTGAAATGGATTTGAATCGGATTCGAGGAATCCTATTAAGATGAATCGGGTATGAGACCCAGTTGAGAAATGTTTTGAGAAAGAAAGAAAGAGTTTTGAAAATGAATATGAACACTCCATATGATTATATGGTCTCCTCCAGACGTCGACCTAGAGAGTCACGATCCACAGACCAGAATGGGTATCCCCATAGGGATCCCGTTCCAGGAGTGGGAGTTATGATTATGATGTGGTCCTGGACCAGATTTCGGAGAGATGATCAGAATAGATCCAGAGTGAGAGCTCGGACTAGATCCAGAGATTGAGCCTCCCAGATGGAGAATTCCTAGGAGAAGACTCGAAGTGAGACCCCGAGTAGTGTGCACACTAGTATAGAGATGATTAATCATGCCATATATCGGGGATGTGTTCCCTAGGGGCTGTGTGCTCCGAGTTGGCATATTCTCGGAAGTGCCTCGGATGGGTTATACATATTTTGATACGTATGTGGTTTACAGAAAGAGATTTGAGGGCGGAGACCCTGTGTTCCATGTTTTAGAAAGTGATTTGGGGCGAGGCCCCGTATTCATTGTTTTGAGAACGGTTTTGGGCTGAGTTCCCACATGTATTGATTTATGATTTTTGTGATTTCGGATCGGGGACCCAAATGGATTTATGGTTCATGACCCAAATGGATTTATGGTTCATGACGGTTTATGGGGACCGGCGTGAACCCTTGAATGGCTTTTATGGGCCATGAGGGTTTATGGGAACCGAGCATGAACCCTTGAAAGGTTTTGAGAATATGTTTGACAAATGATTTTATGAACGTTTGATAAATGGTTTTCGAATGCATGCATATGCTTTTAGTGAAGGGCATAAATGTCTTTATGTGAATTTTTTTTAATGAAAATATTATTTTGTCCACTCACGACTTTTGATGTTTTAATGGCCTTCAGGTTGATCGCGGATGCGGGCTGTAGCAGAGACGAGACATCACACTCCTTCTCCTACGATCCTGGCGTGCTCTGGAAGCCCCGGTGAGGGCTGTCAGAAGGAATTTTCCCTGGTCTGACACTTCGTGTCAGACGGGATCAGGCGCGTCCCACGTTAATCCTGGGGGATTTGGGACGGGTCCTGACATCAACATCCAACCGCTGCTTCTCTCTCAGCCTTTTCTTGGATGTCTTCAAAGCTCTCCTCTTCTAAAAGCATTCAGATTCCTTCCAAACACAAAAACCACAACTTACAAAAGTTGATTGCACAAATATCACATTATCAAACATTATTGATGATAGAATCATTAATTTTTCTGTGTATACTAACCATCAGTCTCCAACCCTTTCCATTAAATTTTTTTATAAGTCTCAAGGAATATTCATGAGTAGGATATAACCAGTAAAGATTTAGAAGCCTACTTGAATGTATCAGCGTCCAATTCTAGACTTATAGTGAAACCCAGCTAGAAGTGCAATGTGATCTGATGACCACTCTGGAGAAGGAAGTGTTGTGTCGTTCCTTAAGCTTTCCTCGTCCAAGAGCTCTAACAAGGACTCCACCGATAAAGATTCCACTGCAACCACACATTGAATATCTTTATAAGGAATTGATCTATTAAAGAGGGGAATTAATGAACATGTCAACCAAATTTGCAATCGTTATACTTACCCACGTAAAATATGTAATCGAGGGTACCAATGAAATCTCTAGTGCAATTTGTAATAAATAACGGGTCATTTGTGGTAGGGTCTATAGGCCTCTGCTGTTCTAGACCAAGATCAACCCCCAATCTTGTGAATAATGAATATGCACTTACCTGTGAGTTCCAATAGAAAACTCAGCCACAATCTGTACAAGCCCTAGAACCAATGACAGGTACTTCCCCCAAAGAAAGAATAATAAAAATACTTAAGCAGCCAACAGATTACAAAGAAAATTTTACCAGTGGAAGCTGATATACCAACTTGTTGATAGGACCTAGTATATTAAAAGGACCTACTTGTAACTTTGAGTGTGATGGATCAACCTTTCCCATGTCTAAAATTGTACGAGGAGCGCTGCGACAAAGTTGAACAGTACCTTATGCAAGTGAGTGTCAAGCACAAATATGCAGTCAAGACTCAAGAAACAAATAGTCATTTCCCACAATCGAATCAGCCCAGTCAAGACTTAAGAAACAAATATTCATTTCCCACAATCAAATTAGCCCAGTCAAGACTCAAGAAACTAAAGCACATTTTGCACATGTGCGTCAAGCAACAAATATGCAGAGCAGATAAAGATTAGTTTATACATACATGGATATCCTACCATAATCATTGTGCAAACAACTTCAAATAGTTCTTCGTTTCCAAATCCCATAATCTATGAGTTTTTTCCATTAACGATGAAAGCAATATCTGCAAATTTGATCAAATTACATCAGCCTAGCTCCTTCAATCAAATTCCCCATAGAAACCAGTGAACTTCAAATATAAACTAAAATGTGAACAACTAGTAGAGAGCTAACCTGATTGGTAGACCATAAGAGTGCAACAGAAAAGTAACTAAGGAGTCCAGTCTGATGCTTCTAATATCCAATTCTGTGATTCTCCCTTACAAGTAAGAAATGGAGCACCAAAATGAAAAACTCGCTTCTTAGCTTCAACTAATGTTACAGGAAACTCGAAAAAACTTCAGTTCTTTCCTTGGTAGCTGAATTTGTGAAGGTGTAATAATAATAATAATGATGATGATGATGCATATTAGGAAACAAAATAGAAAATCATAATTCTTTTGGTTAATGAAAATAAGAAATTACCCAATTTCCATGGGTTTTTTTTCCTAGAAGAAACCTCCCGTTTAAATCTTGGACTACCTTTAAAGCAATAGGTACTCAAATTGTGGGTGATTGTAACTTGTATTCAATAAGTTCAAGATTGTATTAACTTGTCAAGAAAATTAATTAACCATAGTTGGATTGAAATTCCTAATTTGAAATTGATTAAGCAAAAATTGAACCACTCAAGATAAATTATATATATATAGGCATAGTAATATAGTCATTAGATGGACATTACTTCAAGCTTACATATTATATGTTTAATCATCAAATTCACCGATGATCACAAGCTAAGCGGAGAAGATAATCGCATACTCCTCTGACTTGGACAACTCATCCATCTCTTCCACTACATCCTTTCACCACACTCAAAAAGAAAAAAAAATCAATTGTAAGATGAAGCACATGACATTACTCAATTATATTCAACGAACACGAAATTAGAATTAAAAATCCCAGAATTAAATTACCTCATCGGACATGAAGGGCGTCACTTCCGGGGCATAAGTTTCCAGAACGGCCAAGGCAGAGACGGGACCTACACCTTTGAGCACCGTGAGCTCAGAAATTGCCTTCGAGATATCCGATAGAGCCTGAAAAGCCTTCTGGGAGGCTGATTTCACCAAGGCATCATCCAAAGCCGAACGAAATCCAACAGCCGCGGCCTCAAATCCCAATTTCACATATAATAATAGTAAAGGAAATACGAATAGCATACAAGGAATGAAGAATTGAGAATATAAGGTATCTCCATTTTCCATGAGTGAGCTTTTAGCACATGAGGTCGGAGAGCTCAGAGGTGGTGATGGAGGGGTTAGGGTTTCGTTGGTGGAGGAGAAGAGGGAGCATGAAGAGTGGTTGTGTGGAAAACGGCTAGGTTTGTTCACTTTCAGCAAAAAAAAAAACAATTTGAGTGAATTGGAGTGATAAGTACATTCTTTTTATGACCTTTATTGCAATGGTATTAAGTGTGGCGTTGTGAATATTTTCGCGCAAATGACTACCGCTCAAAATCACTTCTATTTGTAACGGCCGTGTCCTCCGTCGCAAAATATCAATCCCAAAGGCTCGTTTTTTTTGTAGTGAAATCCTTCGTCGAGTGGAATGCCAAGAGGAAAAGACTCCTTTTTAGTTTGGTGTACGTCTGCGTACGTTGGTATTATAGTGGTAGTCCCCCAGTGAGTAAAACCTTGTGTATGAGTTTTAAATGCTTACAAGTATTTCTTGCTAGTTGTGGGTGCCTGTTCGCACGTTAGCTAGTTTAGAATGGAATATGAGCCCGATAATGCATTAAGCAGCTCAGTAGTGTGTTGAGTTTAAGTGTACCCAGTACGTGTCGAGCTTAAGTGTGCCCAGTACGTGTCGAGCTTAAGTGTGCCCAGTACGTGTTGAGCTTAAGTGTGCTCGGTATTTGTTGAGTGTAAATATGCTCGGTATGTGACAGGACCCATCCCAATCCCCCGGGATTAGTGCGGGATGACCCTGCTCCCGTCTAACACGAACTGTCAGACAAGGGATATTTCCAACCTTTGCCCTCCCGGGCTATCAGAGTACACCAGGATCCGGAGGAGGCATGTGATATCTCGGTCTCTGCTACAGTCCACATCGTATCCAACCTGAAGGGTATTAAAAACAGAAAGACTGTGAGTGGACAAAAATAAAGAGTTTATAAAAACATTTCATCAAAGACCTTGATACCATTCACTAAAAGGCATGCATGCATAGTAAAACCATTTATCCAAACACATAAGTTTAAACAACCATAATTAGGATCTCAGCCCCAAATTCTGTAAATACAAGTTCTACGGGCTCATGCCCAAAACCATTTACAGAAAACCATAACATAGTAAACATATGTGGGATCTCAGCCCAAAACCATTTATCATCATAAAACATAATTTCTCAAACCAATTTAAATCACGTTTATCCATTATATTCATATCCAGAACCTGTCACGGTAAAATAAAGCTACACGTGTGCTAACCGGGGTCTCAAACCCAAGTCTCTCCAGCGTCCACCCAGGTCAATGTCCGTAGATCAATGACCCTCCCTGGAGGTAACGAACCATGTCCATCCTGAGAGTAAGGAACCCAACTGGGGGGCGACTCCACTCAGTCAGTGCTCCGTGACTACTCCGGGGTCCACCCAGGCCAACGACCCTCCCCGGAAGAGACAATCATATATAAAGAATGGAATATGAAAAAACTTTTGAAATCATTCTTTAAACCTTTCCAGGATTCATGCCCGGCCCCTCAAAAGCCGTCATAATCCATAAAATCCTTTCATGGGTTCATGCCGGTTCCCATAAACCGTCATGACCCGTAAATCCATTTCAAGGGTTCAAGCCGGTTTCCATAAACCGTCATGAACCATAAAAACCATTTGTAATACATAACTGGGCCCTAGGCCCGAATCCACATACAAACTGGACCCCCGGTCCGAATTGTAAACCAACTGGGCCTCCGGCCCGATTCAGTAAATCAAATGGAACTCAAGTCTGAGAGTTACCTTTTCAAATCCAAAATCATTTCATGAAATCATAACTAAAACCATAAGTACGGAAAATCAGAGTAAAACTGGAAAACCTCGATTTACGTGCAAGCACGTAAATCGCCTCGAAATACGTGAAACCATATAATTCACAACAATCCAAATCAACACCATGAAATCACAATCATAAACCATAGAAAACATTTATGCATGCATCATAGTTTAGAAATCAAGGTCCACTCACAGACCGTCCGAGCTGCCGCCTCGATTTACGTGCCATAGGCTCTCCCGAGCCGATCACTGTCACTGGGACTCCTAAACCTGTCCAAATTTTAATAGAAGGTTATTAAATACTTAATTAACCTCCTACCAAATCCCCGTAATTTTTCCGAACTTATAACTATTTTTAAACCAACCCTAAACTTTCCGATGCCCCGAAACATATCGAAACGATGTCCGATTGACGCGAGACCAGTCCCAAAATCTTTGTTACATCGAATAGAAGATTTCCCGTGTTGAACACTTTCCCAAATTATGGTCCACGCGCCCTCACGCACTCCTAGAAGGGACAGATTACTGTTCATCGGCACTAACCTCCAGCAGACCGATTTTACTGTTCTTGGCCGGTTCACCTGGTTTGGCCGGTCTAACTGGACCGGCGTGACCGGTTCACAGCCCTAGACACCCAATTTTTCATCCTAGTTCTTCCTTTTTGGTTCCTTTCATCCTATTTTGGTGTTTTCTATCCATTCCAATCCTTAAAACAACCTAAAAACCGCCTAAACCCATGGTTCGATTTTGAACCAAACGGTTCAAAGTTCCCAAAACTCTCCCATGGCTGCCCAGCCATCCCAAGCTTCCTTAAACCTTCCTAAAATGTCCCTAGCAACCTAATGGACTCATTAAAACCATTAAAAACCAACCATAACATAAAAAATGTAAAAATGGATCAAAATGGACTTACCGTGAACCTCACGGGTTCTTCCTCCTCTCGCCGCCGTGGACAACGGTTCTAGCCGCCCAGCAACCTCCTCAGCATCCTCACTTCACTCTATCCTCAGTCCAGATCATAGGGTAAGGGTTGGATGGGTTTCGGGGTGAATGGTTGGTTGAGAAAATGAGATCGGGTAATGGGTTTTGAATGAGGAAAAATGAAGATGGAATGCACGGTGCATGAAGGTATAAGGATGGCCTGTGGATGGGTGACACTTGTCACTCATCCATAGGGCAGGAACTAAATATTTGGGCCCCACTAAAGTCCAAAAGTTAACTTGTTTCTTAATTCGTGCAATAGTGCACTTGAATTTCCGTGAACCGTAACTTCGCCGTCGAACGTCCAAATTCAACGTGCCGCCTATCTATGGATTCATATCGTCCTTATCTACGTAATGGTCCCTGGCCCTCGGCCATCGGACATCCTGGTCAAAAAGTCAACTATTTTGCCCGTTTAACCAAAATTACCAAAATGCCCCTAAACTTCCGAACATCATAACTTCCTCCTCGAACGTCGGAATTGAACGTGCCACCTGTCTATGAACTCGTGGCGTCACGAACTACGTCACAGTCATTGGTCAAAGACCATTTGACCGCCAGAATGAAAAGTCAACGTTTTACCACGACTAGGGGCAAAACGGTCATTTCGCATCGTTCGTCTGATTTCGCTCTACTAATCACGGATTAGCCTCACTAATCGTGATTAGTCACTAATCGAATCATGGAATTTGGGACGGGTAGTTACAACCTTCCCTCCTTAATTAATTTCGTCCTCGAAATTCCAACCGATCTAATTCTAGCCGTTCTTCCCTCCTTAATTAGTTCCGTTCTTGAAACACTAACTATCCTGTTTCCACAACCACCTCGTGGAAAGTAAAATCGACCTCGAAACACGTGTACACTCGTACACCAACTAACCAGAACAAAACTCACTCGTCTGCAACCAGACGTACCACTAACGCTCACGTCGCCTCGTTTACATTCGACCACGTCGAATAGCAGAAGTCGTACGCTCCGAACTGACACCACCTGTCAGTATCAGAGTAGCCCAAGTATCCTATGATCGACCCACTTGTCAAATCTACCCTTTTGCTGACATAAACAACTCTACGGTTCCTTCCTGAATCTCTAACCTATCCTGACGTCTGCTCGCACTGGGAGTCACCAAACCACACTCAACGATCTACGTTGACACCTCCGACAAACTGTCACCACTTGACAGCCGTCAGTCGACAATTGACACTATACCCACTTGTGGTTATACTAACCGCCAACTCACTCAACCTGTGTGTAACTAGACCCATCAGAAATACCGTGACCCAACGCACAGTATCCAATGTCCAGTCCACGACCTCAACTTATCCAATGGTACCGGAACTAAGCCGACTACCAATACGTTCTCCAATGTACCACTGGTATAACCTATATACCGTCACCAGACATCACCAGTCTGCCTGGTATCGTACCTCGAACAACGTACAAGGTACATACAACTACCCATTAATTAGCCTACAACCACCTAGGTTGTAGCAAATCACGTTCCAATTTGGAGTCCATCTGTCCAATCCAGTACTAGACAAATCGAAACTCCAACCCATCATCTATTTCAAAATCTGAATCCGAATCCGAATCCGCAATTTCGTAAGAAATCCCGAATCCAAAACCAGAAATCATATCCATAATCACGTCCAAATTCGAATCCGAAATCATCATTCCGTAAGCTAGCATTTGGAATAACCACTTTGAACCCAAATCCATAAAAGGAAATCCCCTGTCAAGCTCCAGAATCAAATCCTGAATCGTCACCCAGAATCCGATTCCAAAACCCAAATACAGAAATCCTCTTTCATGTTCCAAAATCAAATCCTGAATCGTCATCCAGAAATCTGATTCCAAAACCTGAAATCTCGTTCTCGTCTACCGAGACGCACCATATCCGAACCTATCGAATACCTGCTCCACCGATTACCACATTACCATCGATTGACTTCATAGGGAAGCCAATCCCAATATCGACACATCTCTAAGACTGACCATATCTGACCACGTCGGAAAACTACTCATCAGACAACTACTCGTCGGACAACTACTCGGGCGAGTAATAAGTCATATGGGATTTACCTCAAAAAGAAGTTCAGTCCCAACATGCTCCACTCAAACATCCAAGTAAGAGCGATAAACTCTCCACCTATCTGGATCCTCAAGATCACAATCCAGATTCAACACTACGTCACCCAACCATAAACGGCACGATCGAGAATCGTCACGACACCTAAAGTCCTCAACCTAGTCCCACATCTAAACCGATCAGTCAACGATGAGACACGTCGAGACTGTGGGTTCTCACTGATTACCTCGTATCGATCCTTGTCATTACACCTAGGAAAAACCAAGGATGATACCAAACAATGACATCAATACTCATCCTACGTGAATGCAAACAAAACTCGCTGCACTCACCACGCCACGTAATCTGAAATCGTCTGCCACCAAGTAGAAAATAAGGAATCTCAGTCACCTAACTTCGATATACTCATCTCCTCCTGATGATCCAGAACAAATCCCGGGTCCACCAACCAATACACGATCAGTGTACTAGTGGCAACCAACAACATCTATATCATCAACATCATCTACCATCATCAATCATGGTAGAATCTGAGAAGTCACCCAAAATGACTTCGAAATCCCCATTGCCAATGCGGAAAACACGCATTCCACTCGTCACCTCAATCACAACCTTTCTCGATTCCGAAGTTCTAACCAGATTGGAAACAACATACCCGGACATCAACCACGTGTCCCCTAACCAATTTAACTCTATCTGAGATCCACTCTGGGACCACAGATACCGAACATATGCCCATCACGACGGAGTCACCTCCCGACTCGTGACTCACCGTCATCGCAATCACGGCACCAACACCAGCACTAGTACCAGCACACCAGCATCAACATCCGTATTAGCATCGGCACACAGACATCAGTATCAGTATCAGCACCCCGTGTGCAAACTGAAAACCCTAGATCTCCGCTCATACCGAACGACGATCCCGTACCTTTGCTCGAATAGGAGAAACTCTGTCTCCTTTGTACCCAACACCTCTGGGTACAGTTACCCTGACAACTCATACGAGAAAAGGAAACGTCCCCTGAACGTCCCCAATTCCCAACAATCATAACTACAACCACTCTCGATAGTAGCGCCTGCCACAGACTCGTGCAGACCTAACTACCAGACCTCGCTATCGAGATTCGCATCCAACAGAATCAACTGCCCGTATTAACCACTCCGGATCCCACTCAGGGATTCCATCGACGAGTACCAACCCTGATAACTTGTCCAACCAATCACTAACCAGTCGTAACTCGACTCAACCAATGTCGTCCACCAAGTCGCCCGTGACCTTAGTTGCACCAAAAATCCATCACAACTATGGTAGCACGACAACCAACTCGGTCTAATCGATTACCATAACCTCGAGTGCAGAGTGCAGTCCCAACACAGCTGACATGACTAAACCGACTAACGAACCCAAATCCGAATAGTCGTCAAATTCACACCACTCGCCAACTCACCTTTCCGAACCATACACCTAAATGTAGGGTTCCACGATCACACCTAGAGTTCCCTTGAACCCAACTGCGAAAAGCAGTAAAATCAACAATCTGACCGACCCCGCGGTCTTGACATCGTAAGGACGTCAATCCAATCCTGCCAACAATCCAACTAGGATTCCCCGAATCCAATTGCTAATTGCAGACTGCAGTAAATCCATCTAACTCAACCAAATCCGATCATCGAACTCAACAATATTCGACCATCCGATGATCACAATTCCCAACTAGTCGTCGGAACCGATCCTACGACATCATGAAAGACGATCCCAACTAACCGCCTCACGATCCAAAACTCTAATGTAATACTATGTTCACCATTCGCAGAGCTCCACACTGTCGACCCCGACAGAACTATGGAAACCCCGGCATCAAATGCCGAACCAAAACAATCCACGATACAGTCCTACTAACTATTGTATCGGCATCCTAACTATCAGGTTGATCACGAACTGTAGCCCCTTGAGATATCACATCCTCGACCTGTGTAAGGAGTAGTACGCAAAACACGTTCTGGAATTCAGAGTAACATGAGCAACCATGCTCTGATAAGCAATCCTATGCTCTGATACCACGCTGACAGTATCAGAGCATCCTGAGTATCCGATGAGCTATCCGAGCTCTGATACCACGCTGACAGTATCCATCCCAATCCCCCCGGGATTAGTGCGGGATGACCCTACTCCCGTCTAACACGAAGTGTCAGACAAGGGATATTTCCTACCTTTGCCCTCCCGGGCTATCAGAGTACGCCAGGACCCGGAGGAGGCATGTGATATCTCGGTCTCTGCTACAGTCCACCTCGTATCCAACCTGAAGGGTATTAAAAATAGAAAGACTGTGAGTGGACAAAAATAAAGAGTTTATAAAAACATTTCATCAAAGACCTTGATACCCTTCACTAAAAGGCATGCATGCATAGTAAAACCATTTATCCAAACACATAAGTTTAAACAACCATAATTATGATCTCAGCCCCAAATTCTGTAAATACAAGTTCTACGGGCTCCTGCCCAAAACCATTTACAGAAAACCATAACATAGTAAACATATGTGGGATCTCAGTCCAAAACCATTTATCATCATAAAACATAATTTCTCAAACCAATTTAAATCACGTTTATCCATTATATTCATATCCAGAACCTGTCACGGTAAAATAAAGCTACACGTGTGCTAACCGGGGTCTCAAACCCAAGTCTCTCCAGGGTCCACCCAGGTCAATGTTCGTAGATCAATGAACCTCCCTGGAGGTAACGAACCATGCTCATCCTGAGAGTAAGGAACCCAACTGGGGGGCGACTCCACTCAGTCAGTGCTCCGTGACTACTCCGGGGTCCACCCAGGCCAACGACCCTCCCCGAAGGAGACAATCATGTATAAAGGATGGAATATGAAAAACCTTTTGAAATCATTTTTTAAACCTTTCCAGGATTCATGCCCGACCCCTCATAAGCCGTCATAATCCATAAAATCCTTTCATGGGTTCATGCCGGTTCCCATAAACCGTCATGACCCGTAAATCCATTTCAAGGGTTCATGTCGGTTCCCATAAACCTTCATGAACCATAAAAACCATTTGTAATACATAACTGGGCCCTAGGCCCGAATCCACATACAAACTGGACCCCCCGTCCGAATTGTAAACCAACTGGGCCTCCGGCCCGATTCGGTAAATCAAATGGAACTCAAGTCCAAGAGTTACCTTTTCAAATCCAAAATCATTTCATGAAATCATAACTAAAACCATAAGTATGGAAAATCAGAGTAAACTGGAAAACCTCGATTTACGTGCAAGCACGTAAATCGCCTCGAAATACGTGAAACCATATAATTCACAACAATCCAAATCAACACCATGAAATCACAATCATAAACCATAGAAAACATTTATGCATGCATCACAGTTTAGAAATCAAGGTCCACTCATAGACCGTCCGAGCTGCCGCCTCGATTTGCGTGCCATAGGCTCTCCCGAGCCGATCACTGTCACCGGGACTCCCAAACCTGTCCAAATTTTAATAGAAGGTTACTAACTACTTAATTAACCTCCTACCAAAGCCCCGTAATTTTCCCGAACTTGTAACTATTTTTAAACCGACCCTAAACCTTCTGATGCCCCGAAACATATCGAAAAGATGTTCGATTGACGCGAGACCAGTCCCAAAATCTTCGTTTCATCGAATAGAAGATTTCCCGTGTTGAACACTTTCCCAAATTATAGTCCACGCGCCCTCACGCGCTCCTAGAAGGGACAGATTACTGTTAATCGGCACTAACCTCCAGCAGACCGGTTTTACTGTTCATGGCTGGTTCACCTGGTTTGGCCTGTCCAACTGGACTGGCGTGACCGGTTCACAGCCCTAGACACCCAATTTTTCATCCTAGTTCTTCCTTTTTGGTTCCTTTCATCCTATTTTGGTGTTTTCTATCCATTTCAATCCTTAAAACAACCTAAAAACCGCCTAAACCCATGGTTCGATTTTGAACCAAACGGTTCAAAGTTCCCAAAACTCTCCCATGGCTGCCCAGCCATCCCAAGCTTCCTTAAACCTTCCTAAAATGTCCCTAGCAACCTAATGGACTCATTAAAACCTTTAAAAACCAACCATAACATCAAAAATGTAAAAATGGATCAAAATGGACTTACCGTGAACCTCACGGGTTCTTCCTCCTCTCGCCGCCATGGACGGCGATTCTGGCCGCCCAGCAACCTCCTCAGCATCCTCACTTCACTCTGTCCTCAGTCCAGATCATAGGGTAAGGGTTGGATGGGTTTTGGGGTGAATGGTTGGGTGAGAAAATTAGATCGGGTAATGGGTTTTGAATGAGGAAAAATGAAGATGGAATGCACGGTGCATGAAGGTATAAGGATGGCCTGTGGATGGGTGACACTTGTCACTCATCCATAGGGCAGGAACTAAATATCTGGGCCCCACTAAAGTCCAAAAGTTAACTTGTTTCGTAATTCGTGCAATAGTGCACTTGAATTTCTGTGAACCGTAACTTCGCCGTCGAACGTCCAAATTCAACGTGCCGCCTATCTATGAATTCGTATCGTCCTTATCTACGTAATGGTCCTCGGCCCTCGGCCATCGGAAATCCTGGTCAAAAAGTCAACTATTTTGCCCTTTTAACCAAAATTACCAAAATTCCCCTAAACTTCCGAACATCATAACTTCCTCCTCGAACGTCGGAATTGAACGTGCCACCTGTCTATGAACTCGTGACGTCACGAACTACGTCACAGTCATTGGTCAAAGTCCATCTGACCGCCAGAATGAAAAGTCAACGTTTCGCCACAACTAGGGGTAAAACGGTCATTTCGCATCGTTTGTTCGATTTCGCTCTACTAATCACGTATTAGTCTCACTAATCGTGATTAGTCACTAATCTAATCATGGAATTTGGGACGGGTCGTTACAGTATGTGTTGAGAAAATGTATGAGTATGGGCTGAGTTTCATGTACTCCGTCTCCTCTGTTTAAGTCGAATGCCCAAAGTTTGAGTGTAGGCCGAGTGTGTCTGTACTCCGACTCTTATGTTCGAGTCGAGATCAAGTGTTTTATACCCCGGTAATGTGTTGAGTGGCTCGATATGTGTTGAGTAGCTCGGTATGTGTTGAGAAAATGCGTGAGTGTAGGCTGAGTTACCCATACTCCGACTCTAATGTTCGAGTCGTATGTCCAAAGTTTGAGTGTATGCCAAGTATATGTCATGCACACTTACTTGATGAGGAAAAGAGGACCATTAACTTAAGCTTATCCATATTTACAAATACTAAGAATTTCTCACGTATATTCACACATATATATATATATATATAAAAGAGAATATGTTTATTGTTGCTTGTTGGATATAATCAATCAAGTTGGAAATTGAACATTACAAATGAAATGATTATCACACGGCCTTTTGATCATGCAGTAGAAGTATTGGAGTGGTAGAAATTAAGTATCATACACGAGACAAGACATGTAGTAAATATTGATAACCATTTAGTATTTTGTTTTTTCAATTTTTTATTTTGTGCATGAGACATATAGAAGTATTAAAGGTGTGAAAGGGACGATGAAAATGAATGTACGTACCTAATATATATATATATATATATACGTATTATTGGCATAAGATCATTATTGGCATTATCATTCGATGTACATCATGTATGAAGATATCATCGAGATAGAATATATATATATATATATATATATATATATATACGTATTATTTCATATATTTTGGATTTATTTATGACGTTAACAAATTTTGTGTGGTTTATAAAAAAAATGCGTTCTTTCTTATTATATAGAGCACGAAAAAGGGCATTTTTCAACTCAATAATTTAGATGAAGGATGGCACGTACGATAAACTCGTAATCAGAAGGGCATTTTTGAAATATGATTCAATTCTGATGTAATTAATTAATTAAGAGGCTTCTTCGATCTAGATGTGAATTAGCATACGTAATGAACATCCTAGCTTCCAAGATGTGAGTGGATACAACTAAAAATGGGATGCACGTCTCTTTCACAACCTGTTTCGTGTTTACGTACGTATTAGCTAGCATGAATATATTATATATATCCCACCTCATTTACATAAATTAATCAAAATCAACACCTAATTAAATATATAATTGAATAAATACGCAGACTTGCTAATCCAAACTCAAAAGGCAAAGTACAAGAATGAAGAGATAATTAATAATACCTAATCTCACTCGAACCTCGTCATCAAACATACGAGTACGATGTGTATATATATTATGTTTATTTGCTAATTAATACATGCATGAACCTCCACGGATTTCCAGTAATTGTACGTCACGCTTGATAGCTCCATCCCATCTAACCAATTTCTTATATTTTCATCTTCTTTTTTTTTTTTTTAATTGACTTACTAATAGAAGCCCCATTCAATATCATCAATAAATTAAGGTGAATTATATTGTTCATGCCTAAAATCTTTTACTCTTTTTAGGAGCCGAGACGCCCCAAGACAACCTTAGCTGGCTTAGGCCCAGAGTGTAGTTTTTCGGGTGTAAACACATATATTATTAGTATATTAGAAATGGTATGATTTTAATTTGGTATAATTAATATAATTAAGGTTGACTCATATATCAAGTCTTTGACGTCGCGCAAGCAACATATGTATAGTTGTAACAGCATGCTGATAGTAACCGGCCGTCCATAGAGCCGACAACCGACCGATATTCTTAACCAGAAGAAATAGAAAAGGAAGAGGCAGATAGAGGGTTGCATCATTATTCATTAGAGATAATGCATACAACAACCCTCATGTTTGGTCGGCATCTAATCTAATCTTAATAAATAATTATAAGTAGCTAGGAAACGTCAAATGATCCATATATATATCTACCTCACTACCGAAGTCCTTTTGGTGTAGTACATTTCATCCCTTATTCGCTCGCGTATGCTTACATGTACGTTTTCAATCTGTTCAACAAATAGACACTTGCTTGACATGTCACAATTCCAGCTCATAAATGTCTTTCTAGTATGTTTTAACATTATACTTCTAGTATGTTGTAACCTTATATAGGGTGGTATATATGTATACGTATCTCGTTCGGATAATGCACCAGGCTAGGTGCACCATAACATTAAAGAACATAAACGGATATATTTGTTCTAGCCGGCATATGATGTGAATAATATCTTCGTTAATTGCTTCGAGGTAATGCCTTTATTAACAATTTGGCACATAGGATCTAGAAAAACTAAGACAAATAAGTTATCATCTCAACAACATTAGGCTAGCTCTAAACATGGCCAATTACTAATTGGAATGGTTGTTATAGCAAATCATGATAGTCATGACTCTTCATGCCAGACATGGTGCCACCGTCTGTTCTAATGTTTCGGGATATGTTGCCGACAATACCCATAGGGAAATTTCGCACGCTGCAACCACTTTAAATTTTTTTTTCTTATTCCCCCGGCATAAATGTATAACTTAGACGAGGTATTATGTATTTTCCATTGATAACTTGACCACAAATTAGGTTAAATCCCAATTTCTTGCATACCCAGACGAGTCTTGTTTGTGTCATTTGACTTGCTTTCAATAGATATAGTCATTCTCACAACACTCTCGTCAACATTTTTCTCGATGTGCATAGGATCAACGATGTGTCTTATTTAAAATTTCAACCAGTACGCCAAACAAAAGAATATGCTCTACTTCGTCCAATTTTCTTATTTTGTTGGTTTCAATCCGCGAATTCGAAAATCCTGGATACTGTTCAATTTGGACAATATCTCATCATCGGACCTCTCCCTTGATCATGTTCATAGGTTTGTTTTCCATAAAATGAGTTAGACTGCGTGTGACGGCCTGCAAAATTCGAAAAAGGAAAAATTGGAAAATTGGAAGGAAATGACGATTTTGCCCTTGGTTGCGGGGGAGCAAAAGTTGACTTTTTGATCGGGACTTCCTTTAGACTTTCCGTAAGGACCGTTGGATAGGTCCCGAGACGCTGAGTCCGTAGACAGGCAGAATGCGTCGATCGGAGTTCGGACGTGAAAGTTACGAGTCTCAAACGGCGAGGGGCATTTTGGTCATTTTGTTGGTAAGGGTAAAATGGTAATTTTTGCTGGGCTATTTGATGAATCAGGCAAGTTGGTGACTCATCTACCTGTTGAGTGACACCTGTTGACAGGACCCACCCCCAATTCCCTTGGATTAAGGGTTTAGTCCTGCTCCCGTCTAACTTACGCATGACACGAAGGTTATACCGACGTCCAACCTTCATGTGACACGTAAGTCGGACAAGAGATTTGCCAACGCACCGTTCCAACTTTCTGGACTTCCCAGAGTGCGCAGACTCTACTATGGTTCGCGTATGTGATGTCTCCGTCTCTCTCGACCAACTGCCCGCACCGCAACAACCTGGAAGGTATCGAAAAACATGAAAAGACTGTGAGTGGACAAAAATAAATAGTAATTTCAGAAAAGAGTTATTAGAAAACATAAGTTCTACCCTCCACGCAAAAACCAATGCTTGCATATAACTTCCATGTTATGAAACCATTTTATATCAAAAACCATCAATGAAAACCAAAATCAGTTCTTTACTCGAATCCACAAGTCAAATCTAGGGCCTCAGCCCAAAATCATAAATTAATCTTAAGTACCGGGACTCAGCCCCAAAACTCATCAAATCTAATGTATCCGGGCCACTGCCCAAAACATCTGAAAACCAGTGAAAAACATCAATCATGCGAGTTTTCTGGATCTCAAGTGCCCCGAATCTTTAAACTCAAAACCATGCGCATAATCAGGCCTTTCCGGGATATCAATGAGTCTTTAAACTCAAAACACAATCAACAGGCCTCAGGGGGTATCATAACCGAGTCTATAAACTCAAAACATATCAATCCAGGGCCGCCCCCCCCCCCCCCCCCCTCGCGCGTCAATCAACCGAGTCTTTAAACTCAAAACCAAATCCAGCAGTTTTTCTTTTCTTTTTCTTTTTCCGGGTCTTTAAACCCAAAACCATTTTTAATCAACAGTGAAAACCATAGAAAATCCTTATCCGAATTCGCAACAATGATTCCATAAGCCGGCATCCGAAACCATCATCCCGAACCCAAATCCAGATTTTCTTTCAAGTTTCAAAACCGAAATCTCAATCACATGAACATGGCTCCAAACTCGAAATCACTTTTCCAAAATCCATTTCAAATCCTTGAAATCAAATCATATTTCAAATCTCAAAATCAAATCCTCAAAACCAGGATCAAATCACAATATAAAGAGAAACCTCGTAAAACATGCAATTACGTCATAATCTCGAAATCCGTGTAAAACCGTAAACCATTAGGATCATAAATCAAATCATAGAATCACGTATAGAAAACATATAAAAACATATATGCATGCATCATAGGTTAGAAATCAAAGTCCACTCACAAACCATTTGCGTCGTTGCCTCGATACGCTCGCACTTATACTTTTCCGGCTAATCCACTATCACCGGCTTTTCCGAACCTGTCCAAATCCCATAATAAGGTCACTAACTACTTGATAATGTTCAAACTAAAGCCCCGTAATTTTCTCGAATTTTTAACTATTTTTAACTGAGCCTTAAAACCTTCAGGCATCCCGAAACATATCGAGACGATGTTCGATCGACTCGAAACCAGGACCAAAATGTTCGTTACATCGAATACTTTAAAAGTCATGTTGGAACCTTCCTAAAAATCTGTGCCACGATCCCACATACGCTGCCCAAAAGGGTTGAGTGTGGGCCTCACGCGCTCGGCACTGTTCATCTTCAACCTCTCGCCGAACCGGGTCCAGACCGGTTCAGTTCAGGCTGGTCTAATCGAACAGGCGAGCACGGTTTTCACTCATTTTTCATCCAATTCCCTTCTTTTCTATCCCCTTACCTTCGTCCTACTCTTTTTACTCAATCAGGCCTTAAACACATGAAATTCGGGTCTAAATACTACCTGCCCGATCAGCCTTAAATCTTCATTTTTTTCCTTCCTCGAACTGCTAAGGTTCCAGCTGCCCCCTTCCCTTGTTTTTGATCCTACAAGCTTTCTGGAGTCCCTAGAAATCACGTTCCATGAGAAAAACCTCACAAGAACCATTATATCACAATTCACCATTTGAAGCCACTTACCAGGGTTGTCGGGTTTCGCGACCACCGTTCACGACAGACCTCGAAACTAGTCTCAGCCACCTTGTAGATACTTTCACACCTCCCTAGGTCATCCAGAGTGATCAACCACCTTCCTAGGCCGAACCTCTGTCTTTTGAGACCAATTAGGTCCCCTGCCTTCGAATCCAGCCATCAGCTACCACCGTCCACGACGACTCGACTTATTGCCACCAACCTAGTTCTCTCACCTCCCTGCATCATTTTCCTTTAGCCAGTATAGGCAACAGATGAAGGGTTGAAGGGTTGTCTAAGTGAATTCTTCACTGGTATTTACAGGACCCACCCCGATTATCACCTTGATAACTGGGACAAACCATGGTCCCTTCTGACAAACACACTCGAAAGACCAAAACAACCACACAAAGACCGAGAAATAAACATTGCCAGACCAGGGAGAAGTTATAGTAAAACGAGCCAACAGTCATACAGAGCATAGTATAGTACAGGATAAGAGCAAAAGTCCTACTATGAGTTGACTAAACACACAACGGAAAACTCTATGCCTTTGCCTCTACCTCAACGTTAGCCCCGACGCCTGCACCACGACCTGAAGGGTAATTTAAAAACCAGAAAAGTGTGAGTGGACTAAAAAAAAATAAATAAGAGTTACAAAAACAGTTTAATAAACCAACCAGGATTTTTCCCTCCGTTTTAAAAAAACATGCATGCATAACTAAGTATCTGAAAAAATATATATATAAACCGTATGGAAACATCATCATAAAAAAATGAAATACCAAATATCATCATTCGATCAAACCTGCTGGATCTATCTGAATCCAAATCCGGAAATCCCTTTTTCCAAGCTTTAAAACCAAATCTCAATTTCCGAAATCCGATTCTAAAACCGAAAACTTTGATTATCGAATCATGTTTCAAAACTCGTTTATAGTCATTGAAAATCAGTTATTTGTTTAAATCCCAAAAGCATAGCATCAGAATCCTAATCAAATCATATCTCGTAAAACGTGCCGAAATACGTATAAATCTAAGAAACGCCTCGAAAATCGTGAAATCATGTAAAGCAGATAAATCATAATTCGAAGTATGAAACCATATTTTAAATCATGGAAATAATGGATAAAACAGCTATGCATGCTCAGTTAGAAAAACAAAAGTCCACTCACAGTTTCGAACACGTCAATCGCGTCCCGTACGCTCCTCTGTTGCCTCAGGGATATCCCGACCTGTCAAAAGTCACTATTTCGGGTCACAAACACTTCATTTATGTTTACCCTAATTTCCCCAATTTTTCCGGATATTTAAACGTAATTAAACGAACCCTTAAACCTTCGGACACTCAAAACTACCTCAAAACGGTGTCCGATCAACTCGAAACTTGTCCTAAAATGTTTGTTACATCGATTAGAGTGAAAACCATGTTGGACACTTCCTCAGAACATGCTCCACGCGCCCTCACACGCCGCCCAAAGGGGCTGCGCATGGGAGTCACGCACCTTACTGTTCATCGTCTCCTACCTTCAGCCAACCCGGTTCAGACCGTTCCGGTCCAACCGAGCCGGCGAGGCCGGTTTTCACTCGTTTTCAATCCAATCTCTGTCCTTTCTATCCCATTAGTTTCGTCCTTGAATTTATAACAGATTTACCTAACAAAATCATGAAATAAATCCCTTAATCCTTACCTTCCAAGCTTGAACTAAAACTCAGAAAAAGCGATTTTGAATTCCAGCCACCCGTCGTCCTTCCAGCCACGGGTTCAAGTTCCTAACCTGGGCAATGACTTCCTGAAGCTTTTAGTGCCAACAAAAATGCTCAACCAATCGCCAAAACTCATGACTTTAATTTGGAACATTTCGGGAAAAATAGGGGACCTGAGAAACTTACCCGTTTCTGCTCACCGTCGTGAGCTCCGCCGCATGCTCTGCCCGTCCTAGAGTCTCTCCTCCATCCTCTGAACACCACCACAAACCCAGACTTGATTGGTTTGATCGCTTTCTTCCACGGCTGCTCACCCTTAACCTCTTTGTTTTTCTGAGATTGCTCACTGCCTCTAAGTCTCTCACTCACTCCAAACACACTAATACACTCACTACACTCTCAGATTCTCTCTGAACATTCACACTCGATCACCAAGAACTCACACACTCTGAAACTGATCGATTTTTCCCTATCTCAGTCTCTGTTTTCTCAATTGCACGGTTAACCAAACACAAACAATTTAAATTGAACGGGGAAAGTGGCTAGAAGCCACTAGACCGCTAGGTGTCACACACCCTGTGGTCCACTTACCAAAATATCCAATTAACTCAGTCCATGTGTCCTTATCTGATTGGGCACGCTACCCCAGGTGTTAAAAGACCAAAATGCCCCTACAAGTCCAAATTACCATTTTGCCCCTCACTTTCTAGAACCATAACTTATCCGTCTGATGTCCGATGAAGGTGTGCCGCCTGTCATTGTACTCAGGATGTTGAGATCTATTTAACGGTCCTCGGTTTGCGTGAAGAAAACTTGTCGTGCAAAAAGTCATTAAATTCCTCCTTTTTAACCAAATTACGAAAGTGTCTTCAACCTTCCGAACATCATAACTTCCTCCTCGTATGTCTGAATTGGGTGTGCCACTTGTCTACGGACTCGTGACATCCCGAACTACGTCACGGTCAATGGTCAAAGTCCATTTGACCACCCGAACTAAAAGTAAACATTTTGCCCATTCTAGGGGTAAAATCGTCATTATGCGCCATCCGTCCCAAAAGTATCCAACTAATCACCGATTATCTTCGCTAATCCGTCATTACCACTAATCCAATCCCAACTTCTAGGTCGGGTCGTTACAACATATACTCTGTTCTCAGCTTCCCACAACCGTGCACCTATTTTAAACTTAGCTGAAATATGTGTAAGGCGGTGGGAAGGGTTCTACTGCCTTCCAGAGAGGGACAAATGTCCCAAAATCAGTGGATATCAATTCCCAGGGCAGGCACTTGTCCATTAGTCTCTGGGCACAGATCCCAATGCAGGAAAATGACCAAAATGCCCTTTTGAGGTAAAATTACCAAAATGCCCATATCATATCTTGACCGAACCCCGAGCCATCCAAACTCCGATGACAGTGTGCCTCCTATCGTTGTACTCAGGGAATTGGGACCTTCCTAATAGTCCTCGAAATGTGTGAAAATTCATTGTCGTTTGAAAAGTCAACAATTGCCCCTTTTAAGCTAAATTACCGAATTACCCCTGAACTTTCGAACATCATAACTTCCTCCTTGGATTCCGGAATCGGACGTACCACCTGTCTATGAACTCGTGACGTCCTAAATTATGTTACAGTCATCGGCCAACGTCCATTTGACCGCCCGGAATAAAAGTAAACATTTTTCCCATTCTAGGGGCAAAACTATCATTTTGCACTGTCCGTCCGAAAGCACCCAAATAATCACCGATTAACTTTAATAATCTTTCATTAACAACTAATCTAATCCCGATTTCCGGGACGGGCTGTTATACCTATCACTTCGAAAGGGAGATTGGTGGCAATTGTTGCCGCTTGAAATCAAAACAAGGATAAAACGATAAAACATACATAACTATATCCATAGTTGATCATCAGACTCAACAGAGAGAATCGAATTGAATAGAACGAGAAGCAAGAAGAGAGAAAATAGAAAGAAAACTCACAAACCCGAAGAGAAAACACGAAATTCAAATCCTTGAAAATCGAATTGATCAATTTTCGAATTGGAACTTATGGACCATAAACACAGCAATTGGCTTTACATTTAGCCTTCTGGGATCAATTCGAGTCGGCCCACTGCAAAAACGAAAGAAATTGGCGTCGTTTTGGCCTAAAACGGACCTGACGGACAAACGAGAAATTGAAGGTTGAGTTGTGCAATTTGAGGTAAGAAAGGATGAAATTGAGATTGGGAAAATGTTTAGAAGGGTCCTGCGAAGGTCTCTGAATGATTATCTTTAAGAAATCAATGGGAATTAAAAGAATTGTAAGATGAACTTTCAATTGAAATTTCGAGTTTTGATTTAGATTAATATCAGATGTTATTGTTGCAATTGAAGTTACAGACCTGGAATTAACCTAGTTTCGATTCTAATGGAGAGTTCAATTGAAGGAATTAAAGAAGGATTGAGGGAGATTCAAACGGGTCGAGACGCGGGTTGCAGAATCCATTTTGCAGGTAAACGGGCGAGGAAGGTGACACTGTAGCATTTTACTGTGCAGGAGCGTGAGGGCGCGTGGGTACGATTCTCAAGGTGAGATCTACACGACTTTTACTCTATCCAATGTAACGAACATTTTTTACGTTGGTTTCGAGTCGATCAGACACCGTTTCAATATTGTTTCGAGGGTCAGAAGGATTATGTTCCATTTTAAATTCGTATTTAATTCTCGAAAAATTATGGGAAGTTAATATGAGATTAATTGAGCCATTAGTGACCCTTAATGATGATTTTGGACAGGAGTCAGGATTCCTAGAAAGTATCAGAAATCACGGAAAGGCGTGCAGCTCGGAATTGAGCGATTTGGACGGTATGTGAGTGGACGTTTGTTTTATAAACTGTTATTCATGCATAGTTAAATGTTTTACATGATCGATTGCATGATTTGGTTTGCAATGATGTCATCGTGATTTGGCATGATTAATTGTGATTAATGATTATTTTAATTGGTATTTCGGGCACGTTTTACGAGGAAAGTGCAATTGATGTTTTGGGCTAGACCCGAAGTAAAAAAAGTTTCAAAAAGGTATTTTGACTTAGTTTTTGAGTCAAGGATGATTTCGGATTATTTTAATGAGATTTTACGAATTTACGTGCAAATAACATTTTGGGCTTGAGACCCAATTGGATAAATATTTTGACTTGGATTTGGAGTCAAATGTGAATATATGATTGATATGTGTGTGTGTGTGTGTGTGTGTGTGTGTGCGCTTGTGAATTGTGTTTGTGATTGTGGATACTAGTACATATCTGGATTATGCTAGTACAGTTCCTAGATGTGACTCGGATGTTGCGTGAGTGCAGTTCCCGAGTTGGCCTACGCATAGTGCGGATGTGATTGTGTGATTGATTGTGCACTTGAGTCGTGCGATTTGATGTTGATTGTGATTTCTTTGAGTACTGGTAATGAGTACGGGTTTTGGTCTCTGTGGCCAGATTAGTGTTTTCATGTGATTTGACTGGAAATCCGGTGATGGTTATTCATATATTTTACCCTATGCATGCATGGTTTTATAATTGTAGGGGAAAATGGTCTATTTGAAATGTATTTCAAAGGATATTATTTTTGTCCACTCACACCTTTTCTGTTTTGATGACCCTACAGGTCGTAGCACGACGTTCGGGGCTGATCGAAAGGTGGAGGCATGAGTGGAAATCAGTGCAGTTATCCCTTGTCTGACAGATGTTGAAGGGTAGTTTCGGGACTCCAGTTGACTTATTAGACGGGAGCTGGACCAGACACGGTTATCAAAGTCCAATTGGGACGGGTCCTGTCACTACGTACACTACTAGTGATCCCATGGTAGAAATCTTCTCGCATCCAAGTAGCATATCTTCGATGCATGCAAAAATGACGTTTTGTCTATTATATATGTCGAGCTTACAAGATAACCTTTCGTGCTCCATCCTAACAACATACCATATGCACGAAAATCATTAATTATCTATATTATGGCCGCTTATAGAGTGAACATTTGTCCACTATGCTTGTCTTTTCATTTCCACAAATCCACGAGCTGATCAATCAACGACTACTAATAAACATCGATAGAATATACTCAGTGATTTGGTCCCTAGTGTAAAAATACCGAGGATTAAAATTGTTATTAGAAAGTCCTAATCTTATATCTCTTGGCTCCACGAAAAACTCCGCACACATATTATCAAATTCCTTCCAAACCTCTCCATCGGACGGATGCCTCAGTATATCATCATCAATGCGTTCATCATTGTCCCATCTCATATCACGGGCTATGTAACAACCCGTATCTTCGGGAAGGGTATAAATGAAATTTTGTAAAAGTTTTGTATATAAAGGATGATTTTGCCCTTGTGAATAGTAGGCCAAAAGTTTTTTGAATTACCGATTGGATGATTATTGACCCTTGACCGTGACGTAGTTTAGGACGTCACGAGTCCGTAGACAGGTGGCAGGTTCGATTTGGACAATTGGAGAAAAAGTTATGACGTTCGGAAGATTGAGGGCGTTACCGTAAATTTGACTAAATGAGGAAAATGTTGACTTTTTGGAGGACTTGTGATTTTCACGTAGACCGAGGACCATTAGATAGGTCTCGACATCCTAAGTACAACGACAGGCGGCACGCTATCATCGGACGTCAGACGGAATATTTATGGGTATGGAAAGTACGAGGTTAAAATGGTAATTTTGTGCATGAGGGGTATTTCAGACTTTTCCCTCAGCCCAATCAGATAAGGGCAAGTGGCAGGGATATTTTGGCTGAATCATGGGGTGATGACACGTGGGGGACACTAGATGGTTCCAGGGAGTACTAACGTGTGCACGGCCACACTTTGCACGATTTCAAACGGTGCACCCGTTTGAACACTCAGAAAACAGAGAGGAAAATTGGAGAGACTTCGATCGATTTCATGCAAGGGTGAGGGAGTTGATGACTGGTGAAAGTGAAAGAGAGACGAGGGTGAGCTATTGACCACGTTTTGGAGCTGCAACCGTGCACGGAGGCTAAACGGTGGACGGCTGGATTTTGGAGAAAACAGAGAGAGACGGTGGACTGTGGCGGTGGTTGTGCCGTGTGGTGGTTCAAACCAAGACTGTGGGAGGTTCAAGAGGCTGCAGGGAGTCCAACGAGCACCGTGGTACACGGCGGTGGACACTGCGGAGACGGAATCGAAAGGTAAACTTTAATCCTCTGTTTTTCCCGTGAATTTCAAATCGAAAGTCGTGGAGTTGGGCTTAGAGTCGAGGGATTTGGAGGCCAGGGTGAGACTCCTGGAGGTCCCAGGCGTCGGGCCAGTGATTTCAGATTCGGGTTTGGATGTGGATTTCGAAATGGTTTTCAAATGGTTTTGATTGAATTTGTTGGATCTAATTATTGGGTTTAAAGACCCGGATATTGATTGACGGGGGACGGGCCCGGATCGAGTTTAAAGACTCGGGAGTTTAAAGACTCAGACATTTATGATATTACCCCCATAGGCCTTTTGAGTTTAAAGACTCGGGAGTTTAAAGACTCGGAAATTATCTTTGAGGCCTGGTTGAGTTTAAAGACTCGGATAGGTCCAGCAGGTTTGATCGGAAAATGATGGTTTGACGTTCATGGTTTTATGATGCACATACTATGATTTCTATATCCGTTTTATAGTGTTTCTGTTTCTTATGATGTTCATGTTATGATTTTCTAATACTTAGTTGGGCAAGCCTGTTTTTAAAACGGAGGGAACAACTATTGTTATTTTTCCTTAACTTTGATTTGGTGATAAACTGATTTTAAAACTTTTAGTATTCTAGTCCACTCACACTTTTGATTTTAAATTTTCCATCTAGGTCGTGGTGATAGCGCCGGGGTGAACGTTGAGGCAGACATCGAGGCATAGAGCTTTTGACGTTCTTCCGTTGCGAGATTAGCATAGTAGGATGTTGTGCCCATTTTGTAGAACTATGCTCTGACTTACAGTTGTATCTATTTACTCCTTCGTCTGATAGTTATGTTTATTGTAGTATGGAGGTTATTTTGGTACTTTAGGTGTGATTGTCAGACGGGAGCAGGGTTCGTTCCGGGTATCGTGGTGATATTTGGGACGGGTCCTGACAATTGGTATCAGAGCATAGGTTTGTCGGTTTGTGTCAGTGTGAGGTTGTATCTAGGTTGTTTTACTAACTCTATGCCTCTTTCAGCGTACGTTCGATCATGCCTCCGAGACGTGAACCCCTTCACGACCTGAAGATGAAGCGGCGAGAGGGACTGAGAGCGCTTCGATTGAGAGAGCCCAGCGGCTTGAGGCTACTACGTTCAGTGGTGGGGCCGATCCAGAGGAAGCTCACCGATGGATCACCCGGCTTGAGCGTATTTTCGGGGTGATGCATTGTCCTCCAGAGGACCGGGTCTTGTTGGCTACGTTTCTGTTGGATGGAGCAGCGTATGAGTGGTGGTATACGCTGGAGTTTTCCGACTGGGACGCACATACGGTGACGTGGGAGACTTTCCGGGAGCGGTTTCTAGATCAGTATTATCCCCGCTCTTTCCGGGATGCTAAAGAGGCAGAATTTCTTCAGTTGAAGCAAGGGAACATGACAGTCGCCGAGTATGAGCAGAGATTCCAGATACTATCCCGATTTGCTCCTGCATTTGTGGCAACCGAGGCGGAGAAGTGCCGTCGGTTCGAGTTGGGCCTTCGAGGAGAGATTAGAGCCATTGTGACAGCCGACTCTTTCGCTACATTCCGGGAGTTGTCTGATGCTGCCGTCAGGGTGGAGGCTAGTTTGCCTGCTAGGCCCCAGTACTCGGGCAGTGTACGGCGCCGAGAGCATTCATTCCCTGGAGCGTCGAGTCAGAGGACCCCGAAGCGGGGTAATTTTGGTGGTTCGTCATCGGCTGGTGGAGCCCGGTATAGCAGACCAGGCAGTTTTCAGGGCTCTGGATTTCGGGGAGCTAGGGCACAGCCGACTCCTCAGGCGAGTGCTACTTCTGTTGCTTCTACTGGGAGGTAGACTGGTGGACCCGGTAGGGATGCTTGCTACTACTGTGGAGAGCGAGGACACTTTAGGAGAGAGTGCCCATTGTTAGCTCAGGAGGGTGGAGCAGGCAGAGGTGCAGCAGAACCTGCGCGGAATACTGCTTCAATGTCAGGGGCAGCAGGCCCTAGGGGTGGCGGTGGTGCCACGAGTAGTTCTAGAGGGCGCGGTAGGTCATCGGGACCTCAGGTGCGAGTTTTTGCTATGACCCAGCAGGAGGCCAGATCAGCACCGGGAGTGGTGACAGGTACACTCACCATACTTGGTCACACTGTTTTTGCTTTGATAGATCCCGGGGCGACCCATTCCTTTATAGCACGGAGTTGTAGTTTGGTGACGGAGAGGGAGGTGTCTACCTTGGAGTGTGCTTTAGGGGTGAGTACACCTACTGGGGAGGTGTTGGTAGTGACTCAGGTGTTGAGAGAGTGTCCGGTGATGGTAGGTGAGGTTGAGTTAATGGCGGATTTGTTACTATTAGATCTACGGGATTTTGATGTTATCTTGGGTATGGACTGGTTGACGAGACATCATGCTTCTATCGAATGTTTTGATAGGAGAGTGACTTTTCGGAGTCCAGGATTACCAGAGATTTCGTTTCAGGGGGATCAACGTGCACTTCCTACTGGAGTGATTTCGGCACTTGAGGCTAGTAAGCTGTTGCGTAAGGAGTGTCAGGGTTACATAGCCCATGTGGTGGATACACGTGCTTCGCCAGTGAGGGCGGAGGATATACCAGTGGTGCGGGAATTTCCCGATGTTTTTCCCAAGGAGTTGCCAGGATTACCACCTCAGCGAGAGATCGAGTTCACGATTGTTCTTTTCCCAGGTACACAGCCTATCTCACAGACTCCTTACCGCATGGCACCTGCAGAATTGAGGGAACTTAAGGCCAAGTTACAAGAGTTGGTCGATATAGGATTCATTCGACCGAGCATGTCACCTTGGGGAGCGCCAGTACTGTTTGTGAAAAAAGAAGGACGGAGGGTTGAGATTGTGTGTTGATTACAGACAGTTGAATAAGGTAACCATTCGGAATAAGTATCCTTTACCCCCGATTGATGATTTGTTTGACTAGTTAAAGGGAGCACAGTATTTTTCGAAGATTGATCTTCGCTCCGGCTACCATCAGTTAAGGGTTAAAGATGAGGATGTACCGAAGACAGCCTTTTGGACTAGGTACGGTCATTACGAGTTTGTTGTGATGCCATTCGGATTGACTAATGCCCCAGCAGCTTTTATGGATCTTATGAACCGAGTGTTCCGGTCGTATTTGGATCGTTTTGTGATTGTCTTCATTGATGATATTTTGGTGTATTCGAAGAGTGCAAAGGCGCACGAGAAACATCTGAGGATAGTGCTTGAGACCTTGAGAGAGCATCAGTTGTATGCGAAGTTGAGTAAGTGCCAGTTTTGGTTGACCAGTGTTGGATTCTTAGGCCATGTGATTTCGGCCGAGGGCATCAGAGTGGATCCTCAGAAGGTTGAGGCAGTAGCAAATTGGGAACAGCCCAAGACGGTGACAGAAATCAGGAGTTTTCTGGGTTTAGCAGGTTATTATCGGCGTTTCATTGAGGGTTTTTCTATTCTTGCAGCAACGTTGCCGAGGTTGACTCGGAAGGGAGTTCGATTTGATTGGGATGAGGAATGTGATCAGAGTTTCCAGGAGCTTAAAAGGCGGTTGACATCTGCTCCTGTGTTGGCCCTCCAGACGACAGTGGGGAGTTCGAGGTGTACAGTGACGCTTCTTTGCAAGGTTTGGGCTGTGTATTGATGCAGGACGGGAAAGTGTTCACCCAGAAGGAATTGAATCTGAGACAGCGCCGATGGTTGGAGTTGCTTAAGGACTACGACTGCACTATTGAGTATCATCCAGTGAAGGCTAATGTGGTAGCCGATGCCCTAAGTAGGAAGTCAGCTAGTTCTTTGTCGCATTTGAGGACGGTACGATTACCTTTGTTGGTTGAGCTCCGCAGGCTGGGAGTAGAGTTGACTGTGGATGATCAGGGAGCACTCCTAGCAAGTTTCCACGTGTGACCTGTTTTGATTGATCAAGTTATTGATGCTCAGTTTGAGGACCCCATTTTGGGCATCATACGTATTGAGGTCGAGGCTGGAGAGAGACAGGACTTTGAGATTCGCGAGGATGGAGCTTTGGTTAAGGATGGACGATTGTGTGTACCTGAGGATGAAGTCTTGAAGAAAGTGATCTTGGATGAGGCTCACTGTTCAGCTTATGCGATGCATCCTGGTGGGACCAAGATGTATCGTACACTTCGAGAGCATTACTGGTGGTCGGGGGTGAAACGTGAGATTGCAGAGTATGTCAGTAGATGCCTGATTTGTCAACAGGTGAAAGCTGAGCGGCAGAGACCCTATGGAGCAATGCAACCTTTGCCGATTCCCGAGTGGAAATGGGATCACCTGACGATGGATTTTGTATTCAAGCTTCCCAGAACACCCAAGGGGCACGATGGTGTGTGGGTGATCGTGGATAGACTTACGAAGTCTGCTCATTTCTTGCCAGTACGGGAGAACTTCAGGTTGACGCAGTTTGCACAGTTGTTTATCGATGAGATTATTCGGCTGCATGGGACTCCATAGTCGATAGTATCTGACAGGGATCCGAGATTTACTTCCCGCTTTTTCCAGAGCTTACAGGAAGCTTTTGGGACAAAGTTGAATTTTAGTACTGCTTTTCATCCTTAGACCAATGGGCAGTCTGAGCGGACTATCCAGATTCTCGAGGATATGATGCGAGCTTGTGTTTTGAAGTTTCAGGGTACTTGGGAATCACATCTGCCTTTTATGGAGTTCGCCTATAATAACAGTTATCAGGAGAGCATTGGGATGGCTCCTTATGAGGCGTTGTATGGGCGACAGTGTCGAACTCCATTGTGTTGGACGGAGGTTGGTGAGAGGAGACTCACTACTTCCGAGCTGGTAGATCTTACGCAGGAAAAAGTGGCACTGATCAGGGATCGATTGAAGGCAGCTCAGGACCGACAGAAGAGCTACCTCGACCGTAGGATCAGAGATTTGGAGTTTGCAGTAGGAGACTGGGTTTTCTTGAAGTTATCTCCTTGGAAGGGAATCGTACGGTTTGGCAGACGATGGAATCTGAGTCCTCGTTACATTGGACCTTATGAGATTTTAGAGCGGATTGGTCATGTTGCTTATCGGTTGGCTTTACCAGCAGACTTGGAAAAGGTACATAATGTCTTCCATGTTTCTATGCTTCGGAAGTATATACGGGATGATTCGCATGTTCTGGAAGCACAACCTGTGGAACTGAGAGAAGACTTGAGCTTTGAAGAACAGCCAGTCGCGATTTTAGATCGGAAGGATAAAGTCTTATGACGGAAGACGGTTCCCTTAGTTAAAGTTTTATGGAGAAACCATCAGGTGGAAGAAGCTACTTGGGAACCCGAAGTCTTAATGCGTGAACAGTACCCTTATTTGTTTCACTGAATTTCAGGGACGAAATTCTTTTTAGGGGGGTAGATTGTAACAACCCGTATCTTCGGGAAGGGTATAAATGTAATTTTGTAAAAGTTTTGTATATAAAGGACGATTTTGCCCTTGTGAATAGTAGGCCAAAGGTTTACTTTTTGAATTACCGATTGGATGACTGTTGACCCTTGACCGTGACGTAGTTTATGACGTCACGAGTCCGTAGACAGGTGGCAGGTTCGATTCGGACAATCGGAGAAAAAGTTATGACGTTCGGAAGATTGAGGGCGTTACCGTAAATTTGACTAAATGAGGAAAATGTTGACTTTTTGGAGGACTTGTGATTTTCACGTAGACCGAGGACCGTTAGATAGGTCTTGACGTCCTGAGTACAACGACAGGCGGCATGCTGTCATCGGACGTCAGACGGAATATTTATGGGTCTGGAAAGTACGAGGTTAAAATGGTAATTTTGTGCATGAGGGGTATTTCAGTCTTTTCCCTCAGCCCAATCAGATAAGGGCAAGTGGCAGGGATATTTTGGCTGAACCATGGGGTGATGACACGTGGGGGACACTAGATGGTTCCAGGGAGTACTAACGTGTGCACGGCCACACTTTGCACGATTTCAAACCGTGCACCCGTTTGAACACTCAGAAAATAGAGAGGAAAATTGGAGAGACTTCGATCGATTTCGTGCAAGGGTGAGGGAGTTGATGACTGGTGAAAGTGAAAGAGAGACGAGGGTGAGCTATTGACCACGTTTTGGAGCTGCAACCGTGCACGGAGGCTAAACGGTGGACGACTGGATTTTGGAGAAAACAGAGAGAGACGGTGGACTATGGCGGTGGTTGTACCGTGTGGTGGTTCAAACCAAGACTGTGGGAGGTTCAGGAGGCTGCAGGGAGTCCAATGAGCACCGTGGTACACGACGGTGGACACGGCGGAGACGGAATCGAAAGGTAAACTTTAATCCTCTGTTTTTCCCGTGAATTTCAAATCGAAAGTCGTGGAGTTGGGCTTAGAGTCGAGGGATTTGGAGGCCAGGGTGAGACTCCTGGAGGTCCCAGGCGTCGTGTGGTTGTGGTGCAGTGCCGGGGGAGGACCTGGGCGGCTGGCGGCCAAAACAGGGGCCACGGGCCATTTGTTTCGAGGCCGTGAACGGTGGATTTTAGGCCGTGGTTCTTCGATGTTAAGACATGGTTAGATTTCTTAGGAGGGGATGAAGCTCTTGGGATTGGTTTGGACGGAATTGATGGATGAACGGCAGAGAACCGGTCACGCCGGTTCAACTGTGTTGAACCGGGTGACTCGAGGTAGGAGAAACACTGTAGCAGGCGCGTGAGGCCCACGCGCAGCCACTTTGGGCGGCGCGTGGAGGCGCGTGGGAAGGATTCCGGCTAAGCTTCCAACATGGTTTTGGTTCTAAATGTCTTAAGGAGTTCATTGGTATGGTTTTCGGGTGAATCGGACGATGTTAGGAGGTTGTTCGGGAATCCGGACGGTTTAGGGTCTAGGATTTAAAATATTAATAAATTCCCAAAAAATTGGGGAAATTAGGGTTAGTATCCTTAATGTGTTTGTGACCCTATTTGGTGCATATTGACAGGACGGGAGGCACCCGAGACGGTCGAGGAGCGCACGGAGCGCGATTGACTCGTTCTGAGCTGTGAGTGGACCCTTTCTTTTCTTTCGAGCATGCCTAACTGTTTTCATTGATGTTTTATGGTTTTAAGCATGTTTTATTGTTTGTTAATGATGCTTGTATGTGGTGGATATGTTTGCACGTTTTTCGAGACATTTTTGGGATTTTGTACGTTTTTCGAGAAAAAGCTGGTTTTCGGATTTTGATGCCATATTTGAGGATTTTAACCTATAAATGTTTTTTGATGATGATAAATGGGTTATGAAATATGCTTTGTGATTACATGTGGTTTTTGGTATAATAATGGATTTCCGGATTTGGGTTCGGAATGACGGTTCTGAACGCCGGATGGGCTTCGAACCGGGGATTTCGAATTCGAGTTTGGCTATGGATCTAGAAATGATTTTACAATGAATTGGGATTCGATTTGCTAGATCTGGATATGGGTTTAAAGACCCGGATATTGATTGATGTGGGACGGGCCCGGATTGAGTTTAAAGACTCGGGAGTTTAAAGACTCGGACATTTATGATATTACCCCCATAGGCCTTTTGAGTTTAAAGACTCGGGAGTTTAAAGACTCGGAAATTATCTTTGAGGCCTGGTTGAGTTTAAAGACTCGGATAGGTCCAGCAGGTTTGATCGGAAAATGATGGTTTGACGTTCATGGTTTTATGATGCACATACTATGATTTCTATATCCGTTTTATAGTGTTTCTGTTTCTTATGATGTTCATGTTATGATTTTCTAATACTTAGTTGAGCATGCCTGTTTTTAAAACGGAGGGAACAACTATTATTATTTTTCCTTAACTTTGATTTGGTGATAAACTGATTTAAAACTTTTAGTATTCTAGTCCACTCTCACTTTTGATTTTAAATTTTCCCTCTAGGTCGTGGTGATAGCGCCGGGGTGAACGTTGAGGCAGACATCGAGGCATAGAGCTTTTGACGTTCTTCCGTTGCGAGATTAGCATAGTAGGATGTTGTGCCCATTTTGTAGAACTATGCTCTGACTTACAGTTGTATCTATTTACTCATTCGTCTGATAGTTATGTTTATTGTAGTATGGAGGTTATTTTGGTACTTTAGGTGTGATTGTCAGACGGGAGCAGGGTTCGTTCCGGGTATCGTTGTGATATTTGGGACGGGTACTGACAGGCTATGTAGGATGATATGTAGAATCTTTGTATCCTTGGCTTGGAAGACAAAGTAGCACCTTATTTGGAATCTTCTTTTTTCAAAACTTAGGCTCATTGCACACGAGACATTTTTCAAGCTGCTCAAATTCACCGTAAAATAATTCACACTTGTTCTTACATGTATTGATCTTGACATAGCCAAAATCGAGACCTTTCAACAGTTTCTTCAAGCTTTAATGAGCTTTAGATAAATAGTTATCTTATGGAAGCATTCAGATGATGATGTCAATCGTGTGATCATAATGCTTATTCATTTGATAATACACAACTTTTATGTGAATCAACTCCACAATTGCTCCTAGAATCGAAAAGGATTTGCACTGAGTTTCTTTCAAAAATCTCTCGTAATGTTGCTCAGACCCTTCGAGTTAAAACCTGGGCACTTCATCATTCATATCAACCTCAACGACTTGATCCAAATCACTTTCATCCCTTTCATCTCAACGGATCTCATGATTCGTAAATGTCAATGCAGTAAATATTTGTTCACCGTGATAGATCTAGTTAGTATAATTGTGTACAATCTCATTCCATTCCAGATGATTTTGGACCTTATTGAATGTCATCCAATTGCAATTGTTACATTATCGACACAAATGTCTAATACGTCTTAATCATCGCAATGACTATGTACAAAGACAACTAAGCTGTCAATCCCTTCCAAATATGACTAAGAACATTTATCTTATATTTACATCCAATCTCTGTCCATTTTGCTTGCTTTCACAAAATACTAACATTGTCTCATAATTAGAACAAGTCAATATCAAAATTCGCTTGTGTCAGGACCCGACCCTCTTCTGTCAGATCCCGATTCATCTAGCACGATATTGTCAGCTTTGGGCCTCGCCCTCACGGTTTTGTTTTCGGGAGCTCACGGTGCAACTTCCCAGGGGGTCACCCATCTGGAATTGCACCAGCCTCAACTCGCTTAATTTTGGGGTTCCAATCCCCCCCAAAGCCACTGAGCTCCCAAAAGGCCTCATGCTAGATAGGTGTGTGCCTACACCTTTAAGGCACACCACCATCCTCTCCCAGACCATTCCCCCTCGCAGGAATGTGGGATTGTTCACCGTTCCCTCTAGGACACTCTTCTGTCAGATCCCGATTCATCTAGCACGATATTGTCAGCTTTGGGCCTCGCCCTCACGGTTTTGTTTTCGGGAGCTCACGGTGCAACTTCCCAGGGGGTCACCCATCTGGAATTGCACCAGCCTCAACTCGCTTAACTTTGGGGTTCCAATCCCCCCCAAAGCCACTGAGCTCCCAAAAGGCCTCATGCTAGATAGGTGTGTGCCTACACCTTTAAGGCACACCACCATCCTCTCCCAGACCATTCCCCCTCGCAGGAATGTGGGATTGTTCACCGTTCCCTCTAGGACACGGGTCTTACAATCCACCCCCCTTAGTGCCCATCGTCCTCGCTGGCACACTACCTGGTCGGGGTCTGGCTCTGATACCAAATTGTCAGGACCCGACCCTCTTCTATCAGATCCCGATTCATCTAGCACGATATTGTCCGCTTTGGGCCTCGCCCTCACGGTTTTGTTTTCGAGAGCTCACAGTGCAACTTCCCAGGGGGTCACCCATCTGGAATTGCACCAGCCTCAACTCGCTTAACTTTGGGGTTCCAATCCCCCCCAAAGCCACTGAGCTCCCAAAAGGCCTCATGCTAGATAGGTGTGTGCCTACACCTTTAAGGCACACCACCATCCTCTCCCAGACCATTCCCCCTCGCAGGAATGTGAGATTGTTCACCGTTCCCTCTAGGACACGGGTCTTACAGCTTGTCTCTTTATGCCTCTGGTGGAATTTGGCCATATCTCATTTGAGAGTGCACGTTCAGTGCTGTATAGTTTGTAACCTACGTGGCTAAAGTTTGATCGAGGAAAATGTTGACAACATTTTCCAATATGTTCCCAATGCATGATGTAGATATTATAAACAAATATCTACTATGCATTCAAAGAGCATTGAGAGGATACAAATCGAATTTCCCCCCCCCCCCCCCTCCCCCAAAAAAAAAAACTATCTGAATAAATGGACAATTTAAGAGTCAATCAATCAACCCGACTCACTCACTCTTAAACGAGTTTAATGTTTTTCATTGAATTTCATTATACGAAATTAATTAACTTGATTCGCATGAAGGGTTATGCAATATCAATACCTAAAACTTTACAACTTGACAAAAAATAGCATTACAAATTCACAAGTACAAACATATATTAATTACTCATATCATAGGATTTACAATTTTCTAATTTCTATTTTCCTAATTAATTTCCTAACAAATTTTCCAGATTCCTAACATATTTTCTAATTTCCTAATTTCTTAACGTATATTTTATAATAAATTTCCTAATTCTTTAACATATTTTCTATTTTCCTACAAAATTGTATAACACATTTTCCACAATTTATAAACATTTTCTCACAATTTTCACAAATTATACACAATTTTTACCTATTTTCCATAATTTATTCACTATTCCCTAACATAATTATATCACCAAAATTCTTTCAAACAAAAAACATAAAATTTCTCAAACCTTTAAAATTAGTATTTGATGGAGTTTGATGTTTGAGAGAGAAAAATGGAGAGATTGATAATGAAAATAGTGATGAGATGATGGACTATAGTGTTAGAGAGCTAAAGAAAGGGAGATAGGAAGAAAAAGAGGAAAAAGAGGAAAAAGTAGACGGAAAAAGAAAAAAGGGGCTGAAGGCAATGTGTTGATCCAAATACTTGTTAAAGGTCAACGATGAGATATTACCCTACGATCTTGTTTGCCCCACGGAACAATCTTGCCCTACTAAAATGTTTTCGGGCAAAGTTAATAAAATTACACGCCAAAAAACATTGGCTCACACCAAAATCTTGCTCCACGATGAAAGCTTGCCGTACTAATGATTTCATAGTAACAAGAAATATCCTAATTAATATAGTATATATTTAACCTAAAAAACAAATGGGGTATTAACCAATATATATATATATATATGTATGATTTCATAGCTTGCCCCTACTATTGATTTCATATTAACCAAATGAACAAAAACTAGGTACAATATACATCGGGTATATTTATATATTTAAAAATCAACCTAGTAACAAGAAATATTATAATTAATAAAATAAAGAAAATGAAATCGCTCATCGAAGTATCATCTGGAAGAGCATGGCTTGTTGCCGGAATTTGATCAAGATGGACTCGGAAAAAACTTGTTTGATCCTGAAATGACCAACTCGATGAGACCCGCTGGGGGTTCTAGGACCAGCCGTGTGGTGTCTCGGGCCCGCCGGGGGCGTTGCGATTCGGCAGGGGTCCTGCAAAACTAGACATCGGTGTGGTGTCGGCCAAAGGGGCTCCGATGCCAAAGTTAGTATCTGAATGCCGAGGGGCAAGTAAACACAGTGCTCTGGGTCGGTTTTCAGTGTCTTACCTTTGTGAAGGGTTTCGGGGTATTTATAGTAGCCATAACTGTGGTAGGTGGGCTACTGTTACGGGAGCAGGTGATGCTTTGTGGCTAAGAGCCGTCTGACAAGCCCTGGACATCCGGAGGAGGCGCCAGCTGGAGTCCCAACCTGCCTCCGTCAGGGAGTTGGTGTGGCAGAGTTGGTTAGGTGACTGTCGCAGCCAGCTGTCGTCTGTTCACTGTCAGGTGCCGAATGGCGGGTCTGCAGTAAGGTGCCGATCGGCGGGCCGTAGGCCGTGAGGGTGCCGATCAGGCGATCGGTCGGCGGCCTTCCTGTCCTGGTGGGACCTGTGCTAGGGTGGTCAGTCGATATGGTATCAACATAAGTCCCCTAAGTCTTTGACTGAGGTGGGGTTCCTCGGTCGAGGACTTGATATGACGGCCGGTATCTGTCGACCAACCAGGGCGGTGCGCCCTGTATCCCTAGTAGCCCCCCAAGTCATGGAGCGAGGAAGTGCACCGTATGTCCGATTTGCAAAGAGGCCCCGTTGCCGAGTTCCGGAAGCGGCCCATCGTAAAGACCGAAAGATCGTGGAGAGGCGGCCGTGGGTAATGGCGGGGAGACGTCGGTAGTAGTGTGCTTGCCGACGAAGAGAGGAAGAGTGTCGTCGGGAAAGATGCCGAGAGGCTCCGGTCGGCAGGCGGTATGGATGCATACCGGTTAGCGATATACGTATGTACGTATGTAGTTGAGAATGTACGATACCGATGGGTATATAGTATAAGGTATTCGTAGCCGAAAGGTGGTCGGCCTGGTGACCGTCAGATCGGAAGTGCGCATCTCGAGGCGGGCCAGGAGCCTATAAAAGGGGCGAAAGCTTTCTGACCTTTTTACTTTTTACTCAGAGCATCTTGTGGAGTAATTGTAAGTGCCGACTGAATTGGAGACTGCCGAGCAAGAAGAAGACGCACGGGGAACCAATTCGACCGAGCAAAACTTTGAAAGGTATAATTCCTGCCGTTCGGCATCTCTGCTCAGCATGTGTTCCGTAGCGTAGGTGCTTAGTTGTAGCTTCTTTTCTTTTGGTAATTTGTAGATGTCAGAGTCAGAGTCAAATAGTGGATCTGGGGTTAGGTCCCCTCAAGCTTTTGGCGGGAAAACACCGTCCAGTTCGGCAACCGATGTGCCGAGCGGGCGCAGTGGGTCAACGTCTACTAGTGGGTCCACTAGCAGCACTTCATCGTCCAGCAGTGGTGACAGCCTGGATGAGGCTCTCAGGTTGCCGCGGAAGGAGGTGAGGCAGCAGGGCGGGTGCAGCACATCGAGTGCCGATCGGCCAAGTGAGAGGAGGACGTCTCCCCGTACTCCCCCCGTCGCCACCATCGATTTCGAGGCTGAGGGTAGCGGGACGGAGACGAGCTCGCCGATGGAAATAGATGCCGACGGCGTGGTGAAGGTGGAGTATGCCGTGGACTACGAGATGAACACCATTCGACAGTCCGACCTGGACCGGTTCCGGGAGCTGTACAACGTGCCGACGGAGATTAAGATGACGGTACCCCCCGCACAGCAAGAAGCCGAGCAGTCCTCCGGAAGGGTCGACACTATTTTACGTCGATTGCTTTGAACACGGAGTGAGGCTGCCTCTGCACCCGTGGCTCCAGGATATGATGGCGAGGGCGAACCTGGCCCTGGGGCAGCTGAACGCCAACGGCTGGATCATCCTGATCAGCCTGTACACGGAGTTCCGACTGGCGGGACTGCCGGAGCCGACCTGGGGGCAATTGTGCACCCTGTACCTCTTCAAGAGGCAGACCTACGGGTCGGGGTGGTACCAGATGGAGTGCCTGCACAAGAGTGCGTGGGGTGCGTTCATCACGGATGTGCCGACGTCGCAGAAGAGCTGGCGGCATCGGTTCTGCTGGGTATCGGGGCCGTGGGAGGGGGACGTCAGTAGGGTCCGAGCGAGGATTCCCCGCCACTTCCAGTCTGGAGGTTGTCTGCCATCCGATCGGCCGTTGGCCATAGTGGGGTATTTCGGGTACCGAGGCGGGGTCTGATAGTGCATTTTGTATGTGCAGGTCCGTCCAAGGCAACGGTGACAGCGGAGGATTGGGAGGCGTGTAATCTCGTTCGGGGGAAGCTGTCCGACCTAGAGCGCAGTCGCTGCGTTCTGAAGCTACCGGCCAACCTGCTTGCCGTGGGCCTTATCGTTCCCCCTGGTAAGTAGCAGCTGTTTGCTTGAAGTAATGATGGGTAGGTATGCCGAGATCTTAACTGGGTTTTTTGTAGTTCATCCCTTCGTCGAACAAGCCGCTCAGAAGAAGATGAGCGAAGCGGTGACGAAGCACGACTCGGCTGCCGAGGGAAAGGGCAGGGAGCCGAAGGTAACCCCCCAACAGCCACGGAGGCAAAAGACCGTGGCGGTGAAGCCCAGGGGTGCCGGCCGAGAGGAGCCCCCCTCGGGGTCCGGTTTAGGCGGCTGGCCAGATGGGCCGCCAAAACCGACGAGGCCTGATCCGCGACAGGGTGCCGAGCAGGCGAAGAGTCCCGTCCGGGGACTGAAGCGGCCCCTGATCGACGGGCTGGACCAAGCCCGGGAGCGCCAGAGGAAGCTGAAGGAGGCGCGGCTTAGGCAGTCTCCCCCGGCGGCAGGGGTGTCGGAGGGAGAGGGCTCCGACCACCGACGTAAGAGGGAGGCGGCCCTCAAGGCTCCCGAGGCGCCGATGGAAAGGGTGAAGGAGGCCAGGGTGGAGATGCCGCCGCCGGCCAAGGAAAGGGTGCCGAACAGCGTACCCGGCATTGCTGCCGTCTTCATGGATCCCGTGGAGACGGGGGAGGTTGTTCGGTCGGCAAGGCCCGGGGAGGCGTGGGTGCCGGTCACACAGCAGATGCACAGGTCATTGGCGCCGGTTGTCAATGCCTTTGTGCTCGGCTCCCAGGTGACGCCGGCAGAGATTGAGCAGATCGGCATCGGCTCCCGCCCAGGTCGGTTAGCGGCCCTGCTCGCCGAGCAAGCCCATGTGAGTATTCGTGTGAGTTGGCTTGTTGTTTTTGTTTGTGTATTTAGTGGATATATGTTTGCTGACAAGTGTGCATGGTTCGGCAGTGCTTCGGGCCGACTTATGTGGCCCTGCAGAAGGCCTCTCGGCGCATGCAGAGGCTGGAGGCCGAGCAGGCAGCCGCGCGGCAGAGGGAGGAGAAGCTGCGTGCGCGGGAAAAGGAGGGGTATGCTGCTCGGCGCCGTGTGGCTGAGCTGGAGGCGGAGCTCCAACGGGAGAGGTCCCGAGCGGAGGTGGCCGAGCGGGGCATCGCCGAACGGGAGGAGACGGCACACGCGTTCTCCCTGCAGCTAAATGAGCAAGAAAAGATCCTGGGGGAGCTGCAGGGAGAAGTGGAGAGGTTGAGGGGCCTGCTCGCTGCCGACCGGCAGAAGACCCTGGAAGATTTTATGGCCGACCCGGTGTATGCCAATCATCTTGACCTGGCCTTAGCTGAAGTGGAAGATGATTGCGTGCAACGGGTGCTGTACTTCAACCCAGGCGTTACCCTCAATTTCCCATGGCTGGATGAGCCCCCGGTGCTGACCAAGACGTTCGCCCTGGAGGGGCAGGACCCTGAAGTCGGTCCGGCGGCGGGCGAAGGAGAGGTGCCGAGCGCTGGCGGGGAGGATGCCGTTGCGTCATCCTCTGGGAAGGACCGAGCGGGGGAGGAGGAGGTGGAGGTGGTGGTCGTTTGAGGCCGAGGGCCGTGTAGATTGCTTTTTGCTTCTTTTGTTTTTATAGTCCGGGGAATGCCCCGTGTAGCATGTAGCTCGGTAGTGAAAGCAATGAAAGTTGGACTTTATCTATCACTTTGCATCGTGCGATGGCACTTCGTTTTTTTTTGTTTTTTTTTTGTTTTGAATGAGAACTGCCGATAGGCGAGTACTTGGCGCATATGTGTATGCATGTCGATCCGCGGAGTTATAGATTAGATAAGGACCGAACAGTCATAATCGTAAACCCAAACATAATGGACATACCCACCGAACTAAGATCGTAATAGCGAAAGATAATTGAACTTGACTGTGTGGACCAAGTAAGCTTGTGTCGGTAGGTAAAGTAGGTGCCGTGTGGGTCACCGGGAGTGCCGATCGGCATTAGGGGATAGGCTACTTGTAGTTGATGACTAGACTAACACTTAGATAAATGAAAGAACATTTTGCCGGAAAGGCAAGTTCGACTGGAGATAGCCAAGTCGAATTACAGCAAAGTGTAAGGTAATGTACATGGGGGGTGTTTTTAATTATAAAACAACTTGAGATGATCCGCATGCCACGGGTGTGTAAGCGACCGTCCATCCGTAGTCTGGAGATCGTAAGTGCCTGGACGACAAATTCGAGTGACCAGGTAGGGGCCCTCCCACGTGGGCCCGAGGGTCCCATCAGCACGCTCCTTAGTGGCCAGGCTAACCTTGCGAAGAACCCAGTCACCGACCTGGAAACTGCGTCTGTGAACGCAAGAGTTGTAGTAGTGAGCGATTCGCTGTTTGTGCGAAATGTTACGGAGATTGGCTTGTTCACGGCTTTCCTCAATGAAGTTGAGATTTTGTGTGAGGAGTTCCGCATTCTCTTGTGGGTCATAGGATAGTACTCGGTAAGAGGTTTCCCCAATTTCCACGGGAACGACAGCTTCAGTCCCGAAAGTCAAGGCGAAGGGTGTCTCCTGTGTCGATGTCCGGTAGGATGTCCGGTAGGACCAGAGAACATCGGATAGGAGGTCGGACCATTGGCCTTTCGGGGTGTCGTGGAGTCGAGCCTTGAGGTTGTGTTTGATGAGCTTGTTTACGGCTTCCACCTGTCCGTTAGCCTGTGGATGTGCCACCGAGGCGAAGAAGAGCTGGATGCCATAGGTGTCGCAAAAGTGTCGGAAACAGACAGAATCGAACTGAGTGCCATTGTCCGTGACGATCGTGTGTGGGATACCAAAGCGACAGATGATGTTCTGGTAAACAAAGCTCTCGACCTGGGCGGCCGTGATTGTTTTGAGGGGCTTTGCTTCGGCCCACTTAGTGAAATAGTCCACCGCAACGATTGCGTGTTCGACGCCGCCCTTTCCTCGTGGCATGGGGCCGATGAGGTCCAGCCCCCATTGAGAGAAGGGCCAGGGGCTGAGCATGGGAGTGAGTCGCTCAGCAGGAGAATGAGATAGTCCACCGCAACGATTGCGTGTTCGACGCCGCCCTTTCCTCGTGGCATGGGGCCGATGAGGTCCAGCCCCCATTGAGAGAAGGGCCAGGGGCTGAGCATGGGAGTGAGTCGCTCAGCAGGAGAATGAGGTACATGGGCGCACCGTTGGCATGGGACGCATCGTTGGGTGATGGCCATAGAGTCGGCGCGCATGGTGGGCCAATAGTATCCCTACCGAAAGGCTTTATGTGCTAGGGACCTGGGTCCGGAGTGGTTACCGCAGATTCCCTGGTGAATTTCTCAGAGCACCGCAATGCCCCGGTCTGTAGGGAGGCACTTGAGGAGGGGGGTGTCGAATCCCCGTCGGTATAAGTGGCCATGCGCCATGGTGTATCATGCGGACTGGCGTTGGATGCGGCGGGCCTCGTTGCGGTTGGGCGGGAGTTCGGCCATGGTGAGGTACCGGACAATGGGGTCCATCCAAGAGGCCTCCTGTGTTGCGACCAGGACTGGTTGCTCGCTTGTGCTCGGGGATGCCAAAAATTCGACGGGAACATGGCGACCTATCTTGTCGTCGATGGGGGAGGCCAGGCGGGCCAGGACATCGGCGTGGCTGTTTTCCGACCGTGGTATTTGAATGACCTCGTAGCCGCGGAAGTGGCGGAGTAGGGACCGCACCTTTTCCAAGTATCGGGTCATGGAGGCGTCTTTGGCATCATAGAGGCTGTTGATTTGTCGGACGACGAGCTGGGAGTCGCTGTAAACCTGCAGCTGTTGTGCTTGGAGGTCGGTGGCCAACCGGAGGCCAGCAAGAAGGGCTTCGTACTCGGCTTCGTTGTTGGAAGCCTGGAACCCAAAACGCAACGCGTACTCTAGCCGTTCCTGAGTAGGTGTGCTGAGTACGAGGCCGGCGCCAGAGCCAGTATGGCAGGAGGATCCGTCCACGTAGAGAGTCCAAATTGGTCGGGCGGGGTCCAAGGTGGACGGGGTTGGCGACTTGCAGATAGGAGCGGCGGGTGCCGCAATATTGGGATCCGGAGTGTCGGGCATGTGCTGCGTTGTGCTGTATGTGAATTCGGAAAGGAAGTCAGCGATGACCTGTCCTTTGACAGCTGGTCTTGGGGCGAATGTGATATCGAACTCACTAAGCTCCACTGCCCATTTGACAAGTCGCCCCGAAGCGTCTGGTTTTTGGAGCACCTAGCGAAGGGGTTTGTTAGTAAGGACTAACATGGGATGTGCCTGAAAGTATGGGCGGAGGCGTCGGGCCGTTACAATGAGGGCAAAGGCCAACTTCTCCAGGTCGTTGTACCGGGTCTCGGCGTCCTGGAACGCCTTGCTGACATAGTATACTGGGAACTCCGCGCCGTCCCGACTGGCGACGAGGACGGAGCTGACAGCAGATGTGGAGACAGAAAGATAGACGGTGAGCCGTTCCCCAGTGGTAGGTCGGGTAAGTAGGGGCGCGGTGCTCATGTAAGTTTTGAGAGCTTCAAAGGCAGCGTCGCACGTTGCGTCCCAGTTGATGTGCCGGCCCTGGGTCTTCATGACCTTGAAGAATGGTAAACACTTGTCCGTCGCCCGAGAGATGAACCAGGTGAGGGCGGCGATCCGGCCAGTAAGGTTTTGGACTTCCTTGAGTGTGCGCGGGGGCTTCATGTCCAGGATGGCCTTGATTTTCTCAGGGTTAGCCTCGATTCCCCGTTGGCTGATCGTGTAACCGAGGAATTTTCCAGAACGGACACCGAAGACGCATTTGGCAGGGTTGAGCCGCATCTTGTATTGCTTCAGGACCTGGAACATCTTGTGGAGGTTAGGCACGTGCTGGTCGGCCGTCCGGCTCTTGACGAGCATATCATCTACGTACACCTCCATGGTCTTGTCAATCTGATCCGCGAACATGAAGTTGACAAGCCGTTGGTAGGTGGCACCGGCGTTCTTAAGCCCGAAGGGCATCACATTGTAGCAGTAGACTCCCAGATTAGTGCGGAAACTGGTGTGGATCTGGTCGTCGGGGTGCATCCGGATTTGGTTGTAGCCAGAGTACGCATCCATGAAGTTGAGGAGTTCGTGGCCAGCTGTGGCGTCGACCAAAAGATCGATCTTAGGAAGCGGGAAGCTATCCTTCGGGCAGGTTTTGTTAAGATCCGTGAAGTCGATGCACATCCGCCAGGATCCGGAGGGTTTCTTGACGAGTACGACGTTTGTGACCCACGTGGCGTAAATGGCCTTGCGCACGAAGTGAATGGTGCTGAGCCGAACGATCTCTTCTTGCATGGCTAGCTGTCGTTCTGCGTCATAAGTCCGCTGCTTGTGGGTGACCGGTTTGAAGGAGGGGCTGATGTTAAGCCTGTGGCAGATGACATCCGTGGAGATGCCAGGCATGTCGGCATAGGACCAAGCAAAGACTTCGCTGTTGTCCCGGAGGAATTGGATGAGTTGTGTCCTCCACGGGTTGCGGCTGCGAGACGGCGGAGAGGTCGCGCGGGTCCTCGGGGGGACCCGCCCGTATTTGTTCAAGGAGCTCGGAGTCGACAGGGTCGGCCTCGTAAGCAGCCTCGGTGACGGCCATGGTCTCCCGCTTGTCGCATGGGTTGAGCTTTGTCAGGGCGGTCTGATAGCAGGAACGGGCGGATTGTTGATTACCGCGGACCTGGCCAGTGCCCATGACGGTCGGAAACTTCATGAGAAGGGCCCGAGTGGAGATGACGGCGCTGAGCTGGTTGAGGCGTCCCCTCCCCAAAATGACGTTATAAGCAGTGGGGCAATCGACTACCAGGAAGGTGGTGATGGCTGTTGCGATCTTGGGCGCGCTCCCCAGGGAGATAGGCAGGGAGATGGTGCCAAGGGGCATGACAGAATCGCCTGAGAAGTTGAGTAGCGGGGAACCAGCATGGGTGAGGCTTGTGGAGTCGATGCCCAACTGGTTGAAAGTGTCCATGAAGAGGACATTCACAGAGCTACCAGTGTCCACCAGGATTCGCCCAACATCGAAATTGGCGATCTGAGCGCGAATGATCAACGGGTCATCGTGGGGAAAGATAACTCCCCGCTCTTCTTCCTCGGAGAAAGTGATGGGCGTCCATCCTGCCCGGGCGACCTTGGCCGCACGCCCATCCGTGATGTTGAATATTTGGTGGTTGGATGTCGTGGCGCGCAAGAAGTTCTTCTTGGCCCGATTGGAGGTGCAAGAGGAAGAGATGGTGGGGCCCCCGCTGATCGTGTTGATCTGTGGCAGTCCCGGTCCGGGGCGTGCGTGTTGGAGGAACTGGTTGATCTTCCCCTCCCTTATGAGTGCTTCCACAATGTCGCGGAAGGCCACACACTCGTCGATGGTATGGCCATTGAACTTGTGATACTGGCAGTACAAGTTGGATTGGACGCCCGGGCGGGGGCCGGGCGGTCGTGCCCGTGGCTTGGGGATCGTGTCCTCGATGCTCATCAAGACGTTCTCAAGGGAGGTGTTCAGGATGGAATAGGTTTCGTACTTTGAGGTGGGCCCCGTATGGGGTTTACCTGCCTGGTGGTGGCCTGATCCCTGCCCCTTGTTGTGGTATTTGTCCCTCCCACGATGGTCATTGTTATACGTCCCCTTCCGCTTACCGGAGTGTGAGTCAGATCGGTGGTCCGTATGCGCGTTATTGGTCGGCGGAGGTGACCGTGCCTGTCGGTTGCTGGGAGGCGGAGGGCGCGCGCTATTCACGTCATGTCGGGATGCGACCTGGGGAGAGTTGAAGTGCTCCGCCTTGGCGTGTATTGCCGCTTGCCGCATGAGCTCATTGTAATCGTCCCAACCCTGGGTGAAAGCATGGTACTTGAAGGTGGACTCCCGCAGCCCGTTGCGGAAAGCGCGGTAGGCGGCCTTGTCGTCCGTCTCGTGGCACTTGGAGTATTCCAGGCTGAAACGAGCGGCGTACTGGCGTAGGGGCTCGCTATCTCCCTGTCGGAGGGTTCCCAGGTCCTCGGTTGTGAGCAGTCGATCCGTCTGGATCATGAACTGGTTCAAGAAGACCGTGTGTAGGCGGTCGAATGAGTCGATAGACTGTGGTTCCAGGCGATAGAACCAATTGAGCGCGGCCCACGGTGAGGGTGGAGCTGAAAATTAGGCACTGCGCCTCGTCGGAGATATTTTTGAAGGCGAGCGCTGAGTTGTAGTTATTGATATGGGTGTCTGGGTCGCCTTGTCCGTCATACAAGGCAATCTTCAAGGGTTTGACCTCCGTTTCATGGCGGTACCGCATGATGCGGTCCGTGAATGGACCAATGTTGGCCCGGGGTCGGGGTATTGTCCCAGCTTTGGGTCTGGCGGCCTCCAGTTCTCGCACGCGCTGGAGGAGTTCCCGAACCACCTCGTTTGATTGGTCGGGTCGATCTGCCCCACTCGGGCGGTCGTCGATAGGATGGTTTGCGCTGCTGCCTCTGGGCTTCGTGGGTTGCGCCGGTCGCCGCCCGGACGAGGCCGTGGTTGAGCTGGCGTTGTCTTCCAGCTGGTGCCTGCCGATCGGCTCAGAAGGACTGCCTGGGGGCTGGACGGAGAGCCGCGGAGGCTGTGCAGGTCGGCGTGCCGACCCGGATCTTGACCGGGCGCCCTGGGATAGGACGGGCAGAGGTGGTTGTGCCTGGATGCGGGGGTCGTGGATAGGGTAAGTCAAACAGTTGGCCGGGGTCTCCGCCTGTCTCCTATCGAGCAGCTCGCGGGCGTCACGGTAGATCTGTGTTCCCGAGGGGCCAGGCATGTCGGTGTGGTGGAAGAGTAGGCGACCGGACGCCTCCGGTCGGCAGGCGTCACCGATCTCGGCTCGGCCGGAATCGAACTCCGGCAGACGAGAGGCAGCGGCTAAGGCCCGTTTGGTTGCCTCCCGCTGCTCCTCCAGTTCCTTGCGTGTAGACTGTAAGATGGCCAGGGTGCTTCCATGCTGTTCCCCCCACACGTGATTCCTGCTCTCGATGGCAGCGTTGCTCCTCCTGAGTTCGGCAACCTCCGACCGGAGGGTCCTCAGCATCTCGAGCATGTCATCGGAAGGTAGGCTGGCTCGGGTTCGGCCGCGATCTCCCTAAGGGGTGTTGTTGAGCTCACCGTCGTCCCGTTCGGCAGACATTGTTCGTCGGTGGAGGGTCGAGCAGGGGTATGTGAGTTAGTGGGTGTTTGTCTCAGCTTCCCACAGACGGCGCCAATTGTTTGATCCTGAAATGACCAACTCGATGAGACCCGCTGGGGGTTCTAGGACCAGCCGTGTGGTGTCTCGGGCCCGCCGGGGGCGTTGCGATTCGGCAGGGGTCCTGCAAAACTAGACACCGGTGTGGTGTCGGCCAAAGGTGACAGGACCCATCCCAATCCCCCAGGGATTAGTGCGGGATGACCCTGCTCCCGTCTGACACGAAGTGTCAGACAAGGGATATTTTCGTCCTTTGCCCTCCCGGGCTATCAGAGTACGCCAGGATCCGGAGGAGGTATGTGATATCTCGGTCTCTGCTACAGTCCACATCCGATGTCAACCTGAAGGGCAGTCAAAACATTAAAAACTGTGAGTGGACAAAACAAAAGTTTATAAAACATTTAATAAGGAAGACATTTGTACCCTCCACTAAAAAGCATGCATGCATTCGAAAACCATTTATCCAAAACAAACCATATGTGGGACTAAGCCCAAAGCAGATATAAACCAAGGTCGAAAAGACCACAATGAAAACGACCATACGGGCCACTGCCCAAATCCATAAGGGACTCGGCCCCAAACCATAAAGAAACCAAGTACACGAGCTACTGCTCAAATCCTGTGCACACCTGTACACACCACATATCATATAACATATATCCATCACATACATATATATAAGTCACACAACCAATCCTGTCACGGTATCCAAAGCCACGCGCGCGCTACCCGGGTCTCAATCCGAGTCATCTCAAAGTCAAGATCAATGTCCGTAGACCACTGACCCTACCCGAGGTAATAGTAATCATAGCCTTCCTGAGAGTAAGGAACCCAACTGGGGGGTGACTCCACTCAGTCGGTGCTCCGTGACTACTCCGGGGTCCACCCAGGCCAACGACCCTCCCCGGAGGAGAAAATAGAAGTAAAGGAAGGTAGACGAACATATATATACATAACATAAACATTCATGACCGGTTCCCCTGAACCGTCATGATCCATAATATCCATAAGCAAGTAACATGCCGGCTCCCATAACCGTCATGTACCGTAATAACATAACCAAGGTTCATGCCGGTCCCCATAAACCGTCATGAACCAGAATGACCTGACAAAGGTTCATGCCGGTTCCCATAAACCGTCATGAACCACAATGACCTTTCCAGAGTTTATGCCGGTTCCCATAAACCGTCATGAACTTGGAAATCCACATAGGGTCCCTGACCCGAAATCATAAACCATAAAGTAACTGGGTCTCGTGCCCGAACATATGACTCAACTGGGCACCGTGCCCGATATCTAAGGGTCAGTCACGACTCCGATCATAGTGATGCGTGCAACCATCCATCCAGGACCGCCCTCAATCCTGGTATGTCGCCGTGAACGAATCAACCGACGCGACCATCGCAAGATCATGGTGCACTCATCACCGATCGCTATCCTGAACCGTCAGCACTCCGTAGTCGAGCCTCCCCAGGCTGCCCGACAACGAATCGTGCATCGTGACCTCTCCGGAAGGAACACATCCAAATCCGGAGGCGAGCGTCGTATCGTCGATCGCCGTGCACATAGCACCCGTCGCGACCACGATTTAGACCCGAAGGTCATAAATAGTGTCATATGCCCGAGACAAAACCAAATGGGTCTCATACCCGAGTTTATCCATTTAGAAATCCAAAATCAAATCATTTAAATCAATAAAGAAATACAGACCCGTATAAGCACCGTATAAGGCCGAAATCTCGAAATACGTGCTTATACGTAACCACATACAAATGCACCCATGGCATCATCAAACAGGTAATAAAACATAAAATAAACATTTATGCATGCACCAATTTAGAAAACAAGGTCCACTCACAGACCGTCCGAGCTGCCGCCTCGATTTGCGTGCCATACGGCTCCCCGAGCCGATCACCGTCACCGGGACTCCCAAACCTGTCCAAATCGTAATAGAAGGTTACTAACTACTTAATTAACCTCCTACCAAAGCCCCGTAATTTTCCCGTATTGTTAACTATTTTTAATCCCGAACCTAAACCTTCCGATGCCCCGAAACATATCGAGACGGTGTCTGATCGACACGAAACCAGTCTCAAAATGTTCGTTACATCGAATAGATGATTTCGTATGTTGAACACATCCCCAAAAACCCTAGTACGCGCTGCCACGCGCCGCCCAAAGGCCCCTGCGCGTGGGCCTCACGCGCCGCTATAGTACCGTCGTCTCCAGCGATCGAACCGGTCCGACCGGGCCGGTCCGGTCCAACCTCTGCAACTGGACCGGCGTAACCGGTCCAGGCCTTCTTCTCCCTCATTTTTGGTCCGATTTCCTCCATTCTAATTCCTAAATTCCTATTTTCTCATTTCTAATCTATCCTAATCAAGAAAACTAGGAAAAACGCCACAAAACCCGTCCGTCCAATTCTCCCATAATCGGTCCAATTTTTCCGATTGCACCCAGGGCTGCTCAGCCCTTCACCGCCGTCCAGACCACCCTCTACGCCTTCCTACAACCTCAATAAACTCATCCTACTCATTAGAACTCAGCCCTAACACCTAAAACCCGAAAATGAAATTTGAATGGAAGACTTACCCGCTCGGGTTTGTCTCCTCCCCGCCGCCGTGGACGGTGGTTCCGGCCGTCCAGCAACCTCCACCAGTCCTCAATCATCTCCTGTGCCAGCCTCAAGTGAAACCAAGTGAAGAGAATGGGTTGGGTTGTTTAGAGGAGAAGAAATGGTGTGAGATCGGGTAATGGTTTGAAATGGAAGGAATGATCGATCGATGCATGTATGTGGGAAGGTGGGCAATGGATGGGTGACACTTGTCACTCATCCCTTGGCCTGCCAAAATATCTGGGTCCACACTAAAGACAAACTGTCCTCGTAAAACGTGTCGCCGGGAATAGTATCCCGAAACTTTCGTGAACCGTAACTTCGCCGTCGAACGTCCGAATTCGACGTGTCGCCTGTCTACGGATTCGTATCGTCCTTATCTACGTAACGGTCTTCGGCCCTCGGCCATCGGACCTCCCGATCAAAAAGTCAACTTTTGACCTCCTATTCACCCAAATTACCAAAATGCCCCTAAACTTCCGAACGTCATAACTTCTTCCTCGAACGTCGGAATTGAACGTGCCACCTGTCTATGAACTCGTGACGTCACGAACTACGTCACGGTCATCGGTCAAAGTCCATTTGACCGCCCGATTAAAAAGTCAACGTTTTGCCACCATCAGGGGCAAAACGGTCATTTCGCATCGCTCGTCCGATTTCGCTCTACTAATCACGGATTAGCCTCACTAATCGTGATTAGTCACTAATCTAATCATGGAATTTGGGACGGGTCGTTACAAAAGGGGCTCCGATGCCAAAGTTAGTATCTGAATGCCGAGGGGCAAGTAAACACAGTGCTCTGGGTCGGTTTTCAGTGTCTTACCTTTGTGAAGGGTTTCAGGGTATTTATAGTAGCCATAACTGTGGTAGGTGGGCTACTGTTACGGGAGCAGGTGGTGCTTTGTGGCTAGGAGCCGTCTGACAAGCCCTGGACATCCGGAGGAGGCGCCAGCTGGAGTCCCAACCTGCCTCCGTCAGGGAGTTGGTGTGGCAGAGTTGGTTAGGTGACTGTCGCAGCCAGCTGTCGTCTGTTCACTATCAGGTGCCGAATGGCGGGTCTGCAGTAAGGTGCCGATCGGCGGGCCGTAGGCCGTGAGGGTGCCGATCAGGCGATCGGTCGGCGGCCTTCCTGTCCTGGTGGGACCTGTGCTAGGGTGGTCGGTCGATATGGTATCAACAAAACTAATATTGAAGTTTAGGGATGATGGATTTCAAACATTAAGATAAAGTTCAGGTGCTATTGCTCCAATATTTCCTTTTTATTAAAATTAAAAAAAAAATCCATTTAAAATGAATTGGTGATTAATTACAAGTTTACAACATTATGGTAAATTAGAGTAGAAGATTTTCGATCCTAAGAAACAAGTAGTTATTTAATTACAACATTGCCATGATGTATCCGACCAAAATAAATTTTGCATAAACTCCATCCACATTGGGTTATTAATTGGTTTAGATTTTGTCCCCTGCCATTAATCGCAATCTTGAACCTAAATTGATCACCCATGGGTAGCATGTGAGCCATATATGATGGCAGGTGTGAACTTGTATTGAGAAGCACCATCATATATACATATAGTTCTAATTTGGAGCCAAGTGTGGATGAAAAATAAATTAAATAAAAAATCCCAACAAAAATAATATAGTTAGCTTTTTGTGAGGGCTCGTCTCAACTCTCAAGTGCATGATTTAGTACTTTCAGAAGAATAATAATAAGTCACTGGGACTTGTTCTTCCGTCTTTTACTTTCTATATTACACACGTCAAACAAAAGAGAATACAAATCATTCATACGACTGCGTCTTCGCTTCTTGACTCCGCAATTAACAAACAAATACAATCAACCCACAAAAGTATACTAATATATTTCCATATGATGTTTGCTAATCACACTCTACAATTTGACACCTTTTGCGGTATGATTTCTAGGCAGACATAATTGCACTACTAATAGCCAAGCACATGGTTGCATGGCAGAACTATGGATGAGGAATCCAAAGTCATATATATACATCTGAAGTAAAGATTTGCCATGCTTGTTTTGCTGTTTCCTTTTTCTTTTTTCATGAAAAAAAAAAATATAAAGTCACAAGGAAAATCTCCTTTATAAATATTTATAGTTAGAACTACGTGAGATTGTTTAATAGTTTAAGCATTATTTTTGTTTGGTTTTAAATTTGATATTCGAAATTGGGACTGTATATAAAGAATGCTGGTGGCTTCATGATGTGAGCTTTAGGTCCAATAAAACAAGAATTAGTTTCGTATCAATGTGTGTGGAGACAACTCGTATGCGTAATGTAAAAAAGAAAACATTTATTTATTGATATATCTTGACCTAAAGGCTAAACCTTCAATAAGTTCCTCAACTAGGATATTAATTAAGCTGGCAATTAAGTAAAGACTTTTCATGCTTTTCTTTGGCATAAAGGATTTTGGTTGTTGGAACTTGGAAGTTGTTTATGTATACAAGAACACATAGGGGGAATTAAGGATTGAGCGATTGAAGCATGGTTTGAGTTTGATGGCCTGTGTTGGCAGAGCTGAAACAAAGAGGAATTAGATTTCACTTAAAAGTGGGCTCAACCAGTAACCACCGTTTGCTTCCTTAAATTGCCTCTTTTTTTTCCACCAAACTCGATTTCTTTGTCGGTTGCTTTATCATATGGGGTAAATTTTGGGATAATTATGTCTCAGTAAATCTTAATAATACTTATAGTTTTCTTATTTTCTTAATTTTTTTTTTTATCCTTGCATCTTGTATGATTGAAAAGATTTGATGATTGTGAAGCAAACCATTTAGAGATTTACTCCTCATCATCAATTTACAGAATAGCATAACCTAACATATCTGTGTCAATTGCAAATTTGGAATCTGCTGTCCAAAGTCCAAACTTTTCTGGTTTTAAATTATGTATATCCACATCATTATACAACTTCTGTGCAAAAAGTAACTGATGTTTGTGTTTTCTTCTCATCTTTTCTCCCTAATCATTTTTACAGCTGCCTTGTGTTCATTGCTTGAGTAACCAACACTCTTTCCTACGGTGCCCCGAAGATCACAGTGAAATCCAATTAAACAGATAGTTGCTAACAACATTATAGTCTAATAGACCACCAAAGTAATCCAAGTGTAAGGCCGCAAGTTTAAGATATCATCAGTCTTGAGTTCAGTTTCTGCTAGATTATTTTTGTGGGTGGGTTTTTAGAGGCGTAGAGTAATTGGTTCAAGGGGAAGACTGATATTTGATAGCTATAAATGCATATATAGTTAGTTATTCGATCTCTCGGCTACTTCGTGAGTTCTTAACTAACGCTCTCTTGAGTCGTAAGGTCAGTGCACCAAGCGATATTTTTAAATTTGAGAGGCATCCAATGTGATCCATCGGAGGCCTATTTTTCTAGTTTGAAAGAAAAGAAAAAAAAAAAAACCCTTATGGTGTAAAACAATTTCTCATTTATATGAAAATAAGAGGTTTCATGCCCGTCTTTTTTTTCGGTCTCCAAATATATAGAGAATTTTGAGATAGCTAATTTTGCTGTATGAGAAAAGTCTATTCCAAAATGGGCTGAGCCTTTAGCCATGGGCTCAGTTTGAACTATGAAGCAAGGAATAAGCCCAGTAAACTCAACTGGGCTTTTATCATTATGGAGGAAGTATGGTTCAAGTTTGTGATTAGGAGGACTTATGTTATAATTTACGATTTTTGAGGCATTCTATTAAGCATACTGAAAATAATAATTCGGCTTTGAAGATTGAATGGAGGTAACGAAAGCTGTATATATATATATATATATCTACGTACAAGACCTCCGGTCATGATCTCGACATTTTAAAGCAACTATATTATTGACAGACATCACATACTAGTTTTCTTTTAAAATGATTATATTCAAATGACAAAGAGAATTATAAAGTCCAAAATGTGATTGTACTGAGATGTAGCAACTCCACACACGGCATAGCCCCTTGTAGCACACATTAACATAATGTAATACAATATAGTTTTCACCTTCAATTCAGGGCCGTCCAATGCAGGATTTTTCATGTTTTTATCCTTCAAATAAAAAACTTTGTATTATATTTATTCTAAAAAAAAATTAATACCACTTTATAAATAAGAGAGAAAAATTAGTTTTACATATTTTTATTCAATTAAATTTTGTATTTAACAAAAATAAATAAATACATTATTAATGTATTAAAAAAATAACTATGGCTTTGTATATAATTGTAAAAGTCTAAATAATAGATATGAGCCTTCTTTGTAAAAAAAAAAAATTAAAAAATAGAAACTCTATTAACCGGTAGGCCTTAAAAAAATAGCTTTTAGGATAAAATATTTATTAAACTATATTTTGGGGCATCAAATGGTTTTAAGTTTGATTATTATTTTAAATAAATTAATACATGAATGAAACTTATTTCAAATTTTGAAGCATGCAAATTTTGAGGCCACTCACGATGAGAGGCTACATTTGAGGTTGTAAAGAAATAAGAATGTCTACAACATAAATACAGTTTGGTATATATAGTTTAATAAATATTATTCAACTCTATAGGCTACATATTTTCTTATCACAATTTCATCTGTTAGATCTTATCTTCTTATTCAACTCTGACATGAAGAGATTCATCTCCCACCAACCATTAGATCATAAAGAAAATATTGAGAATATATGTGGCTGCTATAAAATTTAGAGTGATATTTTGAGGAAAATTTTGAAATTTGGTATATATATGACCGTTAGATGCAACAGTAGAAATAAGAATGCCCAATATAATTGTTTGATATTTGAAGTGGATTCCACATAATATTATATCAATATTCAAAAAGAAAAATTCAAATAAGTCCCACATAATTTTTAATCAAAATTTAAGATATTAGTGGGCCGTGATGGGCCTGGAAGAATTATATTTGAGATTGAATTCTAAAAGCCTTTGGAAAAAGCCCCACTTGAGGCTTGAAGAACCCTAAATTTTACCCATTGAAAATGTTTTTTTTTTTCTTCTTGAAAGCTATATTATGAACAGCCTATAGAGTTGGATAATAATAAAATGGATGGCCTTACAAGCCTTTTGCTTAAGCTGGCCCTTGCCTTGATATGACTACTAATTGAATAATAATAAAATGTGACTACAATCAAACAATGCTGACATAAATGAAGAATTTTAAGGTATACTCAGAGAGCAATTAAGATATTTGTAACTTAAATAATAAAAAGTATTTATCTTCGCACTCAGATTATAAAATTCAATTTTATTAGTGCACTTTTTTTATAACAATATGCATACAAATTAAGATATATTAAGAATAGTTGAAATAATTGTGAATTAAATAATTAAGAGTATTTATCTTTGTACTTATAATTATATGATTCAATTTTAATGGTACCTTGTTTCTATAACAATATGTATACGTATTATCAGTGACGGAGCCACTTGAAGGCCCCCAATGATTTTTTTTTGTTACATATAGAAGTATGTGTAATTATACTAATGTTATTATAATTTTTGTTTTATCATTTTTTCCCGAACACATTAAATATTATTTAATTATTGAGTATCAAAATTTGAGTGCATCAATAATGTTTTTGCTAACTTTTATGTACTCAAATTGAAGATAATATAATTATTTATTAAAAAATGATTAAATACATGTTCAAAAAATTCTCTGGTCATTATCATTATTTAGAGATTTTTATTTTGCTATTATTATAATTATCTATATAAAATTTAATTTCTTAATTTTTAAATTGAAATTAGAATATTTTTACAAAATTATTTCCGTCAAAAAGGATGTTTAGCATTATGTATAAAATGTCTCTGCTGATCTCAATTTTTACGTATGCCACTCGATAAAAACCACTGAGTATCAGAAACCTACTGCACCTGGCCCTCCAGTAAGATGCCCTGATTGGTTGAAGTTAGATATAATGAGCATTCTGAGGTGCAATGTGAACCACCAGTTTGTGATGATTCCAGGTACGCTCAACTCCAACGCAACTGGAGGTGGAGGTGGAGGCGGAGTTAGAGCATTGGATTTGGAGGAGAATGAAAGGGTCCCACAGTCAGATTCTACATGCCACATGGCACCCCAAAAGCCAATGGGACGACACCCTCCTATCCTTGAAGATAAGCCCCTCCATTTCTTACATTAGCGCATTCTGCAACATACCAACGCAACACTACACACCAACATCAACACATCAACTAAAATTAGAAGCTTGGTCAAAACTCTCCACAATGGCCTCTGCCTGGGCATCTTCCTCCGCCATTGCGGCCGTCGCCCCATCCTCCCCAAGGCAACTTCTCCGACTACTTCATCCTACATATTCTAATAATGTTTTGAAAATGTGTGGGATTAATGGTTGAGTGAAGTTTAGTTATATTGTTTAATTATTGCAGCTCCCAGAAGGGTGGATCTACTTTGGCAGCAACAAAGGCATCATTTTTTGGCGGGAGGAAACTGAGAGTCAGAAGCCTTAATGCTGCCACCAGATCATCGTCGTCTTTCACAGTGCGCGCCGCTGCAGCTGATCCTGAAAGACCCCTCTGGTTCCCGGGCAGCACTCCTCCTCCATGGCTCGATGGAAGGTCGGTTCAATAGTTTTCTCTATCATACTTATGCTATCAGACTTTATCTACTCTTGTTAATTTGGTAGTTTCTATTAAGCGTTTGTTTATGGTATAACAATGCAGCCTCCCAGGAGACTTTGGCTTTGATCCTCTTGGTCTTTGTAAGTCAAACATCAACTCTAACAAACCGGCCCTAAGAACACTTACTTACGTCTAAAATGTTGATGAAAATTGTGATGAACTAATTAATTAATTAAGTATAAATTTTTGTAACACATACAGCATCTGACCCCGACAGCCTGAGATGGAACCAGCAGGCAGAGCTTGTACACTGTAGATGGGCCATGTTAGGAGCAGCTGGAATCTTCATCCCAGAATTCTTGATCAAAATTGGCATCTTAAACACCCCTTCATGGTACACTGCCGGAGAACAAGAGTACTTCACGGACACAACCACCCTCTTCGTTGTTGAGCTCGTTTTGATCGGCTGGGCCGAGGGCCGGAGATGGGCAGACATCCTCAAGCCCGGCTCTGTTAACACTGACCCGATCTTCCCCAACAACAAGCTCACTGGGACCGATGTTGGATACCCCGGTGGGCTTTGGTTCGACCCACTTGGATGGGGAAGTGGGTCGCCTGAAAAGATCAAGGAGTTGAGGACAAAGGAGATCAAGAACGGAAGGCTGGCTATGTTGGCTGTGATGGGTGCTTGGTTTCAGCATATTTACACTGGTACTGGCCCCATTGACAACCTCTTTGCTCACCTTGCTGATCCTGGCCATGCCACCATTTTTGCTGTAAGTACCAACTTATTAACACTCGGGTCTTATATCTGTCGATATGGTTGTGAGGTTGTCGATAAACCTAGTTAAATGGTTGTGTTGTTTTGTTGACAGACTTTTGCTCCCAAGTGAGGAAAGAAAGAGAATGAGATCAATGGGATTAAATTGTGGGAGAGAAATGGGCAACGTTGGTGATCACATATGTATGAGATCTGAGGGAAGAGGCTTTGGCAATATGTGTTATTCCAAGGAAAATTTGTAGGACTAAAAGTTGTAATGCTGTTTTATAGATTTAGCTTCGTGTGTACAAAAATCTCCATGGACGTAATCTGATTCCATATGTACGAAATGAACTCCTAACGGAGAAAATTTGTCGAAACAAAGTTGCCATTGTTGTGACAGAGAATCTCCAGGTGATGAACATGGAGCAGCGGATCACGTAAATCTATAATTAATGATCATTTACACAAACAAAATAAGCACGCACAGATCAAAACTTAATCTAGTAAGAAAAGTTTTACCGTATATCAACTGCTTGGATATCAATATGGAAACTTTAAAAACAGATGTTCTTTGTTCAAACTAAATACCCATTTCATTTTTTAAGCTTTGACCAATTACAAGGTGATTTTATAATCTAGTTGGTGCCAGCTACAAAATAATATAATGAGGAAGATGAAGATCAACAAGGAATACACATATTTTATCACCTGATAATGCATATTATATTCGAATAGCATTCAAAGTCTGCATTATCATTGCCCAAGTTGAAATCAAAAGGACAAAGCAAAGCCCAAAACGAAAAATTTCTTATCATTTGTGGGTTGAAGTTAAAGCATCAAGCTTTTAAGAGGGTAAGGCTAACGAAAACCAAACTCATAATACTTGGAATGCAAAGCAATGAAAATGTAAAACTCCATACGAGTTTACATATTCCAAATGAAAGGAGACGATTGGTAATAATGTGAGAAAATCATCAAACATGGGTTCTGCAAACCAACATGTTTCATGAACATTTCGTCTTTTGTTTTTATTACATATATATTTCCTTAACATCCTTCCTACCTCTTACTTCACCATTTTTTTTATCTCTTTTTAATCCCTTCTTTACACTTAGTATTTTATCGTATCTTTAAAGAATGAAAACAAGATGGCTACGAAACCAGCCAGCCCTAGACAAATGCTTAGACAGTGAAATCTCAAATATATTATACTATGCCTACGAACTATGTATTTGCTTCGTATGAAAGAGTTGGTGCATCAGCCAAATAAAACATCATGACCTGAGTTGAATTAAATAACAAGCAACCTTCTGCTATGAACAAGATCCAAAGATGAAAACCATGAAATCAACACAAGCAATTTCAAGCAGTCAAATTTCAGACAACCCATACAATTTGCAAACAAATTACACTTAAAGGTGACAAATTTGCCAATAAAAAGACAATTTTAGTTATAAAAATATATTCAATTCATCAGAATCTTAGGAAAGTCACCTCATTACAGCCTAATGATGAACTCTCACTTCCTCTCCTTCCCTCAAAGTATCATCAACTTACTATAATACATGGTACAATTAAATTTCTGTAGATTTTTAGGAAAAAAATTTGAGAGGAAAGAGATAAAAGCTATAACTTTCTAATAAGAAGCAAAACCGAACCGGCTACGACGGCTGGTTTGGGCGCTGTACGGAGATTTGAACCGGGAGAGGTCGACCGGTACCCGAACCACCACAGCTGCTACAGGAAGTACGGCCGGAACCGGCACAGGTCCGACACCCGATATCGCCGTCGGACCAGCGCGAGCAAAAGCACGTGACCTGACCCGTGCCATTGCACCTGGGGCACCGAGGAAACGGGCCGGCCATGGGCTTCTGGTCCATGATGGACTTGACGAAGACCGCGCCGGCCAAGACGCCGAGACCCGTGGCGAGCTGAGTCAAGACGATCGGACCACCCATTATTGATGATGTGTAAGATATAACGAGGAGAGCGGAGAGGAAAAGAAGCGGAAGCGAAAGGCGTGGAAGGATTAAATGGAGATTTTTATTTTCGATTTTGAGTTTTTGGTGGTTGCAAATTTATATTTCCAAAAGAATTGGGAAATAAAGTGGTGATGGAATTGAACACGTAGACGCGTGGTCTTGTGTGGGCTTGGTTGGATTTTATAGCGGGTCGGAGATTGTCGATTTTTTTGGCGGGTCGGGGATTTTGGAACTATTCGGACGTGTTTGTCTTATTTTGAATTTTCTTTCTTCTACACTTGTACTACTGCCACTTGATTATTGCTCTTTCTTGTACAACACGGGTTGGAAATTTGTGATTTGTAATTTGTGGCTTGTGAGGGATGAAAAATGGTTTTGAATTTTTTGTAATCCTTTCAATTAAAATATCTTTGAAATGGATAGAGTAGATTTTTTGAAGTCGACAACAATTAGTTTTTGCAAATTATTATTATTTTCCTAAATTTTTTAATTCACTTATTATCATTATTATAATAATAATAATATTATGCGGCATGTCAATCTGGTCAGCTTGGACAAGAGACTGTTCAGTCTCGTCTTAGAACTTTCCAAGCCATTTAATCGACAAATCATACAAGATCAAACATGCATCCGAGCAACACTGGCCAATGCATCGGATCAGGCATGCACCAACGTCGACTAGGTTCCTTCTTTGGCCACCTAGGCCACTTGGCAAAGGGCTAAATCAGTACAGGCCGACCACATTTGGCCGGCCTAACCCAATAATTGGTCTGACATGTCAGAAATGTTGTTTAGGACCACACAAGAACACATGCCAACTCTTAGGATAATGATATTAATTCCACACGAATTATTCCAACAACAACATTCAATACTACTATAAATATAAGGGCACCTCCTCCAAAAGGTAATGCCAATTTTACCCTCACACTGCCTAAATTATTATAGTACCCTCCACACTTCAACTAACTTAAGCATTAGAGATTGTTAAACCAGCACTACACCGGTGTCCCTTTGCTCTTACCTCTCTCTACGTAGGTTTAACCACCACGGGAAGAGCGGACCAAGATGTCTAGCAAGACGAGCCTAAGTTGACCCATTTATTATATTAACAGTTTGGCGTTGTTTATGGAAATTTTGAAACAACACCCCACGCTCTCACTCACCAGTTCTGTCATCCCGACTACCTCTAGCACCATGTCGGATGAACGAGACGAATGAGAGCCCATTCAAACCCCATTCATGCAAAGGAACACGAGGGACAACATCCCCGATGTCTACAGGCAGACACTAGAAAACCTCATGCGCGAGATGGCCAAGCTCAAGGCTCATAATGCCAAAATCGACGTCAAGAACCAAGTTATGGCATAACAATATGTGAGCACCATCACCATTGCGAGGATGTCCCAGCACGCGAACCATCAAGACAAGGGTCTGGCCGACCAGACTCAAATCGTAAAACTTTACAACTTGTGGTCGAACGAGAATCATCCGACAGACCTAGGAGGCAACAGCCTAGGGGTAAGCCCACCTCTTCTGGACGACTCCTCATTTAACCCTTCAACAATGCTGGTCCTTCTGGATCAAAATCTATCGGGACACCCGCCAGCTACTGGAAGATCGCCCGGCGGAGATGACACCCTTATGACATTCCTCGTGGCACTCGATATCATCTTTTTAATTAGTTATTTCACAATAAACAAAAAGAAAATCAAATATAAAAATTTATAATAGAAAATAAAAATGAAAAAAATGAAAGAATGAAATAAAAAAATCATTGCTTAAAATATTAAGCTTTAATTGCGTCCTTGTATACTGCCATATCGTGGCTATCGTTCGAAAGTGAGATCACCATTAGCTTTTTGAAAACGGAAAGATGGCTACTAAATGTAGTCATGATCTTATATTTAATAAAGGAAAAACTGTAAATAAGCCCTAGACTATATGGCTCACAAAAAATACATATCCAAACTATTAAAAAATTCAAATAACTACCCAAACTATATGACCACCCATATTTAACGACCCCCGTCAAGTTTTTCATCAATTTGACCGTCAAAATGCTATGTGTCAAAAAATGTGCTCAGTCAGTGATTAATGTGGCAAAAAATAGAGAGACATTTTTTGAATTCCGAAAAAATCAATTAATAACCATCCCAAATCGAATTCCAAACCCGATGAAGACAGCGACAACGACGATGAAGACAACAACGATGATGAAGAAAACGACAACAATGAGAAGAAATAGACGATGATGAAGAAAACGACAACAATGAGAAAAAATAGATTTTTTTTATTCGAATCAAGCGAGTTGTGAATGATGGAAATCTTAAGTCTCAGTAATTTCATGTGCTCCCTTGAAAAATCAGAGGCGAGCGCTATTCTCCCTATCTTAGCCGCATCTACTTTCGCTCTAGGCTTCTTCAAGGAAGGCTGGTACTAATGGTACCTCGACGTCGACCCCTGAACGTCCTCATTCGCAATCTTGATCTCTTATTGCATTAATGTAATTCCCTACTACATCAAATCAATTAATTCTAGTATTTATGATGTCAAAATGAAAAACAAACGATTCAAAACTAAGAATTGCATATCAAAACAAGGAAAAATGTGTGAGTGGACAAAAAATGAATATTTTTAAACATAGTCCAAAAATATAAGCAATGGATCCTCTGTTTTATAAAACTATGCATGCATTTGAAAACTATCAGGTCTGAGTTAAAAACATATTATAACTCATGAATATACGAGCAAGTAGCAGTAAATCAATTAGTATTCGTAAATCAATTCAGCTACGAAAATACCAATGCATAATAGTAACAAATCACACAAAACCAACTCTTCCTTGATACTTGAATACCAACCATCAAATTACATAACCACTCAGGGATACAGCATCCGAGTGTTCACTCAAGAATACAGCATCTGAGTGCCAATCTGATAGGACCCCACCCGACTATACCACCAAAGTACCATCGGGTCCTGCTCCCGTCTAATAGAAACTCTGCCAGATAAGGGATAACACAATTCGCTAGTTCATGCCTCTGCCTCTCGAGTCTCGAATTCCGTGAAACGGTCCTAGAGGGTCACAAACCAAAAAAACGTGTGAGTGGACAAAAAAAATAGTAAAAATAGTTTTAAAAACATAATTTGAAAACATTCAGCTTTTAACCTCCGTTTTCCAAAACCATGCATGCATACGAATCTCTCTTCAAAACCATTTTACTTATGTGAAAGAAGTCCTTAACTCAACATTAACATTAATCCAACTAAATCTCGATAAGTCAACATAACCATCAACACAATGTCACACATGAAACCATTGCCCCATTGACAGACACACCAAACATACATCCCATCTCACAAGCCATCACATCAATCCATACAATCAACCATAACCAACATCATCACATAACACGCATATAGTCAAGTCATCATTAATACACAAGAATCACACAAATCACCATATGCACCACATTATTCATCATAGGCACCATCACGATCATCATACCAATCATCACATCACAATTGCACTACCGGTTGAAAATATCCTCGGGAACTAGAGCCCTGCTCGACGTCCGAGTCCTCACAACAACACAAGACCAGAATATCCACATGAGACCATATCAGTATCATAATCATATTCACTAGTCTCAGGATCTAGAGCCCCCGGCTTGACGGCTGAGACTACCATCACAATGCTAGAACATATCCACACATGATATCACAATCACAATCTCACACATCATCACAAACCCAAACCACAATTAGAACCTCGGGTCTAAGCCCCAAACAAAGCTTAAACATAATTTCTCATAAAACGTGTCGTTTATGCAATTTCCTTAAAAACTCCAGAAATCATATAAAAAATCATACTTATTCCAAATTCGCATCATTCCATGTCACAAACCATATTCCATTCAAAATCCCAACCAGAACGATATCCAAACACTATTTATGGAAATCCTAGAAAAACACGTAATAAAATATTTATAAAGTTATCGAAAAATCCGATAAAATTCACAATCATGCCAGGACCACCAAATCACATAAAAACACATTTAAACCATGTAAGTATGCATGCATGAAATTTTAGGGAAAGAAAGTCCACTCACACACTTTGCACGTTTTTCCGTAATTCCCAATAATGTCACTTCCTACCAAAATACACATCTAAGGGTCACATATCATCTCAATTAACTCTTAATTTAATCCCATAATTTTTCGGGATTTTTGAACATATTTAGAGCGAATCTTAAATTGAAATTACCCCGAAATGATGTCTGATCGACCCGAAACTTGTGCCAAAATGTTCGTTACATCGAATACTCAAACTTTCGTGTTGCACGCAAATTGAGAATACGAAGTAATTCCCTGTGTGTGGGCCCCATGTGCCAGAGTACTATTCACCTTCTTCAACCTCCAGACCAACCCGAAAATCCTGCAACTCGGGTCACCCGACCTGGCAACCCAACTTTGTCCCCAAACGCTCATTTTTGACCCCTTTTCAACTCCAATTCGTCTAATCCATTCTAAATTAACCCAACAAAAACTCTACGACTTTAAATCACAGGAAAAAACATTCAAAATTGAAGCTCAAAACTTACCAAATTTGGCCATGGTGCAACCCGAACAACCTGGACAATCCAGGCGTCCAAAACATCATTTGAACCCTCGAACACGATCGCAAGGACGGAAGAAAGGTGATCATGATCTTGTTTCCAAGGTTCTAGCTCAAAACTTGAGGTCATCCAACCTTAACCCAAAAATCAACCTTCTCGGGTCCATATCTCCCTCGCGATCACAGTCCCTCAATCTTCTATGTTTCCTAGTCTCTACCCTTTAATTTCCTCTCTTCTTTCTTCTACTCATCGTCATTCTCTCCCCTTATGTTTGCTTCATTTTCACCTTGTTTTTCTTTTAACCGAGAATCCCCTTCACAAATAATACCACAAACAAACACTAATACACCCAAACCAAGTGGCAGCTCACCCATTTAGGAGATAATGTGACACTTGTCACTCTCCTATTCGACCATAAAAAATATCCCAAGAGGAAGATTACAAAAAAGCCTTTCAACTCACAATTTACCAAATACCCCTGCATGGTTTAGATCCAAAACGTAATCGTCTGACCTCCGTTTTCAATGTGCCACCTGTCAATGTACTCGGGAGATCGAGACCTTTTAACGGTGTTCCCAAAATTGCCAAAAATCATCCCGGTCAAAAAGTTAACCATTTGACTTTGACCAAAAAGTTAACTTTTGACTTTTCAGGGGTAAAGTGGTCAATTTCATCCAACTTTTCCAATTTTACCCTCGATGAAAGTCTGGGGCATTACACAATCACATAATCAAACTGTTCCATTGGTAGGAAAACCACTCGGGGATACAACATCCTAGAGTCCGCTTAGGGATACAACATCTAAACATAACCCGGCAATTTGAGGAGGGTTGTTCACAACACATTTCACTTCACGAATATCGAAAAAATATACTTTTATAACTCATATCAATCTCTGAAACCAAATTCATGTCTCAAAATCCAGCACAAGCCCAAAACACGATATACGCAAAATCCTCGTAAAACATGCATTTTAAAATATATCCATAAAATCACCAAAAATCATATAAAAACTCGCACTCAAACCAACATAACATAAATCATATAGCCAAGCATTTATAATACTCAATATGCATGCAAAATAAGTTAAGGAAAATAATGGTCCACTCATACATACTGTCCATGCAGTCCAACACATTACACACCTTCCTATAACTTATGGAACATCACCTCTCGTTATAAATCACTTCTCAAGATTACTAATCATCCCAGTTAACTCATATTTTAATCCCTAAATTTTTTTGGGGTTTTAAGTAAATTTAGAATAGAATATAAACCTTCAAACATTCAAAATTATCCCGAGACAATACATGATCGTCTCAAAAATTGTACCATTAGACTTGTAACATCAAATATAGGAATTTTCATGTTGGCCGAACTCCCAGATAGTGGCCCACGTGCCAACATGCACTACCTACCTTCGCTGCAACTGGGCCTTATGCGCCTGTCGTTGCAGTTGCAGGCTCAGTCGCCTGCAACCTTGAGCGAGTCTGCAATTCCGGGTCATCCGACTCAACGACCAGACTCGACCCAACCATATCTTCTTTCATTTTCACCCATTTTCATCCCTTCCACATTCAATCCTCTCAAAATACATCTAGAAAGGGTTCTGAAAGCTCAAAACAGAAATAACTTAACTTGGAGTCATGATTCGAGTTTCTAGCTTTCAGCCATGGCATCCAAGGATAGCTCAGTAGCCTCTCCATGTCCAAAATCCTTCTCCCTTATCTCTGTAGGGTCGTATGAGCTCCAGGGATCTACTAGGACGTCTTGTTTCAAGTTTCCTGGCCCAGAAATGAAAACTCGATGTAGGGACTCCACAGTACCCTATTTTCCTCGCTATTTCCCCGTTTGTTTCATCCGTTTTCTTCAGTCTTTCTTCATTTCTCCCTTGTTCCTTTCTTTCTTTCTTCTTTTTTCCTAGTTTTCTCCCTCATCTCTCTGGTTTGACTCTCTCAGGCCACCACCTTCCATGGCTTTCGGCCATACTCCCCTAAACACCCAACGCCACACACACACACACACACACACACACACACACACACACACACACATACCGTATACGTGATCGAAACAACTTGCACACCGTTTTATAAAATTCAAGAATGTCACTTCATGTCATAATTATGTCTTAAGGTCACTAACCTTCTCAAATAACCTCATATTTAATCCAATAACTTTTCGCGATTTTTAAACCAAATAAAATAACTCCTAAACATTTCGACAGCCAAAATTTTCCTGAGGCGATGTCTGATCACCTCGAAAATTATACCGTTGGACTCAATGGATTGAGAACATGAGGTTTCATGTTAGTTAGAAACCGAGATTCTGCACTATGCACCGCCATGCGCCATTGGTGGCCTCTGCACGTGGGCCTCACACGCCTGCAGTAGAGGTCACCTTCAACCTCTAGTCGGGTCTACAACTCAGACTCGACCCGGCTTCACGACCCATTTTCAATTCCTTCAATTCGAGTCCATTTTTCACAATTGAACTCATAAAAATATTCTAATTTAACCCAGAAACATCTTCCTAAGATCAATTCAAGGATCCAACTTACCTTGATTCAGAAATTCGAACCACCCCCATAACCCTAAGTTTTGAACCTTGTTCTGGCCTCATTTATGCACAATTTCTTTCGAAATTTCGACTAACCAGTTCATAACCAACCTAGAAAGAGGTTTATAACCTCAATTCAAGTTTTCCCAATGAAATTCGACAAAACACGAAATCAAGGTCCACATGTTAAATTTTCAAATTCCAGAATCTCTCACTCTCCTATTTACCTTCACCATTTCTTTCACTCTGCTCTCTAACCCTCGTGTTTTCTCCCTTTCTCTATGTTTCTCTGATTCCTTTCTCCCTCACGATTTAGTTGATCATGGTGGTTGTAGGAATTTGGGTCCATATCCACCGAAACTCACAACATCACCCCCATTTATATATATATATATAAAGCCCAAGTCGGTTGATTTTATACCAAGAATAAAATCAACACTACCATCATAAAATTCATATCACAAGCATAGTCACCATATACCGCCTTATAAATAGGCTAAACCCAATCTCAACTCAACTTTTAATTCACTCCTTAAATAAATACATTATCGTACTTGAGTTCATTTCGAACTCCCCTTCATTCTATAAGAGCATAACCAGTCAGTTCACTTCCTAACTTCCTGTCAAAGTTCTCAATTCCTTGGCCATGTCTCGACTTAGAGTTCTAAATTGATACCCAAACTACGACACCACTGCCCTTGATCAATTCACCCAACTTTTCTTTCTCTAATTTTAAGTTCTTTAAAATGCTTTGGGTGAATAAATACCTTAACCTCTTTATAAGTCATAAAGGCTTGAACATATAGCAAAAGGATCGTACACTTGACCAAACTCCAATCCCTAAATGGGATCACATGATTCACAAAGTTCTTGAGATCACATATATAGTAAATTTTTATTTCTAACCTCAACAATGTTCTATAAACATATAAGAAAACTACATACCGTGAAATATAAACAGACAATCAAGTCAAGTTTTACATCACAAGTCCTTATCCATGAGGTCGAATTATTGACACAACCCTTAAGCCAGCACCTTGGCCCTTTACATCAAGAAATCCAAGCATCATCCTCATAGTCACCTTTAGAAACTTCACTCACTCTAATCAATAAACACAAGTAGCCTTAAGCATCATGATTTATTAGTTTAATTACTACTATAATCAACATCATATGTCCACTTCTATCGTCATGGTACCATTATCATGAAGAACTAAGCATCATTAATCTTACACCTAAACAACCTCCAACAGATGAAATGTCTAAAACTAAACTCCTTCATAATTGTTGTACAACGTTCATGACCATGTGTTTAAATTTCTTATATTCCCACATCATAGTGCAAAAATGTATATCTTAATCACATAACTATTCAATTAACTTACACAGGTCTAACCCGAATATAAAGTATGTCACTTACATACTAATAACTTCAATAGCCCAACCTTTACATGCACCAAAACAAAATAGTACCATAAAATGTTCCGGTATTCAGCTCAATATTATCAAATTCATTCACTGTCCCTTAGATAATTCCATCTCACCATTTTAAACTTTGAGTCCTATTAAATTCCTGGGTAGTGAATGTAGAACTAAACCAACTTTATGTCCATACCCAAATTGGACAATTGAATTAATCGAAATTTAGTCAACTTACCGATTCCTTCAGGTTACTAATTTGTAGCTTCCATTAAATAGAAATAACATGAAACCACATACCGTCTTAACTAAAATACCTTACTTATCCTTCAAGTTGTATGAACAATACCGAATACAACGGATATACCACTAGTTCATAACTAACTAATAGCTTATGTAGCAATCCCAACATGTTACGCCACTACACGTTGACCAATTTCCCAACAATTTCTGCTTCAAAATCAGCATTAGCCAAAATCAATTACTAACCAAACAATCTCTATATTCCCTAGGTATATCTATCCTATTTCCATAGGACTTACTAATACTACTTCCAAGTCTTATGTAAAATAATTTTTCTTAATGAACACATATAATAACCTTTATTGGATGATAAACATATAAACATCAGAAAATCATGTTTCAACCATAATCATGAGGCCATAACAACTACTACACATTTCTAAACAATCTCTATGACCCGTAGTGGCAAGAACTCACAATAACCTTAGCAAAACAAAGGTCACATCATTAGCCAACTTGTAGCATTTGGTTCATAGTTCGATTCCAAACATTAGTAACTCAAATCCCTCAATATTTTGACAAGTCACTTACCCAAGGCATGAGGTATTATCTTATCCCAGTAACTACATGAGTTTAATAATCAACTATCCATATAAGCTTAAAAAATGGAATTACCAAACTTGTAACAATACTTCAAGTTCCAGCCTGAACCCAATTTACAATATTTGAATTATTATATAACTTCCCCTTCCTACTCTTCTTGGGTCCATACCAACATCTCATTTTATATCCAACCCATGTTTAAACACCCTAACTCCTATTGGGGTCCCAAGTTAGCATTTACAATCTCAACTAGTACTTACATATAATTGTTAACCAAAACATTCATAGATACGTCAGATCCGAAAAAAAGTCTTTTATCATATTAATCCTCAAACACTTGTCCGATAATTTCCTCGGAGTCCAACATAACGACAAATGTACTATCTTACACTAGTGAGCTCACTTACCATGGGCCCATGTCACTTTCCTACTATTCAACTAATTATAAAATCCATATCCGGCCTAACAGTTATCCATGGGCTCATATGCACATCTCATTTCCAGGTCGTGCAAAAGTCTCACATCTCATAGGCATAATAATTGCAAGTACATATCATAACCTACGCTCCGATACCAAGTTGACAATCTAAGGACCCGTCCCAGAAATTAGGGTTAAGACAGTGATTAAGATGGGATTAGTGAGCTTAATCGGTGGTTAGTTGGTTCCGATAGGTCCGTTAGTGTAGAATGACGATTTTGCCCCTAGTTTGGGCAAAAAGTTGACTTTTAGTCGGGCGGTCAATTGGGTATTGACCGATGATCGTGACGTAGTTCGGGACGTCACGAATTCGTAGACAGGTGGCACGCCCGATTCCGACATCCGAGGAGGAAGTTATGATGTTCGGAAGGTTGAGGGCATTACCGTAATTTGGTTAAAATATGGGGGAAAAGTTGACTTTTCGTACGATCGGGTTTTGACACGTTGATCGAGGACTGTTAGGTAGATCTCGTCGTCCTGAGTTCAACGGCAGGCGGCACGTGTTCATTGGACATAGGACAGGCAAGTTACGGGTCTACAATGGTAGTGGCATAACCGTAATTTTTGACTCAAAGAGGGGCATTTTGGTCTTTTGGTGCATTGGGAATTGGGCCAATCTGATAAGGCCAAGTGTACAGGAGAGATGTGATATTTTGGTTTGGGACCACAGGGCTGTGACACGTGGGGTTTGGCTAGAGGTTTCTAGGGGTTGCACGGTTCAAAATAAATGGGTAAATCGTGTGTTTGTGGCCGTGTTCGAAAGAAACAGAGACTGGGATTTAGGGAGGAATTAGGCGAGTGCAGTATGTGTTGGTGTGGCTTGGTGATTGAGTGAGTGAGTAGAGATCGAGAGGGATGTAGTGAGTGAGTTGTGAGGGCAGCTCGTGTGAGTTTGAGTGTGTGAGGAGAGGGTGAGTTTTGGGGAAAACAGGGAGTACAAACCAGAGAACCACCGTGCACGGTTGTGTACTTCCCGTGACTGAACCATCAAATTGGACCCGTGGTGGTGTTGTGAGGACGGAGGAGAGTCGAACAGATCCAGCAAAGCTCACGGTGGTGGTCGGCGTATAGGTAATTTCTCATCCCCTTTCATTTGCTCTGTTTTGCCGTGGAAGTTCAAATTGATAGTCGTGGTTTTTGAGTACGAGTCGAGGCGTTTGGTGAGGTCTGGTGAGTTCAGTGAGTCCTTAGGAGTCGTTTAGGGTCGCCACTGTGACGGGGGAGGACACGGGTGGCCGGGAGTGCAAACATGGGTTTGAACGGGTTTTTGTTTCGAGCTAGTGACGACGATTTAGGGGCTGTGTTGGAGTGTTTGGAGTAGGGGAATCGGTTACTGGGTAGAGGACGATGAGATTGGTGAAAAGAGGAAGGGAAATGGTGGACGGACGGAGGAGAACCGGTCACGCCAGTCTGGAACAGTGCACAGGTTCGAAGGTTGAAGATGAACAGTGCCTGTGCAGGCGCGTGAGGCCCACGGGCAGCCATTTTGGGCGGCGCGTGGAGGCGCGTGCAGTGGTTTCTGGGGAAAGTGTCAACTAGGTTTTTGGTCTAGATGTTGTAACGAGTCTATTGGACTAGGTTTCGGGTTAATCGGGGGCGGAGCGTGGAGGCGCGTGCAGTGGTTTCTGGGGAAAGTGTCAACTAGGTTTTTGATCTAGATGTTGTAACGAGTCTATTGGACTAGGTTTCGGGTTAATCGGATATTGATTCGAGTTAGTTCCGTGGGATCGAAGGTTTAGGGTTTCGGTTCGTTACGTTTAGGAGCCGGGGATTGTTGGGGAACATTAGGAGGATCTTCGTTGACGTGTTAGTGACGTTCTTTGGTGACTGTTGACAGGATCGGGAGTCCCCGAGGTGGACGAGGAACGTACGAGAAGTACGGGACGCGAGTGACGTACCCGGTATCTGTGAGTGGACCCCTTCTCTATACTTGAGCATGCATAACTATTTTTATATAATTGTTTTATGGTTTTAGATGTAATTTCATGATTGTTGAATCTGCTATGTTGGTTTTACATAATTGCACGTTTTTTGAGAAAGTATGGTTTTTGGCACGTTTTATGAGAAATGCTTGATTTCTGATTATGATGCCATGATTTTGGGACTTCAAACGATAAGTGATTTCCAATGATTATAAATGGATTTAAGACATGATTTTGATAATCAAGGGTTTTCGGTTTTAGAATCGGATTTCGGAAAGTGGAATTTGGTTTTAAAGTTGAAAAGTGGAATTCTGGATTTGGGTTCGGAATGACGGTTCTGGATGCCGGAAGGGCATCAGACCAGAGATTTCGGATTCGGGTTTGGATGTGAATTTAGAAATGGTTTTTAAATGGTTTTGGATTGGATTTACTAGTTCTGGTTATTGGGTTTAAAGACCCGGATTGTGATCGACGGGGAACGGGCCCGGATTGGGTTTAAAGACCCGGATTGAGCTTAAAGACTCGGATATACTGATATTTTCCCCATAGGCCTATTGAGTTTAAAGACTCAGATATTATTAAGGCTTGGATTGAGTTTAATGACTCGGGAGTTTAAAGACTCGGATAGGTCCAGCAGGTTTGATCGGATAATGATTGCTTGATGTTTACGTTTTATGATACGGTTTTATGATGCTTATCATGTGATTTCTATAACTGTTTTTACGATGATTCTGTAACTATTTTAATGGTGATGATTACGTGATTTATAACTGTTTTCATCTAATGAGTTATGCATGTATGTTTTCAAAACGGAGGGCCAAAACCCTGGTTTGATTATAAAACGGTTTTCAAAACTTTTATTCTTTATGGTCCACTCACATCTTCTGTTTTTAAATTGCCCTCCAGGTCGTGGAGCTAGCGCGGTGGTCGACGTCGAGGCAGTGTCGGAGGCATAGAGTACTCGAGAGTGACCCCGGAGTGGTTTGGTTTCCCGTTGTGCGTGTACTCTGTGTATCGGCTTCACTTTGTTTTTGTTTAGTTCTATGCTCTGTATAGTTTTGACTCTGGGTTGTATTAAATCTTCTGCGTCTGACAATGTAAAGTTGTGGTTTTCGTGAGGTTACTTTAGTCTGTGTGTCGGGGTGTCAGACGGGAGCAGGATTTACCTCAGTTTTCGGGGTGGAACCGGGGTGGGTCCTGACAGACAAGACCCGACCCGAAAAATGAATCGTAAACCACACCCGAGCCATGCTCCCATATGACAGGTAACGAAGATACCAAGTTCACCCTCAAAACCCTGTCAGACAAGTGATACACATACAACTTGCTAGCACATGTCGAGTAGCCTTGATTCTCGTGTAACGACCTTGGAGGGTTTCAAAAATTATGAAAATCGTGTGAATGGACCTAGTAAATAATATTTCAAAAACAAACATAATTTCGAATATGTAATCGTAAAACATAATCTTAACCCTTCGTTTTGGAAAGCTATGCATGCATAAGGAAAATTCATGAGATCCCAAGCAACAACAATAAAACACGTAACTTGAAAAATACGTGTAATGGCAGTAAAATTCAGTAATATAAAAAATCAAGGAAGTCATAGAAACCACACTCAAGTACCATAACCACAATCACAAAATCAACCCATCCCCGATGTCGGCAGGTCAAATCATCACATCATATCACAACCATATATGCACTACCGGTAGGCTGAGCATTCAGAGAAATGAGTTTTACCTCGACGTCCGAGTGGGGGGCCGACCTAGGCAAATGAGCTTTATCTCGGCATCTGCAAGTCATCCCTAGTCTCGGACAAAATGAGCTTTGCCTCGACATCTGAGACTACTCATCACAATAACGGTCTCTGGAAAAGGAGTTTTACCTCAATGTCTAAGACTAACTAATCAAATCGGCACCCGAGGAGGGTTATCCACAACACAATCACATCATACATATATATATATATATATACACACATATACAAAATCTCATCTCAAATAACAAGGGAAGACATTCTTATAACTCACATCAATTCCAAAATCAAGTCTAGAGTCCAAAATATCCAATATGTAACATAATGAGTTCTCGTAAAACATGCATTAACCAATTTCTGTAAAACCGTCCAAAAATCACATCTCGAATATCAAAGTAATGTTTTCTTAGAATTAACATCAATTTTAAGACCAAATCCAAAATCCAGTAAATCAAGAATGTGACACATACAAATACCTCGGAAAACATGCGTTAAACAGTTATAGTAAAATCATCCATAAATCATTATTATCCGAAAACACACTTTATAACATGCATAAAATATTTGACCAAAATACATTTCATATCACAAAAAATCGAGAAAAAACATACTTTTATAACTCATATCAATCTCTAAAACCAAATTCATGTCTCAAAATCTGACAGAAACCCAAAACACGATTTATTCAAAATCCTCATAAGGCGTGCATTTAAAACTATTTCTATAAAATCATCAAAAATCATATAAATATCACACTCAAGCCAACATCACATAAATCATATAGTCAAGCATTTAAAATACTCAATATGCATGCATAATCAGTTAAGGAAAAGAAAGGTTCACTCACACATATTGTCCACGCTGACCAACACCGCATTGCACATGACAGGACTTGTCCCTAATCACTATGTAAACCGGACCATTCCTGCTCCCGTCTGATACCGTCTTATTAGAAAAAGGATCTTACAAATTTTAACTCGGTTCGAATCCTAAGTAAACCAAAATAATTTCCTCCTTGCAGGTTTATCGCCAACTTTCAACCCACTAACCTCGACAAGAACGAAAATTACTACTTCACCCCTAAACAAGGCTTTACTTCTTATTATTAATAATTACCGAAATTATCCATGTTTGGCTTTATTTCACTTATCGGAACATGCAACACAAATCACTTACAAATAGAACCCTTCTGATTTTTCCAAATATATATACCCTTAGAGTAATTTGGACCTTAGCTATATAAGGCTTTTAACTAATATTACAACCATATAACCATCATCACATTCATGACCTCATTACCATAACCACTCTTTAATCACATATTCAGATGCAATAATTTACCCCAATAATCTAACTTAATTAACCCAAAATCATATTATGTTTATATTATAACACAGTACTTTCAATAACCAAAACTATACTTCATACGAAGTCCATTTAATACAATCATAGTACCATTGAACTCAGAATAAACAGAGGCGTATTTTTCATGTTGACCATACCATCAGAAATCACCGAAAGCGCTTTCACACACCGTCGTGACCTTACAAGTGGCTCTCACAAGCGACTACAGTGTAGTTGCAGGGCACTCACTCCCGACCTCCAACTGGGTCTGCGTTTTAGGTTGCCCAACCCGCAATCGCGACCCGATTCTAAAACCCATATTTCACATCATTTCCTTTAATTTTCTTCATCCAATTTAATCTTCTCATTCCCATGAACATATCTATGATTTCCAACTCATGAAACAAACACTAGAAAGTAAGATACTTACCTTCACTTATCAGCCAAGGGTTTCACAATCTGTTCTTGGTCCTTCCAGTGTCCACTCTTCAACCTTTTTAACTTAAAATGAACGTAGGAACTTACCCTATTTCCTAGGATCCTCGGTTTGTACTAGAAATCGTTGAAGCGAGATGTCCTTCCACTACCAGCCTTGAGCCCTTAGGAGCTTGTGCTATGGTCTAGGCAAAATAGCTTTCGCCAGCCCGTCTCTGGTTTTTCCTCCCCATAAAGAACTCCTTTCTTTTTCCCTTCTCTCTTTCCCCCTGGCCTTCCCTCCTTGTTTCTATGTGTTTTCTCTATTTCACCATTTTTCTTTAATTCGGTGCCTCACCCCCGAACTCCCCTACCAAAATGCAACACTCACATATAAATAGAACATAGCTAAGTTAGTGGAGATTTCGGGGAGACAAATTCCAGAGTTTTCTGGAAAAATAATCACCCAAAAATATCTTGCAACCAAAAAGACCAAAATGGCCTTTTTTTTCAAATTCACCAAAATACCCCTAAGTCGTTTGTGATCCATAACGAACTTATCTGAACTTCTTTTTCGATATACCGCACATCTATGCACTCAAGAGATCGAGACCTTCAAAACGGTCTTCTCGAAGTTCCTAGGAGATGTCCCGATCAAAAGTCAAAATTTTGACTTTTTGGTCAAAAGTCAACTTTATTTGTCTTTTAGGGGCAAAATGATTTGGGGTGTTACAACACACCTTTCCGTAACTTCCAAATCATCGCCTCATATTATAAATCACTTCGCAAGGTTACTAATCATCCCAATAAACTCATATTTCAATCCCTAAATTTTTCGGGATTTTAAACGAAAAAAGAATAGCGCATATACATTCGAACAATCAAAACTGTACCGAGATGATACTCGATCTCCTTGAAAACTATACCGTTAGACTTGTAACATAAAATATATGAATTTTTATGTTGGATGGACTCCCAGATGATAGGCTAAGTTCCCACATGCGCCACCTACCTTCACTGCGACTGGGCCTCACATGCCTGCAGTTGGAGTCGCAAGCTTGGTCGCCTACAACCTTGAGCAGGCCTGCAATTCTGGGTCGCCCCAACGTGCCATATCTTTTTCAATTTTCACCATTTTTATCCCTTCCATGTTCAATCCACTCAAAATACATCCAGAAAGGTCCTAAAGGATCAAAAGAGAAATACCTTGCCTTGGAGTCACGGTTCGAGCTTCTAGCTTTCGACCATGGCTGTAACAACCCGGACCTTCAACGAGCGGAGGCATACACTCACGAGTAGGTAAGTATCCTTGGTCTGACGGGATTTCGAGGGTACATTTAATACCTTAGGTTACCTGTTAGACGAGAGCAAGACCTGGGTATGTGGATACAGTGTTTTTCAGGTCAGGTTCTGTCAATGGCGTCTAAGGACAATTAAGCAGGTTCTCCACATCCTAAATCCTTATTTCTTACCTCTGTAGGGTCGTATGAGCTCCAGGGATCTACTAGGACATCTTGTTCCAAGTTTTCTGACCCATAAATGAAAACTCGATATAGGGACTCCACGATTCCCTGTTTTTCCTAATTGTTTCCCCTTTGTTTCATCTTTTTTCTTCAGTATTTCTTCCTTTCTCCCTTGTTCCGTTCTTTCTTTATTTTTTCCCTGGTTCTCACCCTCAGCTCTCTATTTTCACTCTCTCGGGTCACCACCTTCTATGGCTTTCGGCCATACTCCGCTGAAACACCTAAAGCCAAACACACACACACACACACACACACACACACACACACACACACACACACACACACACACACACACACACACACACACACACACACACACACACACACACACACACACACACACACACACACACACACACACACACACACATATATATTAATGGGTAAGTTAGTGGAGGAAATAATGGGGGAAAGGACTAGAATTTTCTAGACAAGTGTCACCATCAACCTTATCTCATAGGTCAAATTATCAAAATTGTAACGACCCGTCCCAAATTTCGGGATTAAATTAGTGACTAATGAAGGATTAGTAAGTTTAATTGGTGATTAGTGGGGTACTTTTGGAAGGACGACGCGAAATGACGATTTTGCCCTTGGAATGGGTAAATCGTTGACTTTTCGTTCTGGCGGTCAACTAGACTTTGGCCAATGATTGTGACGTAGTTCGAGACGTCACGAGTTTATAGGCAGGTGGTACGTCCGATTCTGATGTTCGAAGAAGAATTTATGACGTTCGGAAGTTAAGGGGTACTTTGGTAATTTGGTTAAAATGGGCAAATAGTTAACTTTTGACCGCGAGGTCCGATGACCGAGAACCGAGGATTGTTACATAAATCGAGACGATATGAATCCATAGACAGGCAGCACGTCAAAATTGGACATTCGATGGATAAATTATGGTTCACGGAAGTTTCGGGTCACTATTACACGTTTTACGAAAAGACTTAGCTTTTGTCCTCAAGTGGGCCCAGATATTTTAGGAAAGCCCAATGGATGAGTGACAAGTGTCACTCATCCATTGCCCATTGAAATTGTATTCATGCATCTCATTCCCTTTTCCTTATTCGACCATGTCCCCAAACCAAACCCGATCAATCCCTCAACCCCAATCCAACCCTTACCCCTATGATCATGGTTATGAAACCCATAGAGTGATGAGAGGACATGAGGATGATGGTGGCTGGCAGGAGACGGCGCCGCCGTGGGCGGCGGAGGCAAACTCGAACCAAGGTATCAGTCAGGCCCTTTTCATTTTATTTTCGATTCTTGACATTAGGGATGGTTTTAATAAATTTTAATGAGTTATTTAGGTTTCTAGGGGAGTAATAAGAAGGTTTTGGTGGTGGTTGGAGGCTGAGGAAGCCCTGGGGAGGTTTTGGAAGTTTTGAACCATGAGGAAAGTTTGGACCGGTTTGATTTTGGGCGTTTTAGGTTGTTTTGATTTCATATTTAGGTTCCTAGGATCAAAATAAGTAGAATGGAATCAATTAGGAAGAAAAAAGACTTAAAAAATGAAGGAATAGGCGCATGTGGGCGCGTAGCCCACTTTCTGGGGAAAATTCCAACACACGAATCATCCTTTCGATGTAACGAACATTTTGGGACTGGTTTCGTGTCAATCGGACATCGTCTCCGAAGGTTTAGGATCGACTTTAAAATAGTTAACAAATTCTAGAAAATTACGGGACTTTAATGAAAGGTTATTTAAGTATTTATTAACCCTCTATTACGATTTGGACAGGTTTTGGTGGTCCCGGTGACGGTGTTTGGCCCGGGAGAGCCGTATGACACGCGAATCGAGGCGGCAACGATTTCTAAACTGTGATGCATGCATAAATGTTTTATAAGATTTATGAATATGATTCTATGAGGTTGATTTGGATAATTGTGAATTATATGGGTTTCACGTATTTCGAGGTGATTTACGTGTTTGCACGTAAATCGAGGTTTACTGTTTTGCACTGATTTTCCGTGTTTATAGTTTTGCTGAAATGATTTCATGAAATGGTTTTGGATTTGAAAAAGGTAAACTCGGGTTCGAGACCCATTTGTTTTGGAAACCCTCGGACTCGAAGTCCATTTAGTTACGTTCTCGAGCTAGAGACCCAATTGGTTCTTAAATCGATTTCGGATTTGGAATATGGACTGGGCATGAGAACCCATTTTATTTACGAACTCTCGGACCTGAAGTCCATTTGATTTAACAAGGCATCGGGTCGGAAGCCCAATTGGTTTACGTATCGGGCTCGAGGCCCATTTGATTTGCGTATCGGGCTTGAGGCTCAGTTGACTTACGTATCGGACACGAGGCCCATTTGGTTTACGAAATCGGGCACGAGGCCCAGTTGGTTTACGATTCGGGGGAGGCCCAGTTTGTATGTGGATCCAGGCTTAGGGCCCAGTTATGGTTTACAACTGTGTTTTTCGGATCAGGGACCCATAAATGGATTTTTGGTTCATGACAGTTTATGGGGACCGGCTATGAACCCTTGAAAGGTTTTTATGGTTCATGACGGTTTATGGGGACCGAGCATGAACCCTTGAAAGGTTTTTGAGAATGTTTTCAAATGGTTTTTCGTATACCATCCTTTAATATATGGATTGTTTCCTCCGGGGAGAGTCGTTGGCCTGGGTGGACCCCGGAGTAGTCACGGAGCACTGACTGAGTGGAGCCGCCCTCTGTTGGGTTCCTTACTCTCAGATAGGGCTATGGATTATAACCCCCAGATAGGGTCATTGATCTACGGACATTGACCTGGGGTGGACCCTGGGGAGACTTGGGCTTTGAGACCCCGGGTAGCACGCGCGTAGTTCTAGATACCGTGACAGGATTGGTTATATGAAATATATGATAAACATGATTTCTTGGTTTTTGCGAAATTGTGTTTTATGGTTGATAAATGGATTTGGGCTGAGATCCCACATATGTTTATTATGTTCTAGTTTTCTGTAAATGGATTTGGGTAGGGGGCCCGTATGGATTCGGTTGTTTAAACATATGTGATTTGATAAATGGTTTTTACTATGCATGCATGTTTTTTAGTGAAGGGTATAAAAGATCTTTTATTAAATATGTTTTATAAACTCTTTTATTTTTGCCACTCACAGTCTTTCTGTTTTCAATGCCCTTCAGGTTGAATATGGGTGCGGACAGTAGCAGAGACCGAGACATCATATACCTACTTCGGATCCTGGCGTACTCTGGAAGCCGTTCGGGCTAAAGATTCAAATTTTTCCTTGGTCTGACACTCTGTGTCAGACGGGATCAAGAGCGTCCCTCGTTAATCCCAGGGGGATTAAGACAGGTCCTGACAAAAATACCCTTCCTACTATAATTACCATAATGCCCTTAGTCGGATTTGACTCATATCAAACATATTTGACGTCCGATTTTAGTATACCACCTGTCTACGAACTTATAATTTTGAGGACGTACGCAACGGAAGTCGTGAATCGCAACGGAAGTCGTGAATCGCCCAAAAAGTGTCTTGGTAAAAAAGTCAACATTTGACTTTATATGGGTGAAACCGCTATTTCCATTTAATTTCCTAAATTCTTCTATTCTCGAATTTTCGGGTCGTTACATATAGAGTTAGTTGCGCTATCTTGGTGGTGGAGTCGACACCCATGTACCATTAGGGTTAAGAGTTTCAAAAGAAAGAAAAAATTGAGTTCTTAGGGTTTTATTTATATTAATTTTAATTTTATGTTTTATGTTTTAATTTTAATATTAGATTTTCTTTTTATTTTTCTTGAGATAAGTAATTAAGAAATGATGATATGGATTGTCACGTTGTACATAACATATAATGAGATACAAAAGATGAGATTGTAAGTGGTACCCATAACGTTGTTATTATTATTATTTTTAAATTTCTAATAGAATTATCTTTTAGGATAATAATCAATTGACACATATATTGTTCATCTTTTGAAATATTATTTTGTTTGTTTTTGCCAACCGTTTTAAATACCTCTTAGTAACTTGTTAATGTCTAGGAAATGAACCAAGTAGGTAAGTTAGACTACTCTGAAAAGGATTGGAACTGAGTCCAAGCTAAGGTACTAATGGTATATTCTATCCCTTTTATATGAGCGTTCTAGGTACGGTTTGGCCATGGTGCTGTTCGATTTTGAAATATTCATAAAGTTTTAATAGTTCGATATAGTTTGAATTTTTTTAAAGTAGAAACAAAACTATTAAAGATTTGGTTTGGATTGATTCGAAGGGTTAAGTATAAAAAATAACTTGTTATTTATCCCTTAGTAATGTAATACAAAGTCTTCCAAAACATGATTTATTCCCTAATAATATAGTACAATTTCCTTCAAAATATGACATTTTAACATTAAATCATTACGGTAAACAATTCCAGCTTTCAATTCTAACATCAAGGTGCATGGTAGGTCTTCTATAACCAATCATAAAATGACAAATAATACGTAAAATTAATATAAATAAATATGTTCTTTAACGATTCGATTTGAATTCTAATGGACTTTCAAAATGAAAATCAAAAAACAAAATCCGTTACTAATAGAACGATTTGAATTATCAAACTGTTTAACTTTTATGCAATAATGACTTGGATATAATTTGTCAGCGATATTAATGAATTTATGCATATTCCTATTTGTAGGTATACATGTAAACAAAATGAATTCACATTTGATTGCCCAACTTTAAAGCTGAATAGTCCATTAGAAAATAATAGAATCATCTTTACTATTATAATGGGATGATACAGTGTGGTGAAGCCTTTTTCTTTTCATATATACCCTTAACTTAGCATTATAAAATTGTTTAATAAAATATAAATAATTAGGGTATAATAGTGATCCCACATTTAATTTGGTGGTTACCACTGCCCACTAATCCATGTTTTTATTTATTATTTTTATTTTTTTGATCTGTTTGTTTATATACAAAATACAAGAATTAAAAAATAAATAGATTTGATATAGGAAAATTTTACAAGTTATGTAATATTACAAAAGCAACGCCTGTAGTATTATTTAATGGGTAATTAATTCACAGATCTATTAACATATAAATTTATTTAAAATTTTGTATATAGAAAAATTAAACTTATAGGTTATTTGACTATACAATTTAAAATAGACCATAGTTTTATATAAATTACAATTAATGTCATACAATTGTAAATTAATCCAACAACAATCTAAAAAGTATTTCCAAAATCTATTATGATTTCAACATTACTTTTTATTTTTATTTTTTTTATTATAAGATTATATTGAGAATTATGAAAACATTAATCATATTTGTAATTTTTTTTTTCACTTGCTCATTTTAAAATTAATATGAATATCTAATCTAACTTAAATTAAAATAATTAAAAGCAATAATTCTTCAAAAATACTTTTAAATTTTAAATTTAAAAATTTTTTATCTTTCGATATTAAAATCGTTTGGTTAATTTCGTATAGTTTATGGTTTAATTCTTGAATTTTGTGCCAAAATTTAAGAATTATCAACAACCGCCTCCTACACGAATCGCTTGTTTTCTAATTGTCAAAGTCATCATCATTTCGACACCGCCGCCCAAGCTCTTTTTTTTATTATATCAATGTTACTTTACATATATTTTTATAATTAGATTATAACATATAATTGCAAGTTGATATGGCCGAGTTGGTCTAAGGCGCCAGATTAAGGTTTTGGTCCGAAAGGGCGTGGGTTCGAATCCCACTGTCAACAAGTTGCTTTTATCTTCTTTTTCGGTCGTTATTGTACTATTTTTTGAGTTTTTTTTTTTCTCTTATTTTGGTCCTTATTCAATTTTTCTTGTCGTTTTCTTTGGTCCATATTCTATTTTACTTTTGGTCCTGATTCTATTATTTTTTTAGTTTTTGTCCTTGTCCGGTTGTCCTTATTCTAGATTTGAAAGAGTTTGGATTTCAAACAAAGCAATTTCAAATATTTTTTTAGGGCAATTAACTCATAGCTCCCTATTAACATGTAAATTTATTCAAAAACTTGCATATAGAAAAATTAAACTCATAGGTCCTTAGACTAATCAAATGATTATACAATTTAAAATAGACCATAGTTTTTATATAAATTACAACTAATGCCATATAATTGTAAACTAATCCAACAACAATCTAAAAATCACTTACCAAAATTTATCATGATTTCAACATTACTTTTTATTTTTTTATTATAAGATTATATTGAGGATTATTAAAATATTACTTCCTATTTATATTTTTTTTTTCACTTGAGCATTTTAAAAGTAATATGAATATTTAATCTAACTTAAAGTAAGATAATTAAAAGCAGTAATTCTTCAAAAATACTTTTAAATTTAAAAATTCTTTATCTTCCGATATTAAATAATTTGATTAATTTCGTATAGTTTAGGATTTAATTCTTGAATTTTGTACCAAAATTCAAGAATTAAACCCTATGTCGTATGAGTTTTCACCACCATCTCCACACCACCAACCTCCCCCCCCCCCCCCCCCCAAAAAAAAAAAAAAATTCTATACCCTACCGTTGAACCCCAGACAATACGGATTTTATTTTATTTTTTCTAGAAAAAAATTCAATCGTAACTATATACAATATATATATATATAATATTTATTATATGTATAATATAATAAATGCTCTAAGAGGTCAAGAAATCAAACACTAAGGGGCACATGGGGTAAAAAGGACAAAAAAAGGGCACATGTGGAATTTCTTACTTATAATTTCTGTTTAGGGGCTTTTGAATAAAAAAAATTTGAAGTAATGTCTTATTTTGTTTAATATACAAGTATTAAAGGTTTTAAATAAAACTAAAAGTTATTAAGGATGTAACAATGATTTACTCTATTTTTTATTTGAAATTCTCTTTTTGGCAACCTAAATATTTGTTTATAAATTTGAGAATCCTTCTTTTGAAATACATTATTTTGCAAAAGAATTTCAAATAATAAATTACATTACACAAATTTAAAATAATAATGTCAAAATGACTCAATGAAAAAAAAAACTATGGAAAAAAAAACATAAAAAATATGATTAAAGAAAAAGATAAAAATAAATAAAGATAAACAGAAATAGATGGAAAAAAATGATGGAAACAAAAAAAAAAAACAGTTTTTATCCTTTTTCTTTTAGTCATTCTTTTTTTTTTTTTATCTTTTCTTTTAAGCATTCTATTTTTCTTTTCTTTTCTTTTAGTCCTAGGGTCCCTTTTTTTTTAAAAAAAATTTATGCGCGAACTATATATCACTATTTAATATTCTTTTTACCCTTGGTCCTTTGATCCTTACTCTATTGTTTTTTTTTTCTTTTGGTCCTTATTCTATTTTGGGTTCTTTAGTCCCGGTAACTATTTTGTCTTTGTTTAGTTCTTTTGGTCTTTCTCTATCACCGTTTTATGTAAATGACAACAAAACTGGGCAGTAGGATGACAATGTAAATGAATTTTAAAACTTTGATGACCAAATAACAAACCACCCAATAATTTCACAGAGTGCAATTGTTTTCAACTAAAAGGAAAAACCATATAAAAGGACCCAAATGTGTGCATGGGATAGTTACTAACATTCATACATTACAAAAGTGGTCCATTGGTGGAGGATTATATTGATCCAATGTATTCTAAGGATATCTGCATGAAGTGCTACAACAAACTAATTGAGTTAAATTAAAGGATTCACATTAAACAGTCGATCAAAGTAGGAAGAAAAAATTGGGAAAACAAGGCATTCCTAAGCATTGCATTGTTTGTTCATCACAAACTCATAATACACGAACTCACCATTGACACTTGCCTCCTAAGGAGGAGCTACCACCAAGGCTATGGGGGCAGAGCCATAATGAATGTTGCAAATAATGCTACTCCAAATGTAAGTACCTTTTTAACTTATAACATTATTCAAGAATTGACTAATTAGTCTTAATTATATTTTATTTAATTTAGACTTAAGGATCAACCACATCGTCTAGAAAGACATCCACTAAAAACAACCATCCTAAGAGAATGCATCAATTAGGTATATACATCATCGACTCTCATGTTTGTTATGTTGTATTAATATGAAATAGTTTCACAATTCAATTCCATATGTCATCTAATATTGTCAAATTCTTCATCTGCAAGATCCAAGTCAAAGCTCCACAACTCCTAGTGGCAATGACAGTGCTTTGAGAATAAGTAAAAGGAGAAAACAAACTTGATTTCGAATCATTGGCATTAGTAAAATAGCTAGGGAGCAGAGAAGATTATGGTCATATAACTTTGGTCTTTTGAAGGTGAGGTTCTCATGTATGTGATTCTGATACTTGAATGACTGAACCTCAAATTTTTGTGTTGATTAGCTAGGTTATTAACAGGTTGAACTGAAGATGTTGTTACGCTTGAATGGCACTGGTATGCTACTAATTGTTGTTGAGGATTTGTATGACAGCTTTTAACGGCGTTGTTTTATGATCATGAAGAAGCTTTGTTTATTATGATTGAGACTGAATTTGAAGCTTTGCATTATTATGATTTGATTTTTTTTTGCATTATTATGATTTGGATTACTTTGTCATGCTACTAATTATTGTTGTGGATTTGTATGACAGCTTTGTATTATGATCATGAATAAGCTTTGTTTATTATGCATGGAGACTGAATTTGAAGCTTTGCATTATTATGATTTGGATTGGTTTGCATTTTAAGCTTGGAATTGGTTTGGATATGTTGATAGGTGCTTTTGGATGTGTGCCATAAGTAAGCTGAAGCACCTACATAATGTCTATCTACCTCTCTTTCGTCTATGGCATTGCTTCACTAGGTAACCATAAGCCCCTCATAATGAACCACAATCTACTCAAGCAAAATCTCATAATTAACCACAATCTACTCTAGTAAAACCTCAAAGGCACTCATAATTACACAAAGCAATACATTCCATTGAAAATTCACCATTCATGTTACAAACATCAAGACCCAATTGCATAATACAATTAAAACTCAAAAGCCAGATTGACATTCTTACTAGATAGAATCATATCATTTCTTCCTGTTCCGCCGATTACCATTCCCACAAACAAAACCACGAACATCCATGAAAGAGCATTCTTTTTTTATCGATCAAGTAAGAACTTCATTAATACGCGAACATTACAAAGTAATGTAAACCCACAAACAGAAAGACTTAAAAGGGACGTAAACATACACACAAATAACACCAAATTCATATGCAAATAAGTCCAAAACCATAAACATAAAACAATCCAAAAATAACCCTAGATTCAAAACATGGAAAGCTGCCATCGCCTAATCTGCCGCCATCACCTGCTGCCCGAGTTACCACGAACCAACAAACACTGAACTACCAGAAGAAAAGTAAGTGAAGGTGAAATCGAAAAAGTCAACGGAAAATAGGGGGTAAGCATGTCACCCGCGCAAGAAGCGCTCCCATAATCCATTAGACGAGTGCAATATTGAAAACAAATCAGTGCCAACATAGCCACTGAGTTGATAAACGAACTTCAGTGACAATGTATTCAAGGTCTATCGTTGACAAGGGCATTGGATGAGGGAAGAGGACCAGATTCAGACATGAGAGAAGGGAGCTGAAATGGTTGTGGGAAGATAAATCTAGGAGCACTCCGGAAATCTCCAAGGAAGGAGAAGAAAAGCCTCCACAGTGGGAGGGGCTAGAAACACGCTACAAAGGGCGGAGAACAAAGCCGAAATAAGAGGGCTAATAGAAAATTAGATAACAAACTTAGCAGAAAAAAGAAATGGTAAAAACAAAACCGAAAAAAGAAAGAAAGAAAAAACAGAAAACAAATAAGAAAGAAAAACAACAAAAAAAAAACAATCAAGAAAGAAAAAACAAACCAAAGAACAACAAAAAAAGAAAAAAACTGGAGAAAGATGTAGAGGTCGTTTGGAAGACAAGCACAAAAAGGAAAACTGCAAAAACAACAGAAGAAAAAAGCATGAAGAGGATGGGGGGTGGTGGTGAAGGAAAAACTAGAAAAAAAAAAGAAAGAAAAACGGGAAAAAGATGTAGAGGACGTTTTTTTTGGGGGGGGGGGGGGGGGGGGTGGAGAGGGGTACTAGATGAAACGACCCATCTCGAATATCGGGATTAAATATTAATTAATTGGATTTAGAATGACTAATCGGGGAATAGTTGAGAGAATTCGGAAGAATGGTGTTAAAATGACCGTTTTGCCCCTGAACTTGGGTAAAATATTGACTTTTGACTCGGGGAGTCAAACGTACGAGGACCGAGGATAGTTACGTAGATCGGGACATTATGAGTACGTAGACATGAGACACGTCGAAAACGAACGTTCGACAGAAAAGTTAGGGTCACAGGAGAAAAATCGACTAAACTTACAACCCCGCGATTTGATTAAATAACATTAAAACCTAGTAAATAATTAATTAATCAGGAACCCTTGGATGAGTGACAAGTGTCACTCATCCCACGACCTAAATCCCCAAAATGTGGATCTTGTCCATTGGTCCAATTGTTTAAATGGTTTTAACATCACACCTCTCTCATCTCTCACACCCCAACCGTCCATCTCCCTCTCACCTCACTCATCCCCACCCTCTATTCCTTCTCATCTGATCCATCATCACCATCATCACCATCAAACTCCATCTCTCTCTCTCAACATCTCTCAAACTCGCGAAGAACACAAAACCCATACCCAAACACACTAACAGTCCAACCCACACGAACTCACCTCAAACACTTACTAGACCGGACAAGGAGGAGGCTAGGACGCAAGAGGAGTGACGGAAGGACCCACGGCGGTGACACGGCGGAGGTAGGCCGGAAAACCCGAGAACCTCCCATGCTTCCTCATTTTCGTAACCCTTAGTTTTGACGTGTATGGGTTGTTTCTGTGTGTTGAGTCACGTTATATGGACAGGAAGGAGCAGTTTGAACCTGGTTTCGAGGCACGGGGTGGCCTGAGTTGATAGGGAGGACGACTGGAAACTGGGCTGCGGGTTTTTGAATCCTAGGTATAGATCTCGACCTTCTAATTGGATTTTGAGTCCATAGACCCTTAGGTTACACTTAGACGAGCATGATGGGACAAACCGCACTAGAAATGGTGGCCGGAGCTGAGAGAACCAGTCGGATCCAACCGCGGGTCATGGTGACCCGGTTGTAGAATTCAGGCTAACCCGACCTAATGTCAGGGATGATGATGTCATCATGCTGACGTCATCATGTTAGACCAGTAACCAACCAGGGAGTGACATGTGTCATCTGACACCTGTCAGTGATGATGTTATGCTGACATCATCATTACTGTAGTAGGGTTGACCAGGCGCGTGTGGGCACGTGTGAACAATACTTGAGGTGGGACCACCACCATCTTTTAGGTTTCGACGATACGGATCCAACGACGGTGGTTTCCTGTCGATCGGAGATCGTTAAGTTGGTCAAATTGAGGTTTTTAGCCTCGGGAAGCGTGTTCGGGACGCGTTTCTGGGCCGGTATTGTTCCTACGTTTTAGATATAAACTTATTGAGTCTTTTAGTGACCATTGGTATGATTTGGATAGGTCCGGAAGTTCAGAGACGATGAATTAGCCTTGGGAAGCTTATGACACGCATATTGAGACGACATCTAGGACGGTCTATGAGTGGACATTATTTTCTAAACTGTGATGCATGCATAACTATTTTATATGTTTACATATGTGATTTCTATGGAGATGATTGTGGTATTGGTGATTTACATATTTGCACGTATATCGAGGTTTATGGTTTTTAATAATGGTTCAATGGTATGATTTTGGATTTGGAAATATGGAATCGGACTTGAGACCCATTTGGTTTACGAACTATCAGACTTAGAGTCCATTTGATTGAATAAGGCATCGGGCCAGGGGCCTAGTTGGTTTACGAAATCGGGCATGAGGCCCAATTGTGTTTTCTGAATGTGATTTCGGGTCTGGGACCCATAAATGGATTTGGATAAATGGTTTTGGATTTGAGAAATTGGATTTGTGGATTACGATGGTTTTATGGAAATCCCGGTCGTAGGCCTATTTGAACGGTTTGAGATGATTTATGAAATGGTTTTTCCTATACCATCCTTATATCTATGGATTGTCTCCTCCAGTCGTCTTCGACGATGGAGTAGTCACGGCACATTACCTACGAGGGGTCACTGCAGGGAGCGACCAAATAGTATAGTGACTCAGGAGCAGGATTGCTAGACGTCTGGGATGTCACGGATTTACTCGGGTTGAGACCCCGGGTAGCACGTGTAGCTTGGACCGTGACATGAAGTCTGGGACGTCAGGCGTCTGGGACGCCAGGCATCTGTGTAACGACCCATCCTGGAGTTCGGGATTGGATTAGTGGTTAATGACGGATTAGTGGAATTAATTAGTGATTAGTTGGGTAATTTCGGACGGACGGTGCGAAATGATAGTTTTGCTCTTGGAATGGGCGAAACGTTGACTTTTCATTCGGGGAGTCAAATGGACTTTGGTTGATGACTATGATGAAGTTCGGGACGTCACGAGTTCGTAGACAGGTGACACGTCCGATTCCGACATTCGAGGAAAAAGTTATGATGTTCAGAAGTTTGGAGGTATTTTGGTAATTTGGTTAAAAAGGGGAAAATTATTGACTTTTTGTATGAAAAGTATTTTTCACGTCATTCGAGGACCGTTAGGTAGTTCGCGATCCCTTGAGTATAACGACAGGCGGCACGCTGCCATTGGACTTCAGAAGGCTTGGGTTTTAGTCTAAAAGTACTAAGGGCAAAATGGTAATTTTGTGATGGCAAGGGCATTTTAGTAATTTATTGCATTGGGATCTGTGCCAATGACACTTGGCTGCCTAAGGATGGTTGCCCACAAAATTGGGAGACTTGTCCCTTGCAGGAAGGCTGTGGAAGGTCCCTCAACCGCCTATAATTATTTTAAACGTGTTTGTGCAAGGTTCTTGGCAGAAACATAGTGAAACAGAGGTTGAGAGTGAGACCATGAACCAATCCTTCATCCCTGACCCGTGATGTGTGAAGGAAGGTGGAAGGGAAGTCGAGATAATGGTGGTGATGGCACGGTCGTGCACGGCGGTGAAGGTAAGACCCAAAACCGTGGATTGCTTTGCTTGATTTCAAAATGAACATTGGAATTCTAGTGACTATTGATCCAATTGGTTACTAAGGTGTTGTTCGGGAGGTTGCTAGGAAAGGATCAAGCCTGGAATCGGGGTCTGCCGTGGACGGTGGCCGTGAAAACAGTGAAAGGTAAGTTGAGGTACAAAAATGGTAAATCGTGGTATCGTGCTTGTTGCTCAATTATGACGTTTTGAATTGGTTTCTAAGGGTGCCAGAGGATGATTGGGACCAAAACCGTGGTCCATGGTTGTCTGTGACTGTCGGAAACAGAGGAGGAAAAAAGGTCGTATGTTCATCGATCGGGGAGGTACTTTCTCACCTTAATTTTCATGTTTTTCGTAAGTAGATCGATAGGAACTCGTGTAAGGGAGCTATAGGACTAAAAATGGATGGAAACGGACGAGAATTGAACGAATTAGAACATTGAACTACCCTCGCTAGTTCAGTTGGACCGAGCCGGTTCGAATTGGTCTGAACCGGTCTAGCTGGAGGTTGACGATGATGAACAGTAAGGCGCGTGGCTCCCATGCGCATCCCTTTGGGAGGCCCGTGAGGGCGCTTAGGGCTTCGTTTGGGCAAGTTGTCAACACATGATTTTATTGTATCGATGTAACGAACATTTTGGGGCTGGTTTCTAGTTGATCGAACATCGTCTCGATATGTTTCGGGATGTCGGAAGGGTTGAAGGCTAGTTTAAAAATAGTTAAAAATTTGGAAAAATTACGGGGATTTAGTAGAAGCTTAATGAATTAGTCAGTGACCTTATAATGTGATTTGGACAGGTTTGGGAAAGCGGGTGATAGTGGATTAGCTGGAAAGCGTAACTACACGCGTATCGATGTGGCAACGCGAATGGTCTGTGAGTGGACTTTGCTTTCTAAATTATGATGCATGCATAAATATTTTATATGTTTTCTATATGTGATTTCTATGTTTATGATTATGATCTTTATGATTTCTGTTTTGTACGTATTTTGATATATTTACGGTTTTGCACGTTTTACGAGATATGATCCTATGCTCCAATTTGATGTGATTTCGATGATTTATTTTTTTGGGATTTGAATTATGATTTGATTGCAAGAATTTATAAATGGATTTTTGAAAAGGATTTCGGGCTTGAGGCCCCGTTTCTAAGGATTTCAGTTTTCGATTTAACGTGGTTTCAGTTTCGATTTTTAAGTGATTTCTGGATTTGAAACTAGGATTTCAACTGTTGATTTCGAATTTGGTTTTGGAAATTGGATTTCGATGGATTTCTGGCTTTTCTATGATTTTCACTTGGTTTTGGGTTTAAAGACCTGTTGACACTTGGTTTTGGGTTTAAAGATCCATTGACACTTGATTTTGGGTTTAAAGATCCATTGACACTTGGTTTTGGGTTTAAAGATCCATTGACACTTGGTTTTGGGTTTAAAGACCCGATATATGGCTGGATCTGGTTTTTGAGTTTAAAGAATCGGTTGATTGATGATGGGGGGAGGGCCCTGGATTGACATGTTTTGAGTTTAAAGACTCAGTGATATTTTTTGAGTTTAAAGACTCGATTTTTGTGATATCCCGAGGCCTGTTGATTGTGTTTTGAGTTTAAAGACTCATTGATATCCCGGGGAGGTCTGATATATGTGAGATCTAGCAGCTTGATTGATTGATATTTACTTTGTTTTTCACTGGTTTTCAGATGTTTTGGGTTGTGGCCCGGATGATTTTGATTTGATGGATTTTGGGTTGAGTGCCCGTACTTGATTCTGATTTATGGTTTTCGGAAATGGTTTTCATATCTTGGAAATGAAATGGTTTTCATATGCATGCATTGGTTTTTTTTTCGTGGAAGGTATAAATGTATTTTCTTATAAACTGTTTTCTGAACGTATTATTTATTTTTGTCCACTCACAGTCTTTTATTTTTCGATACCCTCCAGGTTTGATGCGGTGTGGGCTGTTTTTATTGTGACGGAGATATCACACACGCGATTCACAGTAAGGTTGCGAGCTCTAGTTAACTCAAGTTGGTTTTTGGACGTTGACCCGGGTATCCCTTGTTTGGCTTGCGTGTTCCACGGGGGTTGAACGAGTGTTTAGCTTTCATGTCGCACGTAAGTTAGACGGGAGCATAACTTATCCCTTAATCCCGGGGGATTGAGGGTGGGTCATGTCAATTTGGTATCAGAGCGTGGTGTGTGCGCTCTAAGCGAGGTTATGGCTCTCCGAGTAGTTGGTTCGTCGACTTGCGTGTTGTGATGCTACCGTGGATGTGATGTCTCGACTCGGAACAACCCGTCATCAACCTTGACACGCAAATGATAGAACGTTAGTTAGTGGTGTAGTTAGTGGCGAGAGCCCAGCGACTGGGTGATGTGTTGCCCGATAAGCGGTGTGTAGTGAGATGTATGCCAGCTTTGGGTTGGAAAGAGATATCGTGCTTGGTCGGATGTACCGTGAGTTAGATATGCGAGATACGATTGCTCGTTGGCTGATCAGCATGTGGGACCGGATGACGGCGGCCTGCTGGGCTGAATGGCGATTGGATGACGATAGTATGGATTGGTGACTCTTTGGTCAGTTTGGTTGAGATTAGGACTTGTACGGCTACGAGTAGCCGGATGCCTCGAGTTGCAGAGGTAAAGGAACCTGCTTTTAGGATTTGAGGGATTCCCTCTAGTGATGGTTACTAGTTGACGATTGAGTAGACTTTACGATAAAGGATGTTCTTAGTCGGATGTGACGACCCTAGTGGTAAGGGTGTTGTGAGCTAGTGGATGTCATGGGTTTTGATAACCCGAGTGAGGATGAGGATTTGAGGAACCCCGTTGGGATGAATGGTTTGGTAAATATGAGTACCTTAGTGAGAAACCCCATAGTAAGTGTTTAGTCTAGACAACGTGAGTTGGGGTTTGTGGCTAGTTAGTTGTTGTGACTTGGGCCGACTTTCCGTCGGATTGGAGATGGTGTTGTTGGCTGCAGCCGAGGTATTGGATGGTTTGGTGGATGACTCTGGTCGAGTCTAGTGAGATTGTGGAGATTGATTGGCTTGACCCTCACCAGTAGAGTCGTTGAGAATTATGGAATATAAGGGAGGTCAGTTTCCACGACCCGAGAGTAGATTGAGGGTTTTGGCTCGGTATGAGCGGAGATTTAGGACTGGTGTACTGTGAGCACGAGATAGGAAATGATGTACCACGAGTTGGGATGCTTGTGAATGGTAGGATGGACACTTCGTGAGTTGAGGTTGTGGCCAGTCGTGAGGTGCCGGTGT